>OY728127.1:1984119398-1985369665 GCA_963277665.1 Viscum album | reverse complement strand
TTCGGACAGATGGATCTAATATAACTCATTATAAAATCATTAAAGCTTCTGTAATATCATTAATTACATGTAATATCAGTTCTGGATGTTTACCCATGATCTACCCAAACATCAAATTAAGAATACAAGTGGACCGCTCAAGAAAACCATGAAAACGAACATCCCCGATCAATGTTTTTAAACTCTATAAGCCATCCAAAGGAACATAATATGAAATAATGAAACCATAATAAACCCTATTAATGTATAAAAGGTTCTGGAATTTTTAATTAATGAATATAATGTCATTATACAGGACATTAAAGAGAAGGATTCATTCGAGTACAAGGTAAGGGGAAATCTCAAACCCAATTTTCTTCCTTCGGGTTCTCCCTCTTTCACTCCATTTTTGATATGGTTACTCCTCAAAGGTCTTTTGTTCATCTTTTCCTTTACTTTTCTGGGATATACATGTTTGTAACTGGTTTTTATGTCCATCAAAATGTTTTCCAAAAGAACTCTTCTTTCAAGATCTCACCTTTTACCTCTCATTCAAGGTTGATGGTTCTTATATCAAGTATGTTGTTCCCTCTTTCTTTTGGGAACCCAAAGCTTATGAATGTGTTATTATGAGATGAAACCCATTCCTTTCCATGGGTTATTTATGTACATGTTTGATATGTGTTCTATGTGGCAAGCATGATAATGATAATGTTATGATGTGACGGGTGCACCCGGAATTATATAGCGCAATATGAATGTTTAAATGTGACGGGTGCGCCCAGAATTATATAGAGCTCCAATGCATTGGTTAAAGTGATTAATCTCATGAGTAAATGTGAAATGATGCGTGAAAATGATTCTAGCTTTGTTCACATGTATGTGTGGTAGTTAACCACTAAGACATGATGTTTCATTTTTATGCTTTGCCACATTTCAAGTTTATTGTTTATGCTCCTCTCATGTTCGAGATCTTCTTCCTATGTCATGAATATGATCACCCCATGCTATATTTTTCTTATCTATCCTCTTACTAGGCTTTTAGCTCACCCCTTTTGACGTATATCCTTAGGTGTCTACATGTACTAAGGAGAGGACAAGTGCTACTAAGAAGCTATAGAAGAAGAGATTAAATGAATTTTTATGCTTGATGTTGTACTTGTTATGTGTAGTCCTAGTTTTCCCAAGACACTAAACCTCTGGATCCTCCATGTGTAATACTATTATGTTGTTTATCTTTGAAATGATGTAATAGTAATGTATGAAAAGTCCGGGTCTCTATAGTTGGTATCAAAGGCAAAGGTTTAGTTAATTTGGGAATTAGGATCAGTGAACCCTAAAGAAAACCTCTAGCATGAGACTAAGTACAAATATGCACACAAGGATATTTACCTAGGGATCCCATATGTTATGTTTTTGGTATAATTGCTTAAAAGGATAATTTATTCATGACTTGTTTACTTATGTTTTGTTCTAACCTTTTCTATTTTAGAAAATGGTGGGAACTAGGAGAAATCAGGCCAACAACTCTTGCGAAGGCCAATGCAACGATTGCCCGAACGACATCCCCAATGATTTTGGAGGTGGAGTTCAAAACTTCATGGCGATGCTTACCCAATTATCCCGGGTTATGAATAATAACCATAATAATGGGGAACGTCCTCCTTCACCAAAGAGGGAGAAGCTAGCTATCGAATGTTTTATGCGGCAACGACCACTGACGTTTTGTGGATCTTCTGATCCACTAGTTGCGGAACAGTGGGTCAACTCCATGGAGAAGATCTTTTCTGTTCTTCACTGTTTCGAGACGGAGAAGGTGACTCTAGCCGTTTATCGTCTAGATGGAGAAGCTGATCAATGGTGGGATTTGATTAAGAACACCAAGCCAAGGGATGAAATTGAAGAGATGGAATGGGAAGAATTTAAGATAATGTTTCTTAATAAGTACTTCCCACGAACTCTTCGCACGAAGATGGAGAGAGAATTCATAGAGCTCAAGAAAAAAGAAGGAGAATCTGTCACAACCTATGAAGAAAATTTCACAAGGCTCGCAAGGTATGCTTCGGGTTTTGTTATCAACAATGATAGCAAAATTGATAGATTCTTTAGTGGATTAAAACCACATCTTCGAAAATCTCTTGCAATTCGAGACTTTGGGAGTTATGAAGAAGTTTTTCGGTGTGATCTCAAGGTGGAGATGGAGTTTGGAGAATGGTCCCATGGCTATGGTGATAATAAAATAAAGATGGAGTTTCAAGCTAGTGGATCTAGTGATAAAGATGGGAAGAAAACACAACGACCCACATGCCAAAAATGTGGGAAGTTGCACAATGGGAACTGCCTCAAAGGGACGGGAAAATGCTTCAAGTGTGGGAAAGAAGGACACCTAGCTCACGAGTGTCGAAGAGACATGAAAAGGAAGGATAATGTAGCCGATGAAAGGAGAGAACCACTCTTGGTTCAATGCTACAACTGTAAGGAGCTAGGGCACTATTCAAACCAGTGCACTAAACCTCGAGCTCTCGAGGGTAATCAGCGCCAACAACCACCAAATCCAAAGGAACAAGGGAAGGCTTATGCCATCAATACTGCGGAGGTGGAACATGATAATGAAGTTGTACAAGGTACACTTCTTATTCACTCAAGAATGGAAAAAGTCTTATTTGATTCTGGTTCTACGCATTCCTTTATATCTTGCAAGTTTGCTAGAACTATAGAATCGAATCCCCGAAACCTTGAAGTAGAGATATCTGTAAAAACACCAAGTGGTGCAATCATTGCAACCCAAGTGTTTGATTCTTCTCCTGTTGACATATGTGGGAAGATTCTTCCGGCAAATCTCGTAATACTTCCATTGGTGGAATTCGACGCTATAATGGGAATAGATTGGCTCTCGTTATATAGAGCACATATCAACTGTCGGGAAAAGGAAATATATTTTCATATTCCGAACCATCCCATGATCCTCTACAAATGCAAGGAAGATCATTAATATCCTTTGAAAAATCCTTCAATGGTGTGGGTGATGATTCCCTATGAAGAAGCATACCTCGCCCAAATGTTTGAGTCAAAGGAAAGTTCCAACCTTGAGGAAATGAACATCGTAAGGGAATACAACGATGTATTTCCCGAAGAGTTACCCAGAATTCCCCCGAATCATGAGGTAGAGTTCTCAATTGAACTCATACCCGGAGATAATCCTATATCAAAGTGCCCCTATAGGATGGCTCCTATCGAACTGGAGGAGTTAAAGAAGCAGCTGCAAGAGCATCTGGACAAAGGGTTCATACGCCCTAGTGCATCACCTTGGGGTGCGCCAGTGCTCTTTGTAAAGAAGAAGGATGGAACCGTGCGGCTGTGTATCGATTATCGGGAACTCAACAAGATCACCATAAAGAACAAGTATCCTCTCCCAAGGATTGATGACTTGTTCGATCAGTTAAGAGGAGATCAATACTTCTCAAAGGTGGATCTTCGTTCTGGATATCATCAAGTAAAGGTGAAGAATGAAGATATTCAGAAGACTGCCTTCCGTACAAGGTATGGGCACTATGAGTTTTTGGTGATGCCCTTCGGACTTACTAATTCCCCTGCAATCTTCATGGATTTGATGAATAGAGTCTTTAGACATTACCTCAACAAATTTGTGGTAGTGTTTATCGATGATATTATCATCTACTCCAAGAGCAAGGAGGAACATGAAGAACATCTAAGACTTGTGTTGGCGACATTGAGAAAGGAGAAGTTGTACGCCAAGTTCAGCAAGTGTGACTTTTGGATGAATCAAGTCACGTTCTTGGGACATGTGATCACAAGCGAGGGAATTTCTGTGGACCCTTCAAAGACAAAGGCGATTGAGGAATGGCCTAGGCCCTCTAGTGTCACAGAAATCCGTAGTTTTCTTGGATTAGCTGGGTACTATCGACATTTTGTGAGAAACTTCTCACGATTGTCAAGCCCGCTAACTAAGTTAACAAGGAAAGGGGTAAAGTATGTCTGGACGGATGAATGTGAGGGAAGCTTCAAGGAGCTAAAGAGAAGGCTGATCACTGCACCTGTACTCACACTACCGAAAGGTGGAGAAAGTTTTGTGATATACAGTGATGCTTCAAAGAAAGGCTTGGGTTGTGTACTCATGCAAAATGATAATGTGATAGCCTACGCCTCATGACAGTTGAAGATCCATGAGCAGAACTACCCGACACATGATCTAGAGCTGGTAGCTGTGATTTTTTCCTTGAAAATCTGGCGACATTACCTTTATGGTGAGAAGTGTGACATATACACCGACCACAAGAGCCTAAAGTATATATTCACACAAAAGGATCTCAACATGCATCAAAGGAGATGGTTAGAGATAATCAAGGATTACGATTGCTCTATTCACTATCATCCTGGAAAGGCGAACAAGGTAGATGATGCTCTAAGCAGGAAAGAACCTGCTACTCTATCCATGTTGAGGATTGAGAAAGACCCTATCTTCTTGGATATGCAAAGGATGGATTTGGGAATCGTAAGGGCAGGGGATACATCCTACCTTGCCCAAATGATTGCGCAACCATCCATCCAACAGAAGATTAAGGAAGCACAAAGGGATGATGTGGAGATACAAAAGAGGGTGAATGCAGTAAAGGAAGGGAAGCTGCAAGAGTTCCATATCGACGATGATGGTGTGATTCGGTTTGGAACGCGGCTTTGTGTGCCTTCATCACCCGGAATAAAGAAGAAGCTATTGGATAATGCACATAGCTCAACTTTCTCTATTCATCCTGGAAGTACCAAGATGTATCGTGATCTCCGAGAACACTTCTGGTGGGATAACATGAAGAAGGAGATTGCGGAATATATATCAAGGTTCTTGGTATGTCAGCAAGTTAAAGCTGAGCGGAAAAAGTCCAAAGTTATGATGCAGCCTTTGCCTATACCCATGTGGAAATGGGAAAATGTTACTATGGACTTTGTCATGGGTCTCCCGAAAACATCAAGAGGAAATAATACGATATGGGTTGTGGTTGACCGACTCACCAAGACTGCCCATTTTATCGCTATTCGGGAAGACCTCTCACTTGAACAACTTGCAAGGATATATGTGAAGGAAGTAGTGAGACTGCACGGTGTTCCACTCTCGATTGTCTCTGACCATGATCCAAGGTTCACTTCTAAATTCTGGAGGAGCCTTCAACATGCTTTGAGTACTGAATTAAATTTCAGCATGACCTATCACCCCCAAACTGATGGCCAGTCTGAAAGGACTATTCAGACACTTGAAGATATGCTAAGATCCTGCTCTCTTGAATTCAAAGGTGGTTGGGATTAGCATCTCCCATTGGTTGAGTTCTCATACAACAATAGCTTCCACTCGAGTATTCAGATGGCTCCGTATGAAGCTCTTTATGGGAAGCGATGTAGAACTCCAACCTGTTGGGATGAAGTTGGAGAATGAAAGCTACTTGGTCTTGATCTTGTTCAAGAGATGACAGAGAAGGTTCAAGTCATCCAGAAACATATCAAAGCTGCTCAAAGTCGGCAAAAGAGCTATGCTGACAATCATCGAAGGGACTTGGAGTTCGACGTTGGGGATAAAGTCTTCCTTCGAATATCTCCATGGAAGAGAGTCATGCGATTCGGGAAGAAAGGGAAGCTAAGACCAAGGTACATTGGCCCCTTTGAGATCCTTGATCGTATAGGAGACGTGGCCTATCGTTTGGCACTTCCACCGAATATGGCTCAAGTTCATGATGTGTTTCACGTATCACTACTGAGGAAGTACATTTCAGACCCCTCACATGTACTAAACTCAGAGGTGGTACAACTGGAAGATGATCTATCCTATGAGGAGAAACAGGTAAAAATTATGGACCGAAGTGATAAGGTTCTACGCAACAAGACAACCCGCCTTGTCAAAGTGTTATGGAGGAACCAAAAGTTTGAGGAAGCAACCTGGGAACCGGAAGAGGCAATGAAGGAGAAGTACCCTCACCTGTTTGTGTAAAGTGAAATTTCGGGGGCAAAATTTCTTAAGGGGGAAGAATGTAACGACCCAAAGTATTTCAATAGAAAATTTCCTTCTTATATCTATGTCATAAAAACACAAAATAATGAACTACTAAGTGATAAGTGACCTTTAAACATAATTTTGTCACCCCTATGTTTGGAATTTTAAAAATCCGACATACACAGTTGTGTTCAAGATAGTTTTTGGAGTCTAATGAAATAAAAATAATTTTTGGTGAATAATAACCTACCCTTATGAATAGTAACCTACCATTATGAATAGTAATATGACCCTTATGAATAGTAAATATGAGTAACATTACCTATGATTAATAAAATAAAATTTAGACATCATAGAAAGTGATAATTTGACCTTAGTAAACGTTTTTGGTATTTTATAAGTCATAAATAATTAATTATAATTAATTAATTAATTTAAAAGAATATTTATTTTCCTGTAATGTATTAATAAATTATTGAATCAATTTCTAATAGTTTTTAGATAATTTTATAAGACCCTACGTAATTTTTGAAGGAACTACAAAATCAGTTTTAATTTTAAAAATTGTTTTTTTAAGTAAATTATGATTTTAATTAAATATTAAATTAATAATATTTAGAAAATTATTTTTGAAAAATGGACTTCATTTTTGGATTCTACACGTCGAAAAATGGTTGGGTTAAATTTTTGAGATTTTTCTGAGATACTTGAATTTTTGATGAATAGTGGAATCTGATAATTCACAATAAAAGCTAAATAATGTATTAATTGAGTCATCGATGATGTTCTGCTGATGTAAGCCCACTTGATTCGGAATTACATTATAAAATTACTATTATTGGTCATCCAAAACTCACTATTCCTTGTCTTTGGTGAAATTAATAATCTAATCAATTTTATATTAAGGAAACCCCTCTCTCCTCCACTATAAAAGCCACCCTTCACTCCCTCTTTTCCTCACACCTATCAAGCTCCAAGCCTTCTCTAAACTCTACCCAAACACCTTCCCTAGCCCCTCCCCCACATCCAAAATCTGCTGGTCTCATCAAAAGACCAAGCCTATCTTCCTTAAGGAGGATCTCAAGAGGAAGATTCTAGAGGTAATTTCTCTCCCTCTTCTCCTTTAATTTCCTTTCAAGTTCAAGTTCCTTTCTTGATCTCTCCCTACCTATCTTCATCCAAAATTGTTTTGTAACTCCATTATTATACATATACTGTAATCTTATGATTCTAATGGTATATTATATCACCCCACACCCTTTCCCTCTTCATTTTATTTTATTAAAGAGAACGTTGTTCATGTGGTGATAATTTATCACCTTCAAAAACAACATGCTCTCTTCTTCCATTTCTACCTTAAATCTGGTCATGAAACCATTTTTATGGTTGAACCAGAATATTTAATATGTATTATTTTCTATTTTAAGTTCTGGAAATAACCTATGGCCATACTACTAAGTGAAAAGTTAAAATGAGTTGGTTGTGATCCAAAAACCGCTCAAATTAGCCCAAATAATCTTCATTTAATTCTTATCTAATGATTCGGCCACATGGATATAATATAACTCATTATAAAATCATTCAAGATTCTGTAATATCATTAATTACATGTAATATCAGTTCTGGATGTTTACCCATGATCTACCCAAACATCAAATTAAGAATACAAGTGGACCGCTCAAGAAAACCATGAAAACGAACATCCCCGATCAATGTTGTTAAACTCTATAAGTCATCCAAAGGAACATAATATGAAATAATGAAACCATAATAAACCCTATTAATGTATAAAAGGTTCTGTAATTTCTAATTAATGAATATAATGTCATTATACAGGACATTAAAGAGAAGGAGGCATTCGAGTACAAGGTAAGGGGAAATCTCAAACCCAATTTTCTTCCTTTGGGTTCTCCCTCTTTCACTCCATTTTTGATATGGTTACTCCTCAAAGGTCTTTTGTTCATATTTTCCTTTACTTTTCTGGGATATACATGTTTTTAACTGGTTTTTATGTCCATCAAAATGTTTTCCAAAAGAACTCTTCTTTAAAGATCTCACCTTTTACCTCTCATTCAAGGTTGATGGTTCTTATATCAAGTATGTTGTTCCCTCTTTCTTTTGGGAACCCAAAGCTTATGAATATGTTATTATGAGATGAAACCCATTACTTTCCATGGGTTATTTATGTACATGTTTGATATGTGTTCTATGTGGCAAGCATGATAATGATAATGTTATGATGTGACGGGTGCGCCCGGAATTATATAGCGCAATATGAATGTTTAAATGTGACTGGTGCGCCCGGAATTATATAGCGCTCCAATGCTTTGGGTAAAGTGATGAATCTCATGAGTAAACGTGAAATGATGCATGAACATGATGCTAGATTTGTTCACATGTATGTGTGGTAGTTAACCACCAAGACATGATGTTTCATTTTTATGCTTTGCCACATTTCAAGTTTATTGTTTATGCTCCTCTCATGTTTGAGATCTTCTTCCTATGTCATGAATATGATCACCCCATGCTATATTGTTCTTATCTATCCTCTTACTAGGATTTTAGCTCACCCCTTTTGATGTATATCCTCAGGTGGCTACATGTACTAAGGAGAGGACAAGTGCTACTAAGAAGCTATAGAAGAAGAGATTAAATGAATTTTTATGCTTGATGTTGTACTTGTTATGTGTAGTCCTAGTTTTACCAAGACACTAAACCTCTGGATCCTCCATGTGTAATACTATTATGTTGTTTATCTTTGAAATTATGTAATAGTAATGTATGAAAAGGCCGGGTCGCTATAAGGTCCTCCATTGAGTTGGAGCTCCCTCAGTTATGGGATACAACTAAGAGGAGCGGGCCCATCCACTAGATTTGAGCGATACCTTGATATGGGTTAGTGCTCCCTTGATGGAATGAGTTGTAGGACACTCTTTACAAGAGCAAAAAAGGTTTTTTAGGTTAGTTACGAGCAGTTCTCCCTTGACTGTGAGGCAATGGAGAGGCATGGGTCCCTCCATTCTCTTTTGTTAGAGAGGATACATGCGGTGCATAGTCTGGATCAGTGCTCCCTTAACTGTGTGCAATGGTGATGGGTGAGCCACTTCACTTGTGTTTCTTTAGTTTTAACTGGGCACAAGGTAACGATGATAGGACCACTGGTGTGGGGCACTAGATTTGGACCTAGTAAGATGTTCCAGATAGAGTACGTTCTCTCGAACATAACATTTGAAATGGTAGAGTTATTCTCTATGGAGTGTATCTCTCAGACGGGTAACATCTGGGATTAATGATCTCATGGAGTGTGTTATCCTAGTTTTATGTTATGGTTAGATCCTATTAAGAGAATCTTGTTGCTATCTATGAGGTTGAAACCTCATGAGACTTAGTGTCTGAGATAAGTATATCTGGGTGATTTCTAGGAGTCTTTATAGTGTTTCCACATATTGGGGTTGACACCCCTTGTAGACAGATCCGTCTTGTCATGTACAACTAAGGATGGTTCAAGATGGAGTTTCTCTCTCATTTGGGTTTCCCTATGGCCAGGTCAAGAGAACTACTATCTTTTAGTTTCTCCCTTTTCTTTTTGGGTTTTTGGGGTGCCTATTGAGTATTTTTATACTTAGCCCAGCATGGGATTTTCCTGAATATGTTTTGTGTCTTTTGAAGACCACATGCCTTTCGACAGAGTCCATAGAGGACCCAAGGTAGGAGGAGCTTAGTGAGCTAGGTAGACCGAGGTGTTTACCAGATCTTGGCTGAGGAGCTTTCCAATAGTTGCTATTGACAGTGATCCCATCCTTCTGAGCAGGTTGGACGCTTTTACAATTTTCTTTAGTAGGCATTTTTTTTTCACTTTTACGCTTCCAGTACTTATGTTGTACTATGGTTACGGGATATAGATGTATTCATGCATTGGTTGCCTTTAGTTTTTTACATTTTATCATTTTGTGAGCTTGGAGATGTGTGCATGCATATAGGTACTTAGGAAATACATCCCATGTTAGTGATATAGATTCTTGGTACTAGTATCCAGCCCTTGGCCTATTAGAGGCAAGCTTGGGGAGTTGTGTCCCAAGCCCCATCAGGTCGATTCATGACAAGGAATCCCTACTAGATCCTCACCCCGTTTAGGAGACTTTAGAGAAGGTTCAGCTGATTAAAAAACATATGACTACTACTCATTCTAGATAGAAATATTATTCCAATCGCTGTCAATGACCTCTAGAGTTCAAGGTCGGAGATCATGCTTTCCTTCAAGTATCACCCAAGCTTGGGCATAGACAATTATGAAAGCAAGGGAATCTATCTCCTTGTTACATAGGGAAATTTGAGATCCTAGAGAGAGTCGGGCCAGTAGCCTATCAGTTTCTATTACCTTATAGGTACCATGCCATGCACAACATCTTCCATGTTTCATAGATTCACCCTTACCATGCCAACCCATCTCATATCTTTGATCCCAAGGAAGTTGAGTTAGATGCTAATGTTACCTTTGAGGAGTATCCAGTATGCATTATTGATCGGAGCATTAAAGCTCTCTGAGGCCGGTCTATCCCTCCAGTACAGGTGCTATGGTAGCATGTTTGTGTGCAAGATGAGACTTGGGAGAGGGAGACCAACATACATGCCTAGTGTCCAGAGTGGTTCTCAGATAGTGTTTCACCACCCTTGAAAGGTGAACTTAGGGATGAGTTCTTTTAAGGGGGGAAGACTGTAAGAACCCATTTTTTCACTCAGGTATGGATCCTTTAATTTTTGGTCTAATTTTTTATTTTGGACCTAATTTGGATGGATAATGAGTTAGCATAGGTCTTAGGGGTGTCTTAGGCTTTTTCAGAGCATGGAACCCATCTTTTTGGAAAAAATGGCCCTATCACATGGTTAGATTAAACCATGTGGGTAGGGAACACCGTTAGATCTAACCATACAGATGGTTTGTATTTTGGGCAGAGCCATTCTGCATGGTTGGCACATAGTTTCCCTAACCGTGTGGCCTAACCATGCAAGTCCCCCATTTTCCCAGGTACTCATGCATGGTTTGCAAATGGGTTTTCAAACCGTGAAGACAAACTGTGCACAAGATTTTTTAAGGATAAAATGACAATTTTTTCCTTAATGATCTAATTAAGATCCTCCTTCCTCCCTAATCTAATTTCCAACATGATTAGCCTCCTTTCCTCTCATTTTGGAGCATTTTTAAGGCCTAATGTAGGGATCAAGAGATCTCCTTCATTCGGGATTAAATCAAGCTTCCGTTCATCACATTGGATGTGCAACGATAAGTACTTGAGTCCCTTTTAGCCGTTCTTCTTCTCTCATTCTATCGACCTAGTTATCAAGGTGTGATAATTTTCCCCTTTTTATCAGATCTACTTTGTTCTAAGCCGAATTAGAGGCTGATATTAGAGGAGGAGAGTCATATGACCCTAATGTGGGTGGTCTATAAGTCACCCCTCAATTTTGTTGATTTTGGAATTATCATGTGGGCTCCACCGATTTCATCGGGTGCCATTAATAGAATTTATATTCCATACTAATCATTAGAACCATATGATTATGATATTTACAAATATGTGATTACTTATTAGTAGTTACACCTACAAATCCCAACATCCCATGTAGAATGATATGCCATAGTTGAGTTTTTAGTGTTTTGACACTTTTGAGACATCATTCGGATGTGATTGAGCTTGACCACACTAATGGTAGGCCTCCTTATAATAAACACTTGTTATATCATGAAATGGTGAACATAAAGTACCATTTCACTTCCACTTGACTTTCCTAAGGTAAGTGCTTCAAATGTGATAATTAAATGTAAAAGAAAAATTGGAAAGTATACTAAGTACATGACATGGAAAATTAAATGTGAATGAATAATAGGTTTCATGTCCATAACACCCCTTACCATGTTGATGGAAGGTAGCAGAGTGAAACTTAATTATTGAATACGCCTTAAATGGATTGAAAAATGCTGCATTCTACTTGTCCTTGTTACACTAATGAATGTAAAGGCTTGAACCAAATGAACTTATTGATCAATTATGAATTTATTAAAGGGTTTCATGCTACTTGGCCTTATCACACTAATGAAAGGAAATGATTGAACCAAATGAAATATTATAGAATTATTTATCAAAATGGGAGTGGTCTAACTCGATCTTTCCTTGGATTCCTGAGGGAATGCCTTGAGCACTTGAGGACCCCATTCTGAATTCAAGGATACGACCTACTTAGGTTGAGACCCACATAGAACCCGATTCTTGTCTAACTTTGTATTATCGGTATGGAACCATTGTAAAGACTCGTAAATTTCAAGGAATTTTTTTTCTTAAATTCTTTGGAATTTTACGAGTACACAGTTTCTGACAGCACCTGATTCCGAGGCCCGATGTGCCCATAATCAATTTTCGAAGTTTAGCTCAGGTACATTTAGTGAACGAACGAGCGGGTTTTTCTATCTTTTGAAGCGGTGCTCGGAATTGAAATCTGAGGGCACCGATGAAACCGTAGCGTCGGTAATTTCTTAATAGGACCTTTACCAAAGATGCGTTTTCTCGGGAGGAGATGTTAAAAAAAAGTGGATTAAATAAAAGTGAATAAAATTGTGGTACAATTTTATTTCTAACTAAGGTGGTTTTATCCTACATGGGGAAGTTAGGGTGGGACCCACTAGAATCCTAACTACCCATGTGAGGATAAATGTGAGGTGGCGCCCACACGATCCCCAACCCTTCACATTCCCTAACCCCCCATTAAACTCCTTGTGTTTAATGTTGCCAAACCCCTTTGAACTTAATTAAGTAACTCCTCCTCTCCCACTTTAATTCATGACAACACACACTAAATTAATTGATTAAACCTCTTCAATTAATTTAACTAAGTGTTTGAATTTTAAGTTTTTGAAATGCATGGAAAAGTAAAATAAAATAAGGAGGAGCTTATTTTATTTTTGGGTTAGAATTGTTGTGTGAGGAGGATTTGGAAGGAGAGCTCTAAAACTTTGAAGAACTTCTTCCTCTGACGAAGAACGACCATCCTTCTCGACGAAGAGCGCTTCCCGGTTCTCCATCAAGGGAGGAGACACCGCCATGGGGAATTCGCAAATGACAACGTCACCTTTCTAACATCAACGAATGATGCCACCTCTCCGCAGATCACATCATGAGGTAGGGGTTAATTCTTTTGTTCAAGTTTTATCATCGACCTTTGTTGTTTAAAATTTTGGCCGAATGTTATCATCGTAACAGGAGGAGATCGGACCGCAAAAACACGACCGATTCTCCTACCCTTTTTCTTTTTGTTCTTCGTTGTTCATTGAGGTGAAGGCGGCGCAGTGCAACGGCACCGCGCGGGGACGAAGAGGGCCGCGACCGGAGCAGGCCGCGACGGTGGTGCGCGACGTCGTCGCGCCGCGCCGGTGAGGCCGAAGGAGGTCGTGGCCAGGAGCGGGCCGCGGTGGTGGGGTGCGGCGCCATCACGCCATGCCGGTGAGACAATCCGTGACCTTAGGCCGTGGCGGACCAGGCAGGGGCGGCTGGACAACCGGCCACCGGCGCCCCCCGGGAGGCGGGACACTGAAGGGTCCCGCGGCGGCTCAACTGGCCGGCCATAAAGGCCAGCCGTTTTCCAGGGAAACCGGGGGGGGGGGGGGTGTACCCCCCCGACCGGTTTTTAGGGCGGACCCCACTGGGTCTGCCATTTCTGAAAATAGGGTGCGGTGCCCCCTTTGCGCCCCGCTCGGCCAGCGCCGAGCCGCAGTCTGCACGGGCTGGGCCGACCGCACCCAACCGGGCCGGGCCGCGCCCTGCCGCGTGCCGGGCCGCACCAGCCAGGCCGGGCCGCACCCAATAGAGCCAGAACCAGACCCGGGTCGGGTCGACCCGGTTCGGGCTGACCCAGGGGGTATTGGGCCGGGTCAGACCGGGCCCAGACCCCCCCATTTTCGGACCAGGTTCGTTCAAACGCCCATATCTTGGGCTACAGACCTCAGATCGACGCACCGTCAGTTGCATAGGGATCCTTGGATAGAGAAGGTAGTTTCAATATATTACAATCGAGGTTTTGGTGAAGTTTGGGTACGACCGGGTTGGTTCGAACCCAAAACCAACCGGGCCCTTGGAGCGGAAACGCTTATAACTTAAGGACCGGACGTCCGAATGACGTGCCGTCAATTATGTTGAATTCCTATTAGTGAGACAGTTCTTTTGGATTACTCCACTTGAGGTTTGGACGCAGATAAAGTACATTCAGTTTGGTTTTAGCTTAAAAACCAACCGGGCCCTTGGGATGGAAAAGCCAATAACTCTCAGACCGGACATCCGATTGACGCGCCGTCTGTCATGTTGAGATCCTATCGACGAGACGGAACTTTGTGATACATCAACTCTAGACTTCGTGACAGTTGATGTATCGACCCCTTGGCTCGTGTAGCGAACCCTCCTGAAATCTAGCATGCTGTGTGCGGGAACCCAAGAGCTGGCTGCGACCGCAACGACGATGACGACTGTACTTGGATCCTACGTGGGTTCGATAGTGAGGACGACTGTACTTGGATCCTATGTGGGTTCGGCAGTGAGGACGACTGTACTTGGATCCTATGTGGGTTCAGCAGTGAGGACGACTGTACTTGGATCCTACGTGGGTTCGGAAGCAATGGTTACTGTACTTGGATCCTACGTGGGTTCGGCAGCGATGACTTCTGTACTTGGATCCTACGTGGGTTCGGTAGAGGAGATGATTCAGAGGCTACATCTAATCATATCCACCCCTCTTAGTGAGTAGTATACCTGTGTGAGATGAATCTTGACTATCAATCATTATCATCGATATGATTGACTTGCTTTCCTGTGTGGACCGGGTTGTGCTTTCCTGTGTGGACTGGGTTGTTCTTGAGCTCTTGAGTTAGAGTCGAACTAGAATTGATGACTTAGGTATATATATGGGCATATACCTAAGTAGAGTTAGTTGATACTTTGTGTTTGTATCTTTCCTTTGTGGTTTATCCTTTGTGGATTCTGGGAGGCCTTCGGGGGTCTCGGGGTCCCTACTGAGTATCATATACTCACCCCTACACGGGCTATTCCCACACTATGTTGTGTTGGTTGCAGACGAAGGACAACGCTGACTGTGGTTGAGGCTTGTGGAGCGGGATGGTATCCGGTGGTGGACTATCAGGCGGGATGTACTCGAAGTGGATGGATGGATTCGAGGAGCTAAGGAGACCATCTGTACTCACCCTTCAGGTGGGGTTTCTGGAGGATGTCTCGGTGGTTGCTGTTTACTTTTCATCTATTGTACTTTACTTTTATCAGTTGTACTGTACTTTCAGTTGGGTTTGTATACTGGCCCATTTACTTTCCAGCACCTACTTTTGTACTCAGTTTACTCAGTGTTTACTTCCGCTTGTGTACTCTGTTGTGTTTGTTTTCTTATATTAAGGCAATGCCTTCCCTTTTATCGGGATTTACACCTTTGGTGATAGTCGCCAGCCCCTGGCCTATGGAAGGCAGGCTTGGGGTAGTCACGGCACGGGCCCCGAGGATGGGTCGTGACAAATTGGTATCAGAGGAGTCGGTTCTACTGCAGAACTCAGGACTCTGATAATTTCCTCTGTGAAGCAATAGTGTTAAGGGTATTGAGTGTGATTATCAGTTCATGGAGTCCAGTGTTGGTGTGGAGGCTGAAGTTTCTATACACCAGGACCCTGAATTCTGATTTCCGACTTAGTGCATGAAAATATTGATTGCGTGTGTGTTTCAAAAGTTTTATTTGTGATTACTTTGTGTCAGCTCACTAGGTATACTGTATTATTCATGGCGCACTTGTTTCTTTTCAGGATGGCCCCATGACGGCAGCCAGCTAGGGTTCCCAGTTACGTGCGAGATGGAAGCCCACCGAGCGACAAGGACTCGGTGCAGGGCTCCATTACAGCAGAGGCACTAGCGGTACCACTACCCGCTAGGCCACTGATACCACCAGCCCCAGCAGCGGAGAGTGCAAGCCTCCTGAGTGCACTGCACGAGTTTTAGCATCAGAGGCCACCCAGTTTTCGTGGAGAGACGGACCCTCAGGCAGCCGAGGATTGGCTAGAGGCTGTTTTCTGAGTTTTCAGATTAGTAGGGACACCAGCTGACCTCATGGTGATCCTTGCGGTGAGTCTACTGCACACAACAACAGGTAGATGGTGGAGCCTGATGCTCCAGGTGCACGACGAGGCATCTCTACTTTGTACGGACTTCGAGAGCCTCTTCCGCTCAGATTTCGTTCCAGCCACCCTCCGTGTGGTGCGAATCCAGGAGTTACTACAGCTGTGACAGGGCAACATGTCAGTAGCCTAGTACTCGGTGAGATTTACTGATCTCTCGTGCTACTCCACGAACATTGTACGGGACCCATTCTTCCAGGCCTGGACATTCGAGCAGGGACTGAGGCATGAGATCAGGGCTTCAATGATCTCCCTTAGCATTCTGATGCAGGCAGGAGTAATAGAGTGATCCCTTCTTGTGGAGAGATTTCTTGCTGAGCCTACACCAGCAGCGAGTCCTACCGTAGGGTGACACTTAGCAGAGTATTTTTCAGCCGGCAGTAGATAGATGTTGCAGAGGTCCAAGCGGACCAGACCATCAGGTGGGTGACCTCAGGATACTAGTTCGGATGTGTGGGGCACACGCAGCAGAGCCAGTCATATGAGAGGCAGACAGTGCTGTGCATGCGGCGGGCAAGCCACATGGCTCGTGACTGCCTGACCCGCCATGCAGAGGATCAGCAGAAGGTTGAGGGACCACCCAGGCAGAGGCAGAGGTTCGACTGTGGTGGTTCGCAGGGAGTAGGCGGATGAGGCAAAGGAGCTGACCGAGTAGCAGGTGGTGGGAGACGCTTTGAGGCTCTACCACCACCACCACTAGGAGGTCCACCCCGACCACAGGGAGCTGGAGGACAGAGGCAGGCTTAGCTTCAGGCAGTGGAGGCTTATGACCACGGAGCACCTGAGATGATTCGATGTACTATCTGTGTATACTCCACCCTTTCTATAGTTCTTATAGACACATGAGCGAATCATTATTTTATTACTGTTGCCCTTGTTCGGAGCTCGAAGATTCTGAAGGAGCCGTTGGCTCGATCCTTATGGCTAGAGACTCCTACGAGAGCAGACTCGACGATTACACACTGATGCTGACAGTGTGAGCTTTCTCTAGGAGGCGAGAGCTTCGGCTGAGATCTTCTTGTAGCAGCGTCGAGTCCTTACGACGTCATTTTGGGCATGGATTGGTTATCCACAGTCCATGCTCAGATCGACTGTATTAGGCGCAAAGTGCGGTGTGTCCGCACAGATGGGAGAAAGTTCACCTTCACCGATGAGAAGGGATCCTTTGCAGTGCAGGATGGACTTACACAGAGGAGAGGGCAGCCGATCACACATCAGCTGGCTAGTCTTATTCTCGGAGCAATTGATGTGCGGAGTCCGAGTTTTCCTGTTGTGATGGATCAGTTCAAGGACATTTTTCCTGACGACATTCTAGGACTACCTCCTCGCAGAGAGGTAGAATTCTATACTGACTTGTACCCCAGGACAACCCCGATATCTACTCCAGCATATCAAATAGATCCCGTTGAGATTCGTGAGCTCCGGGTATAGCTGGAGGACTTTTAGGGCAAGGGATTCATCCAACCTAGTTTTTCACCCTGGGATTCTACGATTTTATTCGCCAAGAAGGCGGATGGGAGCTTACGACTATGTGTCGATTACCGTCACCTGAATCTGATGACCGTAAAGAACAAGTATCCACTCCCAAGGATAGACTACCTCTTTGATCAGCTCAAGGGGGAACGATGGTTCTCGAAGATAGACCTCAGGTCAGGCTATCACCAGCTCAGAGTTCGAGATGAGGATGTGCAGAAGATGACCTTGAGGTGTCGGTATGGCCACTATGAGTTCTTGGTTATGACTTTCGGCGTAACCAATGCTCCATCAGTGTTCATGAGTCTCATTAACAGGATCTTCCACCCTTACCTCAATCGATTTGTCGTAGTCTTCATCGAAGACATTTTGATTTACTCGACTACTGAGGAGGAGCACGCCTACCACTTTCGGGTTGTACTGGATACACTCCGAGAGCACCAGCTTTATGGTAAGATCTCAAAGTGACAGTTCTGGATTCGGGATGTACACTTCTTGGGGCACGTCATCTCTGAGGTGGGAGTTGCGGTGGATCCTACGAAGATCGAGGTAGTACTATCTTGGGAGCCACCCAGGAGCGTGACTGAGGTGCGGAGTTTCCTAGGTCTGGCTGGGTACTATCAGATATTTGTACCAGACTTCTCCAGAGTTGCAGCACCACTTTCAGCTTTGACAAAGAAGGGGAAACCATTCGCGTGGTCAAATAGATGTCAGTAGAGTTTCCAGGAGATGAGACAGAGATTGACCACTGCACCCATCTTGAGGCTACCGGAGGAGGACGTAGGGTACGTAGTTTACTGCAATGCATCAGGGACCAGACTCGGGTGTGTCCTGATGCAGAAGTGGGAAATGATCGCCTATGGTTCACGACAGTTAAGTAAACATGAGCAGAACTATGCTACCCATGACCTGGAGTTAGCAGTAGTGGTCTTCGCCTTGAAGATGTGGCGGCACTATCTGATGGGCGAGTGCTTTACAGTCTACTCTGACCACCAGAGTCTCAGGTAAATCTTCTCACAGAAGGACCTGAACCTGAGACAGTGGTGATGACTCGAGTTCCTCCAGGACTATGACTTTGAGATATTCTATACTCATGGGAAGGGTAACATAGTAGCTGATGCTCTCAGTAGGAGGTCGGACATTCAAATACTTGGAGAGGCGACAGAGCAGTTAGCCGCTTTGCAAATATCCTTCATGGATAGAGATGGAGAAACCTTTCTACAGTCGCTCACATTCACAACTCCACTACTTCAGTAGGTCAGGGAGGCACAACGTGGGGACGTTGACTATGAGGCGCGTCATGCTCAGATATCCTCAGGGCTGGCACCCGATGGATTTTCTGAAGGCAGGGAGCACGTCATCCTCTTCAGGGGACGTACCATGGTACCAGTTTCATTACAGGAGGAGGTGCTGAGGGAGTTTCACACTTCCCCATTTGCGGTACATCCAGGTGTAACGAAGATGTACCCGAATCTCAGACGACAACACTGGTGTCCGGGTATGAAGAAGGCTATGGAAGAGTTCGTTTCATGATGCCTCACCTGCCAGCAGGTGAAGGTGGAGCACCAGGTACCAGCAGGCTTAGTACAAACCTTAGAGGTCAAGTGGGATGGGATATCTATAGATTTCATGACAGGGCTTCCACGTACATCCAGAGGACATGACTCCATCTGGGTGATTGTCAACCGACTCACCAAGTCAGCCCACTTCCTACATATCAGAGAGCAGGGCTCAGTGGAGAACTTGGGACGCCTCTACGTTCAGGAGATCATATGACTTCATGGTGTTTCATCATATATCGTCTCCAATTGAGATGCTCACTTTACTTCCCGACTTTGGAAGGGGTTGCAGGAGGCTTTTGGGACGCAGCTACGCCTGAGCACCGCCTTTCATCCTCAGATGGATGGCCAGATTGAGAGGACCATTCAGACTCTCGAGGACATGCTCTGTGCATGTGTCCTCGACTTTGGTCAGAGCTAAGAGGATCACCTACCTTTGGTGGAGTTTTCTTACAACAACATATACCACTCCACCATCGAGATGACACCATACGAGGCATTGTACGACCAACCTTGCAGATCACCTCTGTGCTGGAATTACCCTAGGGAGTCAGCACTTGTAGGACCAGATATGGTCTAGGCCATGACAGAGAAGGTATAGATCATCTAGGAGTGGATAAGGACTGTACAGAGCTGAAAGAAGTCCTATGTTGATAGGAGGTGGAGACCACTAGAGTTCGAGGATAGCGACCACGTTTTCTTACGGGTCTCACCTCGATGTAGATTACGAAGATTTGGCCGGGGTGGCAAGTTATCTCTGCGCTTCATTGGACCATTCCAAGTTCTCAACAGGATAGGTGAGGTGGCTTATCACCTGGCTCTTCCACCTCAATTGCACCGGGTTCACGACGTCTTTCACATATCTCAGATGAGGAGATACATGCACGACCCGACACATATCATCAACCATAGAGAGCTGGACATCGATGACATGACGACATTTGTGGAGATCCCGGTGGTGATCGAGGATCGACAGGAGCGGGTCCTACGTGGATGGTCGATTCCTCTAGTGCACATCAGGTGGAAGCACGAGAACCTCCAGGAGAGCACATGAGAGCGGGAGGCTCAGATGCGTGCACAACACCCTCATTTGTTTCCCTAGTTTGTTATGTAGTATTACGGGGACATAAATCCCTGAGGTGGGAGTAATGTAAAGACCCGTAAATTTCAAGGAAATTTTTTTCTTAAATTCTTTGGGATTTTATGAGTACGCAGTTTCTGACAGCACCTGATTCCAAGGCCCGGTGTGCCCGGAATCAATTTCCGAAGTTTAGCTTGGGTACGTTCAGTGAACGAATGAGCGGGTTTTTCTATCTTTTAAACCGGTGCTCGGAATTGAAATCCGAGGGCACCGATGAAACCATAGCTCCAGTAATTTCTTAATATGACCTTTACTAAAGATGCGTTTGCTCGGGATGAGATGTTAAAAAAAGTGTATTAAATAAAAAGTGAATAAAATTGTGGTAAAATTTTATTTCTAACTAAGGTGGTTTTATCCTACATGGAGAAGTTAGGGTGGGACCCAATAGCATCCTAACTACCCATGCGAGGATAAATGTGAGGTGGGGCCTACACGAGCCCCAAACCTTCACATTCCCTAACCCCCCCATTAAACTCCTTGTGTTTAATGTTGGAAAACCCCTTTGAACTTAATTAAGTAACTACTCCTATCCCACTTTAATTCATGCCAACACACACTAAATTAATTGATTAAACCTATTCAATTAATTTAACTAAGTGTTTTAATTTTATGTTTTTGAAATGCATGGCAAAGTAAAATAAAATAAGGAGGATCTTATTTTATTTTTGGGTTAGAATTGTTGTGTGAGAAGGATTTGGAAGGAGAGCTCTAAAACTTTGAAGAAATTCTTCCTCCGACGAAGAACGACCGTCCTTCTCAATGAAGAACGCTTCCCGATTCTCCATCAATGGAGGAGACACCGCCATGGGGAATTCAAAAATGACGACGTCACCTTTCCGACATCAGCGAACGACGCCACCTCTCCGCAGACCACGTCATGAGGTAGGGGTTAATTATTTTGTTCAAGTTTTATCATCGACCTTTGTTGTTTAAAATTTTGGCCGAATGTTATCATCGTAACAGGAGGATATCGGACCGCACAAACACAACCGATTCTCCTCCCCTTTTTCATGTTGTTATTCATTGTTGATTGAGGTGAAGGTGGCATGGTGCAACGACACCGCGCGAGGACGAAGAGGGCCGCAGTCGAAGCAGGCCGCGACGGTGGTGCGCGGTGCCATCGCGCCGTGCCGGTGAGGATGAAGGAGGTCGCGGTTAGGAGAGGGCCACGATGGTGAAGTGCAGCGCCAGTGAGGTAAGGCCGCGGTGGACCAGGTAGGGGCGGCTGGACAACCGGCCGCCGACACCCCCAGGAGGCGGGACCCTGAAGGGTCCCTCGGCGGCTCAACCGGCCGGCCATAAAGGCCAGCCATTTTCTAGGAAAACCGGGGGGGGGGGGGGTGTAACCCCCCTGACCGGTTTTTAGGGTGGAACCCACTGGGTCCTCTGTTTCCGCAAATAGGGGGCGACGCCCCCTTTGCGCCCCGCTCGACTAGCGCCGAGTCGCGACCGGCTTCCGAGCCGGGCCGCAGGCTGCACGGGCTGGGCCAGCCGCACCCAGCCACGGGCCGGGCCGCGCTAGCCGGGCCGGGCTATTCCCAATCAGGACGGACCTGGACCCGGGTCGGGTCGACCCGGGGGGTATTGGGCCGGGTCGGACCGGGCCCAGACCCCCCATTTTCGGACCAGGTTCGTTTAAACGCCCATATCTTGGGCTACGGACCTCCGATCGATGCACCGTCAGTTGCGTAGGTATCCTTGGATCGAGAAGGTCATTTAATTATATTAAAATAGAGGTTTTGGAGAAGTTTAGGTATGGATGGATTGGTTCGAACCCAAAACCAACCGGGCCCTTGGAGCGGAAACACTTATAACTTAAGGACCAGACACCCGAATGACGTGCCGTAAATTACGTTGAATTCCTATTAGTGAGACGGTTCTTTTGTATTACTAAAATTGAGGTTTGGATGCAGCTAAAGTATGGTCAGGTTGGTTTTAGCTTAAAAACCAACCAGGCCCCTGGGATGGAAAAGCCAATAACTCTCAGACCGGGCGTCCGATTGACGCGCCGTCTATCGCGTTGAGTTCCTATCGATGAGACAGAACTTTTTGATACATCAACTCTGGACTTCATGACAATTGATGTATTGAACCCTTGGCTCATAGAGCAGAACATCCCGAAATCGAGCATGCTGTGTGCGGGAACCCTAGAGCTGGTTGCGACCGTGACGACGATGACGACTATACTTGGATCCTACGTGGGTTCGGCAGCGATGAAGACTGTACTTGGATCCTACGTGGGTTCAGCAGTGAGGATGACTATACTTGGATCCTACGTGGGTTCGGCAGCGATGGTTACTGTACTTGGATCATACGTGGGTTCGTGAGCGACGACTTCTGTACTTGGATCTTACGTGGGCTCAACAGAGGAGATGATTTAGAGGCTACATCTAATCATCTCCACCCCTCTTCATGGGTAGTATACATGTGTGAGATGAATCTTGACTATCAATCATTATCATCGATATGATTGACTTGCTTTCCTATGTGGACTGGGTTGTGCTTTCCTGTGTGGACTGGGTTGTTCTTAGTCTCTTGAGTTGGAGTCGAACTGGAATTGATGACTTAGGTATATGTATGGGCATATACCTAAGTAGAGTTGGTTGATACTTCGTGTTTGTATATTTCCTTTGGGGTTTATCCTTTGTGTATTATGGGAGGCCTTCGGGGGTCTCGGGGTCCCTACTGAGTATTGTATACTCACCCCTACACGGGCTATGCTCGCACTACGTTGTGTTGGTTGCAGATGACGGACAACGCTGACCGTGGTTGAGGCTTGTGGAGCGGGACGGTATCCGGTGGTGGACTATCAGGTGGGACGTACTCAGAGCAGACATACAGATTCGAGGAGCTGAGGAGACCATCTGTACTCACCCTTCAGGTGGGGTTTCCGGAGGACATCTCGGTGGTTGCTGTTTACTTTTCAGCTATTGTACTTTAATTTTCTCAGTTGTACTGTACTTTCAGTTGGGTTTGTATACTAGCCCATTTACTTTCCAGCACCTACTTTTGTACTCAGTTTACTTAGTGTTTACTTCATCTTGTGTACCCTGTTGTGTTTGTTTTCTTATATAAAGGCAATGCCTTCCCTTTTATCGGGATTTATGCCTTTGGTGCTAGTCTCCATCCCCTGGCCTATGGAAGATGGACTTGGGGTAGTCACGACACGGGCCCTGAGGACGGGTCATGAGAACCATAGGATCCTTCATGCAGTACTACAAGATGCCTTGGACACACTCCTTGGATCCAACATTGAAAAGTTGGTTCCATGGTTAAATACCATCGGGCCTAATCATTACTTATCCCTGTTTTACCTTGGATGAACTCCTTGGACTCAGTAGTTGTCTCATTGTGGAATGCCTTGGACTATGCTCCTTGGATTACACTCTTACCCCCATGCCAGGTTATAGTTATTATTGAGCTGGCGAACCTTGAGGTCTACATTTCCTTGATTATTACCTTTGAACTTCATTATTAAATAACATTATAGGTTTCCTCATTACATATTGGAACCTTCACCATTGCTTGTATGTGGCATATTCATAAACTGGTAATAATCAAATAATTAATTGATTATATGTTCATACACCATCCGAGGGCTGAAGCATGTATTTGGGTATTTAGTTACATTGTACTGTTTTACTTTATATATGCATGCTTGCACACTATTAAATTTCCATTACATGGGATAAAGGTTATAGACACTGTTGGTGGTGGCCCACTGAGATTTATCTCACACCCTCTTCGGGTGCTGTTTGGTACCCAAAGCATATTACATGATTGCAGGTGTTGAAAAAGGAAAGCATACATATTTGAACACTTTATTTCTTGTTGTTTAGGATAGATCTTGATAACAAATGATTTATCTAGAGCTTAGGATGTTTGGGATAATCTTTTTATTTTATTTATACATTTGTGGAACATGTTATTCCTACTATCTTGTATCCATGTTTTACAGTTTTCTAGATACATGACATATCATAATTAGTTATTCTAGTTGGTTCAGTTATTTTTATACTTGGTTAATTATTACTTTTGTTTGATTCTACTATTTACTTATATTACTTCCACTATTTACCTCTGTTTATATTTATTCGTTACACTACACTTTGGTAATGAGGGTATAATCTCCCCATGGACACACCCTAGGCCCTCACTACTAGTATAAAGCCTCTGGTGTTTGGGGAGATGCACTTGAGTCCATGTGGATCATCGGGCTCAGGGAACCTCACTACTATAAAACAGGGCAAGGGAAGCACTTCCCTTTATCAGCGCTAAACAGAAAGAACTGATAAAGGGGTATGCCTTTATCAGGGCTATCTAAAAGCGCTGATAAAGGTATCTCTTTACCAGTGCTAAAAAAGTGCTGATAAATGAGTGTTTTATCAGTGCTTTTATTTTAGCGCTGATAAAACATACCTTTATCAGCGCTTTTAACGAGAACTGATAAAGGTTCCATCAGTTTTTATTTAATAACCCTAACAGGCCATCCTCACTCGCACACAGTAAAGCTTTCGCGGAAGCTGAACTAGGACCCTCATCCACTACGACCTCGTCCTCTTCCTCCTCGTCCTTGACCTCCTCCTCCTTCCTCCTCCTCGTCCTCATCCTCCTCCACCACCGCCGCCGCTGCCTCTGCCCCCACTGCCATGACCGCCACTGCCTCCGCCATCGCCGCTGCTTTCACCGCCACCGCTACCATTATTGATATTCATTTTCAGGTATTTTTTTTTCTACCACTTGAATTGAATGTGTGATTTGTTTTTTTATTATGTAATCGGTTATGAAACACTTGGTGAAACCCACAAGGATTTGTTAGTTCCAACTCAGATATATAAGAACCAAGGTATCAGAGCTATTTTGTGATGAATTTTTAATAGAGGTGTAGGTTCAACATCTTACATTAAATTCAGTACACAATTTTGGATATCTTGTGGGGGCATATGAGGTAATTTTTAGCAACTATTTATCCAAGTTTCATCATAATGATCCTTAATTGATTAGGGTGATTTGGGAAAGTAAACTGTAGAAATAATATGATATAATTTTATAAATTTCCATTATTTTTTACTTTGATGGATTAATAATCCAAATCTGGTTTTGTTATGTAATGTGATTTATTTTACCATTTCTATAGTCTGAGTTGTTAATCTGAGTAATATTTTGATGTCACCAATGATTTTTCTAATGTTGTTTTGCATCATTCCTCTAAGAAGACCCATGAATATGCTCTGTGAATAATATTTTGATGTCACACAATGGGATAATAATCATATGGACCATCATCTTATTGAGATTATTGTTTGTGTTGTCTAAACATAGGTATAAGAAACTTCACGCCTTCACAATGAGTCACCAATTTTGGAACATTGAAGGGATGAATCTTGGAATATTTCCTATGAGTTACTCTTCCAGAAGACACTATTTACATGATTATAATGATCCTCAAATTAATGTGTATTTTTTGTAGAATGTTAAAGATTTTGTATGAGTACTTGTAGATTCAAGATTTTCTTAAGGTGAAATTTTCCCCCTTCATGTTAGAAGTCCCCAATAGTAGATGGTGGGATTCAGTTGTTATGAAAAGGTAGCATGCAGGATTTGAGTGGCAGGATCATAGATTTATTTTCAAAAGAAAAAATACTTCAACAATTTTTAGTGATAGAAAAGGCTATGGATATTTGGAAAGTCGAATCGGCTAATAGGACCATTATGATGTATGTCAACAATTTTTCTAAGCTTTTGTAGTTTTCACCTATTATTAGGTCCAATGAGAAGATGAATATTTGATGGTTTAATATGTGTATTCGATATGATTTTTTTATTAGGTTTTATTAGTGAATCTATATTTTTATGATGATGTGATGAATAGGATGTTGATGGTTGAGCTTGACCAGACTAGTATGTCAGGGTTGATGAGAGTTTATTTTTATCCCATTGGTTGTTTTGTGAGTTCCTTTAATGTTAATGTAATGGTTTACACTTTATTCCCTTTCATGATGTTATTTCTTGAAAGAGTGTGAGTAGACCTTGAAACTCATTCTTTATATATGATCTAATGGTTAGTTTATATCCCCTTGTGAAATATTCTTGATATTCCATATTATTCCTTTATATAGTGTATATTTTTTATGCTATTGAGTTACCTGTAGAACATGTATGGGTCAAGAATCCATCAGATATAGGATGAGGTGGGAGAATTTCATGCAAGGGTGATGTGTTATCTAATTATGTCAAACAATTTGGTTGGGAAATTCCATCATCTAAGATAACAACCACCATCAGGGTGGGATTGTGGTGTTCTTAATAATGACCATCATTAGGATAGGGAATGTTGTGAAAGGTGTGATAACAGAGGATTGATGAAGGCTTACTCATTTGGGATATACTATCTAGAATAAACTTGGGGATTATACCTAGTAATTAGGACCTATTGGTCAGGGCTTACCCATTGTATGTTCATCTTTTATATTTTAAAAGTCTGTTGAACTCGTTCTATCGAAGGTGGGTTCTATAATTTCTTGTTATCTTAAGGTGTGTTTAACCATGGTGTGGGTTGATTTCGGTTTTAGTGGGTTCTTGGGGTTTATGGGATGTGGTAAATGGTGTACTCGGTTTTAGATTAGTTTATTCTCATGGGTTTCCCCTATTTTATGTTTTATTTTCAGTTGGAAATCTCCTCTGCTGTGCGCCTCTCCTCTACCACGAACGCACCTCTGACATGTGCTTAACGACACCTTTGCGGTGAGTTTTCCCCTGTTACTCATTGGTTTCATCTTGTTCGCATGTTATTACTATTCGATATTGATGGTTATAATGTGAAATGTACAGGCTAAACATCCCACTGAAAATCATGGCCGTTGGTGGTCCTTGTTTGCTCACTAAATGAATTGAATGTTGGTTGGTTCTTGTTGAACATTGGAATATAAAAATTGGTAATTTACGTATACTTGACTTATGAATGAACACCCCAGGATGATGAAACTTCTGTGATAACCCCTGAATTAACAAACAAAATTGAATAAGGGATGCTTTGTAAAATCTAAAATTTTTATTGTTTGGTTTGTATGGTGTTGTGATTGTGATCACGATTGTGTTTTTGTATGGTGTCGTGGTTGTTGGCATGATTGATATGCCATTTGTTTTCCATGTTGTATTTCTCCCACCATTAAATATCAATCCAAACTTTACCCATTTCAATGGCACCACCACTTTGTTACTAGTGCAATTCCACTGAATCCTAGAAAACCACTTCTAGAGGACTCTACGAGACACTTTAAAATACATGGTATGTAGTCTTGTTAAATGGAACATGCTTCACCATACATAGATTTCATATAGATTTTAATTCCACAAACATTTATCTCCAAAATTTACACCACATGACTAATCTTCTGACTCAAACTTGGAATAAGTTTCATTTTAAATGTTACATGTCATGTGAACCTAGGTCACACACAATGTATCTCCAAGAAATATACTTCAGTATGAAACCATGTACATGCCATGAAATAATGGTAGAACCATATGAAATGTGTTTTACTTCACTCACACCATGTATAGATACCATAGAAACTTTATGTGTATAGACTATACACCCCTAGTGGTCATGTAAGGACTACACACCGTGTATTACAAAAAAATGTGATGCATAGCTGGTGAGGTGACTCAATATGTATCTAAAGTACACGCCTTTAGCTCAAGTTGTTCTAAATGTCATATATTTTCAAAGGCATCATTCAGTCTTTGTAAGACTAACTTGGAATAAATTTGATATATGTCAGATTAAATCAGGTATCTTATCCATACACGATGTTTACCCTACTTGACACACCATGTATATGGATTTTACATGAGTTTAGAGGAATTTTTACCATGATTTGTTTTTATAAAACCCAAACAATGATACCTGATTAATTAAAACATAATATTAGGCAAGTTCGAGATCGAAACCATAAAGACGATGAATATGAATAAAGAATGGATGAATGGAAATCGGTTGACAAAAGAGTATGAAGATGGCATGAAAGAGTTTATCAAGTTTGCAGAAGATCATGCATGTGACCCTTCTCAAATCGTTTGTCAGTGTTTACACTGTTGTTATTTAAGACAAATTAGTCCAGAGGAGTTAGAAGAACACCTGATCTGTCACGGAATAGATCGAAGTTATACATGTTGGAATAAACATGGGAAAAAAACGAATGTAGGTAGTGGCTCAGATAACACGACATTTTATAGATCATCTGATATGATTAGAAGTGTGAATAGGGAAGACGATCGTATGGAGGGTGTGATTAAAAATGTGAATGATGATGAAGATCGTATTGAGGAAATGACAAAGACAGTTGAAGATGAACTTCGTGATTGCCCAAAATTGTTTGAGAAGTTAAAGAGTTGTGCAAAAACACCATTGTATGCTGGTTGCACTAAATATACAACATTGTCAGCCATATTGAAGCTATATAATTTGAAAGTATGCAATGGGTGGAGTGATGCCAGTTTTACGGAACTACTTGCTCTCCTGAATGACATGATCCTAGAAGATAATGAACTCCCAAGCCGAACATACGATGCCAAACGAATGCTATGATCGATGGGTATGATTTCTAAAAGAATACATGCCTGCCCAAATGACTGTATATTGTTTCTCAAGGACCAAAAATCACTTAAAGAATGCCCAAAGTGTGGTGCTTCTCGATACAAGAAAGATGATTCTATTCCTACAAAATTTATATGGTACTTTCCAATCATTCCTAGGTTTAGGCGCTTATATGGAAGTGAGGAGACTGCAGGACAATTGAGATGGCACGCAGATACAAGAATTAAATATGGGAAACTACGTCACCCGGTAGACTCTCCTCAGTGGAAGAGAATTGATCACGAGTATCCTGAATTTGGGAACGAGCCGAGAAACCTTTGTCTGGTGTTATCTACAGATGGGGTGAATCCTTTTGGTTTTCAAAGCAGAAGTCACAGTACATGGCCGGTTATATTGGTAAACTATAAATTACCACCGTGGTTATGCATGAAATGAAAATACATCATTTTATCTGTGCTTATATCAAGACCAAAACAACCGGGTAATGATATTGATGTTTATTTGTCCCCATTGATCTAGGATTTGAAAATATTGTGGGATTTAGGTGTTACGTTGTATGATGCTTACAAAAATGAATATTTCACTTTGAAAGCCATGTTGTATGGGATGATAAATGACTTTCTTGCTTATGGAAATTTGTTAGGATATAGCATTAAAGGAACTCAAGGGTGTCCCGTTTGTGAACAGGGTACACAGTCAATTAGGTTGAAACATTCATTGAAAACCGTGTTTCTAGAACATCGCAGATTTCTACCCCGACGACATAAGTACCGATCTTGGAAGACATCATTCGACGGAAGTTCAAAATAACATACAACACCGTCTCCACTAACAGGTGATCAATTTTTTGAGAAATTAAAAGATTTGGACACTACTTTTGGTAAACCATTTTCAAAAAACCTTACGAAAACTGGTTGGAAAAAGAGATCAGTTTTTTTTGAATTACCATACTGGAATTGTCTGTATGTCAGAAATTTTCTTGATGTTATGCATGTTGAAAAAAATGTATGTGATAGTGTCATCGGCACGTTTCTAAATGCACCCAGCAAAAAAAAGTATGGAATTAAGGCTAGATTGTACATGGTTGAGATGGGAATATGAGAAGAGTTGGCACCAGTGAAGGGTGAAAAACGAACATTTCTTCCTCCTGCTGCTTACACTCTTTCCAGGCAGGAGAGATATCAGTTTTTCAACTTCTTGAATGACGTAAATGTTCTAGATGGGTATTCATCAAATATCAAGAACATCGTGTCAATGAGAGATTTAAAATTAAATGGTCTGAAATCACATGACTGCCATGTTTTGATGCAAAATCTAATTCCTATAGCTTTACGTTGCATTTTGCCCAAGAATGTCTGCCATACATCAACGAAGCTCTATTTATTCTTTAAAGCTATATGCAGTAAAGTTATAGACCCGAAGAAATTGCCAACTATGGAAAGAGAAATTGCCGTCATATTATGTGAATTGGAAATGTTCTTCCCACCGACATTTTTTGATATGATGGTTCATTTAATGGTTCATTTGGTGAGAGAGATTCGACTATGTGGTCCTATAAATTATAGATGGATGTACCCCATTGAAAGGTATATGAATATTTTGAAAGGGTATGTCAAAAACTGAAGTCAGCCAGAGGGTTGTATTGCAAAGCAATATATTATTGAGGAAGCCATTGAATTTTGTACCGAATACCTATCTGGTGTGGAAATAGTTGGCCTACCGAAATCTTGTCACACTGAGCGGCTTGAGGGTGAAGGAATTTCTGGAAGAGAGGTTGTCACAATCAATATTACAGATCAGGAGCAGGCCCACCTTTACGTTTTGCATAACAGTTTTGACATTGACCCATATGTTCAAACCCACAAAGAAATTCTTAGGTGTTTGAATCCTTCTAAGGCTGAAAAATGGATATCAGATACACATAATTGACAGTTTATAGGATTCTTTTGAGACCATATTTTTAAGCAGTTAGATGAAAATCCAGACTCAATTTCATAACGACTTCGATGGCTAGCTGAAGGAGAAAGTGTGTACGTATTATCTTACAATGCTTATGCAGTTAATGGTTATACATTCTATAATAATGAACATGATGAAGACAGTACCATGCAGAATAGTGGGGTTAAACTTGTGACTGAGGCGATGCATGTTTCCAGTGCTAAGGACAAAAATCTAATTTATGCGAATATGTCATACTTGGCATCATCAAACGAATATGGGAGTTGAATTATACGAAATTCAAAGTGCTGATTTTTCAATGAAAGTGGGTTGATAATAGGAGTGCTGTTAAAATAGATGAATTAGGATTCGTGAAAGTTGATTTCGGTAAGGAAGGGGAGAAATATGAACCATTTATAATGGAATCACGGGCAATACAAGTATTTTATGTTCTAGACCCCGCAAACCAAAATTGATCAATTGTTCTGTTATCGACCAAAACAACTGAAGGGTCAGATGAAAGCTCAACGGAGGTTGACCCTTTTATAGGTACTTCACAATCATTTTGCAGTGGTCCCAATGTAGACAACGTTTTGTATGTCAGAGGAGACCACAATGAAGGGATTTACATAGTCGATAGAGGAGTCAAATCTCTTCATCCTTTAAAGAAAAAAAAGAGAGTACAATAATAAGGTTATTTGTTTATTATAATATACATTGTGTTACGTTATGTTATTATCTGTTCGCTGCTGTTTTTATGTAATCTAAATTAAATATTAAACCACTTATGTAGATAATGACTTCTGCACCTGCTGATGCGCACAATCCTGTGGCACAAAAGGTCTCTCAACCAACAGCTGGTGGTCCCACTACAGAGCAACAATAGGTTTCTCAACCAGAAGCTGGTGGTCCCAGTACAGAACCTGTTGTTGCTGGTCCCAGTGCTGAGGTACACCAGGTTTCTCAACCTGTTGCTGCTGGTCCCAGTGCCGATGCTAGCGCTCTGGGGGAACATATTGATGCTACTTCTGAGGAAATGGTAGGAAATGAAACCCTAGAATCACAAAAAAAAAACAAGAGCGTCGTAGTTTGACAGTGTTAGCCAAAATCCTTAAGGAAAAAGAAAAAGGCATCAAATTTGAGGTGGGATGTAATAAGCGAGGCCAACATGTTAACCCCAAAAGAGCCATATTTAGTAGCTACATTAGAATCGTCACTTGGAAACATGTGCCGATTGATGTACAGTCATGGAACCATGTTGTCACCGAGATGAAGAGATTAATGTGGGAAGATATTATGGTAACATTATGATATCATTTTTTTAATTTATTAAAATAAAATAAAATACCAAAACATTGACTTACTCTTCATCATCCATTATAGAGTGCATTTATAGTAGATGCCTCACACAAGGAATATGTATTAAGAGTTACAGGAAGGATTCATAGAGGTTTCTGCATAATTTTAACGAAATATCATCTTAAAGATGCAGAAGATAAAATCAAGCCGCACCCACCTCCTCTTTACACACACTTGATATCCCAAGGAGCATGGGATGCATTTAGCAACCATCGTGGGGAGCAGAAATTTCAGGTACATTGTGTGGGGTAATACGTTGTTTGACGTTTTCTTGTATTCATCACTCTGATTGATAGTTTTTTATTTATGAAACAACATCTGAGTTCTGAAAATAAAAAACACACAACAAAACCAGTGTACCCTTACCGTAAAACAAGGATGGGGTACGCTGCACTTGAGAAAAAATTGGTACGTCTTTTAAATCTACCCTACTACTTGTATGTGACATAAAAAACACCATATCCATGTTTCTCTATTTATATGCAGATTGATGAATCGAAATTGAAATCCATATACATCCCACGCCATGTGCTATGGAAGGAGGCTCATGTAAATAAAGAGGGGATACTGATAGATGAAAACACACAAAAAGTGTGGGAAACATGTGTAAGTATGACATAATATAAATTTTATTTTCTTTAAATTGCTATTATATTACAATAACTACTTATTTTTCTATATTTTATATCTGACATAGTTACAATAAACAACAACAACCACACTAGATGTAGACATACTTTTAGCAGCCTTGAAGCAGCCAGAACAGTATGGCCGCGTCAGAGGTGCGGGTTTTGGGGTGACACCCCGAACATATTTTCAAAAACAAAAACAAGCAGAGGAACAAAATGAAAAAATGGAAAAGATGTAAGAACAATTATCTATTTTTCAAGAAGAATTACAATACCAGAGAGAGATGATAGCAATATTGATGGGGGAGAGGAAAAGAGAAGAAACAACTCAACAACAACCCGTGCGTGACGATCCTGCCCCACCCCCACCAGCTTTGAGGCAAGCCATTCCCCTAAAAAACCTGACTTAGATGAGGTAATCAATGTTTTAATAATTGTTTCTATGAAATGTGATTTACATAGACACTGATACCTTTCCTGTACTAATATTCCACATGGTGAAAATGACTGTGATTTATATCTATCAACTCCCACCTATCGCGTTGTAGTGAGGGCTACGATGTTCAATACACCAAACGACATGCTACACAACAGACAGCTTCCAAAAGATCATCTCAGAGTGTCAATTAACGTAGCTAATGAGCCGAGTTCCAAGCTACCTATTCCAAATGATGATGATGACATTCATATGGTTGAACAAGCTATTGGAACATTCATCGTATGACCAAAAATTATTGTAAAAAAACATGTCGACAAAAAGGTATCCATTTATAGTTTATTTTTCAAGATAGACCTTTAACATTTAATGAAAAAAGGTCTGAACCGATGAATTTTATTACAGAACGATAAAGACTATGGGGTGAAATGAAATATCAGCTCAAAACTATCTCAAGGACCAACCAACCGATTGAAACGGTCTATTGAGAGCACCTTCACCCCTCCCGTTCTATATCCACAATTAATATCATTGTAGGCTCATGTGGATACAATGTTAAAAGATGAAAATACTCACACAATTGGTTTTGAAAAAAATATGTATGGAGAGGAAACATCAAATTTCATTAGTGCTGAAAATGTATATGAACTCATCAAGTATGAATGGCTAGGCGCCTCAGTTGTAAATGTATACATGAGGTATGTTTTCATGATTTGATGTTACAAAAAACTAATATACTATGATAATTATGACTAAATACATTTTATATTTGTCACAGGAATATATATTAAAAACAATTGAAGGGATTTCCCCATGAACAAAAATTTGGACTCGTTAGTCCTCACATCACCTCTTCAAAAGACGAAATAGATTCTAATAAAGAGGCTGCAATAATGTCATCCCTGCTCAAATCATTTGAAAACAAAATTATGGATGACAGACTCTTTTTAATACCAATGATGCAGGGGTAAAACTATACAATTTAATCATATCAAATATATTTTCATTTCTTTCTTTACTTATTCCTTTTAGTATTTTTAGGAACCATTGGATGCTGATTGTAGTCAATTTGGATACTCCAAAGATTTATTTTATGGATTCAATGCATGGATATCCAACAAACCAACCATGCATGACGAATTTTTTTAATTTGTAATACACTAGATGCAACATTCTAAAACTAAAAATCTAGTTATATAATTTATGTTATATTTTAATGAGGATTCTGTTATGATAGGGTGGTGCATCAATATCGTCTAATGCATGGAATGAATCCAGGGCCTAAGGATAAGAATGCCTATAATATCTACAACTGGAAAAGTATCCTGGTATATATAATAACATTGCACTATCCAAACACATATCAAAACAAATTACTTATTGTTGTCGATGTTTCTGCAGTTTCCAAAACAAACAAACGGAAATGACTGTGGTTATTATGTTTGTAAATTTATGAAAGAGATCGTATTTCATCAACAAACTAGCATCCTTGATGAGGTATTTTCGAAAATAATTATGAGTTCATTTAAAATATTTATTAATCATTTGTGTATTTATATTTTTTTAGTACTACCATGACTTTCATAAAAACTCATATTCAGAAGATGATATAGATGTGTTTAGAAATGAATGGGCAACATACCTGATGGAAGATTGTACACAAATAGGATAAATGTGAATTCCTACTACTTATGTTATCTATATATGATCATTGATTATCCTCCAACCTTCTTTGGTGAATAACATTGGATGATGAAGAAATGACATATTAGAGCAGATCAAGATACAATGAACACAAATACTTCCTTCAATCATTAGATAACATGTTTTTTGATGAAAAATGATCCAATATCCGAGTAGGAATCTTAAATTTTATGTTTAAACCCTTGTTGATTAAATAGTTTGAGCAGATCGATCCCTTCAATGGATATGTACCAATTTTGGATTGAGAATGCTCCGATGTATTGAAATCTTAATTTATTACTCAATGTTTTCTATCCCTGGATTCATATTATTGATCTTTGAACAAATAAATATTGAAGTAAGGCATGATGGTGTGCAGTGCGTATGGGGTGAACGACGAAACCACCGAGGATCAAAAAAATCCATTTTCCAACAAATGATGGATGGAAACAACAAATATGGTCTATATCCACCATTTTCAGTTAGATATAGGGCCTAAATATAAATATTTCTGAAATTAAAGTAGAGGGATTAGATTCAACATGAAGAGATAGTATTTGAGAATCTCGAGAAAACCCGACTACATGCTGTGCACAAGGATGAACACACGGTGTGTAGTTGGGTCCATGTAGCTCCATGAACATGGTCCATAAGTGGAGTGGTACCAGACACCATTTGGTTCCTCTCACACGTCGTGTACCCCTTGGTTCATTTTTAAGAAATTTCAATGTTCTGTAACTCGTTTGTTTGAACTTATATTTGAGCACACGTGTTGTTGTTTGACTTGCACAATTATTTCTAGGTAGATGCATGAGATAATGGGTATCGTTGAGGGACTTTTGGAACTATTGGCTACACTTATTCCTTGAATGATATATAAGATGGATATCCCCTTACACATTATCTGTATCCATATATTGGATCTGGTTACTCTCTTACCATTGGAGGTGAAGATGTGTGGGGTATTCCACTGCCTTTTTATAATCCGGCTGTTATTCGCATGCTAGGTAATCTCATAGGAAGGTATTTATGTTCTGATTCTTGAACGGAAGCTGTGTGTCACCCGGTTAATCCCCGGGTTTGTGTGGAATTAGATTCTTCCCGGATACCTTTTGATCACGTATGGATTACAATTGGAGGAGTATAGGTGAAAATAGAAGGTGGTTTGTGAGGACTGGATAGATTATTGTTCTGTTTTTCACCGCTTGGGTCATTCAGTTGTGGTTTTCAATAAGGGAGGGCCCTGGAACAACAACTGGTTGAGGACTATAGAATGAAGTCTGTGGCTGGTCTTGGCTCTGTTCGAGGAGAAGGAGATGTCCTGAGTAAGGCGTTGGAGGTTGGTGTGAGGGTGGTACTTGTTCTAGAGGAAGAAAGACCATAAGGAAGTGGCATGGAGGCTCAACCTACGGTGGTGGATGATCAGAGGGAGGAGAGGAGGCCAGTAGAGAGTTGGTCGAGGATGGCCAGGGAACTATGGAGATTTTTGGCAGGGTGAATGCCTTGGAAGGGCCGGTGCTGGTTGCTGAAGGGGATTGCTTTTAAGAACACAGTGAGGGGGAGGTGACTCCAGTTCAACCTGAGATAGGTGGAGCTAGAGGTAAGGATATATCGGCCATACCTTTTATCCCTTTAAGAAACAGGTTTGAACCATCATAAATCATTTATTATGATCAAGGTGGTTCACTTCCTAAATATCTCAGGGAGTTTCTTCCCCTGGGAGATGATATCTTAATAGGGATACCCATGTCACTCCATACTTACATAGGGCTTGTCTACTTAGATAGACACAATAGAAAGAAAGGACATTAAACTCCTACATAGTGTAAAAACCCTATTTGAGCACCTGTTGATGGAAGGCGAGGATGATAGGTTTCTGTTGTTGACCTTCAAGATGATCCTATTGTTGCTCAAAATAATATTCAAAACAAAATCTTGACCAAGATGATTATGTTATGCCTTAGAGTGTGGATAAACACTCACCTAAGTTTTTGTTGATGAAGTGATCATTAAAATAAACTAAGTCACTAAATAATATCTATTTAATCCAATTATTATTGAGGGGTAATGTGTGTACATTGAACCAGATTTAAGAATATGATATTGAGTACCCTATTTAAAATAATTTAATTTGAGACTGAATTTCATTCACTGGTTTTCTCATGTATTAAATTTAATGTGAGGTGGCCATGATACTCTATAGAACTATGGATAAAAGAAAAAGCATGTTTATAACTCAATAGTGTAATGACCCACATCATTGTGGGTTAGAAATTACCAAGGGAAATTTAATTTTCATTTATTGATGGTTTTATTTTTTGAACCAGGTCTCAGGTTGGGTTATTAAGAGTTTTAATGTCTCTAATAGGTGTTTCAGACATGTATTGGGGCTAGAGGGATGCCATTGGGTTTTGGGAGGATATCAAGGATGATTTGGGTAGTCATTCTATTGAAATGTAGTAGCATTAGGATACTCATAGTGTGAAAGGGTAATTCACAACATGAATTCATTTAATAGGGTGATAATGGTCGTGAATGGGGAAAAGGGGTGAATTAAGGTTTTGGACACAAAATATAGTGATGTCACCACTTGGTTCATTTCATGTAACATGATTTAAAACTTATTTTTATGTGGGTGATGGGTTTATAAAGTATAAACCTCCTCAGGTTTCTTCGTTTGGGCACCAAGTTCTTTGGGGGTGGCCAAACCCCATTCCCCTCCTTCCTTCCCCTTAAACCTGAGTGGATTATTGGTTGTTTGTCATTTCGAATCAATGTGGTATCTTCTCCTACATCTTCCTCGCTTCTCTAAATTATTGCTCAAAGATTTTAATTCAGTTTTTAGGGTTCTAGGTGTAATTATTATACCATAGTATGGATAAATAATTTTTCTTCATGGGACTTTTATATATGAATCTTAGAGCATGTCTCAAAATTTCATAAACTAGTAATCAATCATTATTTGATGCAGATTATATTTTGTGGAAGATTTATTTATGGGTTTTCAAAAATTTAGGCTTAATTTGTCATAAATTTAGTAATATATATTGGGGATTTAGTGTTTTCTAGTCTTAGGGGTGCGTCAGGAGTGGATCACACCTAGTTTCTCAGCATTCTGGCTTTGTTGGATTACACGATGAGTTTGGCGCCTATTATACCATGCTGTATTTTTGGTTAAAATTAACTAATTATGTAGTTTAATATTGTTGGAAATTAATACATGTGATCATAGACTCAGTTGTGGTTTGTATGAACTGAAAATAGTTTATTGGACTTCTGGTTGAAGTAAGGGCATTGACCTAATTGTGTCTCTTGGTTAATTGGTTATTTTATGTTTTGTTCCTCACTAGTATAATTCCATTTAGAAACCCCATTCTTTAACACATATTATTAGATTATTTTTAACATAAACATACATTAATTACAACCTAAATATCTTGAGGCCTAGTATCTTTGTGTATTTTTCTACCTAGAAGAGATCAACAACAACAACCTATCATCCTCCCTCTGGTCACCTTATCTTTTATAGTTCCTAAAGATCTCTCTTATACATTGAAAATATAATTTTTTATATCCTCATTAGGTTAGGTAGTTTTTAAATATTTTAAGAAGACTAGAAAGGTTTCTCTCCTTCAGACCCTCCTATGGTTGGTCAACAATCAGGTGTTGAAAGACCTCTTCCTTCTATAAGGGGTAGTCCTTACAAAAGGCATAAATGGAGTAATTTTCTAGCTGGGTATCCCGATCGAGTATATTTACAAGAAGGAGTCTCTTCCAGAGGGAAATATCAATATAAGTATGAGCATTATATCTGAGTCCATAACTATTTGTTTACCAGAAGAGGTATTTCCCCTCTGATCCCAACTAAGCTCCCCAAGTCCTCCCTCTCATGCCGCTAGTCAGGATTAGAGTGAGGTGAATCATGTATGTGTGATAAGTTCTTCCCTTTCTATTATCTAGGTATCTAGCTAGGTCTTTCCCTACCCACCGATCTGAGTACTGAAACGATTATGTAAGAGTCCCAGTGCTTATTTCTCTATGCTATCTTTTATAGGCATTCATTAGTGCACTTCCTTTGTAGGACTTCTCCCCTAGTATCCACCACTCTTTTTATTCAATATCTTTTGGAATAGAATCTATTTTTGAATCTAATAGGATGTACATATCCCAAGATTAGCTAAAAGAAGGATGAAACCATCGTCTAGGTATAATTAGAGTGAGTCCTCTTCTGCTATCTAGGCATCCCGGTAGTTTTCTAGCAATCTGAGTAAATAAGGGTCCCGTTTCATGAGTGTTTTTCATTTCTTATATAGACTAACATGAGCACATATATCTTGGGAATGTTATTGGGTCATCTATGTGTCATCATATCCTAAAATCCTCATGAAAGTCCCCAAAATCCACAAACCATCCCACAAATATTTACCTACCCAGGTCATCACATCACAATGGGGAAGGAACTCTCGCTCTATAGTCATCTCTCCTAGACCTATGAACTAATGAAAATAAATGTTGTAAAAGGTAACAATTGACATTTTATTAATGTATTATTTCATATTAATGTTTAATTTATTTCATTATTGTATTACTAACATAATATTTGTTTTCTTATGTAGGTGAAATCTTTTTCCTGAGTTCGAATGCTTTGTTCGGAAACCGCCACTATGGACGATAATTTTTTAGAGCGGATGGATGCAAAAAGGATGGAACATCAATGTTTTTTAACTGTTTTTTGGATAATTGTAATTGTAACCAAATTAAACATTGTTTGAAATGTATATAGTAGTGTGTTGTTTTGTATTCATGATTTCAAGTAAATGTATGTAGCATTTTTGTTCTTCTATGCTTTGTGTGTGGGTGTTGTTTGTGATGTGTGCAGGTGTTGTTTGTGCTGTGTGCAGGTGCTGTAATGTGTGTAGGTTCTGGGCAGGTTCTGTGCAGGTTTTGGTTTTGCACAGGATCTTTGGCCTTTATCAGTGCTAGTTAAGCGCTGATAAATGGATAATATATCAGTGCTATTTTGAGCGCTGATAAAGGTAGTTTTTATCAGCGCTCAAAATAGCGCTGATAAAGGTAGTGTTTAACAATGCTATTTTTAGCGCTGATATATTATAAATTTATCAGCGCTGAAAATAGCGCTGATAAAGGATCACTTTTATCAGCGCTTTTTTTTAGCACTGATAAAGGTCCCCCTTTATCAGCACTATTTTGAGCGCTAATAAAGGGGACCCCCCTTTATCTTCGTCGAGATTAACAACGCTTTTTTAGCGCTGTTAAAGGAGGTTTTTAGTGCTATTATAAGCCCATTTTGTAGTAGTTCCTATTAAGTGGAATCTGAGTTCGGGATGTCACATGCCACGTCATGAAACTTGTGATCACAACATAAACTGTTGGTTGTGATTTCTTAGCAGTGCTCTGAAATGGAGGATTACGATGCGAAGGGGGTGGTCACACCAAATCATGGCCCTATTATAACCCATGCAGTCATGCCACAACATGCCCTGCCCTTGTACAATTTTTGAGCTATCTTGAAGAGGGGTGTTGTGTTGTGATATGGGGGGTCACTCCACAATGAGCCCTTGTTCTATTTTTTTAATGTTTAAAATTGGGAACCCCTTTGGGATTTTGGGGGTTCATACAAACTTTTGAGAGGGGTGGTCGTTCCTCTTATTATCTCTTCTCCCTTATTAGTTCCCTTTGACCTATAGAGGCTTAGGTTTGTGGATTTATCAGTAGAGGTGAGATCTCACTTCAACATATTCATTGTTTGGATTTGGTTTACTAAACCGCCACTAAAAAAAAACTTATTTCATGGTGGTTTTTTATAAACCACCTCTAAATTTTATGTTTTTATTAAAAAACACACTTTTCTCCCTTGAACCTTCTCCCTCCCCTAAGCTCTCCTTCACCCCCAACCCCTGAACCCTAACATGATGGCCCTACAATCCCATTCCCCCCGAACTCTGTCATACCCCACCTTTTACCTCGAGATCCCCTTCCCCCTTGACCCTAAACCCCAGAACCCCCCCTTCTAGCCCTCTTGTGGCCTCCACCACCCCTGACCTTGAACCCTAGCACCACCCCATTCACCAGCGCTCCTGATCTATCCATTGTGGCCCAATCTTCTCCCCCAAGCTCCCCTTCCCTTGTGGAACCCGAACCCTAGCACCACCGTGCTTTCCCCCTCAATAACACTCAATAATCTCCCAAGCCCTTTGATCTTGTGCCCTCGAGACTTTTCTGTCACTACGGTCATAGCCCCATGCCCCCCTAAGCCCTACTGGTGCTGCAGTCACAACCTAGTGCCCCTAATCCCTTTGGAATCATTGTAGACATATCCCTGTTCCCCCAAGCCCTTTCCGGCATTGCGGTCACAACCCCCCACCCTTGCTATCACCTGAGTTGTTGTCCTCACCCGAGCACTCTCCCTACCATTGCCTTCACTAAAGCCCACACTATAGTTGAGGTCATATAGGTTTGATTTATCTCTTTATCGATAATCTGACATTATGTAATTAGATTTGTAGATTTGATTATGGTTTCTGAGTATGGTTGAAAAATAAGAAGTTGAGGAAGAACACTTCATAGTGGTGGTAATTTTTAGATATTGATAATTTTATAGTTTTAATTATAAATAAATAATAAAGATAAAGTTAGTTTTTTTTAAAAATTATTTCAACAAAAAAATGAGATGTTTTTCATAAAGGAAATCACGGTGGTTGATTTTTTTTTTGAGAATTAGAATTGGAGGCTACTTGAGTATTTAAAGAGTATGTTCATGATGTTTTTTTATTGAGCACCATGTCATAATTATGTTCAGATATAGAATTTAAAAATATAGATTTGACTGGATTTATAAGGAGATAAGATTTTAAATGTCATGATTTTAAAATTCAATCCTTTAACTAATAAAGCCACACGATTGTGGGTGTGAACACACCATGGTATGTTTTTGAAGATATATAATATTTGTTCATGTTAAAATTTATAGTAAAATTTCATCACGCATAATGAATTTTACCCATCCATGATTGAATTTTTTTAAGGAAATTGATGTGGAGACAAGTGGTGTTCAATGGAGTAATTTTTTTAAAGAAATGATTTATAATATTAAAGGATAAATATTAGAGGATTTTAAAGATTATGAAGTACAAAAAAGTTTAAAAAATAGAATTACTAAACATATGTAGTTTTTGTGAGATATTTATTATTCTAATGAAAATTATTAAAGATACAGTTTTGATCATGAGGATTTATGACTAAAGAGAAAAACACCATCATTTTCATGTTGTTTTGAACATCTTTCTTATATTCATTGTGAGTAAGTTTAATGTTAACTTATTATTGAATATAATTTTTTGAATTAGTTCATATATAACAAGGAGGATGATGAGAACCTTGGTTTTGTAGTGATACTTACCTAAAATTTTAATTAAATTTAGTTCATAGTGACTTTGTTACATCAAAAAATCATCGGTGTATGCTAATTGGATATATCCCTTTGTAGTGAACCAAGAAAAACCAGTGTGTGATTGCATTTTTTTAATTTAATATTATGGCTGTGTAATTGGATTTTATTGATTTAGTATGGTCTAACCAACATAATAATAATATTATTTTAATGAAAAAGAGTTAATACACTATTTTACCCCCTTTATAGAGTGTATTTGGTGATTTTGGTTATAAAAAAATTGTGGAGAGGGATAAATTATTACTGGTCCACCAAGGGATGATACCCTGGGGAGTTGAATCGATGATTTTTAAACAAAATTTTCCCCTTTCAATGATCTTGTTCCATGATTAGTCAAAATAAACCTCTAATCCTCACCAAATATGTATAAGTAGAATAAAAATGATGATGTTTTGTTGAACTAAAATTAAAAAGATCTTCTTGTACAATATTTACATCAAACTCATTATCCCATTTTGATCACAACCACTCACAAGACAGAAATATAACTATTCTCTCAGTCAAGAAGGTGAACTATTTTTGTTTTGGTTAATTTTAAAACATAATAAAGAATTGTGTTTTTTATTCCAGTTTATGTACATAGTTAGAAAATTAAGTTTAGTATAATGAGTATAATAGTAAATAAAATAGAACAATGTTATAATGGATAGTTGTATTTAATTTTTAATCTATTTGATATTCTCCCAATTATTATATTATTGGCCATGAGAGCATGTTGAAATATATAATATCATTTTTAGTTTTTAATCAATTAATTAATTGATAATTATGGTATGAAACAAAAATATTTTTTGGAAGATGTTTAATCCCTGAGAATCATGACATGTGTTTTTGATGAATTTAATTACATTACATGTAAATGAAATGATTATTGAAAATTGTTCAATTGTTTTTTATTGTCGGTTACATGTTTTTTAATAATGTTCATGTGATAAAATTTGACAAGACATATTTTTTTGATAATGAGATATTTAAATTAAAGAATATCATTGGATGTTTTTTAAAATTTTATCTGGATTTAAGAGAAGTTTTACAAAATCAATTATCATGGATTTTCTATAATATATTTATAGTATTTATACATGATGAAATATTTAATTAGTTCTATTTTAATGGTCCATGAGAGAAATAATTTCTAAAAGGAAACCTATGATTGATTTGAAATATAAACTTTTATAGTTTTTAGTATGTTTTTTATAATGGTGTAATTTTTTCATACTGGTTTTAATGGGATGTTATAAAAATATATTTTTCTAAATTTTTTATTGGTGTTACCTATAATTGATTTGAAATATTATTTTTAGTATGTTTTTTTGTATTATGAGCTTGTGGTTTGGAAGATTTGGATCAAGGTGTGATTTGATCCATAAATTCTTTTTCTAAGGTATGTTTTACCAAAAAACAAACCCAATATAAAATTAAAATTTTGATTATTATTGTTTTTTTGAGCACAAATTACCATATTTCTCAATTTTGGGAAACTACTCACTAGCCAACACCCCTTTATATTCCCATAAATTATCTATTCATTCAAAGAATTTACATTTTAATTAAAGTTTGAATCTATTTAATTCTAACTAATGAAACTTTACCAAATTTTACCATTATATATTTTCCTACCTAGTAATAATTATGTGTTTTATTTTTTTAAATAATATTTAGGAAAATTATGATATATATGGATAAAAGATAGATCACATTACCGAGGAACACATCTCAGTATGCTAAGGGTTTAGAGGAGTTTTTAGATTTTTTAATTTTTAATCTATCCTTTTATGGGAGAATAAGATTTCCATGTTCTAAATGTAAATGTATAAGATGGTTGAAGTGATATGAAGTTTATGAAAACATGATATTGAATAAATTTCATGCTCAATATTTGTGTTGGATTTGGAATGTAGAATTGAAAGTTACATAAAGTTTGAGCACTAATATCAATTGATAGAATGAGATCCCAACTTCATCAACAATGGACAATGAAATGGAAAACCTTATAAATGATGCATTCAGCACTACAAGACACAAACATAAACATAAAAACATATCAAAACAACCAGTTGAGGGTCCTACAAATAGAAAATGTAAAAGTTATGTTTTTGAGACTATAGAAAAACTAGATCAAGATTTTAACATATCATTATATCCTCATCTTAATTTTTTAGAGACTAATGTAAGAGAAAACTTCACTGATCAAACAAATGCATTTCATGGTTTAGTTGATAATGGAAATCAATAGATTTATAGTAGATGTTTGAAATATTCAAAACTTTATTTTCTGCTAAAGTTGTACCATATCAAATGCCTATGTGGAATTAAAAATAAGGTGATGTACATGATATTAGAATTATTGTGTGACTCATTTCCTGAAGCAAAGATCCCCATGTATTTTTATGATATAATTTTTTTAGCAAGCTTGGTCTTAATTATAAAAAAATACACGCGTGTCCCAAAGATTGTATGCTTTATTAGGGAGAGGATTCAAGCAGATAGGATTGAAAAAATGTTATTATTCTAGATGGGAGTCAATAGGTGACGTTGGAAGTATAAATCAATATACTACCATGAATAATAAGAAAAGTAACACACCTGTAAAGGTTTTTCATTAATTTCCTTTGAAGACTTGATTGCAAAGATTATTCATGTCATCAAAAACTATTGAGCACATTAATTAGTATTCTATAGATAATAACAATGATGGGTTAATGCGACATCCAAGAGATTCATAATCATGAAATAAATTTGATTCATTATATATAAATTTCTCATATAATCTTAGGAATATTTGATTGGGATTAGCTACTAATGGATTCAACCCATTTGGTACTTTGATCACCAGTTATAGCATTTGGACGGTTGTTTTGATCCCTTACAATCTACCTTCATGGATGTGTATGCAAAAAATGTATTTTATCATTTTTATGATTATTCCTAGAAAGAAATTTCTGGAAATGATATTGATATATACTTGAAGCCTCTAATTGAATAATTACAGGAGTTGTAGAGAAAATATGTTTAGACATATGATGCATCTTCTAGAACAATGTTCAAAATTCAAGCTACTATAATGTGGACCATTAGTGACTTCCATGGACTTGAGAATTTAGTTGGTTGGAACTCTTACACGAGTTTTTCTTTTCCTATTTAAAAATTTTATTTTGATCCCAAATGACTAACTCATAGTTAAACATGGCACTTCTTGTGTCATCAAATATTTCTCAATTCATATCATATATTTTAGTTGAAAAAGTTAAAATTCAATGATTCTATTGATCGTAGACCACCTCCAAAGTTTTTGATATGTTCTGAAATATTGGAACAAATTGGAAATATTGAAACAGAATTTGGGAAGGTGCATCATTTGGATGATAGTGGGAAGTGAGTTTGAAGTGAATTGTTAAGTGAAATTGGAACACAACAATGGAAGAAAAAAAGTATATTCTTTAAACTTCCATATTGGGAATTTAATTTATTGTGGAATAATCTTGATGTTATGCATATTGAGAAGAATATTTGTGATAATTTGATCTTTAAATTTCTTAATGATCATGGAAAATTTAAGGACCATATCAATGCTCAAAAATACTTACAAACAATGAAAATAAAGTATGATCTCTAGCCAGATGAGAATGGAAAGTATGCTCTAACAATTTTTTCAATGAAAAATGGGGATAAAGATATATTCCTTCAAAATTTAAAACATGTGAAGGTATATGATGGGTATTCAAGTAAAATATTATGGTGTTTTGACTTAAATAATCATAGGTTACATGGATTGAAAAGTCACAATTCATATATTTTTTACAGCAGTTACTACCATTGGCATTGCGTACATTATTACCTGAAAAGGTTATGGCTACTGTACTCCAATTTTTCACATTCTTCAGACAACTATGTGAGAAAAATATACAGCCATTTGATATTGAAAAACTTTAGGAGAGATTTTTATCAACACTTTGTGCAATGGAGATGATATTTCCTTCATTTTTTTATTGTCATGATGCATTTAACTATGCATTTGGTCGAGGAAGCTAAATTAGGAGGCCCTGTAGTTTATTGATAGATGTATCCAATTGAGAGGTAATTTATTTACATATTTTTCATTTAAGTAAACAATTCTTGGAACTTCATTAAATACAGAATTATGTTTTTTATTTTATTTAACATAAATATTGGTCACTTGAAATCATACGTAAAAAATAAATCTCAACATGACATCTCTATTTCTAAAGGCTACTTGGAAGAGGAGTGTCTTAACTTTTGTTCTAGATACTTGGATGATATTGAGACAAGATTAAATCAATTTGGATGTGTTTATGATACATCAAATCAATCTCAAATACATAGGAAATCAAAAATCATTCTTTATATTGGTCGATCAGTTGGGAGGAGCTCAAACATCACACTGATAGAAATAGAATTATTACAGACACATAGATATGTGCTGTTGAATAGTGAAATTATAGATCAATTTATTGAAGAGTTGAGGATACAAACAAAGAGAATAATGAGAGGACAAACACGAAATGAGAAATATATAACAAAATTTGTTAATAAAGAGATTGAAAAATGGTTTTCATGATGTGTAAGTTCATAAATATTGAAATCAATACAGATATTAGGTTGAAAAATATATTTTGTAAATATAATAATGTATATTAATTTTTTATTGATCATGAATACTGATACTTGAGATGATTTTTCAGAATATTTGAAGTTTTTTGATCGAGGTCCTCTAAAACATTCTAGTTGTTCAACACTTACAATGTGAATGGCTTTAAATTTCATACAGTCGATCAGGAAGAGGGTTTGAAAATATAGAATAGTGGTATATTTACATTTTATTAAGTGGTATACCATGTAAAGTTGAATAATATTATCGAATAAAACTACCATGGTCATTTTTTAGTTGTTTTATTCAAATTAAATTAGGTCGATATTATCAGGGATGTTAAAAGAGATTCCTTACAATTTACTTTTGTGAACTTCTCTCTCTTAATGGATGTTGATGACTGTAAATTAAATGATCCATATATCTTATAATCAAAAGAGAAAATGTTATATTATGTGGAAGATGTTGTGGATGAAGGGTAGAGTATAGTTGCTCATGTAAAACAAAGAAACTTGTATGATATGGGTGATGAAGTGGAAGATTTTACCTCTAACATTGAATCCCATAAACAGTAAGAAGAGAAACTATTTGTCCATAATGATATTGAAAATATTAGTCTTATAAGGGTTTATGAAGTAGATGAAGTAATTATGGAGTAAGAAAATGAAACGATTGAAGGATAAAATGATTATATGTGCAGTCATCCATTCATTTACCAACCACTTATGTTATTTGCGTAACCATTCATTATCATAGCTATGTATATTTTTTTTGTCAGTACTATGCATATGTTATCATTTCTATTTTTTTCTGCATGATTTTTTTTAAATATATATTCTAAAGTTAATTTTATTTGATTAAATGATAGGAATGCTAATAAGGAATCATTATACTGATGCTAGTTAACTCTCAGTCAATAGTCCCTCGACCATACTGACTGATGATGATCCATCATTCTCCCTCCTTATAGCATCTGAGACACCATACGGTTCCCCCCTACACTGTCTTTCACACCCTTCATCATCATCCCATCAGCAGTTTAGCCAATGCCTCCCCATTCACCAGTCTTAGTGGCGAGGGAGTAGGTCACCACTCTTGGTTCTTTATGGGGATATTGGAGGGTGATAGTTATAGGTATAAATTTTAATATGAATAAAGTTATTATACTTTTTTATACTACTAAACATTTTTTTCATAAAATATGAAAACAATGCTACTACGAAGAGAAATATGAAAAGTTTATGTGTTTGTAATCTGAAAAAACTGAAGATAGTTGTCCCATTTGACTACTATGGGGTCCTTATAAATTACACCGTGAGATTATTTGGCCAGATTCTAGGCTATATGGTGGTGGAACCAATTACCCTTCTGATTATGTATGATGATTGAAGGCATATGCCTTCATCTTGGAAAAATAAAGTTTTTGATTCATAGATAAAGGAAATTTTAATACATTATGGTGTAATTGAATGTACTTATGTTATTAAATTCTAATATTTTAAAAATGAATCTCTTTGTATAGATGTTTTTCAACTTTCTCATTGCTGATCTTATAGAACGAAAGTGAACATTGAAAAATTTGGGTAATAAATGGAAAGATTTTAAATAGAGATTATGGAATGAATTCAACGATACTTCATTGATCACCCAACAACTATATGATAAGGTACCCAATGGGGTACCTAGAGAGTAATGGAAAGTTTTTGTTGATAACCATCGCCATGATAATCACATGGTATTTAAATATATATTATTATATTAATCTCATTTTACATTTATACATGAATATGAAAAGGATATGAAATTGTATACAGTACTATTAAATTACATGTTATTTATTTCAGGATGTTTCAAGGAAGAATGAATTGAATTGAGCTATGAAAATCATCCCTCACACTGCTGGGTCAAAGAGTTTTTCCAAAAAACGATCGACTCTGGTAATATTTTCATTAGTTTAAATATTTATAAGATAATATTATATGTTCTATATATTAAATTGTTGATTTATCTTTGTTTAATTCAGTCACGAAATTTAGGGTACTAAGTCTCCCACACAAAACTGTGGTTGGATGTTCATAAAAAAATTGATGGGAGTTATGTTAATGAGCCTTACAAATAAGTTCAGGTATGAATTCATTTTTCATTATAACAAATTATTATCATCTTCCATTATGTTAATATACATTGCTTTAAATATGATTGATATTTGATTTATAGGTAAAAATTAAAGATCTATGAGATTCCAATCATATGCAGTCCTTCCCAGTGTCCCAGGATGACCCAATTGGTAAAGTCCTTGGGAAGGAGCATCCTGGTCGAGTGCGCGGGATGGGTTTGAGACCATTACCATATGAGGTATTTTACATGACATCGGGGATTTCATCTTCATCTACTCATGGTTTTAGTCACTCCCTAACCTGATATTCTTAGAGAGGGTTTATTTCTATGAAAAACACAATTCAGGAATATGGGGATTAGATATCCTCTTTACATAAAATGTTGGTTGATTTATATTAGAATACGAATATATCTATCACCAGTGACATTGCACTGATGACTGGTGGTGAGCAGTTAAATCATACAACTTCAAAATCATTTAGTTTGCAAACTTTTATTGGTTTGAGGTTTAGATATAAATATACAACACTTTTTAATTTTCAATATAATTGTCTTTCAGGTACCGGTAGCAGGAAGTAGAGATGGAGATGGAGAGGGTGACGAGTAGAGTTCATCATCAAGTAGTGATTATTGGTCTCTTTAATCTCTTGTACCAATATGGAAAGAGAGAGTTTTTTCATGTATCATTTGTGTCAAAAAGTATTCACATGAAATTTCCACGATTTCCCATGTTTGAAGAGGTTGAAACCATTTATATAATGCTTTTTTGGTATAACTGTATGGTGTAATGTTATGGTTCATGTAAAATAATATATTTGTTTATATATGATTACTTTCCTTCATTCATATTTTATGGGGCCTTGTAGATTAATGTGGTCTAATAAAACTATAGAGAAATATATAGGATTGTTTTAGGCCTCTTAAGCTCAGAATAAATTCTCTTTAGCACTATAGGTAATTATAATTGTCTAGTGACCATGTCACCATGGTTAAAGGGTACTGTGTAAGTTAAAAAGATATTTCAGGTGGTATTTGGATATGAGACTTGATGTTGGTATCCTTGGTTGGTTTCCCTAAGCCCAGTCTGATATGTATGAGAGGATTAAGACCAATCAAAAAATGAGTGAGATGACCATATGGATCAGGATTCATGAGAAACACCCTTATAAGTGTGGGTTGAGGCTTAATGAGAACTATGAGTAGGATGACTCCTTTGGGATGAGATGATGTGTGATAGATAAGGGTTCTAACCATGTGGATGTCTTAAATATCTTCCTTAAGATATAGTAAATGGAACCTAGGTGTAGGTCATGGGAGTTTTTTGATACATGACATCGTGTTTCTAAGGGGTATAGAGCATCATAGGTTGGGATGATACTTGGGTAATAGGAATGTGAGAGATAATGGATTTTGTATAGTTGGACTAGGACCTCAGGTTTGGGTCAAGGGAGATTATGGGTAGTGGTGTGACCGATATGTGATAGGTATGAGATCATATAAATGAGCTTAGATCATGATGGGTATGGGGGATCTAGTCGACACCCTGATAGGAAAGACATGCTTTGAGGTGAGGGGATGGGTCTCAAGTGACTAGCACAATGGGATATTTTGATGAGCTATCTGATTGGATTCATGCCATATTTTTTATTTAATGTGTGTGATTTTGTGTGATTATGATAGGTGATAGACCTAGTGGGGGAGAGGATCCTGAGGCTTGACCTTGCTACGAGTGAGATGGATCTACCTAAACTACTAGGGGTGAGATGGATTCCTTATGTTCATGAAGTTGTACCTTTCCTTGAGTAGTCTTGCATTGGGATATTGGAACTTTACTTGAGTAATATTGGGTTGTTATAGTGGACCATGTCGAGTGAGAGGGTTGGGTCATGGTATAAGAAGATTCATGGATGATGTACACTACCTTGATTTATGAGGTAGTGGGTTAGGATTCAAATGTAAGATTTTAGAATGATTTTTTAGGTAGTGATTCAAATACTTAGATGATGCCCACCCTGATTCTTCAGGCATGCACTGGGTTATGAGTACGATGACATGAGGTGAGGTGATGACGAGATTTTAGCATTAAATCAATATAGGTATGATAAGTTATAATAGTGTCCCAGTTAACACATAATGAACTAATGAAAATAGAGTCATGGTATCCAAGTTAGAAAATACCATTCAGGATCTTATGTGATATTTTTATTTTTACCTTGTGTATACATGTATATGATGGTGTGTACTAGGGAAACTTTATGAGACCCTACTTAGATATTCCCTCACACCCTGCACTGACACTCTGGTGTATATGCATAATTTTTTTTATTTTTTCCTTTTAGATCATAGGATGTGTAGTGAATTGGAATAGAGCATCTTGATAGGCAGTTAGAGGTAGGGTAATGTGGCCTGGGGATTTCAGTAGGTCCAATGTGTGTATTTTTTATATTTTTCTTATATTTTAGATGGGATTAGAACAATGGGTGAACTATGTATGTTTTGTATACCCATGTGTCTGTATACTGTGCTTCATTTTTTATGGAATTATGTTATTGATTTATGCATACTATAATTATAAGATATATACATTTTGGTATAACTATATGGTGGAATGTTCTGGTTTGTGTAAAATGGAAAGGTGTAAATATTATCTATTCATCTGTATGGAATGTTTTGTGAATTGTTTTTTTTAGGTTTGTTCTGGGATATAGATTCTATAGTTGGTTTTTTTTGTAAATCATCATATAGCGGTGGTTTAAACCACTGTTAAATACAGACTTTTTTTTCATGGTGGTTTAAACCGCCACTATATGATGATTTTTTGGGTGGAAATTAAAATTAACACTAAATCCTCACCATTTTTGGCCAAAAAACTATTGCTAAAATATAAAAAATCACCACTAAATACACGTTCTATGATGATTACCAGAAACCACAACTAAATAGAAGTAACCTCCATGGGTTGGATGCCAACACCAACTTTAGAGATGGTTTAAACCGCCAACAAAACAAAAAATAACCACCAAAAAATGGCAATTTTCTTATAGTGTATTCCCTCTTCCTCTCCTCCTTCATCCTTATCCCTCACTCTTTTGATTTTAGTAACCTAGGTTTAAAGATTTGGTGTCGATTCCATTAGAGCATGGTGGAATTAGGTTAGAGTGAAATGACTTTTTTTGGGATCAATATAGGAGGCTAAGAGAGGATTATTGTACATGGTTGTGCATAATTTTGTTTTTAGCAAGTCACTTCCTTGATTTATTTGCATATTTCATCAAATTAGGATGCAATTGATTAACAAATCAATGTCTGTTGATGGGAATTATTTCAACAGTGGACTTGAGGGTGTGTTGGGAGTAGATCACACCATGTTGCTTGAGATTTTAGTGAAAATACATCACCTGGTGAGTTTTACCTCATTTATTCCTAAATGAAAAGTATTTAATTAACTATTAAATTTAATTATAAGTTGTTTATAATTGATTATGGATCCTCTCATATTATATAGGGTCTCATGGATGATGAAGAATCTTGATGATTACTTGGCTAAGGATAGAGTAGACTTGGCTTGAGGGGTTAACTCTATATCGAGGTAGGTGGTCCTTAATATTACATACTTATATGGTTGTGCATTTATTGTATGGATTGTAAGCACGTGGTAAGTAGGTAAAAGTAACCTGATATGGAACCATGGGTGAGTTATACTATATGAGGTAGGGTGAGGGAGTTTGTTAGACCCACAATATGAACTTAGGTATTATACTTTTATTACTCAATCATCGAAAACTATGTTTCTTATGTGAGAGGCTTAAATAAAAGGGAATTGGAACCCAAATAGGGTGTATATATGTGAGTTATGGATTTGAAGACCCATATAGGTCTTTTTTTGATATACAATTCTCACCTAGAGAGATAGATAAGGGAGAGCCTAAGGACTATGTTATGGTGTTAGCCTCATGATATGTGAGATTTCTAGGCATGTGTGAAGGTCCCAAAATGAAACCAAATTTTATTTCTTTACATCTAATTGATATAATAATGATGGTTAAGGTCGTAATTGGTCATTCGTGTATTGTAATTTTTTTATAGTCATTGACGACTAGGTGCTTGAAGTGATGTGTAAGGGGCCTTATAATCGAAAATCAATGTGGTTTTCCTCAAGTTACATCATGATGTAGCAGACCTTGATAGGTGACCCTCCCCCCTTTTGTTAGTGGATTTAATTTATATGAGAGGTAGATTAAGGATTTACAAGTAATGGGGTATTTGGTTTATTTATAGTCAGTTGGATTACTTTGATTTTCTAGAGAGGTGTTGACTACACACCATTGAGATTCATGGTTTCGGGTGGTGGTTATTTGGGTATGGATATTTAGAAAGGGGATGTGAGTGTGATATACAACCTTATATTGAAATAATATAGTGTTGGATGTTATTCCACCTTATTATAAACTATTTATGATCTATTGGTTGAGTTGTTTATTATAACATGATATGGTTAAAATCCTGGGACTTCATACCCTAGTGTATTGATATTGACATAATGTGGATCGAGACTCTTAAGGGATGAGATCAGTATAAGCATCAGCCACCTTTCCCATTTACCATATTATTAATATATAGGGTTCAAGATTCCTAATATATGAGATTGGTATAGTCATGGGATGGCTATCCCATTTTTCTTATTATTGAAATACAAGGGTCAAAGTGCCAGATGGATGAGATCAATATAGACATGGGTCAACTTTCCCATTTGTCTTATTGTTGATATACATGGGTTGAGATGCATGAGGGTTGATATTGTTATAGGTATGAGTTTATTTTCCTAATTTTTTTATTATTGATGTGCCAGGGTTGATATGCCTAAGGGATGAGATCGATATAGACATAAGACACCATTCCAATTTGTCTTATTATTGATATACAGGGGTCAATATTCTTGATGTATGAGATCATTATAGACATGGGATACCTTTACAACTTGTTTTATTATTGATATACAAGGGTCAAGATAACTGAGGGATGAGATTGGTATAATCATGGGTCTCTTTTCCCATCTATATTATTATTGATGTAAAGGTGTTAAGATGCCCCAGGGCTAAGACTGGTATAGACATAGATCATGTAATGACCCACACTAGTTCATGTAAGTGGATTTTGAGGAAAACTAGGTTTTATGGATGTTGAATTGGGGCTGATTTGAATTTTTGGTTTTTGATTGAGAACTAGAATTTGTACAAAAATTTGAAATGATAGAAGGGATGTTTCTGATATGGTACAGGGTTGAAATTAAATGGAATTATTTTCAAGAGTTTTTGAGATTTAATAGTGAAGGATAGTGGTTGTAGAGGGAAATTGGGCCCACTGTTGGGTGGCATCAGGTACCTGGAAGGGTTCTAGGGGTTCATGCCCATAAGCTGGGGCCACTAGGTGGCCGATGCAGGTGTATTGGGCACCTGATACTTACCAAAACCATTTTTTTAAATGGGGTTAGAGTTTTATTTTACACACCTTTTCTTCTTATATTCCTTCAAGGTTTCTTCTATTAGGTAATTTCACTAGTAAGGAGGAGCCACCCTTGGGTCCCCTATTTCCCCCTTTTATTCTCCCTTTCCTAGTGAGTTTTATTCCATACCTTCACCCTATTTCTTCATTATCCCTTCCCCTATGATTTTAATGGTTCAAATCCATGGGTTTGATTCCAATTCCACTAAAGCGTGGTAGAATTAGGTTGGGATGATAGGGTTTTAGCGTGTCTTGGTTAGAGGAGGCTCTAGAAGGACGGACACATGTGGTTTCATGCTATTTTGTTATTAGTAGGATATTTCTCTAATTTATTTTGGTTTTTTTCAATTGAATTAGGATGAAATTGGTTGATAAACTGATTTTTGGTGTCAGGGATTTTCTTGGTAGTGGGATCTAGGGTGTGGTGGGAGTGATTTACACCTATTTCTTGAGGTATTTACATCATTAAACCATGTAGTGATTCATCCATTGATTATTCCTAGTTGAATTAATCTGGATTATTTGTGTTAATAAATTATAATTATTTTATAATTAATTAAAGTGGTCATTTTATAGAACTAGGATATCGTGGAGGTGATCAATAGATGATATAAGCTTAAAAGATCTTGGGTGATGGTGTTCAAGAATTTATTGAGTTTATAACTCCATTTTCAGGTAGGTGGTGACTAATATTACATTTTACATGGGTGTACATATATTTTTTGAAATGTAAGATTAGGTAAGCAGGTGTGAGTGACTCGAGTGTGATCCATAATGGGTTTCTCTTATGTGAGGAAAGAATAGAAAGTTTGATTATACTCTTAACATGCCCTAAAGAGTTATGAAATTATGACTAACCAATGATAGATATTTTTACCATGTGAGAGTCTTGGTTAGAGATATATATGGAACCATGAGGGGTGTCTATTATTTAATATATGACTCACATGACCTAGGAGGGATGTGACATGGTAAGTGGTGCTCACCTAGGGTGATGGATAAGGGTGAGTATATTTTGTTATTATAGAGTTAGTTTTATGAGATATGATCTTGAGTATGAATTATTCATATCAAAACAAAATAGGGTTCCCTTGAGAAATGAGTTTAGGCTATCTAGATTAAGATTGGTCCCTTATAATTTATATGTCGAGCACATGACCATTGGTGTCCATGTCACCTTGAGAAAGCGATGAGAAGCATTGGTAATAGAACAATGAAGGTGTTACATGTACATATATTGTGTAGATATACTTATAGGTTATCCTCAAGTATCCATTACAAATGGGAAAATGTTTTTTGGCTAGGATAAGTGGTGAGTTAGACTATGTGTTGAGACTTTGGTATGATGAGTTCCTTTATGGCATGACCCTTCTAAGATGGGTAGTTATATGAGATCCTAATTTAATCCATGGAAGGCCTAACTTCATGTATATATTATAGGTGTGGTATATTTTGTATGTTTATAGCCTAGTGATAAATTGAGTGTAATGGTTAAATCCTTATTGGCCTATTACTTTATGTGTTTTGGGTGTCAGAGATTCCAAAAGGAGATTTGTTGAAGGAATGATCAAGTTTATGTAAATATTTTATATAGGGGATAGTTTTTCATTGTGGTGGAGTATGTTATATCATTATATTTTAGTTGGGATGTTTCAATAATGTGTGGTTAGTTTGGCTACAGTGTAGAGGCCTCAAGGTTAAGATTCCTTAATTATACCATTTTAAGGATCTCTATAGTGTTGTCATCTGACTTCACTGTAGTTTTGGTCTGGGGTTGATTGGTATTGATGAATGGATTAAGGATTGTGACATAGTTCTCATAGATATATGTTTTATCATGGATTAGTTGGTTTAGTGGATATACCATTTTAGAGGACACAACATCATGGTGCTTATGTTGTATTGTGGTTGGGTTCAAGGGATTCCTTCATGACTTCGAGAATTAATAGGTTGTGATGTGGTGATAGGACTTACACCATGGTCCTAACTTAGTTACATTATGTTGAAGGATCAACCAACTTTAATAGGGGATATATATGGGATATATTTAGGGAAATTTTCAGAGATTCTACCAACTTAAACCCATTGTGATGTGGCTATTACCCTTGCACCATGGTCTTATGTTTTTCTATAACCTATATAAATTATAAATACAATTTTAATTCATCTTATTTATATTATTTCTCTTGAACCCTAGGATATCTTATGATCCCTTTTTGATACATTTTAGATCCCTTTAATTGTCCATGGAACTCTACTTCCATAGATTGTTTTTTGGTGATCTGAGGTGAGTTTTCCATCTCCCTCTTGGTTTTATTTTCATTATTTCCTTGGGAATCCTTTTCAATAGTGCTAGTTTGATTTTGGGGATTTTTTAGTTTTCAATTTTGATGATAATTTTCATGATTATGTTTTTGAATATTCCATTGCATGATCTTAGTCTTATGGTCATTCTTTCCTCACCTCGTCCTTACACAATAAATTTTTCAATTGAGATTGGGGATTTAAGAACTCTTTTTGTTTATGTGTGAATTGGGGGATATTCATTTTTTATTATTTTGTGTGAATATTAATAATTTATTTAATTAATATAAAAAATTGAAATAAAAGGATAAAATTAATATGAAAGGGTAATTTCACATGCGTTTACTTTTTTCTAGGATATTGCTCATGTGATTGATGCTTTTTTTCTGTTGTTACTAAAAATCATTATTGCTGGTGAAAATTGTGTTCTGATGTTATTATTTATCTTTTGGAATAAAATTTCATAAAAGGTTAATAACTTATAGATGACAAAAAATTAGTTGTTTGAAGCTTGGAAATTTAATCAAATATTTCTTGTGAAATAATGATTGAATTGTTATGAAAATAGGTTTTAAATGAGAACTATAAAAGTAGTAGTTTTTGAAATTAGTTGAATTATAATTCCATATGCTTTTTATTATGTTGTGATTATGTGGCCTTGTTTGGGAATTTTTTATATCTGGTTTAATATGGGATATGTTGATTGGTGGGGCAGTGATGACACTACCACAATTGGTAAGAGGAGATGTGGTGGTTGGTGTGGAAATATGATATAGTTGTTGATGCGGAAATGGTAGTAGGGATGGTTACATAGATAAAGACAGAATTATAATGGATGTGGTGGTTTTGGGATTGTGTGGTGATATGGGATTATGTTTAAGATTCCCAATAGTGTGGAATATATGGTTGGTAATGGTGAGAATGATAAATGAATATGGGATGGAATTGAATAAGTAAAGGAATTTCAATGAAATGTAAATTCTTGAAATGGATGGCTAATGGATGGGTTAAAAATAGTTTATGGATGAGAATGGTAGTTATTAAACATATAATTTAATGAAATAATGGATATAACATGGTTGGTAAATAGTAATCCTATAAATGGTTAAATTATATGATTAAATGGGATTTTTTAATGGTTGTTGTGGTTATTTTGTGTGGGAACTCGGACTGGTTGGTAAGGTAGGAGTGGTAGTGGTTGTTACTGGAAAGTAATGGAGGTATGGTAATGAATGTGGGTTATGATAGTGATGCTTTGGTATGAACATTATAGGTTGGGATTGTGTTGGATTTATTATATTTTTATTTTCTTGTGATTTATTTACACACCCTACCGAGTTAGATAACCTTACAGATGACCAAATGTTTTGGGTTCTGAGTATTTTCCCTAACATCAGAGTTGGTGAGGAAATGAATGGTTGACTACTCCCTCTTCCCTAATCTCTCTCCAAATGTGGTATGGTTGTGATAGCCATAATATAACTGTGTGATTGATGTGATTATGGTGGTATGATTATGTGGTATATATATAAAAAAGGTAATGGATATTAGAAAGAGGGTATTATGTTAATATTCTTCATGTTCACAATACCTTACTATTATGGAAAATTTATGTGTTGTTGAGATGTGGATATGTGGTTGTGGTTGTTTATTGGTGCCAATGAGTACATTAGACATTGTGTGAGTTGGGTCGGGTAGGATTGAAATCCAACCTACATCATACATGACTTGGTATGCATGTTGTGTGGATATGGTTTCGATGATATGGAAGGAATGGAAGCAAATGATGTTTACTTTTGGGGTATGAGAGTGAAAAACCAAATAGTAAGTGGTTATAGGGTACCCTTTTTTTCGATATTCTTATAATTATTTTAATAGTTTTGAGTGTGACACTTGGTGAGTGGGTCTTGGTGAGGCTGAGTGGTAGTTGACATGGTAGGTGTTTGTTGGTTTTTCTATTTATTCATTGAAGAATTAGTATGATTCAACACATTTACATGGATGGTCTTGAGGAGGATCAAATTGAATATACATGTTATGTTTACACCTATATATAAATCTATTTTATAGGTTTATAAGAGGTATTTGGTGACCAAGCTCGATAGTTTTATCTTAGAGACTGGGAATGATGTCAGAGCTGTTACCTAGGATTTTTTTTTGATATTTTACTTTATAGACCTATATTGTATGAAATATCATGCCTTATGGTTTATTGTGGGATTTTGGATTTATTTTATATGATGATGTTGATCGATGGATTTATTATCATGTCTAATGGCTTTAATTTGATACATTTTCCACATTAATTTTGAGTTTTTTTTGAGTTTTTAATGATGAAATTTTCTTTAATTGGAGATTTATTAAATTTTGATTATTTTGTAAGAGATTATTGTTCTTTTAATATTTTGGTGAAAATGGTTATTTTTTATGCTTAATTGTTGAAATTTTATTTTTTCTTATTTTCATTCATATTTTTAAGAAAAAATATTCTAGTTGTTCATTAGAATATATTTTGAAGTGATTTTGATGCTCGTGGAATTAATATTTCCAAAAATTCCATGTTTACAACTTTTATATGATTTGTTTGAATTAATTTTAATTTTTCTTTTAAGGTCTGGAATTAATTAATTAATTAATTATTAAGTTTATTTTTTAATTTTTGAATTGATAAATATCATGGGAGTTTAATTTTTTGTATAGGTGGGTATCTGCATAAGGGTAGTTTTAGACCCACATAAGGGTACCCTATGATTTTCAAAAGCTACATCATTTTAGAACCATCGATCAAAGAAGCTATGTAAAAATACTCCAATGCTCTAGAACTCATGTAAAGGTCACTAATACCATGCATCAAGGTGAAACAACACCTGTAGAAGGGTAAACTAGAACTTATCAAAGGCTATATAAAGGTATTATTGAGGATTAATAACCTATGTAAAGGTCAATCCTATGGGAGAGGATTTGTGTAAAGGTTGTCTCACATTGACTGAGAGTTCCACCATAGTCATGAGAACCTGTTTAAGGGTAGTTTTTCTATATTACGATAATCCACACTTCAAAAACCCACATCAAGTTACCTACATCAAGGAAACCTATATCAATTGAAGGCTATGTAAAGGTAATTCTAGAACTTTATCACGGTATTATTACACTCCACACTACTCACATAAGGGTACCTCTAGAGATCAAAGGGTTACATAAGGGGACTCCTAAGTTTCATAAAGGATTTTTAAAGGATTTTTAAAGGATTTTTTAATTATCAAAGGGTTCCCTAAATTCTCAAAATAAAATCAAAGATAGGAGAATCTAAGGTTAATGAATCCTAGCACAAAGAGAACTCCTAAAAATTACTGGAGATGCTTGATAAGAGCGAATCAATCTAGGATATTCATCCAAGTTATAATCTCTTAGATCCAAAGCCTACACACATGGGAATAGTACATTTTGTTAGAGGATATTTGTTAGAATCACTATAGTAGAACTGAGTAAAGATGGAGATCAACTTGGGAGTTCACTATATGGATGTTTCCACCTATTAGTTTGTTTGAGACTTATTTCTTATTTATTTTTCAAATAAGTGGATTCATTAAATCTTGTGTTGGTTATTAATTTATTAGGGACTCACATTCTATAATTATAACTTATATATTTTAAATAAAAAATGTTTTATTCTTATTCCTTGGTGGTTCTTTTATAACTAATAATGGAGGACTAACCAACAAATCTAGTTTTATGAGGTGAATCTTGAAGCTACCTAGAGACTCAAATATCAAGTTAATAATCATTATTTTATTTGATCTTATCTGAGCATGATGGTGAAGTGGGGAGATGTGTTGATATCTTCACTCACACAATATGTTTTATACTATTATTACCATAATATTTTTCCTATTATCCATTTTTTTCTTAACAAAGTTTCTTAAATGTGGTTGTGTAACTAGATGATATCATTAGGATCATTTTATATTGTGATACATATATCCTTACAAGAATGAATCTATTGAGTTACTATTGTTGTATTTTAGGAGAGTAATCATTATATATAGGTTGAAATTTCATGCATGAGTGATCATTGTTTTGGGTGAAAGAGGTGTTTGAGTTGAAAAATTGATCATTCATTGAGTTAGGTTGGGTGTTGATGGTTCAAATTCTTCAGTAGGCCTATGATAAGTATTAAAATAGTAGATCAACCTAGGGATGGTCTAGTTTCTCTCTAACAAATCTTTCTCATTTTATTACATATTCTTTATTTTCTTTTATTACTTTACTTCTCTTATTTTCATCATCATTTTTCATGTTTTCTTACTACTTTTAAAATAAATAAAAATATTTTTTTTGAGGAATTACTTTGATGAACACAATTCATTATGAAAACCCAAAGTCAAGTCATTATTCTATATCTAGGGAGTGTATAAATGTATTTATGACTAGGCCTGTGACAACCTAATGTTAAAATTGGTGTTTTTTCCAAGGATTCAAGTTTTTCTCAATGATTCTTTATTTTTATTTACTGTAAATAGCAATAGAAACTAATTATTTTGATATATATTCACTATTAGAATACTCTTAAGAGTAGGAAATTAGTAGAGTTATGGAAGGTTTTTATATTTGGATGATGGAAAAGGTAGTTATGATTCCTGGTAAGGATGACCCAATCACTATTGAGTGGATAATGAAATTTTTAATGGAATAAAACTCCGTTAAAAAGGATAAAAAGATAAGGTAAACATTCCATAAAGTTTTTAAAGTAGAGTCCAAGAAGAATATGAAAATAAATAAAAAGAATAAATAAAAAAAGAAGAGATGGAAGAAGCTAGAGCTTCTATTTTTTGAAAATGAGATACCCTATGCTGCTGAGAAAGAGTTTAAGATTAATATTTTGAGATTTTTTTTGAGGGTTGACAGGAGGAGGAATAAGAAAAAATTATAGAAGATAGATCTTCCTTGTAATTTTATTTATTTTTGAGCATCAATTTTATTTATTTTATTTACACTAATCTATCTAATTATTTTACATGTTTAAATAAGGTTTTCCATCTAAATAATACTTTCCCCTTTCCATGGAAGACACCATATTTGAGGTGGTTTACTTTTAGGAGAGGTTGGAGGAGGCTGAATACCTTCTTCCAGACCTAGAAATACTCCCAGGGGCACCGATTTTTCAAGATGAAGAGCAAGAATAATACTTTTAAGGAGTTGAATAATTTATGGAAGAGGTTGTTTATCTATTTCATTATGATTATATTAAGACTGATCTTGATTTTTATTCTCCCTTCGTAGGTATTTAGGAGTCTATTGATCTTTGTGAACTCCAGGAGAGTTAAGAGGAACTTGATTCTTCACCCAGTGAGGAACTTATGGAGCTACCATTTCTGACTAAAAATATGAGTGAGGGTTCTATTGAAGATGATGAGATTGAGGCCACAACTAAGGTGGAAATTATAGAATAGGAAGTATCCTAGTTAGTCTTGAGTGATTTTAAGATAGTTTAGGCTCCTCAATTTTTATCTCAACCTACCTTATACCACATGAATGAAATATAATTAGAATAGGGGGTGAAAAAATTCTCTTTTATTGATGTAGAGGACCTCAAAGGAAAATATTTTAGTCATGATCATAAGAACCAATGTGTAAGTAAACACATTATAATGAAGTCCATTTGGTGGTTCTTAAGTCAAAAGTCACACCCCCATTAGAATAGGTATTAACCAAGGGATTTCTTGCTATTAACTATCTAAATACAGCACCCCTTGGGGGGTTATTCCAAGATTATCACGCTTTTTATTTTGTTTTCTGTTTTTCATTTGCGTAGTCTTAGAATTTTTAAATTTTTTATGTTTTATATATAGAAAATAAAGAGGTATAGGAACCCACAAACTAAAAGAATATATTCATATAATTTATATTTAACTAGGGAATTATTTATTTCATCCCATGACCACAAACTTTTTTAGATTTTTAATTCTTATAACATGCCTCAAATCAAGTGTGTGTGGGGGTACATTTAAATCTATTTGTTGCGCCTATTTTGGGATTTTAATGGTACTTATAGCATAATGAATCCATTATATACATGTTTATTTCTATTTTTTTTATTGAATATCATTCATATTTTCAACTTAAATCACATGTGTTTACTTTGGTATCAATTCTTTTAATCTTTTGTCATGCTAAATTGGGAATTTGTACTTAAAATGATGGGTGTTATGATGACTTTAATATTTTATTTTGAAAACCATTATGAATCATATTTTATATCCCATATTAACACCTTAAAATCACATTGAGATTATTTTTGTTTTAAAATTACTTAGAAAGTGTTGGTTTCTTCTATAAACATTTATAAACATGCCATTTTTTTTAAGATTTATTGAAAATTAAGTTCTTCTATTACCAAAGAAAAATTCATGTACATTCTGATTTTTTTTTTGAAAATATGTGTTAGATATTCACCAGCTATGAAATTAAAGGAATAATATAATTTCAGAGCTGTTTGAGGAAGAAACATTATGAATTTTCAATAACTAAGGGGAGCTACATTCTGAAGAAACTTTGGATTAACCTCCCTTTAATTCAAACTCTGGTTACATTTTATTTGAACTGAAATTTATAGAATTAAATTCTTCTCTGATTCAAATTTAAGGAGTAGAAATTTTTATAACTAAAAGTAATATTGAAATAGAAAATAAGGGAAGTATAATTGGATTACTTCAAGGGTTAAATCTTATATATTAGGTCATTTTTTGTTAAATTATGAACATCTATCTACCCACTCTCTTTCAAAACTGTTGCTTGCTATTTTCATGAATGAAATGATTGAAAGTATGTTTTAAAGTGCTGTTAAATGCTATAATTAATTGAAAAACATACTAATTGTTGTTAATAATATTTTATACCTTTATATTCTAATACTACATATATTTTATGTTGTTTATTTAAGAACTCTTTGAAAGTTTTGTTTAAATTTTAAAGTGTTTACATGAATACTACTTGAATATCATGTATATGTTCTAAATTTATTTATAGTAACTGGATGTAAAATATTTCTACATGATAAAAGTTTTCTGCTTTTTTTAGTGGAAAATATGATGTTTGAACTTTTTTATAACCCCTCAAATATCATTTTTTACTGCTCATATGAAAATATTTTTTAATAGAATAGTTTTTAACATTCTCCCATATTGAGATTCAACATTGAGGAAAATATTGTGATTTAAGTGTGGAAGAGGGGTTTATTTAATGTGATAAGATATATTTCATAAATGACACATAAAAATGATTTTTTTTTTAATTTTAACATTTATCAAGTTTCAATTTTCTATTTTAGCGGTTGTAAATTTTTCTTAGTTTTGAGGATTGTTTTGCTGTTTTGATTGGTTAATAATTTCTATTCTACCATATGATCAATCTTCTAACATAATTTACATCACTATATTAAGACTTTTACTTATAGTCAAACTATGGAGGGACATTTTTAAAATATTAATTATTTTTTGAACTTTTTATTGTATTTTAAACTCATAATATTTTCATTTCAAATGGGTTATGAAATGAACTCCTAATCCTTGTGAAATTTTTATTCATTAATCTAAAATTGGTGGATGAGTTAATTGTGATTTATTTTAATTATTAAACTCACACATCTATTGTTTGTGTTTATTCATTCTATTTATTAATTGTGTGAGTTTATTCACCTTATATAAAGATAAGTTTGAGATAACATTTAAATTTAAAGTGTAGTTTGTTTAAATATTTTCAAACTTTTAAGAATCAATCAATTTTGTAAATATAAAACCAACTTGTTACCAAAATAACTTATTTTTAGTATATAAATCATATTTACTAACTTAAAAGAGTCCAAGGGTTTTTTTTCAAAATCACCACTTAGTTGGAATTATAAGACTTTCATTTTTGAGATAAATTGATTTCCATTAAATTTGATGAATTTACTACTTAAGTATAAGAAATAATTTAAGTACAGGGGAATTTGATGTGTATTTAATTTAATACCTTTTCACACATCAATTTTTAGAATCTTTTGAGCTTTTTAATGATGAAATGTGATTTAATTGGAGAATTATTGAATCTTGGTTGTTTTATAATGAAATTATTATCTCTTGAATATTTTTGGGAAAATGGGTATTTGTGATGCTTAATTTTTCAAGTGTTCTTTATTCTGATTTTAATTCATATTTTTAAGAAAAAATATTTAGGTTGTTCATTGAAATATATTTTGAATTGATTTTGATGCTTATGGAATTAATATTTCTAAAACTTCCATGTTTAAAACTTTTATATGATCTATTGGAATTAATTTTAATTTTTCATTTAAGGTTTGTAATTTATTGTTTATTATGTTTAATTTTCATCATTGAATTAATAAATCTCATAGGATTTTAATTTTCTATGTAGGTGGGAAACTGGATAAGGGTATTTTTAGACCTATGTAAAGGTATCCAGTGATTTTCAAAATCTATGTAAAGGTAGAATAATTGATCAAAGAAGTTATGTAATGGCACTCTAGTGCTCTAGAACTCATGTAAATGTCATTGGAATCATGTTTCAAGGTGAAACAACACCTGTATAAGGGTAAACCGACACTTATCAATGACTATGGAAAGGTATCATTATAGTTTAATAACCTATGGAAAGATCAATCCCTCAGGAGGGAAATTTTATAAAGGTTATCCCATATTGAATAGGAGTTATTTCAAGGTCATCAGAACCTACATAAGGGTATTCTTTTTTATGTCAGGGAACTCCATGATTCAACAACTTGCATCAAGTTACCAATGTCAAGGTAAACTCTGTGAATTGAAGTCTATGTAAAGGTCATCCCTAACCTATGTTAAGGTATCAATGTGATCCATATTTATTTCATAAGGGTGACTCTGAAGCATAAAGGGTTACATAAGGGTACTCTCGAGTTTTCTAAACATGCTATATTTTTTAATTATGGAGAGGTTCCTTAAATTCTAAAATCAAATTGAAGATAGGATAATCTCAATTCAAAAAAACCTAGCTCAAATAGAACTCATGAAGCTTTATTTAGGTTCTTAAGAAGAGTGAATCAATCTAGGATATGAATCTATGTTATGATTTTTTGGATCTAAATCCTACACACATGGGGGAGAACATTTAGTCATAGGATATTTTTTGAGATCAATCAAGTAGAACTAGGTGAATTTTAAGATAAAATTGGGAGTGCGCCATGTGGATGTTGCTACCAGTAATTATTTTTTGACTGATTTTCTATTTTGTTTTCAAATAATTGGATTCATTCAGTTCTGCATTGGTCATTCTTCTCTTGGGGACTATCATTTTGTTATTATGACTTCTATATTATAAATACAAAGTGTTTTGTTTGTTTTCCTTGGTGGTTTTTCTAACTTCAACAATGGAGGACTAACCTACAAAGATAGTTCTAGGAGTTTAAGCTTGAAGTTTCCTAGATATCAAAATATAAAGTTGATCATCATCATTTTATTCACTCTTAATTAAAAATGACGGTGAAGTGGGGAGATTCAAAGATACGTTCAATCAAACAATCTATTTGATACTATTATTAAATTAATAATTTTCCTCTTCTCTATTTGTTTCACTAGGTGAAGTGTCTTAAATGTGGTTTTGTAACTAGATGATCTTGATAAGATCATTTTATATTGAAAATAATGACTCTATTGAGTGATTCTTATTATAGTTTAGGGGGATTCTTCTTGTACAAGAAGACATTACATGCATGTGTATTCATTGTTTTAGGTGAGATAAGTGTTTGAGTTGTGAAATCAATCCTTCATTGAGTTAGGTTGAGTGTTTATGGTTAAAATCCTTCAGTATATCTGTAATATATAGTATAAGAGTAGACTAACCTTGGACTAGTATAGTTTCTCTCTAGCACTTATTTCTCATTTTCTTACATATGTTTCCTATTTTTTTATTACTTTCCTGTATATGTTTTCGTCACTTTTTTTTCATGTTTTTATACTTATTTCTAAATAAACAAAAAATAAAAAAATATTTTAGAGGAATTACTTTGATGAACATACTGTCTCCTTAAGAAAACCCTGAGGTTTTACACTATGATATATCTAAGTAGTTTATAAATTTATTTCTGACCATGTCTGAGATAGTACAATGCCATTATATTCCTAGGATATATAAGGGTAGTACCACTCATTGTCATGATTCATACCCTCAGTGTTAGTCTCTAAGATGGGGCCTATTAGAGGCAATCCTTAAGGGTCACTCTTATCTTCACTGAAGACCTAGGAGAGGTCCCTAGTGGGTGGGGGGGGGGGTGTAAAAAAGTTGGTTCAAAGCTATATATGAGAGTTATTATGGATTATAGAGTTGGTAACTAGTGATAATTTCATGGGTTTGATAGGAAAAAATTTCTAGTTTATCATAGTGTGTGATGTATCAAGGGAGTCCATCTAAGAAATAGAAGATTAGGGACCCTGTAATCCAATGTAAGGACCTTAATTATAGATTAAAGACCTAGGATAGGTACATTAATTATGATTGTGTGCACTAGTGTTTTAATTGGGGTGATTATGGGGAAATAAATGAATCTTATTAAATCAACCTTAATTAATTCCATGCTACCAGGCTTATGAGTCTTCCTCCTTCTTTGTTGTAGAGATTCTAACAAGTCATCATCCACATGTGGTTTAGGTTGGTGAGATTCAATAGGATGATCTAGTTAACCACCATAGGATTTATCTGGTTAATGAGGATGAGGCTTGGAGGAAGACATTGTGTGAGTTAAAACATCAAGGTTTTGTAAATAATTAGGGGAGTGTATTCAATCCAGAGATGGAGTTATGACTGGAGGATATTGATATCGCCTTTAGTCTGATTTGAGCTAAGGTAGAGTATAGGTCCCCTTTAGCAGTTAGCCACATACATAGGGTAGTTTTATAATGGTTGATTTTGTATCTTTGAGAGTGTAAAGAGGCATATGTTTTATGGGATTATTTTCAAAGTAAGTTTTATACAGTGTTTATATCATTGACACTAATGGTAGTAAAGTGGCAGAAGATACTCTCCCTTCAATAGGGGTTCCTAAGCATATAGAACCTTGGGATCAGATTTAAGGACCTCCATTACTTCTCCCCTAATCTTTTCCTAGATAAGGAATCTAGATCTCATTATCTATAGGTGGTGCTATGCCCAGTTATTTTATATATGGTCACCCCATTTACAGTTCATATGTATTTGGATGTGTAGAAGAAGGATGGGGTGATTGAGAGGATGCATGTGCAACTGGGATTATTTCATGAGGGGAGTACTCATAGCTCCTTAAGGACAAGGTCTATTAGTGGGAGATCTTAGGTGCTTGATCCATCAAGGTTTTTATAGGTGAGGATTCATCCCCAATAGTTTTCTTCCCATTTTCTAGATCTTTTAGTTATCATTCCTTCATCGGGAGCTCTCCATCAATGTGTTTTGTTTGTGGAGGTTATGGAAATAGAAAATATCAATAGTAGACCATTCTTGGGGATCATCATGGTATTATAGGTTAGATTCCTCATCATCACTAGCAGTAGCAGTTTCCTTAAAGGATGTATCAGTAGAATGGAAAAAATTATTATATTCTATTGAGTGGATATGAAATTGTTAGAGGTCATATCATGATATTACCCAACCTTAGGGACATCAGGCTGAGAATTTTTATGGAGGTTGTCTTCATCAATAGGGTAGGGGAGATGGCCATGAATAGTTGTATGCTATGTAGTTACCAACACCAGATAGTCCAGAGATTTTGTGAGGTACCATCTTCTTATCATGTACCTTGGATTATGATTTATTTGATTCTAGAGCATTGTACTCTTTTATTACGCCCACCTTGGTCCATTCCTTTGGAATCAAGGTGTATAAGATCCCAATGACCTTATTTTTGACTATGATAGTTAGAGTTTATATGATTTTTCATGATGTTTTTCGAGGTTGTGATATGATGATGGAGAATCATCATTCGTCTGGGGATTTCTTTCGGCTATAGATACCACCATAAAATTTCATCCTCAGAATCAACTAGTTATATTCTACGCATGTAGTCATTTAATTTTTTGGGATGATAGTGATGTTCCATTTTGAGGAGTTCTAGAATGTGGTATTAATTAGTGATAGGGATCACCAGATGGGTCATGGGACTTCAAATCCTCCATTGAATCATTTGAAAGTTCTTATCATGGATTTAGTAGGGGTGTAGGTGAAAGAGTTTCCCAAAGTCTTTGAGGAGTTTTCAAAATTTTTCCTCGAGGAGGTTTTTACCTTACCCCCTCAATGTGACATTGAGTTTTAGATATAGTTTCATCATGGTGCCTATATGATATTGATGAATCTCTATCGGATAACACCTTCCAAGCTATGGGAGTTAAGGGTCTTGATCGATGATTTGAAGTAAAGGGGTTTCATCTGACCCTATGTATCATTATGGGGTGATTTAGTGTTATTCATTAATAAGGTGGGTTGCGGTATGAGTTTCTTTATAGACTAAATGTGTATGAATCAAGTAATTATTAGGAATCTTTACACTATATTGAGGATTGATGATCCATTTGACTATTTTAAGGGAGAAATTTGGTTTTAGAAGATTAATTTATAGTATAGATATCACTTGGTGAGGGTAAAAGAGGAGGATATCCCAAATATTACTTTCTAGTGTTTCTATAAGAAATTTAAGTTTGTATTTATACCATTTGGTGTGAAAAAAATTCCCAACTATTTTTATGGGATTCACTAACTCTGCGTTTTTTGAGTTTTGAGATTTTTTCATGGTAGTGTTCATCAAAAAATTCCCATATATTTGAAGTCAAAATAAAATCATGCCAAGCATCTCAAGGATGTTTTACACATCATTAAATACCATTATCTTTATGGAAAATTTTCAAAGTATAAGTTTTGGATTAAGGAGTTATATTTCATTGTACATTTAGTGTCTTAGTAGGGAATAAAAATCAATCCTTTAAAGACCAAGGCAACTATTTCTTAGGCAACCCTTGGGATTTTTTAGAGTTTTACAACTTCCTTGGTCCCATGGGATATTGTCAAAGGTTCATGTTCAAATTATATTAGGTTGAAACCCCTTTGAAAGATACAAATAGGAATGTATAGGATTTTATATATATGGATTAATATTATACAAAATTAAACTAACTAGATGGGAAGTTGATCAGTGTTACCATTCTTCATTTTCTATAGGAGGGAGTGATGTTAGAGGTTTTATATGGTGCTTTGAATATCAGTTTGGGATGCATCTTGATGAAATATAGGAAAATGATATCATAGGTGTCTAGGTAGTTATGTCTCAATGATCATAACTATCCCACCCATGATCTTAATTTGGAGATAGTGGTGTTTAATTTGAATCTATGGAAACATTACCTTATAGGTTAGTGATTTTTGGTCTTCACTAACACATGATCCCAAGGTATATTTTCCTTCCATTGTGATCTAAATTAGTTACAATGGAGGTTTATGGAGTTCTTAAAAGACTATTATTTTAAGATATCCTATACCCTATGAAAAGGGAATGTGGTTGGAGATGCATTGAGTATAAATTCATGGGTAGAAGGATTCAGGTGATTCTTGAAGGGTGATGAAGGATCTTACAATGATGTATCTTGATAAGTAGTAAAATGGTGGTAGAGGATGATTGTATTAAATTAAAGTGTAGACATACCTAGTACAATGGGTGGAGGAGTATTATTGAGGAGAATCAGAGGTAGAGGTGATACTAGACTATGTCTTTCTTGGAGATACTCCAATGGTACGGTTAGAGGATGATCGACACCAGATGCAGTTTTAGGAGATGTTGTTTATTTCATTAGTGATTCATGAGGAGGTTCTCCATGAGTTTAATAGCTTATCAATGATAATTTATCCTAGTATATCCAATATATATCATGCTTTGAGTGTAACACCCCAATCATCCACGATACGCTTTCCTTTGAATAATACAGTAGCGTGTGTTATACACAACTTCGAGTTCTAACACACCACAACCAATCAAACTACCCGTTATGAATAGTAATACCTAGTTTTTTAAATTTTATAAATTTTATCTCTCAAAATGGACTTCATTTTTGGATTAGGAATATCAAATTTATCCTAGTATATCCAAGATATATCATGCTTTGAGTGTAACACCCCAATCATCCACGATACGCTTTCCTTTGAATAATACAGTAGCGTGTGTTATACACAACTTCGAGTTCTAACACACCACAACCAATCAAACTACCCGTTATGAATAGTAATACCTAGTTTTTTAAATTTTATAAATTTTATCTCTCAAAATGGACTTCATTTTTGGATTAGGAATATCAAATTTAGCCTAGGGTGAAATTTTGGAACTTTTCGGATAACATTTATATTTTGATGAATAGTAAAAATTACTAAATTTTAATTAAAAACAACTTTTTTAATAGAAATAATTTATATTGATAAATTATGAATTTGAGTGGTTTTAAAGTATATTTAGAATATATTTTTACCATTTAATACAATTTTGGTCATTGTACATAATTTTACAATTAAACCGGACATAAACAAGTGTCAATCTTTTGATAGTTATTATCTCTTAAAAACACGCTTTTTGTTTTAACGAGAATTAATTTTAAATTAATTTCTGCCACTTCTGTGTTTTGAATTTGGAAAAATGGATTCCATATTTGGAATCATGATTTTCATATTGTGTAAATAGGTAACTTTTATTTTTAGACATTTTGAATAATTACTTCGGTAAATATTTTATTTACCATGGTTAAGGGTAAATTCGGTAAATAAGGGTTAAAAAATAATATTATAATAATACTAAATTACCCTAAAACGTGTCCTAACCTTATTGGTGGATACATGTCCGACCATGGGAATCTTTGGGTCGATTTTGGGACCCCATGGAGCCACTTTTAGGTGATAGAGACACTTTATTTTAATTAAGTTAAAATAAATACAAAAATGACATAAGCATATATCTTTTAGAAAAACAATTTTTACATAGGGTTATATATGTTGGATTCTCGACTATAAATATTCATTAGAAATATAAAAAGATTTCCTACATAATTATATTTTATTTATAATTTTTATACATTATATAATTTAATTTATTTATGACACAATGGTGATAAAGTAATTACTAAATTAATAAAAAATTAAAATAATTGACATTATAAACACCCAAATAAATATAATTTCAGACTTTTTATGAATTAAACTAATTTTATAGGATAATAAGACATGTTAGGATTTATTTAATTAACTTTTTTAGAAGTAATAATTCTGTTATGATTTTTACAAAAATCAATTATTGAATAGTGTCAAAATTGACATAAAAGAGTTTTTAAAACAAATATTATATTATTAATTGATATTAAATTTATAAAAATCTAAATTTCGGCCAAAAGACTTATATCATGATACGTGTATCATTAATGGACCACTTGGGGGTCTATTGGAGGTATATAGTAAGTTTATTAACTATATAATATAAAAATACAAAGTGACATGGTAAGTGTCAAACTAATTAACTAAGAGTTAAAACTAAAAGATAAGGTTAATATAATGACCCAAACCTATCTAAATTATATTGGTTGAGTGGTTTTAGACCCATACCCACCTTAAACTTTAAATAATCCAATTTGGAGCCATTAGAAATCGAATATGAATTTATTATAAAATAATATTTCTAGCTTTTCCAAAGGTGCCCCTCACCCCTCTTATAAAAGGGCACTCCTCCTTCTCATTAATTCACACCTAAAAAGCCTTTTGGTTCGGCCAAAACCTACCCAAATACTCTATTAACTTCCCTAAATACAACCTAGAGGCTTTAGTTTGATCATAAAGCCAACCTAAGGAGCCCTTTTGATCAAATCAAAAGGAAGAACCCGAAGAAGAGGTAATGTTTTCACCACCCTTTTTCAAATTCGTTTCTTCTTCAACTTCTTCTTTATTTGTTATTACCATTCTAAAATAACTAATCCAGTATATCATATATATTTTAATATTATTATAAATATGGTACAACCATATTCAGTATTCTATCCATCCTTTGAATGACATGTCACCATACGTGCGTACGTACGGCTTACTGTCTCCACGTCGTGGTGTAATTGTTATTCAATATATTATTATTTGGATGGGTATAATAATGATTTATAATTCATGTAAATAATAAATATAACATAATAATTATTCTGTATATATGATATACCATCCAATTATATATTATTTTAATATCAAAAGAATGATATTTTCGCTCGTGCGTACCTACGGACTACCGTCTCCACGAACGCGATGAGATTCATTCTCCATCGTATCCATTCAAGTATAATTATCATTTTATGATTTAAAAATAATTTTTAAGGACTTTATATCATTCTGGATATTAATAAGATACAAACTATCCATGAAAAACATGTCTTACGCAACAAAACATATAAAAGAAAACGATTAAGTTAACACCCGAAACAACGATAATACTAAGATATTATTAACAAATCAATGTTAAAAGATCATATATGATATCATATTAATGTATATTATTATTGTATAATTTAATAAAAATTATTTCACCATTATACAAGAGGTTAACCTACCCCCAACCAAGGAAAATTACAAGGTAAGGGTTTATTTCGCAATCTCTTCATTATCCGAGGTTGTTTATACATAATAATCTACTGGGACTTCTTTATCATCCACATACATGTTTCTTAAAAATGTATTTCAAAACATTTTTACTATTTACTAGAATATGGTTTAGATTCATTTATACCCTTGTTTTAGTTTTTATAAGAGTTTTATAAAGGAATCTTTCCTTCGTTTTCCAAACAAGGTGATTTTTAACCTTTTCGACAGAATTAAGGTAAGAATGTTTTTTTAACTTATACGGTGGGTGCGGCTATTTTCCGCCATTATAAAATCGTCGAAGCTTCCCTTAAAATCTTATAAGAATATTTTCAAAGAAAATGTTTTATTTTATATGACTCTTAAATGATTTCAAAATAAAAAAGTGATATTTCTCTAAAAAGAGTTTTGATTTCATCTATGTCAACATCCTTTGATGGATTTTAAGCTTATTTGAAGCTGATTTATTATGAAACAAAACTTCCATATTGTGTTGAAGGTTTTGTGATATTTTTGACTATGGATATTTTATTTTTATACCCTTCATGGTTTATGATGAAAGTATTGACATTTCGTATGCTATTTTTAATACGAATGTTTATGTTATGTTTAAACCTTTTCATATGGGAATGCATTAGACTTAATATGTGACGGGTGGAGCCCGCTATAGCTCCTCGATGCATCAGTAGGTCTCATGAGACAAACTAGTGTCTTGGAACAAGGCCTTGGAAAAATCTTATTTGTAGTCTTGGCACAAGGCCTTGGCTATGTGGTTATGATAGTCTGGCATTATGCATTCCATCATTATGAAAGTGGTTATTGATATTGCATGTGATTATTCGATTAGTAGAATATCCATGTGAATAAGTAAATGGAATTATTTCATTTTATTCTTTCCATACTATGTTGAAGTTAAAATTTAAAAGTATTTTGTTTTAGTTATACATTGCCTTAAATGTTTATTCTTATTTATGAAAGTTTCCGCTATATTGTTATCCTTATGGGGAATTTGAGCTCACCCCTTTTCTATGTTTTATTTTTCCCAGGATGTGAAGAAGTAATTTATGAATAACCTGTAGGGATAATATGAGGGGATAAGAGTGTGGACTATGGAGAATATATTGTTGTAGTTTTCATTTTATGATGTAATGTAAAACTTTATGAATATATCTAGTTATTCCAAGGCTACTAAACTAATCGGTCTTTCGAGATTTGATCTTTCTTGTGATCATGCCAATGTTATGTAATAATGCACCGACTCTAGGTATCTGGGGTTGGGGCGTTACAGTTGGTATCAGAGGAAGTTTAGTACAAACCTTGGAAGCTAGATTTAGATAAACTCCGATTAGATCACATAAACCTAAGATGGACTTTGAGGATTAGTATAGAAGAACTTCCTAGAATTTTGGTATTGTAGAGATTTTGTGAGTTTTCTGAGCAATAAATCCCTGTCTGGATACGAGCAGGTAGAGGCGGCTCTGACACAGATGTACCTAGGGGTAAAACCCAAAAGCACCGCTTTGAGCTGGACTCGAACGAGAATTGGTGCATGACAACGGGCCTTGCTGCACTCTTGGTTACGACACTCCCGAGGGATATGCTTAGGATAACTCTCATATTCTTTACAAATCATTATGAAGGGTTTATTAGTATATACCTTCTCAAAGAAAACATTTTTATGATTATGGATTATATCCATAAATAGTTCAATTTATGTTAAGTGTTTTATAAGTATGAAATTATGTATTTTGATTCATAAACTGATCTAGTTTATGCCATTGTTTAGAAATGGAGCCTAGTGGAAGAAATGGAAACCATATCAATGCACGCAATACATGTTGGGATTTCCCTCCTGCTCAAGATAATTATAGTGGAGCTGGTGATGCAACTGGTGCCGATCAGCTAATCACCATACTGGGACAACTCACTCAGGTTATGAATAATAACCTTACCCGTATGGAGCACCCTGATCTGCAGTGTGGAGGATCAATGTTAGATCGCTTCATGATGCAACAACCACCAACGTTCAATGGGAGTAAAAATCCCTTAGTAGCTGAGCAATGGATAAATTCCCTAGAGAAAATATTTCAGGCTTTGGGGAGTAGTGAAAGGGAAAAAGTTATCATGACAGTTTACCGCCTCACTGGAGATGCTGATCAATGGTGGTCATTGATTCAAAACATGAAGGAAGATGATGAAGTATCAAATATGGAATGGAGGGAGTTCAAAGATCTATTTTTAGAAAAATACTTTCCTCGTGACCATCGAGCAGATATGGAAAGACAATTTCTGAGTCTGAGACAAAAGGAGTATGAGAATGTCGTAAAGTATGAGGCTAACTTTACAAGGTTAGAAAGGTATGCTTGAGTTTATATACATAACCCAAGAAGTAAGATTAATCATTTCTTTGATGGGTTAAAACCATTTCTCCATCGAGCATTAGTCTCACAATCCTTCTCATCGTACGAAGACATTGTCTCATGTGCTATCAAGACCGAAAAGGAATTATCTAAGTCTTATGAATTTAAAGAAAATCAAGAGAAGAAGAGATATTCTGATCAATCTGGGAATAGAAATAAGGGGAAGAAGGGAAAGGTTGAATATCCATCCTGTGGTAAATGTGGGAAGAAACACCCCGGTACTTGCTTGAAGGAAATGGGTGTCTGTTACAAGTGTGGTGAAAAAGGCCACCAAGATCGTGATTGCAAAGGGAAGAAGGAAGCTACCAATGTTCAGTGCTACAATTGCAGGAAGATGGGACATTATGCAAATGAATGTCCTAAGTGTCAGGGGAACTTACCTCATAAAAGGCCAAGGGATCAAGGCCAAGCTTTTGCTATCACTACTGCTGAGGTAGAATCTCCAAAAGACATGGTGGCAGGTAATTTAATGGTTTCATCAAGTTTAGAAAATGAATTATTTGATTCTGGATCATCGCATTGTTTCATATCTTCCCAGTTTTCTAATAAAATTAGATATTTCCAATTTTATTTAATAAGGGAGTTGTCAGTTAAAACTCCTAAGAGAAGTATCATTGCAACAACGTTTTGTGAATCAGTCCCCATTAGAGCACATAAATGTTCTTTATCTGCTGATCTCATCGTCATACCTATGATTGAGTTTGATATAATCCTCGGTATGGACTGGATTTCAGACCATGATGAGAATATTTATTGTAAGAAGAAGCAGGTTACGATTTTTGATGATGATGATAAGGAACACCTTATCTTTAGAGTAGAATCGTCACCACCTAATTCTTATCTAGATCCACCCCCAGTAGCTCAACTAAATTCAATCATTGGGGAGGAAGAGAATGAAATGACTGTGGGTGAGGAAAGGAATGTTCAAATAGAGGATGTACCTATTGTATTAGAATATGTAGATGTGTTTCCAGACGATTTACCTGGACATCCTCCAGAATGAGAAGTTGAGTTTTCCATTGATTTTATTCCTGGATCAGGGCCTATATCGAAGACCCCTTATAGAATGGCCACTATAGAATTAGTTTAACTAAAGAAACAACTAGAGGAATTGAGTAATAAGGGATTTATTCGCCCTAGTGTTTCTCCATGGGGATCCCCTGTTCTTTTTGTTAAAAAGAAATATGGATCTATGAGGTTATGTATCAACTACAGGGAGATCAATGCTATAACAATAAAGAACAAGTATCCCCTACCTCGCATTGATGATTTATTTGACCAACTGCATATAGCTCAATACTTTTCAAAGATTGAACTTCGATCTGGATACCATCAGTTGTGTGTAAAGAAGGAAGACATTCCGAAGACAACATTTCGAACCAGGTACGGACATTACGAGTTTACAGTAATGCCTTTTGGATTGACTAATGCACCCTCTGTATTCATGGATATGATGAATAGTGTTTTCAAGGAATATCTCAATGAATTTGTGGTGGTATTTATTGATGATATCTTGGTATACTCCAAAAGCTACGAAGATCATGAAAATCACTTATGCATTATCCTGAGGACTCTGAGAAGACATGAATTATATGGGAAGTTTAGAAAGTGTGAATTATGGCTTTAGGAGATTTATTTTCTTGGCCATATTGTCTCTAAAGATGGAATCTCTGTTGATCCTTCTAAGACCAAGTCAATCCAAGAATGTCTAGCACCGATGAGTATAACTGAGGTACGTAGTTTTATTGGTTTAGCAGGTTATTATCGACGTTTCGTCCAGAATTTTTCCCGGTTGGCTAACCCATTAACAAAGCTCACATGTAAAGGGGTTAAATTTTTTTGGACAAAAGAGTGTGAAGAATGTTTCAAAGAACTAAAGAGAAGATTAGTCAATGCTCCTATATTGAATCTACCATCGGGGAATGATGGGTTCGTTATTTATAGTGATGCATCGAAGAAAGGACTTGGTTGTGTCCTTATGCAGAATGATAGGGTTATTGCCTATGCATCATGATAGTTAAAAATTCATGAGAAAAACTATCCTACTCATGATCTCGATTTAGCAGCTGTGATATTTGCTTTGAAGATATGGAGGAACTACCTCTATGGTGAAAAATATGAGATTTATACTGATCACAAGAGTTTGAAGTATATTTTCTCATAAAAAGAACTCAACATGAGGCAAAGGATATGGCTTGAATTACTCAAGGATTATGATTGTACGATACACTACCACCTGGGGAAAGAAAACAAGGTGGCAGATTCTTTGATCAGAAAAGATCATGTAGTTTTGAACAATATGAGAATTGAAAGGGCTCCAATTTTCATGGATCTAGTGAAGATGGACATGAGAATAACCATGGAAGGTGAAACATCAATTCTTTTTCAAATGGTTTCCAAACCATCTTTACTAGAAAAGATTAAGAGTTCTCATACCGATGATGAAGAATTTCAAAAGAAGATTAAAGTTGTGAATGATGGGAGATTGAGAGACTTTGTGTATGAAGATGGAATTTTGAAATTTGGGAAGAGGCTTTGTGTTCCCGATAGACCTGATCTAAAAAGGGAATTGCTGGATGATGCTCATAGTTCCAATTTCTCTATACACCCTGGGAGCACCAAAATTTATAGAGATTTAAAGGAACATTTTTGGTGGGACAACATGAAGAGGTAGATTACTGATTTTGTGTCAAGATGTATGGTTTTTCAACAAGTGAAAGCTGGAAGGAAACAACCTGGAGGAGTTATGCAACCTCTTCCCATAACTGAGTGGAAATGGGAAAATATTACAATGGACTTTGTCATGGGGCTACCAAAGACTCCTAGAAGGAACGATGCAATATGGGTTATTGTTGATCTTCTTACCAAGTCAGCACATTTTCTTTCTATAAGAGAAGATATACCACTGGAACGTCTAGCAAGACTATATATTAATGAAGTTGTGAGACTTCATGGAGTACCCATATCGATTGTTTCTGATCGTGATCCCCGTTTTACTTCAAGATTCTGGAAGAGTCTTCAGAAATCCCTGGATACTGAACTTCATTTGAGCACTGCCTACCACCCACAGACAGACGGACAATCAGAACGGACTATTCAAACCTTAGAAGACATGTTGAGATCTTTCTCACTTGACTTTCAGGGTATGTGGGATCAATATTTACCTTTGGTAGAATTTTACTATAACAATAGCTTCCATTCAAGTATTCAGATGGCACCATATGAAGCGTTATATGGAAAGAGATGTCGCACACCAACCTGTTGGGATGACATTGGTGAAAGAAAACTTGTAGGCCCAGAACTGGTGGAAGAAATGATGGAAAAGGTTAAGGTAATCCAAAACCATATCAAAGCAGCTCAAAGTAGGCAGAAGAGCTATGCCGATAATCGAAGGAAGGATTTGGAATTTCAAGTCGATGATCATGTTTTCCTGAAGGTATCTCCATGGAAGGGAGTCATAAGTTTTGGAAAGAAAGGTAAATTGAGTCCCAGGTACATCGGACCTTTCAAAATTCTAGAACTAATTGGGGCTGTAGCTTACCGATTGGCAATGCCGCCAAGTCTCTCCAAAGTTCACGATGTGTTCCATGTATCTCTGTTGAGGAAATACATGCCTGACCCAACGCATTCACTCACCTATGAGGAATTAGAACTGGAACCCAATCTATCTTATTGCGAAGAGCCCGTCAATATTCTTGATACGAGAGAACAAGTACTGAGAAACCGGACAACTCGTCTGGTAAAAGTCTTGTGGAGAAACCATAAGATGGAGGAGGCAACGTGGGAACCCGGGGAACTTATGATGAAGAACCACCCGAGTCTTTTCATGTGGTAGTATTCTAGAAATTTTGAGGATGAAATTATTTGAAGGAGGGGAGAATGTAACACCCCAAGCTTCCACGGTACGCTTTCATTTGAATAATATAGTAGCGTGTGTTATACACAACTTCGAGTTCTAACACACCACAACCAATCAAACTAGCCGTTATGAATAGTAATACCTAATTTTTGAAATTTTATAAATTTTATCTCTCAAAATGGACTTAATTTTTGGATTTGGAATATCGAATTTATCCTAGGGTGAAATTTTGGAACTTTTCGGATAACATTTATATTTTGATGAATAGTGAAAATTACTAAATTTTAATTAAAAAAAACTTTTTTAATCGAAATAATTTATATTGATAAATTACGAATTTGAGTGGTTTTAAAGTATATTTATAATATATTTTTACCATTTAATACAATGTTGGTCATTGTACATAATTTTACAATTAAACCGGACATAAACAAGTGTCAATCTTTTGATAGTTATTATCTCTTAAAAACACGCTTTTTGTTTTAACAACGGAAATTAATTTTAAATTAATTTCTGCCACTTCTGTGTTTTGAATTTTGAAAAATGGATTCCATATTTGGAATCAGGATGTTCATATTGTGTAAATAGGTAACTTTTATTTTTAGACATTTTGAATAATTATTTCGGTAAATATTTTATTTACCATGGTTAAGGGTAAATCCGGTAAATAAGGGTTAAAAAATAATATTACAATAATACTAAATTACCCTAAAACGTTTCATAACCTTATTGGTAGATACATGTCCGACCATGGGCATATTTGGGTCGATTTTGGGACCCCATGGAGGCACTTGTAGATGATAGGGACACTTTATTTTAATTAAGTTAAAATAAATACAAAAATGAATAAGCACATATCTTTTAGAAAAACAATTTTTACATAGGGTTATATATGTTGGATTTTAGACTATAAATATTAATTATAAAGATAAAAAGATTTTTTAAATAATGATATTTTATTTATAATTTTTAGACATTATATAATTTAATTTATTTATGACACAATGGTGATGCAGTAATTAATAAATTAATAAAAAATTAAAATAATTGATATTATAAACACCCAAATAAATATAATTTAAGACTTTTTGTGAATTAAACTAATTTTATAGGATAATATGACATGTTAGTATTGATTTAATTAACTTTTTTCGAAGTAATCATTCTGTTATGATTTTTTCAAAAATCAATTATTGAATAGTATCAAAATTGACATAAAAGAGTTTTTAAAACAAATATTATATTATTAATTGATATTAAATTAATAAAAATATAAAGTTCGGAAAAAAGACTTATATCATGATAGGTGTATCATTAATGGACCACTTGGGGGTCTATTGGAGGTATATAGTAAGTTTATTAACTATATAATATAAAAATACAAAGTGACATGGTAAGTGTCAAACTAATTAACTAAGAGTTAAAACTAAAAGATAAGGTTAATATAATGACCCAAACCTGTATAAATTCTATTGGTTGAGTGGTTTTCTACCCATAACCACCTTAACCTTTAAATAATCCACTTTGGAGACATTATAAACCAAATATAAATTTATTATAAAATAATATTTCTAGCTTTTCTAAAGGTGCCCCTCACCCCTCTTATAAAAGGGAACTCCTACTTCTCATTAATTCACACATTAAAAGCCTTTTGGTTCGGCCAAAACCTGCCCAAATACTCTCTAAACTTCCCTCACTACAACCTAGAGACCTTAGTTTGATCAGAAAGACAACCTAAGGAGACCTTTTGATCAAATCAAAAGGAAGAACCCGAAGAAGAGGTAATGTTTTCACCACCCTTTTTCAAATTCGTTTCTTCTTCAACTTCTTCTTTATTTGTTATTCCCATTATAAAATAATGAATCTAGTATATACTATATAATTTAATATTATTATAAATATGGTACAACCATATTCAGTATTCTATCCATCCTTTGAATGACATGTCACCATACGTGCATACGTACGACTTACCGTCTCCACGTCGTGGTGTAATTGTTATTCAATATATTATTATTTGGATGGGTATAATAATAATTTATAATTCATTTAAATAATAAATATAATATGATAATGATTTTGTATATATGATATACCATCCAATTATATATTATTTTAATATCAAAAGAATGATATTGTCGCTCGTGCGTACGTACGGACTACCGTCTCCACGAACGCGATGAGATTCATTCTCCATCGTATCCATTCAAGTGTAATTATCATTTTATGATTTAAAAATAATGTTTAAGGACTTGATATCATTCTGGATATTAATAAGATACAACCTATCCATGAAAAACATGGATTACGTAACAAAACATATAAAAGAAAATGAGTAAGTTAACACCCGAAACAACGATAATACTAAGATATTATTAACAAATAAATGTTAAAAGATCATATATGATATCATATTAATGTATATGATTCTTGTACAATTTAATAACAATTATTTCACCATTATAAAAGAGGTTAACCTACCCCCAACCAAGGAAAAGTACAAGGTAAGGTTTTATTTCACAATCTCTTCATTATCCGAGGTTGTTTATACGTAATAATCTACTGGGACTTCTTTATCATCCACATCCATGTTTCTTAAAAATGTATTTCAAAACATTTTTACTATTTAATATAATATGGGTTAAAGTCATTTATACCCTTTTTTGACTTTTTATAAGAGGTTTATAAAGGAATCTTTCCGCCGTTTTCCAAACAGGGTGCTTTTTAACCTTTTTGACAGAATTAAGGTAAGAATGTTTTTTTAACTTATACGGTGGGTGCGACTATTTTCTACCATTATAAAATCATATAAGATTCCCTTACAAGATTATAAGAATATTTTCAAAGGAAATGTTTTATTTTATATTACTCTTAGATGATTTCAAAATAAAAAAGAGATATTTCTCTAAAAAGAGTTTTGATTTCATCTATGTCAACATCCTTTGATGGATTTTAAGCTTATTTGAATATGATTTATTATGAAACAAAAATTCCATATTGTTTTGAAGTTTTTGTGATATGTTTGACTATGGATATGTTATTTTTATACCCTTCATGGTTTATGGTGAAATTATTGATATTTCTTATGCTAGTTTTAATACGAATGTTTATGTTATGTTTAAACCTTTTCACATGGGAATGCATTGGACTTAATATGTGACGGGTGGAGCCCACTATAGCTCCTCGATGCATTGGTAGGTATCATGAGACAAACTAGTGTCTTGGAACAAGGCCTTGGAAAAATCTTATTTGTATTCTTGGCATGAGGCCTTGGCTATGTGGTTATGATAGTCTGACATTATGCATTCCATCATTATGAAAGTGGTTATTGATATTGCATGTGATTATTCGATTATTAGAATATCCATGTGAATAAGTAAATGGAATTATTTCATTTTATTCTTTCCATACTATATCTAAGTTAAAATTTAAAAGGATTTTGTTTTAGTTATACATTGCCTTAAATTTTTATTCTTATTTATAAAAGTTTCCGCTATATTGTTATCCTTACTGGGCATTTGAGCTCACCCCTTTTCTATGTTTTATTTTTCCCAGGATGTGAAGAAGTAATTTATGAATGACCTGCAGGGATAGTATGAGGGGATAAGAGTGTGGACTATGGAGACTATATTGTTGTAGTTTTCATTTTATGATGTAATGTAAAACTTTATGAATATATCTAGTTATTCCAAGGCTATAATCGGTCTTTCGATATTTGATCTTTCTTGTGATCATTACAATGTTATGTAATAATGCACCGACTCTGGGTATCTGGGGTCGGGGTGTTACATTGAGGGGTTAACTTCGGTGGCCTAGGATGAAGTGATCATCAACAAAGTTCATGTCATGATGCTTGATCTTCCAGTAGGTGAAGGCAAAGAATTTCATTCTAGGTGGATTGTTTCATCCATTTGATGACTCTATATAGAAATTAGAGAAAATATCTATGGTTTTTGTCACCAGTTTATCATAATACATGTGAGGATGAATTTATATTTTGGTAATTGTGGATCAATTGATGAAATCAACTCATCTTATGGTGATTAGGGAGTGGGGTGTTGGGATGTTCTAACAAGGTGGTATGTATATGAGATTATGAGGAATCATGGGGTACTGAGTACCATCATTTCAAATTGAGATCCTTTATTTACCTCATAAGTCTTGGGAGGAATAAAACATTCTTTTATCTCTAAACTATGACTCATCACTACCTTCCACCCTCATATGGATGAATATATGGAGTACACCATTTAGATGTTGGAGGATATACTATGATCTTGTGATCTGGATTTTAGTGAGTTATGGATGAAGCACCTTCCTTTGGTTGAGTATTATTACAATACCAAACATCAATCTTCCATTGGCATGGGTCTATTCAAGGAATTTTATGGATGACCATGTCGATATCCATTATGCTGGATGGAGGTTAGAGAATCAGCAGTCCTTGGGCCAGATATGGCGCAAAACACAACAAAAAAGGTTTATATGATTTGGGAGAATATAAAGGTAGAGAAGTATTGTCATAAGTCTTATGTTTACCATAAGATTATACCTTTAGATATTGAGGTTAGGGACCATGTGTTCTTCAAGGTTTCCCCTCATTACAGGAAATATAGGTTTGGACATGGGAGTAATATTTCCACATGGGTTATCGATCCTTTTGAGGTATTAGGGTGCATTGGTGAGGTGGAATATTGGTTGCCACATCCTCTATAGCTAGAATAGATCCATGTTTTTTACTCATGTCATAACTTTTTAGGTACTTTCATGATTATTCCCATGATATCTATTAGGGAGAACTAGATATTGAGTATGACACAAATTTTTTTGAGTAGCCAGTCAAGATCTAGGATCATCAGGAGACAGTGTTGTATGGGTGATTCATTCCTTTGGTTCATATTATGAATAGGAACAATTGTTTGGAGGGGATTATGTGAGAGCATGATTCACATATTCATGATCAGTACCCTGAGATATTTTGAATCTTTTTTTTGATGATGTAATGATTTCATTAGTATTGATATTATGAGATCATTTGTTCCTCTAAGGTGATCTTGTTTTTAGTGATGGTGTAGTCATGTTTGAGAAGTATCTCTTGGGATAATTTGAGGCTTTGGTAGTTTTTGGATTCTATCAGGGGATTGATTTTGATTCAAGAGTATGGGAATCATTTGATATGTATTTGATGCAATGAACCGGACCTTCTTTTCCTGTTAATTTTCATATTTTGGGTGCTGGAGATATAAGGATGAGGTTTGGGGAATTAAAGGTGGAGTTTAAGATGATATTTCAACTAGGGGATAGTTTTATGACATGTTGGAGTGTGTTTCACCATGATATGTCAATTGGAAAGTTTTTTTTATAGTGTATTTGGTTTGGTTACAGTGTAGAGGCCTTGAGGTTGGTATTTCTCAGTTCTTTCATTTTAGGGATCCCTACAGCATGATCCTCTGGATGCTCTATGGTTTTGGTCTGGGACTGATCTGGATGAATAAAGGTTTGAAGGATTGTGACATGATTCTCATAGACGATGTGTGGCTCCTAAAGTAGTTAGTTTAGTGGATATAACATTTTTGAGTATACTACACCATGAATATTGTGTTGCATCATGGTTGGATTTGAGGTCATCCCTCAAAACTTCAGGAATTAAGAAACTATGATGTGGTGATAGGCCTTATGTTGTGGTCCTACCTTAATTAAATTAGGTTAAAGGGCTAGGAAATTTTAATAGGTGATATATATGAGAGATGTGTGGTGTTATTTATATATATTCTCCCTACTTAAACTCATTGCAGTGCGGCCATCACCCTTTCACTGTGGTCTCATGTTTTTTCAAAACCTATATAAATTCTAAATCCAATCCAAATCCATATTATTTACCTCTCTTCTCTAAAACTCTAAGCAAAATGAGGAACCCATTTTGATAACTTTTATATCCCATTAATTGGACTTTCCCCTCATCTTCTAGTGATTTTTATTGGTGATTTGAGGTGATTCCTTCCCCTCTCCTTCTAGGTTTCCTTCCCACTATTTCCTTGAGAATCCTTTCCAGTAGCATTGGTTATATTTGGGGGATGTTGGGGTTGTGATTTTTATGAGTATTACCATGGTTTAAGTGGTTAAATATTTCCTCCTGTGATATTTTTTATTGTGGCCATTCCTTCCTTTCCTTGTCCTAGCATAATGAATTATGGAGTTTTGATTGAGGTAGGGGATTTGAGAACTCTCCTTATTTATGTGTGATTTTTGGAAGTTTCGTGATTTTTATTGCTTTATATATACAGTAAGAATTGTTTTAATAAAGATAATGGATTTAACTAAAAGGGTGAAATTTTTGGTAAAGGGAGTTTCACATGTGTCAACTTGTTTTCATTATGTTGATCATGTGTTTGATGCCTATTTTTTGTTGTTACTGAAAAATATTGTTGTTGCTAATAATTTTGTATTGATGTTATGATTTATTTTTTGAAATAATTTTTTATTAAATATTAATAACTTATATATGGTAATAAATCAGTTTTGTGAAACTTGGAAATTTAAGTAAATGTTTCTTATGAAAGAGGTATTAAATTGTTATGAATATAGGCTTTAAATTAGAACTTTGAAAGTAGTTATTTCTGAAATTGGTTGACATATTATGTTATATGATTGTTGTAATTTTGTTATTGTGTAGTCTTTGTGGGAATTTATTTTGGACGATTTAAGATGGGATGTGTTGAGAAATGGGTATATAGCTACCTTTCCACAATTGGAAAGAGGATAGGTGGCCAACAAGACCGTACCCGAGTGGTAAGGGCTCCTTCTTGGCATCCAAGAGACCCATGTTCAAAACTGGGTGGAGGTGAATTTTTGGGGTACTATAGCAGTACTGTAGTAGGAACCATATCATCCATAACTATTCACCCGATTTGGGCCTTCGGGCCACCGGTTTGGGCCAACGGGTCTCAAGGGCCTTCGGGACATCAAAGGCCTTCGGGACATAGGGCCTTCGGGCCATTGAGACCATGGAGTATCCCAATTCACATAGAGAAAGCCCCAGAAGAGGATCAGTGCAACAAGAATAGCAGTCACCAGAATCAGAGCTAACCGTATTGGAAGAATGAGAGGGTATGGAAACCGCCATCAGGACCAGGCACCGTGCATCTTTTCATGGGGCAATGTTATTCGATCATCAATGCAAGGTGGGGAGCTAGTAGATCAACTATACATAAGCTAGGGAGTTGCAGTTCTAGTGGGTTGGGCCTATGGGTCATGTATTGGGCATGGTATGCCTCTGGGCCTCCGGGTCATGTATTGTAAGTCATGTCGTGCCTTGTGCCTTAGGCCTACGGGTCATGTACGGGTTCCTATTCAACCCTTAAAAGAGGGATTATCCATAATAAAATAAAAATGAAGGCCTTCGGGCCATTCATAGGAAAGAGGATAGGTGGTGGTTGGTGTAGAAAGATGATACAGATATTGATGTGGAAATGGTAGTGGGGTTGGTTACATGGAAAAAGATGAAATATTGATGGATGTGGTGGTTTTTACCTTGTATTTTGTTATGGTTTGTGTTCTAGGTTTCTGGTGGTGTGGAATATATGGTTAGTAATGATGAAAATAATAAAGGAATGTGGGATATAATTGAATAATTAAAGGGATATTAATGGAATGTAAATACTTAAAATGAATGGGTAATGGCTAGGTTAAACATGGGTGATGGTTGAGAATGGTTTTCATTAAACATAGAATTGAGAGACAAAATGGATGAAAAATGACTGGTAAACAATAATATTAGAACTGGTTAAATTATGTGGGCTAGTTGATAAGGTAGGAGTGGTAATGTTTTTAGTGGAAAGTGGTGGAGGTACGGCAGTGCTTATGGCCTGTGATAGTGCCGCTTTGGTATAAACCTATTAGGTTGGGATTGTGTATGGATTTATTTTACTTGTTTTTTCTTGTGATTTATTTATACACCCCAAATGAGTTGTAAAACCTCACCTTCAACCAAATATTTTAGGTTTAGAGTGATTTTCCCAATATTATGGTTGTCAAGGGAATAGATGGATGACCACTCCCTCTTCCCCACTCTCTCTGGATATGGTATGGCTTTAATGACCATAGGTTGATGGTGTGATTGATGCAATTATTATGGGATGATGATATGGTATATATATAGTGGGGGTCAAGCATAGAAAGAGGATAGAATTAGGTTGATTCTTTTCAGGTTAAAAATACCTTACTATTATAGAAAAGTGATGTGCAGTTGAGATATGGATATGTGGTTGCAGTTGTGGAATAGTTCTAATGAGTACGTTGGTCCTTTCATGGGATGGGGGGGGGGGGGTAGGGATACGGTCTAACTCACATCAGATGTGACTTGGTTTTCATGTTATGGAGATAAGGTTTTGATGATATATAATGGATAAAGGCACAATAAGTTTTCCATTGGGGAATGAGAGAAAAATATAAGTTTGGAAGTGGTTATTATAGCGACCCTACTTTTTCTTACATGAATATTACATCATTTTAAAGATAAACAACATAATAGTGCTACAAATATAGGATCAAACTGTCTAGAGTCTTAGGAAAATTAGGCTTATACATAACTTTTAAAAAATAAAACATAAAAATTATTTAATGACTTATTCTTTAGCTTCTTAGTGGCCTTCATATTCTCCTCAGTACAAGTAATCACTTGAGGATATACATCAATGAAAGGGGTGAGCTAAAAGTTAAGTGTGAGGATAAATAAGGACACAAATCAATATAACATGGGTGAGCATAATCATAATCATCATCATCATAACATAAGAATAGGATCATCATCATAATCATGTGAGGAATCATTAGATAAAATCATGGAATGTGGCAATGCATATGAATGAAACATCACATCTTAGTGGTCAAATACCATACATAGTTGTGAACAAATCTAGAATCATGTTCACACATAACATATGTGAATAATCATAATATCATCATTCTGAAAAAATATAGCATCATGTTCACGTATATTGCACATTATCTCATGAGATACATCACATTACCCAATGCATTGGAGTTCTGTATAATTCCAAGTGCACCTATCACATCATAACATTTACATAATCATGCATTCCACATAAAAAATATATCAATATTAGACATAAAATAACCCATGTAAAGGAATGGTTTTCATTTAATAAAGCATAAATACATGAAAAAACATTTCGGGTTCCCAAATTATAAATGTAAAAACATATTTGTAATAATAATCATTACTTTTTAGTGATGAATAAATATCTCAAGAGGAGTTAAGAGGTGTTTTGGAAAGAAGTTTTATTTTGGAAAATCATTGTATTTGTTATAAAAAAATGTTGGGAGAATTTATATCCAAAAAAATAAAAGGGAATAAAAATGAAATTTTATTTTATGAAAATTTAAAGAATATCCACATTGAAATTTGGAACTAAATAGGAATAACCCAAAGAAAAAGAGTTAGGTTTGAGAAACCCCCATACCTTATATCTGAATGATTTATTCACTTTAATATCCCGTATAATCAAATTAGATTCATTAATTAATAAATCTAGAAACTATTATACATTTATTTTATTTATTATAATTTTATTAAGTTCATTTATGGCCATTATGATGAGTTATAGATTTTAATTCCATTATTCTGAGAGTGTCCATTTCTTGGTTTTCATGATCGGTCCGCCTGTATACAATTATAGAAGTTCATGTAAGATGAGAATAATTCTAAAGAATTGAAATTATATTTTATTATATAACTTATATAATTTTAATTAGTCTTATATTTTATTTTATTTCCAGATATTAGGATGATTCATTAGATAAAATGTTAATGATAATCGTTTAGATTAATTTTGGCGGTTTTCGACCACAACGAACTCGTTTTGTTTTATTATTTAATATTATGTTTATATGTTAGTTATAGAACATAAAAAGGGATATAAAATAAATTTTACAATCCTTTTTAACCATTATAATAATTTTATGACCATCCTTGAAGGTGTTAAAGTAAAATGAAAACTTTTTATTCTTGAAGGTGATAAATCAACACCTCATGGATGATGTTTTCATTTTTTGAATAAAAGGGAGATGAGAAGAGGTTTGGTGATGTATTGTTACATTAACATAACAATATTAAAGTATATATAAGATATTGTATTTATAATTCCACTTTTATTAGGGAAAGTGAGTATAAAATAATAAAATAAAAGAACTTGAAAATAAATTAAAAGAAAAAGAAAGAGGATTTTACCTCTTGAATTCCTCTCCCTCCTTAGGGAATTTGGATTTGGTATTTTGTTGAGACCAAAGGATCCTGGAAATGGGGTAGATAATTGGTAATATTATTGGGTATAAATTTTACAATATTAAAGGTTTTTAAGGTGTGAATATAAGATGTGGTTAGGGGTGATATTTATAGTGGAGGAGGGGGTGTTTTTTGATTATTATATTCATTAGTTTATTAATTTGAATCAAGAATATGAATAGTTTGAAAATCATAACTAAATATATTAAATAATTAATTATATTTCTAGATTATGGTGCTTAAATCAACCATAACTCAATAAATAGTTATTTTAACTTATATTGTTATATACCATAAATTACTATATTTCACTATTCCCCAAAAAATTCAATTATTTTAGAAAAATACCAAAAAATCACCCTAACCATTTTTTGACATGTATAATTCAAAAATGAACTTAATTTTATGAAAATAATTTTCTAAATATGATAAATTTAATTTTTAATTAAAATCATCATCTACTCGAAAAATACCGATTTTAAAATTATAAATCATTTTATGACACTTTGAAAAATTAATTAAGGTCTTATAAAATTATCTTATAATCATAAGATAAAAAAATATTAATTTATGAATCTATTTTATGAAAATATATTTTATTTTAAATCATTATATTAATCATAAAATTGTAATTAAATATTTATGACCTAGAAAAATACCAACAATTAATTTATCATTTTTAAAAAATTTATTTACTTATACCATGATATAAATATATAATATTTTCATTTATAAGATGGATAAATTTTATTTATAATTTCATCAGTGAGTTTACTATTCTATTTTCCAAATTACTATTCCTAATGGTCACATTATTATTCCGAAGGTCAAGTTACTATTCCACCGACATAGGTTCCTTAATTTCTATGAATACCACTTATTTCATTATAAATTAATGAAAATAATTTTTTTATTGGGATATATATGCTATGTATTTTTTTATACCATATAACATATTTATAATAGGATAGAAAGAAAAAAACCCATTGATAGAAGTTTAAGTCGTTACATTCTTCTCCCCTTTTGAAATTTCACCCTCAAAATTTCATTTTACATGCTAAGGTGAGAACAAGTGAGGGTAATTATCCTTCATTGCTTCCTCAGGTTCCCATGTTTCCTATTTTTACTTATGGTTCTGCCATAGTACTTTGACCAGGTGCACAGTCTTGTTGCGTAGAACTTTATCTCTATGATCCAAGATCTTCATTGTATGCTCCTTAATAAAGAGATCATTTTATAATTATATCATCTCTTAATTCAGTACATGTGAGGGATCTAGTATGTACTTCCTCAAGAGGGATACATGGAATACATCGCGTACTTGAGACATAGTTGGTGGAAGTTCTATTCGATAGGCCACAACTCCGACACAATCAAGAATCTCGAAGGGGGCAATGTACTTAGGACTTAGATTCCCTTTCTTTCCAAATCTCACGATCCTATTCCATAAAGATATGCAAAGGAATAACATGTCTCAAAACTTAAACTGTAGGTCTCATCGATGATTGTGTGCACAACTCTTTTGTCAAATTTGGGTTTCCTTGATGTGTTGATGAATGGTTTTCACATTTTCTACCATTTCTTCAACCATTTCAGGTCCTAACAAATTAAATTCACTGACTTCATCCCAGCATGTCAGTGTTCTGCATCTTTTCCCATAAAGGGATTTATATGGAGCAATTTGGATGATCGAATGGAAACTTTTGTTGTAAGAGAACTCAACTAGAGGCAGATGTTGGTCCCATCCTCCTTTGAAATCCATAGAGCATGATCTCAACATGTCTTTTAGTATCTGAATAGTCTATTTAGATTGTATATCAGTTTGAGGATGATAAGTCGTACTGAAGTTCAACTTAGTGTTTAGATCATGTTGGAGACTTTTACAGAACTTGGAGGTGAATATCATATCTCGATCGTATACAATCGATAGTGGTACTCCATGAAACCTTACCACTTATTTAATTTATATCTGTGTATGTTGATCTAGAGAGAAATCATATGGAATTGCAATAAAGTGAGATGCCTTTATGAGATGATCCACAACAACCCATATAGAATTGTTTCCTCTAGATGTCTTCGGAAGTCTCATGACAAATTCCATGGTGATGTTTTTCCATTTACATGTTAGTATGGGTAATGGTTGTATCATCATCTTAGAATTTTTCCTTTTAGCCTTCACTTTCTAATATACCAATCACATTGATGTATATTCAACAATCACTTTCTTTATATTATCCCACCAACAGTTCTTGCAGAGGTCACAATACATGTTTTTTCTCCTTGGGTTAATAGACAAGGTTGATCTATGTGTGTCACTAAAAATATCTTTCTTTATATCTGTATTGTATGGTAAACATAATCATGAAACAAATATTATAACTTCCTCTTCATCAATTTTGAACTCTGAGGATTTCCCCTTTCTCATAGCTTCTACCTTCTTCTGAATTTCCAAATAATTTCTTTGAGCATCCTTTATTTTATCTATGAGGGATGGTTAAGAAATTATTTGTGAAATGATTGATGATAGTCCTTACTTAATTATTCCCATTTCAATCCTTTTCAAATCTAATAAGATTGGATCCTTCTCAATTCTCATCATTGATAATGTTGTAGGATCCTTTCTACTTAGAGCATCCACCACTTTATTTGCCTTACCTAGATGATAGTGGATTAAGAAGTCACAATCCTTGATGAGATCTAACCATATTCATTGGATAATATTAATCTCATTATGTTTGAATATATATTTGAGGCTCTTATGATCAGTATATATCTCACACTTCTCCCCATAGAGATAATGCTTCTAGATTTTCAATGTGAAGATCACAATTTCCATCTTCAGATTATCTGTGGGATAATTTTTCTCATGAATTTTCAACTTCCTTGAGGAATAGGATATAACTTCATCATTTTTCATTAGTACACAGCCTAAGACCTTTTTTAAATCATCATTTTATACCACAAAGTGTTCCCCACTTGTTGGAAGTGTGAGTACTGGCGCAATGATAAGCCTCTTTTTTAACTCGTCTAAGTAGTCTTCACATTCACTGGTCTAGAAAAACTTTTCCCCTTCCGAGTCATCTTGGTTAGTGGGTTTTAAATTCAGGATAAGTTCTTCAAAAATCTTTAGTAATACCCATCTAAACCAAGGAAACTACAGATCTCAGTTACAGAAGTTGGCATGAGACACTCTTCGATTGCCTATATCTTGGAAGGGTCCACAAATATTTCTTTATCAGTGATAAAATCCCCCAAGAATGATACTTACCCCATACATAACTCACATTTACTGTACTTCACATATAGATTCTCCCTTCTCAAGGTCTTTAACATAGTATTCAAATGCTTCTCATTTCCTCCTTTCTCTTGAAGTATATCTGAATATAATCCATAAAGACTACCACAAATTTGTCAAGGTAATATATAAAGACTATACATTAAGTCCATGAATATTTCTGGATAATTAGTGAGTCTAAAATTCATCACTATAAAATCATAGTGTCCATATCGCATTTGAAAGGTAGTCTTGGGAATATATTCCTTTCTCACCTTTAATTAGTGATATCCTGATCGAAGGTCCACCTTATAGAAATACTTGTCCCCACATAGATGACTAAACAATTCATCTATCTATGGAATGGGATAATTATTATTTATCATACTTTTGTTGAGATTATGCTAATCAATACAGAGGCGCATCGATCCATCCTTCTTCTTGATGAAGAGGACTGGAACACCCCATGGTGAAGCACTCAAGCATATGAAACCCTTGTCCATATTCTCTTGTAACCACTTATTCAGTTCTTCCAACTCAATGGTGGCCATTCTATAAGGTGTATTTTATATATGTAGAGATATAAGAATAAATTAAATTTATAAATCAACATCCTGATCAAGAGGAAGACCAGGAAATTCTTTAGGGAACACATTAGTGTAGTCCCTCACAATGGGCACGTCCTTGAACATAATTCTCTCCTTTATCTCAATCATTTGAGCTATATATGATTTCTCATAAAGTAATAATATCCACACTTGAGATGATTATTTTGAAGTATATTCATCCTTATCCTTACACTTACACATAATTATAGGATACCTCAGTATATGAAGAGTGATATCCCTTTCCCGACAGTTGATGTTGCATTTGCATAAATATAATCAATCCATGCCCAATATAGCATCAAACTCCACCAAAGGAAGTAAGAGAATATTTTATCAGAGGTTCATTCCATATACATTAACAATGGAGGAGTTATATAATTTTGATGCAATAATTCCCCCATTTTCTATTCTCACAGATAACTCAACCTCCATATTTTGAGGTGGTATTTGAATAGTTCTACTAAACTTTAAAGATATAAAAGAATGCGTAGAAGCATAATAAAATAGTATGTTCTCTATTATTGAATTAATAACCAGCGTACCTATCACCACACCATTATAGGGATCCACCTCAGTAGTAGTGATGGAATAACATTTCCCTTTCTCTTTTGTATTTAGTGGTTTCTGATACTGATTACCCTCAAGGAGTCAAAGTTTAGTGCACTTAAATACATAGTGACCTTGCTTCTTAAAGTTGAAACATTGAACCATGGGTGGTGCTCTCCTTTTCTCCACCACATTTTCCAACTTCCTCATGTCTTGTAACATCCCCGAACTAGAAGCCACTAAATGGTGCCTTGTTTTGGGTTTCCACATGACCTCAATAATGCCTCCCCATACTATAGAGTTTACTGAATAGCAGTGAGGGTCAAGATAAGTCATGTGGGGAGAAAATACACTCTTTACTAGATTAATACACAATAGATAATAAATAAAATAATGAAAATGATATGTAATAACAAATGAAAAATCATAATCAAACATCTCCCAAAACTAGGCACAAACCACAACCAACAATAAATATGGTATTTCATGATATTAGTGCTAAAATATACAAAACCCAAAATAAATACAAACAATAGAATTCAAAAAATAGTCCTAAACCCAAGCCTAAAACCTTATCCATATACATCCCAAGACCAAATTAAATCCCAAGCATGAGGAATTTTCCCTCATCCTGACCTATAACTATTAGAAAAGGGACCTATTATAACGACCCACACTTTACATACATTGTTAATACTTCAAAATTGAATCACACTTATTACAACATATAACAAAACCACAAAGGACCGTATAGGTATAGTGTCTTTAGAAACTGGGAAACGTAAACAACTGGTTCATAAATCTTCTACAGTGTCTCCCATTTATTTCATCATATCTAGGGTCCCTTTTAGCATATTCTACTTAATATCCATCTTCCTGGCCTGGGGAAAAGAAAACATAAAAGGGTGAGCTCAAATGCTCAGCAAGGGCAAATAAAGGAAATAAAAATCATATCATATCTTTTTGAAAATTAAAACCTGCAAAAGAGATCATAATATCTTATCATGGAATAAATCATAGAAGTGAAAATGAGATCCCCATAATCATAACATAAAACTTGAATCTTTGTGGCATGCACACATAATCATGGAAAATCATTTCTTGTTAGTCATGACTCATTGCCAAGACTATCTTAGTGGACAAAGTCCCTTTCTGAACCGAGTTCACTCCTCGTTTCAGTCCTGTATCACTGAACCGAAATAAACTTCCGTTCCAGCCATGTCTATCTCATGAGATATAAAATCATTACCCAATGCATTGGAGGGAGATATAGGTCCCACCCATCTTATAATGAATCCTTTCTTATGTGTGCCACATAATCATAAAACATACATCATCGCATAACACATATAACAAAAATGGGATTCTTGAAACATCATGACATCATAAATCAATTCATACATGATAAAGGAATTCATAAACATAATTCCATCACAACATAGTCAAACCAATGTAAAAATATGGATAGAAACAGAACCCTTTATTATCTTAGATGGAAAATAATTTTGATAAGACACTTGAATTGAATTCTTGAGGAAAATATCCTTTCTTCTTCAAAAACATTTTTCCTTTCATAACATGTCATACAACTTTAAAATAAAGAAGTTGATTAAAAATAAACTTGAAAACTTGTAAAGGAAGCTTCTTTGAAGTAATTTTTTAAAAATCCATTCATGCCGTATAAGTTAAAAAAAAACATTCTTCGTACTTTTGTCGGAAAAGTCAAAAAGTACCTCGTACGGAAAAATGACAAAAGATTCCTTTCATATTCTTTACTAAAAACTCACCTAAGGGTAAAATTGGATTTAAACTATTTCAAGTGGATGGAAACAATATTACATATTGAGGGAACATGGATGTGGATGATAAACTACACCCCAGTAAATACTTACGAATAAACAATCTCGGATAAAAATGAGATTGTGATATTTCCCTTACCTTAGGTCCGATTTGCTTTGTTCGTGTCCGAAGCTCCTGTATAATGGTTTAAATAATGTTATTGACTTATTCCAGAATCATACATATTGATATGAGATCATATATGGTCATATTATTAGCTTCTTGTTAGTAATATTTCATTGTTACTTGTTACTCGGGTCTTTATAACTTTTTGTTCTTATGCGTGTTTTGTCGAATAAATTCTTATTCTTATCTTTAGGTTATAGATAATTCATTTCCAGAATGGTATTAGTGTAGTATATACCATATTCATTCATTCAATTCATTTATATAATCATTATGAAATTAAGATCATGTAGAACGAGTCGCATCACATCGTGGAGACGGTATTCCGTACGTACGCACGAGTGATGATATCGTTCCTATGATCGTGGAATTGTATTGGAGTATATATATATATTATTTCAGTATCAATATTACTTAATAATAATCATATATAGTTACTGATTACACCATTATACCCATCCTTGTAAGGTGATGGTGGAAAATAGATTACACCACGGCGTGGAGACGGTATTCCGTACGTACGCACGCGCGGTGATTTCATTTTTCCGTAGGATGGATAGAAGGTGAATTAGGGTTGTTTCATATTTATAATAACATATCAGTATGTAAGTAATACTGATGTTATTACTTTATCATGAAACAACTAAAGAAGAAGAAGTTGAAGAAGAAAGAAATTGAAAAGATCGGTAATGGATATTACCTCTTCTTTGGAACGCCTTTTTGAATCCTCCACTTAAGGAACTAAGATTGGTCTTTGGAGAAGACCAGGACCTCTAGGATTATTCTAGGGAATTGGAGAAGGGAAAATGGCAGGGGTTGGCCGAGCTTGAGTGCTCAAATTGGTGTGAGGAGGAGGGGGAGGAGGTGCCCTTTTATAAGGGAGGAGAGGGGCACCTTAGGAATATCTCAAAATATTATTTTATATTAAAGTCAAAATCAGTTTATAATGGTTCCAAAGGGTCTTATTTCGAAGCTAAAGTGGGGATGGGTCGAAATCCTATCAACCAATAGGATTTAGACAAGTTTAGGGTATTATTTTAACCTTATCAATTAGATTTAACTCTAAGTTAATTAATTTAACTTTTACCGTGTCTTTTTGTTTTCTTTCACTATATGGTTAATACACTTACTATAACATGCCAAACGAACCCCAAATTGTTTATTATTAATATATATATCCTTATCTAAGTCATTTGGCCGAACCTTAGATTTTTAGGAATAAAATAACAATTAATTATATAATATTTGATTTAAAAACTATTTTGTGTCAATTTTGACACTATTTGATATATGATTTTTGTGAAAGTCATAACAGAATTATATGTTCGAACCAAGTTGATTAAATCAATACTAATATATAATAGTAACCTAGAAAATTAGTGGAATTCATAAAAAGTCTCAAATTACATTTATTTTGGTATTTATATTATCAATTTTGTCAATATTTCATTAATAAGATAATTACTGCATCATCTTTGTGTCATAAATAAATTAAATTATTTGATGTCTAAAAATTACAAATAAAATACCATCATGTAGGAAATCGTTTTAGCTTTCTAATGAATATTTACAATCGAATTTATCTTATGTATAACCCTATATTAAAAATGATTTACTTATTAAACTTTGATTTTAACTATTTTAACCCTTCTTTAAATAAATTAATAATAAATGTCCTAATCTAATCCAAGTGTGCCTAAATGGTCATATTTTATTCCTAAGTTTGTTTTTGGTCGAATTACACTTGTCCAATAGAATTAGGACATGTGTTAGGGTAATATTAATATCATATTTACCCTTAGTTACCCTATTTACTATTAACCGCGGTAAAAATAGTAAAAAGTTACTATTCACCAAAAAATTATTTTCATCTCATTGAACCACATTTTAGTCCTTGATATTAACCGTGTCTCTCGGATTTTTGAAATTCCATTCACAGAAGCGGTAAAATTAAGTTTTATGCAAAATTCAGTTTTTAACCTACCACTTAGTGGTTTCACTATTCATCAAAAATTGAAAGTTTTCAGAAAAATACCAAAATTTCACCCTAGGCTAATTTCGATATTCTGAGTCCAAAAATGAAGTCCATTTTGAAAAATAAAATTTATAAAATTTCAAAAAGTGGTTATTACTATTCATAACGGCTAGTTTTAATAGCATATTGTTGTTTAGTGAAACTCGGTATTGCGTACGACGCAAGCTATCGAGGAAGGTCGCGATTGCGTGTAAAGCAAGCCAAGCAAGTGTTGTGTAGAAAAAGATTCCTTTGATGATTTATATAACATAAAATTCTCGGGTGTTACATTCTACCCCCCTTAAAAAGAATTTCGCCCTCGAAATTCGTCACTTTGCAACAAACAAATGAGGATACTTCTCCCTCATCATATCCTCAAGCTCCCATGTAGCTTCTTCAAGTTGGTGGTTTCTCCATAAAACTTTCACCAAGCGAGTGGTCTTGTTTCGTAGGACTTTTTCGCTACGATCCAGAATCTCTATCGGCTGTTCTTCATAAGAAAGATCTTGCTCCAGCGGTACAACTTCTGAGCTGAGTACATGTGAAGGATCTGGTATGTACTTTCTCAGGAGAGATACATGGAACACATCGTGAACTTGAGAGAGATTCGGTGGAAGCGCCAATCGGTAAGCTACCTTCCCAACACGATCCAGTATTTCAAAAGGACCGATATATCTAGGGCTCAACTTCCCCTTCTTTCCAAATCTCATAACCCTCTTCCAGGGAGATATTCGTAAGAACACTTTATCACCCACTTCAAACTCTAGGTCTTTTCTTCGGTTGTCGGCATAACTTTTCTGTCGACTCTGAGCTGCTCTTATGTGTTGTTGAATAGATCTGACCTTTTCTGCCATTTCATCAACGAGATCAGGTCCTAATAGCTTTCTTTCCCCAACTTCATCCCAGTAAGTTGGAGTCCTGCATTTCTTTCCATAGAGAGCTTCATAAGGAGCCATCTGAATACTGGAGTGAAAGCTATTATTATAAGAAAATTCCACCAAAGGTAGGTGTTGATCCCAACCTCCTTTGAAATCCATAGAGCAAGCTCTCAACATATCTTCTAGGGTTTGAATTGTTCTCTCAGACTGACCGTCTGTCTGGGGATGATAAGCAGTGCTGAAACTCAACTCTGTATCCAGAGTATGCTGAAGACTTCGCCAGAACTTCGAGGTAAATCTCGGATCTCGATCAGATATAATAGAAAGTGGTACTCCATGCAATCTTACCACTTCCTTTACATATATCCTGGCAAGCTGATCTAGAGAGAAATCCTCTCTAATAGCAATGAAGTGTGCAGACTTTGTAAGACGATCAACTATGACCCAAATAGCATTATTGCCTTTGGATGTTTTAGGAAGTCCTGTGACAAAGTCCATAGTGATGTTTTCCCATTTCCATTCGGGTATGGGTAATGGTTGTAACATCCCCTTAGACTTCTGTCTCTCAGCTTTAACTTGTTGACAAACCAAGCATCGAGAGACATATTCAGCAACATCTCTTTTCATGCCATCCCACCAGAAGTACTCTTTCAGGTCCCTATACATCTTCGTGCTTCCAGGATGAATAGAGAATGAAGAACTATGAGCCTCATCCAGCAGCTCTTTCTTTAATTCGGGGATGGGAGGAACACAAACCCGATTCCTGAACTTTATTATCCCATCACAATCAAGGTTGAATTCAGGAACATTTCTCACCTTCTTTTGTAACTCGACATCTTCTTTCTGTGCCTCTTTAATCTTCACATGTATAGATGGTTGAACATTCATTTGAGAAAGATAAGATTTTTCCCCTTCCATTATAATTCCAAGATCCATCCTTTGTAAATCCATAAATATTGGATCTTTTGTGATCCTCATCATGGATAAACTAGCATGGTCTTGTCGACTTAATGCATCTGCCACCTTGTTTGCTTTCCCAGGGTGGTAATGGATTGAGCAGTCATAATCCTTAATCAGCTCCAACCATCTTCTTTGGCGCATATTCAGCTCCTTTTGTGTGAAAATATACTTTAAACTTTTATGATCAGTATAAATATCACACCTTTCACCATAAAGGTAATGCCTCCAAATCTTTAATGCAAAGATTACCGCAGCCAACTCCAAATCATGTGTTGGGTAATTTTGCTCATGGATTTTCAACTGTCGTGAGGCATAAGCTATCACCATATCATTTTGCATAAGAACACACCCCAATCCCTTCTTGGATGCATCACTATAGATCACAAACCTTTCTCCACTACAAGGCAGTGTGAGCATAGGTGCACTGGATAACCTTCTTTTCAACTCCTTGAAATTCTCTTCACATTCCTCTGTCCAGACAAACTTAACTCCTTTCCGAGTCAACTTGGTGAGTGGATTAGATAATCGTGAAAAATCTTTTACAAAACGTCGATAATAACCAGCCAAACCAAGAAAACTTCGGATCTCAGTTACTGTTGTTGGTCTTGACCATCTTTCGATAACCTCTGTTTTTGCTGGATCCACAGATATCCCCTCTTTTGAGATTATATGACCCAAAAATGCAACTTTTTGAAGCCAAAATTCACACTTGGTAAATTTGGAATAAAGCTTCTCTTTTCTCAGGGTCTTCAATATAATTCTCAAGTGATCTTCATGCTCTTCCTTGCTCTTTGAATAGACAAGAATATCGTCTATAAAGACTACCACAAATTGATCAAGATAGTCTCTAAAGACTCTATTCATTAGATCCATGAAGATAGCAGGGGCATTAGTAAGACCAAATGACATCACTATAAATTCATAGTGTCCATACCTTGTACGGAAAGCCGTCTTTGGTATATCCTCCCTTTTGACCCTTAATTGATGATACCCTGAACGAAGATCAATCTTGGAAAAGTATTGAGCTCCGCGTAGTTGGTCAAATAAGTCATCAATGCGTGGGAGAGGATATTTGTTCTTGATAGTGATCTTGTTAAGTTCTCTATAATCAATGCAGAGTCTCATTGATCCATCTTTCTTCTTAACAAATAGAACAGGTGCTCCCCAAGGTGACGCACTAGGGCGTATGAATCCCTTATCAAGATTCTCTTGGAGTTGCTTCTTCAATTCCTGCAACTCAATTGGGGCCATTCTATAAGGTGTCTTTGAAATAGGCAAAGCACCCGGTACGAGTTCTATTGAAAACTCAACTTCACGATTTGGTGGAAGACCCGGTAATTCCTCCGGAAAGACATCATCAAACTCCCGTACAATGGGCATATTCTTAATCGTGAGTTTCTCACCAACTATTTGAGATAAATAACCTTCATTTAGTGGAATCAATACCCATAAGATGGAAGAAATTTCCACTGGAAGGTTATGTTCATCCTTGCATTGATAGACGATCGTAGGTTGATCTGGAATATGAAATGTGACTTCCCTTCTTTGGCAATTGATATGAGCTCCATGTAGAGAAAGCCAATCCATGCCAAGAATCACATCAAATTCCACTAAAGGAAGGATCACAAGATTTGCAGGAAGCACTTTCCCACAAACTTCGATCGGAGAAGAATTATAAACTTCTGATGCGATTGATGTGCCATTAGGTGTTGTCACAGCTAACTCAACATCTAATTGTTGAGGTAATACGGTGATAACCTTAGAAAATTTTTCAGAAATAAAAGAGTGGGTGGATCCAGAATCAAATAAAACATTTGCTACTTTAGAGTGGATGGTAAGTGTACCTTTCACCACATCGTTATCGTACTCCACATCGCTGATAGAAATTGCATGTGACTTTCCTTTTTCTTTAGCCTTAAGAGTTTGTTGACGTCGACCATCATCATCAACCCTTGGATTTGGGCATTGATTGGCATAATGCCCCATCTCCTTGCACTTGAAACATTGAAGTGTAGCAGGTTCATTCTGTGTATCCCTTCCTTTGTTTGCATCATTAGACATCTTCTTCCCATTATCACGGCATTCAAATGCCCGATGACCTTCCTTTCCACATTTAAAACATTTACTTGTCCCTTTAAGACAACTCCCTCCATGTTTCTTTCCACACTTTGAGCATAATGGAAAGTTCATCTTCTTTTCAGTGTGCTCTTTAGAGTTTGCTTTGAATTCCATCATCCTCTTCTTATCAAACCCATGTGACTGATGGGTTACTCCAATCTCCATCTCGACTTTGAGAGCACATCGAACGATTTCCTCGTAGCTATTAAAGTCCCTTATGGCTAACGCCCTTCGAAGACTTGGTTTTAAGCCACTAAAGAATCGATCGATCTTACTCTCAGGTTGGATAATAATACCAGAAGCGTACCTTGCAAGTCTTGTAAAATTTGCTTCATAGGTACTAACAGATTCATCATCCCTTTGCTTCAGTTCAAGGAACTCTTTCTCCATCTTTGTTCGGAGAATACGAGGGAAGTACTTATTGAAAAATAAGTTCTTGAACTCGTCCCATTCCATAGACTCAATTTCATCCCTTTGCCTCGTATTCTTAACAAGATTCCACCATTGATCAGCATCTCCTTCCAAACGGTACACTGCTAGGATGACTTTATCATGCTCAGAACATTGAAGAACTGAAAATATCTTTTCAGTAGTACTAATCCATTGTTCAGCAACTAATGGATCAGTAGACCCGCTGAAAGATGGTGGACGCTGCCTCATGAAGGATTCAACAGAATGTTGCTCCCTCCTTTGTTCGTTTGGAAATCCTGCATGATTCATAGCTTGAGAAAGTTGTGTGAGCATGGCTACAAGATTTTGCATTCCAGCTCCCATATCGTTTGGTTGCTCAGGGGGACAATCATTGCATTGCCCATCGCATTCCGCATTAACACGGTTCCTTCGGGTTCCAGCCATTGACTAAAACCAAGAAGAATAGTGTGAGCAACACTAATTATAATAGGAAACCACATAATTCAAGAATAAAATTTTCATGCTTATGGTCTTATCCTAGGTTATTCATGGCCATTTCTAAAACACTAAGATTGTGTTCTATGCTTAGACTTATCCTTAGGGTTCTTACTAAGGCTTTCACATCCTAGTTTCCAAAGGTTGACTATACCTTTCCTCTGATACCAACTATAACGACCCACACTTTACATACATTGTTAATACTTCAAAATTGAATCACACTTATTACAACATATAACAAAACCACAAAGGACCGTATAGGTATAGTGTCTTTAGAAACTGGGAAACGTAAACAACTGGTTCATAAATCTTCTACAGTGTCTCCCATTTATTTCATCATATCTAGGGTCCCTTTTAGCATATTCTACTTAATATCCATCTTCCTGGCCTGGGGAAAAGAAAACATAAAAGGGTGAGCTCAAATGCTCAGCAAGGGAAAATAAAGGAAATAAAAATCATATCATATCTTTTTGAAAATTAAAACCTGCAAAAGAGATCATAATATCTTATCATGGAATAAATCATAGAAGTGAAAATGAGATCCCCATAATCATAACATAAAACTTGAATCTTTGTGGCATGCACACATAATCATGGAAAATCATTTCTTGTTAGTCATGACTCATTGCCAAGACTATCTTAGTGGACAAAGTCCCTTTCTGAACCGAGTTCACTCCTCGTTTCAGTCCTGTATCACTGAACCGAAATAACCTTCCGTTCCAGCCATGTCTATCTCATGAGATATAAAATCATTACCCAATGTATTGGAGGGAGATATAGGTCCCACCCATCTTATAATGAATCCTTTCTTATGTGTGCCACATAATCATAAAACATACATCATCGCATAACACATATAACAAAAATGGGATTCTTGAAACATCATGACATCATAAATCAATTCATACATGATAAAGGAATTCATAAACATAATTCCATCACAACATAGTCAAACCAATGTAAAAATATGGATAGAAACAGAACCCTTTATTATCTTAGATGGAAAATAATTTTGATAAGACACTTGAATTGAATTCTTGAGGAAAATATCCTTTCTTCTTCAAAAACATTTTTCCTTTCATAACATGTCATACAACTTTAAAATAAAGAAGTTGATTAAAAATAAACTTGAAAACTTGTAAAGGAAGCTTCTTTGAAGTAATGTTTTAAAAATCCATTCATGCCGTATAAGTTAAAAAAAAACATTCTTCGTACTTTTGTCGGAAAAGTCAAAAAGTACCTCGTACGGAAAAACGACAAAAGATTCCTTTCATATTCTTTACTAAAAACTCACCTAAGGGTAAAATTGGATTTAAAATATTTCAAGTGGATGGAAACAATATTACATATTGAGGGAACATGGATGTGGATGATAAACTACACCCCAGTAAATACTTACGAATAAACAATCTCGGATAAAAATGAGATTGTGATATTTCCCTTACCTTAGGTCCGATTTGCTTTGTTCATGTCCGAAGCTCCTGTATAATGGTTTAAATAATGTTATTGACTTATTCCAGAATCATACATATTGATATGAGATCATATATGGTCATATTATTAGCTTCTTGTTAGTAATATTTCATTGTTACTTGTTACTCGGGTCTTTATAACTTTTTGTTCTTATGCGTGTTTTGTCGAATAAATTATTATTCTTATCTTTAGGTTATAGATAATTCATTTCCAGAATGGTATTAGTGTAGTATATACCATATTCATTCATTCAATTCATTTATATAATCATTATGAAATGAAGATCATGTAGAACGAGTCGCATCACATCGTGGAGATGGTATTCCGTACGTACGCACGAGTGATGATATCGTTCCTATGATCGTGGAATTGTATTGGAGTATATATATATATTATTTCAGTATAAATATTACTTAATAATAATCATATATAGTTACTGATTACACCATTATACCCATCCTTGTAAGGTGATGGTGGAAAATAGATTACACCACGGCGTGGAGACGGTATTCCGTACGTACGCACGCGCGGTGATTTCATTTTTCCGTAGGATGGATAGAAGGTGAATTAGGGTTGTTTCATATTTATAATAACATATCAGTATGTAAGTAATACTGATGTTATTACTTTATCATGAAACAACTAAATAAGAAGAAGTTGAAGAAGAAAGAAATTGAAAAGATCGGTAATGGATATTACCTCTTCTTTGGAACGCCTTTTTGAATCCTCCACTTAAGGAACTAAGATTGGTCTTTGGAGAAGACCAGGACCTCTAGGATTATTCTAGGGAAGTGGAGAAGGGAAAATGGCAGGGGTTGGCCGAGCTTGAGTGCTCAAATTGGTGTGAGGAGGAGGGGGAGGAGGTGCCCTTTTATAAGGGAGGAGAGGGGCACCTTAGGAATATCTCAAAATATTATTTTATATTAAAGTCAAAATCGGTTTATAATGGTTCCAAAGGGTCTTATTTCGAAGCTAAAGTGGGGATGGGTCGAAATCCTATCAACCAATAGGATTTAGACAAGTTTAGGGTATTATTTTAACCTTATCAATTAGATTTAACTCTAAGTTAATTAATTTAACTTTTACCGTGTCTTTTTGTTTTCTTTCACTATATGGTTAATACACTTACTATAACATGCCAAACGAACCCCAAATTGTTTATTATTAATATATATATCCTTATCTAATTCATTTGGCCGAACCTTAGATTTTTAGGAATAAAATAACAATTAATTATATAATATTTGATTTAAAAACTATTTTGTGTCAATTTTGACACTATTTGATATATGATTTTTGTGAAAGTCATAACAGAATTATATGTTCGAACCAAGTTGATTAAATCAATACTAATATATAATAGTAACCTAGAAAATTAGTGGAATTCATAAAAAGTCTCAAATTACATTTATTTTGGTATTTATATTATCAATTTTGTCAATATTTCATTAATAAGATAATTACTGCATCATCTTTGTGTCATAAATAAATTAAATTATTTGATGTCTAAAAATTACAAATAAAATACCATCATGTAGGAAATCGTTTTATCTTTCTAATGAATATTTACAATCGAATTTATCTTATGTATAACCCTATATTAAAAATGATTTACTTATTAAACTTTGATTTTAACTATTTTAACCCTTCTTTAAATAAATTAATAATAAATGTCCTAATCTAATCCAAGTGGGCCTAAATGGTCATATTTTATTCCTAAGTTTGTTTTTGGTCGAATTACACTTGTCCAATAGAATTAGGACATGTGCTAGGGTAATATTAATATCATATTTACCCTTAGTTACCCTATTTACTATTAACCGCGGTAAAAATAGTAAAAAGTTACTATTCACCAAAAAATTATTTTCATCTCATTGAACCACATTTTAGTCCTTGATATTAACCGTGTCTCTCGGATTTTTGAAATTCCATTCACAGAAGCGGTAAAATTAAGTTTTATGCAAAATTCAGTTTTTAACCTACCACTTAGTGGTTTCACTATTCATCAAAAATTGAAAGTTTTCAGAAAAATACCAAAATTTCACCCTAGGCTAATTTCGATATTCTGAGTCCAAAAATGAAGTCCATTTTGAAAAATAAAATTTATAAAATTTCAAAAAGTGGTTATTACTATTCATAACGGCTAGTTTTAATAGCATATTGTTGTTTAGTGAAACTCGGTATTGCGTACGATGCAAGCTATCGAGGAAGGTCGCGATTGCGTGTAAAGAAAGCCAAGCAAGTGTTGTGTAGAAAAAGATTCCTTTGATGATTTATATAACATAAAAGTCTCGGGTGTTACACCTATCCCAACAGATCTATACCCATGGTTTATAAAAACCATGGGTATAGAGGTACTTTTCCAAGCCTATACCAACGATTTTTAAAAAACCATTAGTATATGTTGGTCTATGCCAACAGTTTTTTTGAAGCTGTTGGTATAGACTTCTAAATATTGGAAGCCTGCTCGATATCCTTCTCCCCTCCTCTTTATTCGAACCCTACCTCCTCCCATGCATCCGTAAATCCCCCCCTCAGGAAACTTCAACCGGCCTCATCCCTCCCCTCCGACGATTCCATCCACCCCACTGCCCTCCTCAGGCTACTTCGGCCACCCCACTATTCTTCTTAGGAAATTTCATCCAGCCACTTTCATCCTCACGTGATTTTGGAATACCCACCCATCTGAAGTGTTCTTTCTCTAGTGATTTTTTTATTGTGATATTTGAGAGGTAACATTTTCTTCCCTCATCTTATTTATTATCTATAGTTTTTTAATATTTTTCAAGTGTTTTATTGAAGGTGTCATGGTTTCGATGTTTTATGTTGGTGTTTGTATTTCATTTACTTTTATTCAATAGTTACAATGTTACAAGTGTTTTATAAATTCATATTTGTCCTAAATATTCATGGTTTGGACTATATATAGGGTCAATTTTCTATTGCATTCATTTATTTTGATTTTTTCTCATGTAGAAAATAGTTGGAATTTTCTGATTAAAATGGTATCTTAATGAGAAATGTTTTTTTATAAACTCCCTATGTTTGATAAAATTATATGGTTTTATTTCATAATGAAACAAACATGTTTTTGGTATTATAAAAAAATTGAGGATTCCAAAGTGGGTCAATTTTTTTGTGTTAAAAGAGGGATTTCATGTTTTTATGGTATTTTTGGATTCAAAATATGAATAGATTTATCTGATGAATTTTGTGGTTATAATTTTTGATGAATATATTTCCTTTTGTAATTTTGTTGGCATGGAATGCTGTTTTGTACAAAAAATTTCTAATTATGTAAGTTGTATGCATAAAAGTAAAGGCCTAATTGGCACCTTATTATGAGTTGATCGTTGATGGTGTTCTTTTTGGTCCCCATTTGTTTTTTAATGTTTTTCTTATCCATGTGATAGATTCTTGGTTAGATGATGCTTGTTGTGCTTGTGTGTTTGGGGTCACATTGATGGTAGTGTAGGAGGTGGGAAGGATGTGATAATTTTGTTAGCCACATCGGATTGTTATTGTCTTGTGGTGATGTTATTGTACATGGTCAACCTAAATTATTATTCCATGAGGAGACCGAGGTTCCTATATGGGTAGTATTGAGAAATTTATAGGCTAGTAAAGGTTGTGCATTGGATAGATCCCCTTAGTTGTTTTTAAAACCTTTTTTTGGTTTTTCACTGAGGAGACTATATAGAGAGATTTAGTGGATAAATGTATGATTTTACCCTACCAATAACTAGATCCATGTTTTCATGTCTTGTGTGGTCATGTTAGTCATCATGATTTTTCTTAATGATATGTATTTATGTTATGGATCATTAATTTATACATTTTCATTTGTATTTTTTATTTCTTGGATGGTATTTCTTGGTGATTTGACCCTTTTATGGATTAACCTTATTTTTTTAGTGTTATTATATCCTTATATTTATTACATTTCTTCTTGATTATTTACCCTTAATTACTTGTTTACATTGATATTGGTGTGTGTGTATGATTTTAAAGAAAAAAATGAAAAAATTGTTTTCATAGAGACATTAGTATTATCCTGATTTTAAAATGTTTTAAACCATGCGTGGTTTTAATTTTGAAATAGTTATATTTAAAGAATTTTTTCCCTTGTAAATTTCTTTGTTTTTAAATAGTACCAATTTCAAGAAATGGTTTTATAATGTGGGTATCATTGATGAAGTGCATATATTAAACTTATTTTCTCTCATTCATTTAAAGTGAAAATGAAAAACTCTTTTTCAACATCTTGTATTCAAATTTGTTTCTATAATAAAATGAATGAATGGGACTCATGGTGGTATCCTACTAGCTTTAGCACACATCAAACGTACTCATGTTGGTAGGAATGTAGTCATCATGTATTGTGAAGGTATTTTAATATGTTAGATTTTTTGTTGGATGTAGTGTTGTCTTTCCTTGGAAGTGGATGGTTATTGGGATTGTATTGGTGACTTGATTTTCATGAGTGGGATGGTGATCGAACCTTCAGTTTTTACAAATGGTTGTCTTGAGTTTGTTTTTGCATTTTTGGTCTTACTTTTTGTCTCATTTATATTCCATTATAGTTATGAAACTTTTTAATAATGTGTATTTTATTTCTAGTACCATTTCTGGTGCTCATACCTTCTTATTTATAGTATTTCTTATTTATGGTATTCCTTGTTTAGTTAGCTTCAATATGTTATTTCTCTTCTTATTTATTTTTCTAGATACTAGTATGCTTTGACGACTTTAATATTAAAATTGTTCATAATGAAGTTTTTAATTATGGTTTACATTGTTTATTGGAAGATAACTTTTTTCCTTATAATAGAATTAATAAAAGATAGATGTATTATGCCGATCAGATTTCAATCGAGTTTTAAAATAATTTCTATATTTTTTAGATTTTTAATTTAACAATGTTTCAGATGGAGGTTTTATACAGTGTCCATGAAATAATTGTGTTGGAAGACCATGGTTAAGCTGAGAAGAAGTTTTCTACCATATAACTAAATTTTAATTTCAAACAAACTATTCTATTTTGTGTCACTATGGAGAGACGGGACAATCTTCTACTGTTCATTAATGAAAAAAATAAGTGGTATAAAGAATTTGATATTTAATCAGTTTCCATTTGTGCATTAGTAGGAGAGATATAGTATACCAGTGCAAGAAGATAATGATTTCAATACACATGAGGAAAATAATGAAGATTATGATGTTGAGAGAGTGGAAATTTTAATGGATGACGCTAAAAATCTAGTATATCAGGAATGTCTTAAAATTACCAAGTTGGAATTTTTAATGTGCTATATTATGGGAAAAACATGTATGAAATTTCTAATACTTCTATTGATTATATTATTACCTTTTTGAAGGACTTTATTCCTTATGGTGTAGATATTCCCTCAAATCATTACAAGGCATGGAAGTTAATTAAGCAGCTTGGATTTTCTACTAATAAAGTTCATGTCTGCAGAAATATAAGCCAATATGCGATGACATGATGCTAAGAGAATTAAAGGTAATGATGAGTTGGTTAATCTTAAAGATGGATTATCATGGTGTTCATTTGATGCAAAATATCCTGATTTTTCAATTTAGGTGCATAATGTTAGGTTTGGTCCATCCTATGATGGTTTTAATTTGTTTGGTCAGATGCTTATTGTTCACAACATGTGACCATTTTTTATTCATGTTTATAATATTCCTCCATGGATGTGTATGAAAAAAACCTTTAAATTTATTGAGTATACTGATATATGGACCTTCTAATCCTAGGAATGATATATATGTATACTTTCAGCCTTTAATAAGAGAGTTGAAGCATCTTTGGGATATGGATGTGTGGAAATTCAATGCTTCTTCAAAAAATATATTTTAGATTTGTGCTACCCTTATATAGACTATAAATTATTTCCATTATTATGCAATGATGTTCGGTTGGAGTACAAAGGTAAAACAATCATGTCCTGTATATATGAGGAATACATGATTGAGAAGGCTTGAATGTCATCATAGTTTTAGTTTCATGGGGCATCGATGATTCTTTCCCATGGATCATCAATACAGGAAGAATTGTCAGAAGTTTGACAATACCATTGACACTGAAAAACCACCTCAATGTATTTTAGGTAGTTATGTGCTTAATTAATTGAAAAATTTCAGTTTTTCATTAGGGAAATTTAAGCTTAAATTTAAAAAGAGGAATAATGTTGACACTGAAGCCACTTACAATTGAAAAAAGAGAAGTATATTTGTTTGAGTTGTCATATTGGTCTACCAATTTATTAAATAATTTTTTATATGTAATTAACATTGAAAAAAATATATGTGAATTTTTCTTGAAATTATTGTAAATATCAAGGGGAAGACCAAAGATGACTTCCGATATTGCCAGGACTTGTTGGATTTGGGTATTCGACCAGACCTGCATCCTTTGTGTATCAGTGAGAACAAATGGAAAGTTCATTGTTCTTATTATGTGATGACACCATCAGAGAAAGATAAATTTCTAGAAACTTTGGATAATATCAAGGTTCTTTATGGCTATTCCAGAAACATATCTAAATGAGTCTACAGAATGGATTTGAAACTAAAATCCCTAAACACTCATGACTATCACATCCTTCTTCATGAATTGTTTACAATAGAAATTCAACATTTTCTATCCAATAATGTAAGGGTGACAGTGATTTGATTTTCCCATTTTTTATATACATTTATGATAAAAGGTTATCCAAGGCATTTTTGATAAAAATGTAGCATGAGGTGCCATTAATTTTTCATGAAATGGAAATTTTTTTCCTCCATCCTTTTCCACCTGCATGATGTATTTAATAGTCTATCTTCCAACCGAAACACTTCTTGGGGGACCGATTGCTTTTCTATGGATTTATCCTACTGAAAGAAATATGTGTACAATTAAATCATATATATGAAGAAATAATTATCCTAAAGGTTCAATTGTGAGAGGTTATCTGGATCAAGAATGTATGGATTTTTGTTCGATGTATTTTTCTGATGTGAGCACCATAAATAACTGACCAATGAGAAATAAAGATTAATGGTATGGGTAAATTGATACCTAATTTCCATCTCTTCACCAAACAGGAGGAATTTTTGGGTCGTATAAATTGGTTACATTGAGGCTTGAAGAGTGTGATATGGCACATCGCACAGTCTTGTTTAACTATGGGTTGTTTGATGAATATATCAAGTAAGTAATTTGGATATTTATATATTATATCATATTATGAAATTTCACTTATAACTTATACTTTTATTATTATTTTATTAAGGTAATATAAAAAAATTATAAGTAGAGTTCATCAATCTTTTCCTTTGATAAGGAGAGAGGCTTTACATAGCCTAGAGTTTCCTGCTTGGTTGAAATAAAAGGTATGAACATTACTTTAGTTATCTTAATATATATATATATATATTTAATTTTATTATTCATAAATATTTTATGACTTGAGTTTACCTATTGAATCTATTTCTCAAGAATTAATAGTGTTGGATTTTTGTCCCAATTCTTTGGTTTGTGAATGAAAATATTTAATAATCGATGGGTATAAATTTGTTAGAACTGATTGAGTGGTAAAAATGGGAACACAAAATGATGGATTTATGTTAACTGCTACAATGTATTTTTATGCTAGTGCATCAGATAGTTGACATCAATATAAAGATGTGTATTATTATGGACTTGTTGAGAAAATATTTTTATTGGATTACTACTCTAAGGTCGAGTCACTTTGATGAAATGTAAATGGTTTGATTCAATTACATGACAGGGTATTTTTATTGATGAATGTGGATTCATATTTATTGACATGAGTAAATACCTACATAATGATGAACAATACATTTTGAAATTAACGGGAAAACAAATTTTTTATGTGAATGATCATCTTAGAACTGATTATGGTGTTATTAATGAAGTAATCCTAAGAAATATTTTTCATGATGCTGGTGATGAAATTTCCACTATTGATGCCCCCATTGGTGTTGACCAAAATATTTCATTTGATGAATCAAAATTTCCCATTGTTAGAGTTGATGTTAAACCTGAAGTAGTGGTAGGTAATATATAGAAGAAACCATATATGTTTACTATTCATTCAGTTTACCTTGACATGAGTTTCTCATATTAGTATTAATTTAATTACTTTAATTTAGTTTCATTTTGGAATGATATGTTTCTTTCAGTATTTTTTGGTGTTGTTTCATTTAATTATATTTATTTCAAATAGGAAAACTCGGTTTAAAATGAGTTTTTAAAAAATATATAACTTGGTTTTAAATTATTGTTACTAAAAGATGTTATGAAAACTATTTTTAATAAATTCACATTTCATTCTTATGAAAATTATGCCAAATACTTCAGAACTTTTAATTCTAAGTTTTATGCATGATTTACAAAAACTATTTTTAATAAATTCACATTTAATTCTTATGAAAATTATGCCAAATACTTCAGAACTTCAAAGGAAGTGACTATTTGATCCCGATCGACAGGTGCATGAGCGTACGTTGCCTCCTTTGATTCCCTTAGTAAGTATAATAATTGTAATGTTTTTCTTCTACATTACATATAATTTAATGTTAATATTATTTATCAATTTTTTAGGGAAATTCAGTTCCACCAAAGTTGAATCCTCACCCTGCTAGCATGGGTCTGACTGAGTATGCTCCTAGACCTTGATAGATCACCCTTCATACCCATTCCCACACTGACCCACCAGTGGAAACCCCATCTACCACACCTTTCCATCCTCTTCTTGAGTCTCCAAGGATGTTCTTATCCATGCCTCCATCATCATCTCAACTACCTTCTTATTCACATACCATGTCTATGCCACCTCTAGGGATGATCCCATTGATTCCTCCATTATCTCATTTAGCCTCTTCTTCCCATACCATGTCTACACCGCCTCAATGGATGTTCCCACCTTTACCATATCCATATATGATGATGTATCCCCTAACCCACTACCCATATTATTCCATGTCTACACTGCCTCCAATTCCTACTATCCATCCAGTATCTGATGAGTCTATTAATTTAGCTTCCACTTCAGTGCATGAAGGATACCTAGAGCATGCATTGAAACATACACTTCCTTCATAGGATGCTGATATAGGATATCCTACAGATCCATCATAGTCTATTGAGTAGCCTACAATAGGGTTTTTTTATTGTAACTATGTCAAATTATATCACTTAATTTTTTTTTCCTATTGTACCCTGACTTAATTCTTCTTCCCCCTATTTTCTTATTAAGTGGGATCTTTTTTAGGCGATGTGGGAACACTCATATTCATAAATCCTAGAATCTCCAGACACATATAATGGTGTATTACAATGTAGAAAATTAGTTGGTAGGTAAAAAATCAAGGCAGTATAGAAGTTTCATGGCCACTTTATCCAAGTACCATGATATCATTCCGGTGGAACTGATTTCATGGAGACATATCAATAAAGACATCAAGGACAAATCATGGGATCATATATGGGTAAGAAAATTTTATTAATTTATATCAATATTATTGTTGTATTTATATGAAATAACATGTTCTCTATAAAGTCGGTTTAACTTTCACATTAGAGAAGCTGTTAAGACTGCAAGGTTGATGGATCTTGGGGAGTTATGGTGATTATAAAATCATGAGTTGTATGTTTGTTGGAAGATTAGAGTTGGTTCTAATTTAGAGGGTATACCCACATTCCCTAACTATCCAAAAAATCAATATCAAAAAATTATTTCACATTAGAAGACTGATGAGTTTAAGGTGTTCCCAATCTTTAATAGTTTTCATATAAAATTTAATTCTTATTACTTGTATTGGATTTTTTTTAGGAAGCATTGGGGAAAGACACAAATAAAAAAGATTCAATGACATATGTACACACATTGGGGAATACTACAATTCTCAATCATGAGAAGCACCAGGTACTTTAATCTAAATTAAAATAATTTCCTTATTTATATTGTTACTTAGTTAGCTTTTCATGCTAAATTTTAAGTTTTATTGTCATTAATCCCTTTAATAAAAGGCTAAAAATACCCCTTTTTAATGGAAATTAGTTCTATAGGTATAATATCCAATTTTCCTATTAGGATAATAGGCCAATTTTCCATTAGGACTATAAGAAAAATGGCCATTAGGCCTATAGTCTAATTGGAAATTAGTCTTATAGGCCTAATGACCAATTTTACTATTAGGCCTATAGGCCAATTGGCCATTAGTACTATGGGCCAAATGGATAGATGACCAATTGGACTATAAGGCCAATGACAAATTTTCCTATAGGCCTAATGGTCAATTGGACTATAGGCTTATAATACAATTGGAAATTATTCCATTAGACCTAATGGCTAATTGGACTATAGGCCTATAAGGCAATTAGACATTATACCATTAGGCCTATAAGACAATTGGATATTATTCCATTAGGCCTAATGTCCAATTGGACATATAATGAATATTATGGAGTTCATATTATGAAATTAATATAAATAATTCATATTCAAGATTATTTAATGTTCATAATGAGTACCTAAAATTATAAAGTGTTTATGATTAGCTTTTATATATAAATTTGTCATGAATGTTTATCGCATTAATTATGAATTTTTCATTTATTTAAAAGTTATTACATTTTATTATTATTCAAGATTATAAAATGTTTACATTGATAATATGTGTATACTAATAGATGTCCTTTGTAACAAGCTACATTGAGCATCGAAGGTCTTTTTCCTCGAGCTAAATTATTTTTCTCTAGTAGGAAGAAAAAATATGGAAGTGTAGTAAATACAAAAAAACAAGAAAATATTGTAAGTTTTTTTTATATTTCAAATATTCATAAGAAATTCCTAATTGAATATCTTTTTTATATTTTCAAAAAACTACCTTGGAGGACCTTGATGATAAAGAAGATGACAACTTCAGGACAAACAATCATTTGAGTTAGTTTTTAGGTGAAAAGCACCAGGGAAGAGTCTGATGTCGACCAGGGAAAAACATTGTACCCTCTAGTTATTCTTCCTCATTGAGATCCTCTTAAGGATCTTAGAACCCCAAGCTATAAAATACTCATGAAAAAGTAGCTGAAGTAAAAAAATACCTTTAGAGGAGCGCGAAAGAAGGAACCAGGAGCGTAAAAAAAGTAAGATGATTACTGAAAAATTCTTGAAAGCTATGTTTGTTATTAGTCAATAAATTAAATAAAAGTATACTACTACTATTGATTCATATATGGCATCAATGCATTCTTTAAATGATGACCCGATTGATGCCAATGGCGGTCCTAGTGGCGATCGAACTGAAGGTGGCGACAATGATGCTGTTGATGATGTCACTTCTCCAGATGATGCTGTTGGTGAGGATGTTTCTACTACTACTACTACTGCTACTGATGTTACCGATGCTGTTGAGGATGAGGATGTTGGAGATGAGGGAGATATTGATCCCCTTTATTTTTTACTTAGTAAGAAAGAGACCTATGCAGTTTTGTAATGAATTAAATTGATTTGTTTTATGGATGTATATGTATATTTTAGTATTTTATATGGTTTGAAAATTTTTACAACCTATTTATTGGATGCTAAATATAGAAAATTTTTACTTTATTTAATGTATATTATATGGTTTATTTGATTTATAGGTTTAGTAATTTGTGTAAGGAAGGTGGTGGGGATGTTGCCAAATGCAGACAACATACTATACCCATGGTTTGTAAAACTATGGGTATAGGTTCTCTAATGGGAATACATATATCCAGAGTTTTGAAACTGCATTCATATATCTATACCCATGGTTTATTGAAACTGTGAAAATAATAAAATCCATGTGACCTATACCCATCATTTCTATACAAATTGTGGGTATAAGTCTATACCGATGCCTTAACTAACCACATTTTTGGGAGCTATACCCATAGTTTAAAATTATGGATATAGGTTCATTTTCTAGTAGCATGTAAGCATGAAATTTTCTTGGGTACCCAATCATGGCCTAAGTAGGGTGTGAGTACAGCTTAGTAGGATACCAAAAATGATGTCTAAAAAATATATAGTCTAAACAGATAGTGCATGAAAGTATTAAATAAATGACAAGTAAATAAAAGATATTTCAGGTGCCATTAGTTAAAAAAGGTTCACTCAAGTCATTCCTAACATTATTTCAAATTTCAATCCTTATACCACATTCATTACTTAATTTACTTTCATCACGTGTTTAATGGATTAGGCATATTCATCAATCTCAATTCATAATGGTAGCAAGTCAAGTTTCCTATATCACTAGGGATAACCACAACACCACATATACAACAAAATCACCTTGAAGCTTCAGTCCATATGGTTTAATTAAATGAAACTATTAGGGGAATAGTGTTGCTTATGAGCATAAAGAAAGTGTGAAATGGGAAATGCCAAACTTTAATTTTTTCCATAATCGATAATCAACCCAAGATCTATATGATGTTTAACCACCATGATCAATGGAATTGAATCAAATATAGACAAAATTAATCATTAAATAACTATAGATAAGAGGCTAACACATATTTTTTTATAAATAATTTAACTAGATTAAGAATTAACTCTAAGGAATTATTTCTTAGTTGATGAATCCAGTGACAGATCTACGGTGCATCATCATTGCGTTGTAGAAACCAAGTGTAGATTTCCTCTAGTGGTGATCCACACATGTTCTAGGAATCTCCAAACATTTCCAAAGGAATCTCCAGGTGCTACCATGGAAGATCCTTGCTCTTGTTTCATCTGCCTTGATCACCTCAAGAATCACTTTCAAAGTGATCTCCTTGATTCGATGGAGGAGGATTGCTCACCGTTATTGAGAGAATTCTTAGAGAAGGTATATCTCTAGGTTTGGGATAATTTTATAAGATTTTTGTGCACAATAGAATAGGCTCATGATAAAATAACATAATTAAGTATTTATATTGCTAGGGTTAAAATAAAATAATTACACAAGTTCCCTTATTATTTATTTAATCCTAGAAAAACCCCATGTCAAATAATAACAATAATATTATTTTTTCTCAATATGTGATGAACTTGAAAATTATAATTAAATATTATTTAATTAAATAAAATTCAATATTATCATTTATCACCAGACTATTAAACTTGGTCTTCCATTCCTCTACAATATTTATCAGGCCTTGAATAATGTATATTTATTTATTAAATAAATATCACTACATTATTCACCAATATATAAATAAATATTATATTCACTAAATAAAAAATAAATATTTATTAAATATTCCACTCATAATATATCCTCTCAAATAACTAGTGACAGAATAAATATGATAAATCATATATTAATAATTATTAAACCATGTATGGGAATAATATTTATTCAACATGTTAAATAAAAAATAAAAATATATTATTTGACTAAGATTCTGAACACACTTAGTGTGTGACCCTCTAGGACTCTTTCTCAGTGACATTAGGTGAAGCAACCCAAAGTCTAATGTTAGAATATAGCAACACTCCAAGGCACCCATAATGAAAGAATTTAATGTCACGATGACATGTAACCTCATACAAATGCTTAATGCGTAATATAAATCATTTATCACAATATCTTAAATCGAGCTGGTTGCATGCCGTGCCATCAACCTATATGCTTGATATATCTTTATTTGACTTTAGAGAAATGGAACTTGCCTATAGAACACTATGGACTTGGATTTATTTAGGATATATCATTTCCATCAAAGGGCCTGAGATATTAACTTTCGTTAATAAATTGAAGGGATAAATCCTTTCTCACATTATTCATTAATGCAATATTACTTGTGACGCACCCAACATATCCTACTTAGCCGTGAACATCTATCTTCATAGTTTTCATCAATACATATAAGTGCGTGACTCATAATACTCATTAATAATAATCTTAAAGTCTAAGAACCAATACACATGTCCGTAGATTGGAACATCCAATGACACATAGAAATGTGAATTTCCTACTGGCAGGTCTCATTCTCATAATATCCATACTGGATATTACCAAGGGTGTACAACATGAGAAGGTGACTCAAAGTCCTATGAGTCTCCACCCATAATATCTTGTATCATTTTTTCCCTCAAATGATATCGTCTGACTATAGAACATATATTCAACAATAGCATTATAGCACTTCTAGGTTCTCATCATAGTGGGGAACTACTATGACATTTTAGTATGAAAACTACTCTTAGGACATTATCACATACTATGTTATGCAAAAGAACAATCATTATGTGATAAAGAGTTTATTAATATTCAAAACCACAAATATAAGTTTATCATAAAGTACAAAGAAGTTGGTTCTAGGGAACCAACTCCAACAGACTCTCACTTATACTAAATCCAACTACTAACAACCTTCAGTCCTATAGCTCTCACATGAAACTCATGCTTCTACTGAGATATACCTTTAGTCAAGGGGCCAACCACATTCTATTCCATGGGTACTCTTATCACTAAAACTTCACCCCTCTAATAGAAATCCCTTAATAGGTGATACTTCTAAAGTATATTATTTGTCCATTGGTGTTACCTTGGCTCTTTTACAAGAGAAACCACTATATTAGACAAATTCAAAAGCCACTATATACTTGGAATCTGCTGTAGAATTAGAAAAAACTAGCTACTTTAAACTATTCCAGATCACAACTCCTCCAATGAGATAGAAAACATATACTGATTACAAATTCAGATCATTTTGATAAATCTAAAAACCAAAATCAGTATAACCCCTGATGGACAGCTCCTTGTATCCTCCATACACCAAGAAAACATCCTTAGTTCTTCTCATATACTTAAGGATAAACTTAACAAACGTCTAATGTTGTTCTCTTGTATCTTCTTGATATATTCCTACCATTATCAGTGTATAGGAAACATCAATTATAGTACATAACATGTCATACATGATTGATCCTATCACTGAAGAATATGGGATCTTACTCATTCTATCTTTCTCTTATTATGTATGGGGACACATTTTCTTAGAAAGATGTAAACCACGTGACACTGGAACCAATCCCCTCTTGGATTGTTCCATAATAAATATCTTTAGTATCTAGTCAATATATGTACTTTGACTTAGTCCAAGAAGACTCTAGGATCTACCATGAATGATCTTGATCCCTAGAATGTAGGATGCTTCGCCTAATTCCTTTATGGAGAAACACTTGTTCAACCAGTCCTTAACAGATTGTAAGACTGATATGTCATTTCCAATAAGTAATATGTCATCAACATATACTACTAGGATAATGATCAAATTCCCATTAAACCTTTTTTAAACACATATCTCACATTCGTTCTTAGTGAAACCAAATTCTTTTATGTCTTCATCGAATCAAATGTTCCATGACCTCGATGCTTGTTTCAATCCATAAATGGATCTCTGTAACTTAAAAATATTTTTGGCATCACCTGGAGTTACAAAAACTTCTATTTGTGTCATATATACATCTTCATGAAGGTTCCCATTAAGAAATGTAGTTTTGACACCCATCTGCAAAATCTTATAGTCATGGTAAGATTCTATAGAAAGTATGATTCTGATGGATTTAAACATGTAAAATGGTGAAAAGGTTTCATTATAGTAAATTCCTTGATTTTGTTTAAATCTTTTAGACACTATCCTTTCTTTATAGGTACTTACTTTACCTTCCATGTCCAGTTTCCTCTTGAATACCCATTTAAATCCAACAAGATTTAAATCAACTAGCATATCGTCCAGAACCCAAACTTGGTTATGATACATGGAATCCATATCAAAATTCATAGATTTTAGCCATCCTACTGCTTATGAGATCTCTAATTCCCAATTTCATGATAGAGGTTTGTTATTGTTAACCAATATTGATTTACCATCCTCAGTAACCAGAAAACCATATCTATCTGGCTCTCTTACATCTCTTATGCCCCTATACAGTACTTGTTTTTCAGGAACTACTTCTTCCACGGGGACTTGTAGAATTTGTTCTTGTACCAATTATTTTTTATCTTGATCATAAACTTCATTGAAGTCAATATTTCTCCCACTATGCATTTTTAATATTTTATCCCTCTCAATAAAGATGTCTTGTTTGGTAACATTCACTTTTTTTTTGAGAATTTGTATAGGTAATATTCCTTTGTTTCATTGTGATACCCTATAAAGATACACCTCATGCCTGGGGTGCTAGTTTGTTTCTTAATATGGCCCTAACAAACACCTTGCAACCCTATGCACATGTATGTGATAAAATGGTTTTCTTTCCACTCTATAATTTGAAGGGAATTCCATTTGATACTTTAGTTGGTAGTCAATTTAATGTGTATGAAACAGTTTGTAATGCATATCACCAAAAGTATAATGGAAGATCTACATGGATCATCATTGACCTTACCATGTCTAACAAGGTAAAGTTACTCCTTCCACTAACACTATTCCACTGTGGTGTATAAGTTGGAGTGATTTGAGATAGAATCCCACACTCCCGTATAAAGCCGATGAACTCTTGGTCAACATATTCAACACCACAATCCAATTGAAGCTTCTTTATATTCTTATCAAGTGGATTCTCTACTTCATTCTTGAATTCCCTGAATTTCTCAAAGGACTCAAACTTATACCTCATAAAGTAGATATAGACATATATACTCAAGTCATAATTAAAAGTTATGAATTAATAATATCCACCTCTAGATTCTATTGGAAATGGTCCACACACATCAGTGTGTACCAATCCTAGAAGTTCTATGGCCCTTTCACCCTGTCCACTGAATAATGGTTTGGTAATTTTTCCTTGTAAACAAGCATGTCATCTATCAAGTGGTTTTAGCTTAGAATAGTATAAATAACCATCTTGATAGTGCTTTGTCAAATGATTCTCGTTTACATAACCAAGATGGTGATGCCACAACTGGGTGTTTTATGAGTTGTGTGAACATGATTCGTTATCGATTTCCAACACTTTGTTTTTGTAATTAAATATATAAATACCATTATTTAAATGTTCCATATCATAACATATGTTTTCCTTATAAAAGAAACAAATTTTATTTACAAATTAGAAAATAAATCCATTTGTATATAAACATGACATAGAAATTAAGTTCTTGTTAACTATAGGTACATAATATCAATCTATAAATTCATTCCCATTTTCAATGAAAGGTGGTAGTCACAAATGGCCAGAGTATCCAGCCTTGCACCATTGGTAGCTCTTAGATCCACCTATCATGTGACAATATTATAGAATCTACTTGGTTCCTGAATTTGGATACAAATGTAAGCACCATAAGTTGTATCTAATACCCAATGTGTAGAAATGTAAATATTGAACTTGATAACAAATGCACCTTTAGCTTCCCCTTGCTTCTGGGTATAATTAATCTTCCAGTGGCTTGGCTTACCACATGAAAAACATACTAATTCCATTTCATTTCTCTTCCTCTAGTTCTTCTTCTTATCAGAAGGATGGTTCTACAGATATTTAGATTATTTATAAGTCTTATCCCCCTTTTCCTTGTTCTTCATTTTCTTATTCACCATAAGGACCATGAGTTTATCATGCCCCATGTCCTTATCCACTTGGAAAATCAAGGTTAGAAGTTCTGAAAGACTCTTATCATTATTTCTCATATTATAATTCACAATAAAGATAGATAAGGTATTGGTAATTGATGAAAGTATGATATCTTTACACAACTCATCTGGGAATTTAATCCCTAAGATTTCTAGGCATTCAATGTAGTCGATAAGTTTGACCACATAAGGCCCAGATGATACTGACTCTCCAAGCTTAGTTGTGAACAAATCATTAGAGATCTCATACCTCTCTTGTATCACCTTCTCTTTATAGAGATCCCGAAGGTGAGACATCTTGATGTAGGCATTTATATCCCCATTTTTCTTTAAAATCTCATTGGTCATGGATGATAGCATGAATCACTAAACATCTATAGCATCATTTAGTTGCTTCTCATAGAGAGATAGTTCTTCATCACTTGCCTCATTTCTAGGTGAAACTGGTAAAGGTTCTTCCAGTACATATAATTTTCTTTCATGGAGAATAATGACATGTAGGCTCCTTTGCCACTCTTGTAAATTTGTACTGGTGAGAAGGTTTTTCTTCTCAAGTATAGATCATAATGATATGTTTGATTTCATTTTATTTATGTTTCTAAAAAATAATAAAAATAATTTCAGTACTTTATCAGATAAATCTATACAAATAAATAAATATTATATTTATTAGTCTCCCAATATTTTATTGAAACTTAATATCCCTCACCATTGGCATCAAAATATCCTATTTCTTGGAAATTCAAGTGGAAAGGATCCATATTTCCCTTCTTATTATCCCAAATTTGGTTGGTCAAGAAACTTGAATGGTTTTAGGTAGGCATTCCAAATGCCAACTACATTAAATCACAGTTCCTTGATCTACTGAGTGGATTACCCAATCCTAAAATAATTAATTTAGATTTCCTCAATATTTACCTCTTAGTTACGCCAAGTCCTGCTTTGGCAGTCAACCCTTGATGTAAACCAAGTTAATTCAACCCAAAACCTCATGTTAGAATTCCCCAATAATTGAAATCACCTCAATTTTGGCTGGTCAAGCACTTTGAACTATGGTTTGATTCTAACCGAAGTAATGGAAGGCTATACCAACTTAATATTTTATTGAGTGATTTTATCCTTTATGCATAAATTTAAAATTATTATCTTTATTACATTCTTGTTAATATTAAGTGGGATTACTTAAGTGATTAACCATGTCTTGGATAATATTTATGCATAAGCCAGTTTATTTTAGCTCCATCTTGCATTCTTGTTAATTCATTAATTATGTGATCATGAAAATGCATCTATAATGAAATAACTATGAAAATGATAGAAATAAAATAAAGGGAATGATCATGATCTTATACTAATAGTTATTTTATCTAGAGGTTGATAAACTAACCACTGACATAGGGGAAAAACACCTTAAACCATTGAGGTTTGTGTTCTAGCTTTCCACCCATACACCCATGTATCTCCTTGGATTGGTTTCGCCTTTTCTCCTAACTTGAACCACCTCCACTAGCTTGGGATCTCCATCCATTACATATGCCTTTTACTCACACGCAGGTGAGGGAAAAAATGGGTTTACATAAAAGAAACTATGGGCATGCATTACCTACATAATAATGAGGAGAGTAGTCACACAGGACAAAAATTTAATTTAATAATAAATTAAATGAAACCAATCACATACAAAAGATATGTTCTAGCTCATGATCATCCACATGCATGCAATGAATTATTCATTTAAAAAAACTAGCACTCAATTATTTAATCATTATTATTTAAGATAAATATCACTCGAATCGATTAATTATTATATTTAATTAATCAATCCTTTTATCTTAATTCTTATCTGAATTTCCTTGATATCCTCATCCATTATAATTTTAAACAAATAAAATAAATTCATTTAAAATTAACTTTTTAAATAACTTGTACCTTGGAGGTAACATGGTGAATACCCGTTTGTACCCAACATGTATTATACTCGTATACTGTTTTACTCTTATGACATATGGAATACATGACTTATCATGTACTTTCACAACGTGTACTTCACAGATGATTACACTAATTACATGATTTTTTGGTCATGTGTTATGCTTCAATGCATGTAGAATAATAACTTGTAATACGACTAATACATGATATGAAGATATGAACATTACATAGATATTAATTAAACATTTAAATATTTATATATATCAAAATATATTATGGAATGTTCTATATTTACGACCACACACAAGTACATGTCTCAAGGTTTACATAGTAAAATAAATAAATTTTAAATCTGTGTAACTTGATATAAGTACACGACATGTAGATCCGATCTACACGGTGTGTACACCTCTCAACATATATCCGAGACACAAACCTAGGGACTCGACATGTAGTATATACCTCAAAAAATTGGAGTACATGTCTTTTAAAATGGACCACATGCCTTGTTAACTCCGTGTTACACGGTCACCAATCGGGTAGGCCATGTATGGAATACACAGCCTGTTTCTGACCCAAAGGGACTACACACTATGTCTAAAGGGCCACACAGTGTGTATTCCAACTGACTGTGTGCCTGTATGTCCTGGTCAACATGCAGTGTAAGAATCAAATACACCACATTTAATCAATGCACATGATTTGAGTAATTGATGAATTAACTTCTGGTGCATTGACCATGATTACACAACATGTAATCATGATTACACAGTGTATACTCCTATGTTATCCAGCTAGAATCCTTGGAACCTTTGGATGAGTTACTCGATTTTATTTTAATCGTAAAATTAAATTTCTCAATTAGATATATGAGAAATTAATGAGGAATAAATAGATCTCACAATTCAGATTAAAATAATGATTAATTTTGAATTGAAAAACTAAATTACAAATGCATAAATCACCGATAATATTAAATAATTATAAACAATTATGTTACCCACTTTGATATCACTTGTAAGTTCCGGGCGCAGTGGAATCATGTGATGGGCGGTGCCCAACTTTTATTTTTTCCATAATCGATGATCAATCCAAGATCTATATGATGTTTAATTGCCATGATCAATGGAATTGAATCAAATATAGAAAACATTAATTATTCTGGAACCAGAGAGATGAGATCAAAACATATTATTTATAATTAATTTAATTAGGTTAAGAATTACCTCTAAGTAATTCTTTCTTTGTTGATGAATTTAGTTAAAAATCTGTGGTGCACCTCCATTGTGTTGTAGAAACCAAGCATAGATTTCCTCTAGTGGTGATCCACACGTGCTCTAGGAATCTCCATACATCACTGAAGGAATATTCGAGTGCTAGCATGGAAGATCCTTGTGCTTGAATCATCAGCCTTGATTGCCTTGATAATCGCTTCCAAAGCTTTCTCCTTGATTTAGTGGAGGAGGATTGCTCATCATTATTGGGAGAATCCTTGGAAAATGGAACTCTCTAGGCTTGTGTAACAACCCAAAATTTTGAATAATATGTTGTTTCCTAAAAATATATGTTTCAATATGTCATAATCAATAAAAATATATAAGTATAAATGAAATGTGACCATCAGGTTTTGACCGTTATATGATCGTTGGTTAATATGACTGTTGGAAACAATAATAATTTTAAATGTTATAATTATTATTTATAAATAGAAATTATAATGGATAGTTAATGCGGAAAGAATTGTCAATTGACTCATCCAGTAGAATCGGGTTGTATGAAGCCCATTTTCTAGAGCTTGGGAAGGAGGTAGCATCACTAGGCTTCACTCTGGACCAAGTCCAAGCCGAGATTAAACATGCTAAGTTTGAACTAAATTGCCTACAGGAGAAGTTCAAGTTAGTGGAGATTACCACTTGGGTGATGTTATTTGAGACCCCAAAGAGTCCACTACCATCACAAAACTTACCCATAGGTCATATGAAGGTGTTTTAAGGGGTTATGTTTCATGGCCCTAGTTACTTAAAATTAAATCCCATTGTTTAAATAAAATTTTTATTTCATTATTTTCGTTTTAAGAATAGTTTTGCTTAAAAATTGTGATAGAATTTGATAAATTGATTTTTCAGGTAAAAATTATACTTTTATTAATATATTAAAATAAGTATTTATTAATAATGTTTATTATAATGAAATATTTTGATAAAACACTCTTTTTTAATTACAAATGATAAAATAATTTTATTTTTTTCAAGTATCGAAAATTTTATTATGCATGTAACTGTGCATTTTCTGTCTGCTATTATTTTAATAAATGAGTATTTTTATAGTTAAAAGAAAAATTAATCATATTTATAGATTTATTATGATAAAATAAATGTAATTTTTTAATTAATAAGGTCTATATTAGGATACAATGAATTTATGAGAATTTTATAAAATACTTCAGTTTTTTTGTGAATATTAAAAATACTATTTGATTTCGATAAGTTTAATGACATCATAGCTATGTAATAATGATGTAATGATTAATTTAAAATTATGGTCAAATATTATGTGTTAAATTAACTCAATAGTTTTCCCAAGTGGCTAATACCATGGGAAAATACCATGGGAAAATACCATGGGAAAGCCCATGGTTTTTCAAATACCACTAATGAGGTGTCCAAGTAAATTAATAAAAAACTTCCTCTCTTTTGCTATAAATACCCACACATTAATTAATTTAAATTCATTAAAAAATTATTCTCCATGAATTTATGATAGTATTACCTCCCAAGGAGTCATCCCAAGGTTCCCTTAATCTCCCAAGTTCCCGATCTTTGAGTTTTAGGAGTTACTCTTCAAGGTAAGGGAATTCTCAACTTCTCTTTTCCTTTCAACTTCTCTTTTATGTGGTATGTCTTTCAAATTTCCATACCATTTTCTTATTTAAATTTTATTATGTACCTATACTATATTATGAGTCTTTTATGAATGGGTGAACCTTTTCCCCTCTCTTTTTAATGTTTTATAAAACCATATTTCATACCTGTTATGCTGTAGAATTTTCATCTCAAAATATCTCTCTTTTTCTCAATAAATTATTTTATTTTATTTATGTGAATACCAAAACCTCTTTAATTTCTAGGAGTATTAATAAATATATAAAAATTATTTATTTTATTCTATAATTGAAATATATAAAACCCTTATTCATTTTCTGTGGGTTATAAATGACATAAAGATCTTGTTTTTATGCACTTTTTAAAACACCATAACTTTGATATGAAACCCATTTATTTTATTATCTATGAGTTATTTATGAAATGTTTAATTATTATATATGTGTATCAAATTAAAATAAGTACATATTAACGGGGAACCCTGATATCACTTCAATTCATTGGGTAAATAATTTAATCTCTAGAGATGACAAGTTTTACAATACCTTGGTGAATAACCTTTATAATTTTTACAACACCTTGGGGATGGAACTTTGTAATATGCTTATGAATGTCAAAATTAAATGTTGTAGCCAAATTTTCAAGTTATGATTCAAGATATTATTATTATGATATTCCTCTTTATCACGCCTTTACGATATTCCTCATGTTCTTATTGATATTGCTCAAGTTCACATGTAAACTATTTCACTTGTTTTACATTATTGGGCCTTATGCTCACCCTTTCCTTTGATGTATATCCTCAGGTTATGAGATTCAATAAATTTAATTAGGATTAACCTTTAATAAGACTTTCATGTGGAATAGAATAATGTTTTAATTTTTCATGTTTTATGTACCTTATTTCCAAGACACTAAACTTTAAAAGACCATCTGTTTGTAAAATGTCATGTAAAGTTATGTAATAACAAGGTGGGATTCCATATATTTAGATGATTCTCCAAGATTGTTGTTCACAACCAAATAGGCTCATGATAAAATAACATAATTGGGTATTTGTATTTCTAGTGTTAAAATAAAATAATTTTCACAAGTGCCCTTATTATTTATTTAATCCTAGAAAAATGCCATGACAAATAATAATAGTAATATTATTATTTTTCAATTTGCATTGAACTTGTGAATTATAATTAAATATTATTTAATTAAATAATATTTAATATTATCATTTCTAACCAGGCCATTAAACTCAATCTTCCATTCCTCCATAATATTTATCATGCCTTTAATAATATCTATTTTTTTATTAAATAAATATCACTACATTATTTTACAATAAATAAATAAATATTATATCCGATAAATAGAAAATAAATATTTATTAAATATTTTTCTCACAATATATTCTTTTGAATAACTAGTGAAATAATAAATGCGATCAAGCATACATTAATAATTATTAAAGCACATATGGGAATAATATTTATTCAACCTGTTATATAATAAATAATAATATATTGTTTAACTAAGATTCTAGACACACTTAGTGTGTGACCCTCTAGGCCCATTTCTCATTCGCATTAGACGAAGCATCCCAAAGTCCAATATTAGCATCTAGCCACACACCAAGACACATATAGAGAAAGAAGTTAATGCCGCAATGATATGTGTGTCTTGGTGTGTTGCTAGATGCTATAATATATTCCCTACCCTCTTGGGAGCGTAGCTCGAGGATGATCTGTTGCTAGATGCTATAATATATTACCTTTATCACAATATCTCAAATTAAGCAGGTTGCATGCTAGTGCCATCGACCTATATGCTCAATGTATCTTTCTTTGACTTTCCAGAAATAGAACTTTCCTATAGAACACAATGGTCATGGATTTATTTAGAATATATCATTTCCATAAAAGAACCTAAGATATTAACTTCCATTAATAAAAAGAAGGGATAAATCATTTTATCACATTATTCATTAATGCAATATTACTCGTGACACACTCAACATATCCTACTTCACCGTGAACATCTGTCATCACAGTTTTTATAAATACATCTAAGTGCGTGACTCATAATACTCATTAATAATAATTTTAAAGTCTAAGGACTAATATACATGTCCGTAGATAGGAACATCCAATGACACATAGAAATGTGGATTTACTACTAGCAGTCTCATTCTCATAATATCCATAATGGATATTACCAAGGGTGTACACTATGAGAAGGTTCCTCAAAGTCCTATGAGTCTACAACCCTAATATCCTTTATCATTTGTGTCCCTCAAATGATATTTTAGGGCTATAGAACATATATTAAATAATATCATCATAGCACTTCTGGGTTCTCATCATAGTGGGAAACTGCTATGATCTTTTAGTGCGACATTTACAGTTAGGGCATTATAACATACTATGTTATAGAGAACAAAAATCATGATATGATAAGGAGTTTATTAATATTTAAAAATATTAATACAATTTTATCATAAAGTACAAAGAAGTTGGTTCTAGGGAACCAACTCCAACAAATAGAACTCCATCCCCTTCCCTAACCCGTGCATTTTGGGGTGGAGTTTAAAGCCTCAGTCTAACTCAACCCATGGGCATAAAACCTCATGTCAATACCCCACTCTACCAAGACTATGCACATGATTATTTATCTATTCACCACACATATAACATATCAAAACAAAACATAACCAATAAAAATAGCAAACATAAACCATAACAATCAACATGGGAATTAATATTATACTATAACCCATTAACACATTTACCAATTACATTACATAGTCATTTATCCCAATTCCCATTTATTATTCCTAACTCTCTAATAATATTCAATAGTCCCTATACATTAACCCATTTAACATATTCTACCATTTCCATGTGTTAAATCACATAATTCGTTCATCATTTCCCATGTATTAACCCACTTATGCATTTCAAGTACCAAACACAATTCATTAGGCACATTCCAATTAATCCCATTTAACCCATTTTTCATGCCAAGATAAACAACCTCTTAGACATTATCCACATATAGAAACAGCTATCCATATTAATTTCTTAATCATCACATTAACCAATTTACATATTTTTTATGGGCTCTACTTAATGACAAGTCAATGTCTCACTTAACGTTTATGTTAACCATGTTTGGGAAGGTTGACGCACCCCATGGATAGCCCTAAATCTGTCAAGTAATCCTCAACACATCTCACATGGATCATGAGGGGTTCAAATCCTCATTTATATGTTTATTTAACTAAATATAACCAAAGGTATTCAAGGAAAAACAAGAGGCACCCAAGAATGAAACTAAATGCACAAATCAACACAATGACTATGGGATATAACTTGTAGACCACCTACCTTGAATACATTGAAGAACAGAATCCTAAGTAAATCCTTAGATCCAAATACAAACCACCTTTGAATCCTAAGCCTATATTCCACCAGATAAAAAGGTTTTTAGGGCTTTATAAGAAAATTTCCCAAGATACAAGACCTAATTTGGAAAAGAGAAGCAAGAGGGAGATTAGACGTACCTGGAGCTTCTATCCACAACCGACGACACTCTAAATGGAAAATAAATGAGGTAGATCATTCCTTGGAATCACTTGAGGGTTATAGCTTGTCACTAGGGTTGTAAGGAAGGAAATGGGGGAGAAAATTGGGTGAGAATTTAAAATCCCATAATAGAAAAATTGTAAATTTTCTAACTTTTTAAGGGGCACATGGTTTAAACACATGGTTTTCCAAACCATGTGAAAACCATGTGTAAGCCAATATAAATGGGAATTTGGGTCTCACGGTCACTTGGGTAGACTGAATGGTTTTTCAAACCATGCAACAACTGTGTGATATTCCACTATTCATGGTTGCACAGTTTTCTTGGGAAGGCTGCATAGTTTAATTAACCATGATCCATGCATAGGATGGCCCAATTTTCCTTCCTTTCATGCCCTAAACCCTCGTAACACCCTTGAGTCCCCTCATACTCCAAAGAAGCATTTAATTAAAAAAAACAAGATATTTAAACCAAAATTTAAACAAAGAAATACCTCCATGAATTCTAGGATATTAAAACCTCCCTACCTTATAACAGATCATCCTCAAGCTACGCTCCCAAGTATCATTGAGTTTCTAAAGAGAAGAGATCAGGCCACTAAGCCCACATATCTGACTCACTTTCCCATTTTTCTTCCTAAACATTTCCATTTTTCCATAAAACTCAAACCAAGGGCATGGTCTTGCCTCATAATAATTTTTCATTATGATCCATGATATGTACTGGATGCTTCTCAAAGGATTCATCAACCTCAAGTTCTATATATTCAACATTAACCACATGAGATAGATTAGGGTGATACTGTCGAAGCTATGAAACATGAAAAATATTGTGCATTCCTCTATACCATTGTGAAAGATCCAATTAGTAAGACACAAGTATGATCCTATCCATAATTTCAAATGGCCCCATATACCCAAGAAATAACTTTCCCTATTTTTGAATTCGATGGTGAACCAACCTTGGAGACACTCAAATAAACACACTATCACCCACCATAAACTCAAGAGGTCTACGATGTTGATCTGCATATGAATTATTCCTAATTTGAGATATTTCCATGAATTTATTAATCAATTGAACATTTTCCAAGGTCTCCTGCATGAGACTCGATCCAAATAGCTCGGACTCTCCAACTTCCAACCAACACAACAGAGATCTACACAGTATCCAATAGAGTACCTTAAATAGTTCCATATGAATTTTAGCCTAGACACTATTTTTGTAAGTAAAATCAACAAGGGAAAAGTTTTTTTCCCATGAACCACCAAAATCTAGAATACAATCACTCAACATTTCCTCTATTACCTGAATCATATGCTCAAAATTCCCATCCGTCTATGGGTGAAAAGCTATACTCAAGAACACTTGGGTACCGAGAACCTTTTGTAATCTCTATCAAAATTGTGATTTGAAACATGGATCCCAATCTAAAAATAAAGTTCTTAGTAATACATGAAATTGGAATATCTCTTAAACATATAAATAACCAAACTGATAAACAGTGGGCATCTCTTGGATTGGAAAGAAACAGGCCACCTTATTCAACTGGTTCACAACTAACCATATTTCATCATTCTTCCAAGGCATCCTTGGAAGACCCACTAAAAAATCCATCATTAAATTTTCCCACTTCCATTTAGGAATGGAAAACGCTTGTAAAAACCCACCTAGTCATTGATGACCATCCTTCACCTACCGATAGGTAAGGAATCGTGCCACAAAACCCATAAACTCTTTCTTCATTCCCGGCCACAAATACTGCCTATAAAGATCATGATACATATTATTCAAACTAGGATGCAATTCCCACTTTGATGCATGAAACTACCACATCATCTATTCCCTCATACACATCAACACAACCACACGACCACAAAACTGACAATCCCATCATTACCAAAATCCCAACCAGAAGGTGACTCCCCACCTTTAAGATTTTCCTTCATAGAAAAACACTCTGATTCCTCAAGATGATTGTCCTTGACCCGACTCAAAAGCACAAACTCCACTGCTATGGATGTAAGGGTCATCTTCCCATTCCCATAATGCACCTCCAAGTGCATCTCAACAAGCAATGAAATCATTCTCCACTCAGATTTGGACTTCTGAACCACCTGATTTTGAGCCTCCCGACTTAGAGCATCCATAACACTATTCCCTTTTCTTGGTGTGTAAACCAACTCAAAGTAAAAATACTGCATGTATTCAACCCATCTTCACTACCTAAGATTCAAATAATTCTAATAAAAGATATAAATTATAATTTTATGATCAGTAAACACCATGAACCGCTCTCACAATAAGTAATTCCTCCAACACTTTAAGGTATAAACCACAGTGGCCAAATCAAAACCATGATTAGGGTAATTTCTTTCATGAGGACTCAAATGTCTTGACCCATATGCTACAAACCAATCATCCTACATAAAAACTAACCCAAGTACAACACCGGACACATCATAGAGCAAGGTATAACCCTTGCCTGGATCAAGTAAGACTAGGATCGGTCCGGTCATCAACTACTTCTTCAACTCTTAAAAATCACTACCATAACCCTTAGACCATTCAAACTTAACTTTATTATTAGTTAAACCTGAAAGTGGTGCTGCCAAATGGGAGAAATATTTAATGAACCTTCTATAATAACCGAAAAATACCAGAAAACTTTGAACGTCAAAGAAATTATTGGGATGCTCCCAAGACACAACAACTGCACTTTCTCTAGATCCACTGACATGCCTACCTCAGAGATGATGTGACCCAAGAAATGTACTTTATAAATCCATAAATGAAATTTTGATAGCTTGGTGTATAGAATACACTCTCTTAGTGTAATCAAGATGATGAGAAGATGTTGGGCTTGATCATCATGAGTTATCAAGTACACCAAGATGTCATCAACAAAGACAACTACAAACTGATCCTGATATGGGAAAAATATTCAGTTCATTAAATCCATAAACACAACTGGTGCATTAGTTAACCCAAAAGACATCACCAAAAACTCATACAACCCATAACTAATCCTGAAGGTAGTCTATGGTATATCAAAAAACCTCACCCTAAGCTGGTGATATCCCAATCTCAAATCGATCTTAGAAAACATCGAAGAACCTCTCAACTAGTCAAAAATATCATCAATTCAAGAAAGTGGGTATATATTATTAACTATTATCTGATTCATCTTCCTATAATTGACACATAAAATAAATGATTTGTCATCCTTCTTAGAAAAAAATGAGAGATATCCCCAAGGTGATGTTCTAGGATGAATGAACCCTTTCCTGTCCAACTCCTCCAACTGAGCCTTAAGCTCATAGAGTTCCACTGGTTCCATTCTATATGGAAGAATGGAAACTAGCTATGTTCCTGTTTGCAACTCTATTGAAAAATAAACATCCATCTTGGGTGGAAAACCCAAGAAATCCTTAGGAAACACATCCTGAAAATGATCCACCACTGGAGGAAAGACATGCTGCTCAACTCCTCAATCATTCAGTATAAGATAATCCACTTAGGTTGTGAGTTCTCCCAACTTTTGAAAAATTGGCCCTGCATGGATCAATCGAACATCCCATTCACCATGATGGACATAAGTGTCTCCATTGAGAGATGTGACTGCTACCCGATGGTGGTAATAGTCGATATGGGCATGGTACAACACCAACCAATCCATGCCCAAAATCAGGTCAAAACCCGACATCTCAAGGATGAAAAAGTCCCATAGAAAATGGTACCCATCAACCTATAGATCAAAACCCTTACATTGCCAGATATTCTCAGATCGTACTCCCAAAGGAGTGTCAATTGACATAACTCCACACACACATTCCATGACTAGGCCCAATACAACTACAAACTAAGCAGAAAGAAAAGAATGTGTGGCTCCTGTTTCAAATAAATCACCAGTGAGAATGGAATCTATAAGAATCATACCTTGAAATGTAGATAGTCTAACCTCACCACCTCCAAACATCGACTGAACTATGTGAAGCTGACCTACCCCTCTACTTCGGGTTCCATCCTAAGTACCTAGAATTGTACTGCCTTTCTAGTATGTATTATCTCACCTTGGAGTGCCACATCCACCACCTCTATCGATATGACTCGTGGAACTATAACTGCCTACCTAATACAGAGTAACCAATCCTATGCCTACATTAGGCATCTGAATCTGACCACCATCCATGCCTAAGTATCGAGGGTTCTTGAAAAACCTCTGAACATGCCCCATTCTTCCACATGACTGACACTCCACTGGTGGTTGGGGACACTAACCGTGCAAGTGACCTAGCCCACCACACTAATAGCAGAACACCTGATCTCCACCCTGAGAGACTGAACCTCTCTTATAATTACTCTATGCACTTCCAACCCAATGGAAACTCCCAAAACTATACTTCCTACCCTCAGAAGCCACACCATTATCCTGTCCAACTGGTACCACAAGTCCAATACCTAAAGCTCCCTTTAGGTTTCCTTATAAGATAAGGGCCTAGTCCACTACCTCTACAGACCTTTCCAACCAGAAGATATTCATCTGATACCTAATATCGCGTCTCATCCCATCTTATAAATGTTTCTCCACAACTACCACATATCATTCCAACACTGGAATGAAGTGTCAAAAATCGGTGAAACGATTAGCATAATACATCACCAACATTTCCCCTTGGGTCGAACTCATAAAATCCACAGCCTTATCTTGACTCAAGGTCTCTAAATAAAAATTCTCTAGAAAATTTTCTTGGAAATCTTTCCATAACATTCCTTTATCTTGTTCGGTCTGCACCATGATATCTCACCAACACTTTTCCTGATCTATCAACGTATAGGCCACCAACTTGAATCGCTTCTCAGAAGGGGTATCCAAATAGTCAAGAATCATTTGGATGGACTCTATCCAAAACTCTAATACCTATTTTACACCTTCTCTAGTAATGTTTGGAGGGTACTGTAGTTGAAATTCCCTATCCAACTCAAACATACTTGGTACAACCCACCCTGGGTCCCATTCCATCATTTTCATAAAGAGATCAAGGTTCTCATGGAAATGATATTCTCTATTATCATAGATCACCACATTCTCTTGATCTAATACTTGAGGAGAATTTTTAGAAACATACTCTTGTCACCCAACTGAAACATGTCTTCATGGCAGAATTTCTCTATAATGCCAAACATGAGCATTAGAACACATAACATAAATCTATCACAATTTGTATAAAATAAGGCTCTCTTCTAGCCATAAATAACTCATTCACATACAATATCCCAAGGGTCATCAAGAAAATCCCAAACACTACCCTCGACCACCCCTATCATGGTCCATGGTTAACACAGGGTAACTAACTCACTCAGTCACAAGCCATACCTTAAACACCATTTTTAAACTATTTCTTTACTTACAACATAAACCTTACCTCTTAGGTACATTTCCCATCTCATAACTTGTTACATTAAACATTTTAACTCAATTTCAACCCATTATTAGACCCAATTATTTAACCACTATTTCATTTCATTTCTTTTTTTACCCATTTGCATCATTTTTTAGGCACCATTTTCTTTAAGTTTCCAAGGAAGTAAAATGAATTCTACCTTTCATACCCACACACCCATACCATGTGTGCCTATCAAAATTCATGCCACTTATATACCTAGGTTCCTATAATGATGCATGAATGTACATCCCCAAGCCATTTCTACCATGAAAAAAATATCACAAAATAGCCACATCATACAACAAGTGCATCACCTAATGGTGAAATACCATCAAATGTAACAATGCATAACATGAAAAAAATTACCACCCAGAGTGAATTGGGTTTTACCTCGTTTTTGGGTTAGATATTCCTAAAACGATCTCATTACTAAGGCCTAATACTTTCCTAACCTTCAGTCTACCATCCCCAAATAGTAATCCATAGAAAAAACCCACTTTGATACCACTTTGTAACATCCCCAACCTAGAATCTACTAAACAATGCCCCGTTCTAGGTTTCCACATGACCTCAAGAATTCCTCCCTGTATTCCAGAGGTTTCTGACTAGCAGAAAGGGTCTAGATAAGTCATGTGGAAAGACTACACCCTCTTTACCAGAGTAAGCCACATCAGATAATAAGTAAAATAATGGAAACGATATGTAATAACCAATGAACATGCATTATCAAACATCTACCAAAACTGGGTACAAACCAAAACCAACAATAAATATGGTATGTCATTCTATCAGTTCGCAAATGTACACAACCCAAAATAAAGACAAACAATAGAATTCTCAAAATGGTCCTGACCTCAAGTTCAGAACCTCATCCATGTACATCCCAAGTCCTACTCAACTCCCAAGAATGGGTCCTTTGACCTTATCTTGACCTGCAAGCATGAAATCTGCTTGGGTACTTAATGGAAGACTGAGTAGGGTGTGAGTACAACTTAGTAGGCCACCACCAACAGTGTCTAAAAAATATCCAATCTAAATAGATAGTGCATGTAAGTACTAAATAAATGATAAGTAAATAAAATACATTTCAGGTGCCATTAGTTATCAAGGTTCAATTAAGTCACTCCTAGAATTATTTCCATTTTAAATCCTTATACTATCTTTATTACTTAATTTACTTTCATCACATGTTTAATGGATTATGCATATTCATCAATCTCAATGCATAAGGGGAGCAATTCAAGTTCCCTATATCACTAGGGATAACCACATCATCACATATACAACACACTCACCTATAAGCCTCAATCCAGATAGTTTCATCGAATGCAACCATAAGGGGAATAGAATTATGTCCCCTTCCCTAACCTATGCATTTTGAGGCAGAGTTTAGAGCCTCAGTCTAACTCAACCCATAGGCATAGAATCTCATGTCAATACCCCACTCTACCAAGCCATGTGCACATGATTATTTATCCATTCACCACACATATACCATATTAAAACCAAACATAACCAATACCAATATAAAACATAAACCATAACAATCAAAATAGGAATTAACATTATTCCATAACCCATTAACACATTTACCATTTACATTACATAATCATTTATCCCAATTACCATTTCTTATGCCCAACTTTCTAGTATATTACATACTCCCCATAAATTAAACCATTTAACATATTCAACCATTTACATGTTTTAACTCACATAACCCATTCATCATTTCCCATGTATTAACCCTCTTATTCATTTCAAGTACCAAACACAATTCATTAGGCACATTTCCATTAATCCCATTTAACCCATTTTTTATGCCAAGAAAAAGAAATCAATTATCCATTATCCACATCTAGATTCAACTATCCATATTCCTTTCTTAATCATAACATTAACTAATTTACATGTTCTTCATGGAATCTACTTAATCACAAGTCAATTTCTCACTTAATGTTTCTGTTAACCATGTTCGAGAAGGTTGGCGTACCCCATGGATGGACTTAAATTGGTAAGTCATCCTCAGCGCATCCCACGAGGATCATGAGGGTTTGAAATAAATATTTAGATGGTCATTTAACCAAATATCACCAAATGTATTCAAGGATCTACAGGAGGCACCCAAGAATGAAACCAAACATGAAAAAATCAACACAATGACTATAGGATATAACTCATAGACCACTTACCTTGAATCCATTAACGAACACAATCCTAATTGAATAATTAAATCTTGATCCAAACCCCATTTGAATCCTAAACATAGATTCCACTGGATAAAAAGGGTTTTAGGGCTTCAAAATAATATTTACCAAGATACAAGCCATAATTAGGAAAAGAGAAGCAAGAGGAAGATTAGACTTACTCAGATCTTTGATCGACAATTGACAACATTCCAAATGGAAAATAAATGAGGGAGATAGATCCTTGTAAGCTCTTGAGGGTTCTAGATCATCACTAGGGTTGTAAGGGAGTAAATGGGGGAGAAAATCGAGTGAGGTTTTAAAATCTCATAATGGAAAAACTATAAATTTTACAAATTTTTAAGGGGCACATAGTTTAATCTCACATTTTTCAAAAATGTGCTCAAACCATGCACAAGACACTTTCTATGGGAATTTGAGTCTCACGGTTACCTAGGTAGGCTTCATGTTTTTTTGAACCATACACCAACCGTGTGATATGCCACTGTACAAGGTTGCATGGTTTTCTTGGTAAGGTCATTTGGTTTACTTAATCGTGCACAAACCGTGCGACTTGCACATGTTGTCCATATTTTCTTTCCGTTCATTCCCTGAACACCCAAAACACCCTTGAGGCCCTTCATACTCCTGAGAATCATTTCATTAACCAAAAACTAGAGATTGAAACCAAAATTTAAACAAGGGAATACCACCACTAAGTCAAGTATCTTACATGTCTCTTCGATATTCATGATCTTCAGGACCTTCTCTCCTACACTTGAAGCATTTCCCCATCCATTTAAGGCAATTCCCATGTTGCTTCTTCCCACATTTTTGACATGTGAGTGGTTGAGTTTTCTTTATATCTTTTTTCACTAGATCATTCATCTTGAAACTCTATATTTTGTTTCTTATATCCATAGCCATGGGACCATTCTCTAAACTCCATATCCACTTTGAGAGAACATCAAACGACTTCTTCATAACTCCCAAAGTATCATGTAGATATTTCCTTTTGAAGTTGTGTTTTTAAACCAATAAAGAATATATCTATTTTTCTATCATTATTGATAAAAAATCCTAAGGTTCAACTTTCAAGCCTTGTAAAGTTTGATTTGTAAGCCGTGACAGATTCACCATCCTTTTTCTTCAGCTCTATGAATTATCTCTCCATATTTGAATGAAGAGTTAGAGGGAAATAATTATTAAGAAATATTTTCTTAAAATATTCCCACTCTATATCTTTAATTTCATCCTTCGGTTTAGTGTTCTTAATCAACACCCACCATTTATAGAACTCTCTATCTAAATAATAAATTTCTAGAGTCACCTTCTCCATCTCATAACAACGAAGCATAAAAAATATCTTTTTCCATTGAGTTGACCCACTGTTCTGTGACTATTGGATCGAAAGATCCACTAAAAATTAGTGGTAATTACCACATATAATACTTTATAGCCAGTTTCTCCCTCTTAATTGAAGTAGGAAATTAAAAATTATTCAGGTTATTGTTTATATCCTGAGACAATTATGTAATAATCACCATGAAATTTTGAATTCCACCTCCCAAGGCATTGGGGATGTCATTTGGGAAATCCCTTCATTGTACCTCACATGTATTTTTGGCATGGTTTCTCTTATTTCCCACTATTTTCTATTTTTTTTGAACAAAACATAAGTCAAAAAGTCATGAATTAATAATTTATTCCTTTGTTCAATTAACTCAAAAGGCATATCTTGTGGGATCCCTATGTTTATAATTTTTCTAAAACAAAGATTTTTGGGTTCTTAAATATACTTAGTCTCATACAAAGGGTTTTCAATAATGTTCTCTAATACCAATTCCCAAATTAACTAAACCATGATATAATACCAAATATAGACACCCTACTTTTTCTTATATTATTATTACATAATTTTAAAGATAAAAAAAATAATAGTGTTACAAATACAGGATAAAATAGTTTAGTGTCTTGGGAAAATTAGGCTTAAACATAAATTTTAAAAAATAAAACATAAAAATTATTAAATTCCTTATTCTATAGCTTCTTAGTGTATTTACCATTCCCCTTATTATAAGTAATCACTTGAGGATATATATCAATGAAAGGGGTGAGCTAAAATCACAATAATAGGATAACTAAGGACATAAATCCATACAACATGAATGAACATAATCATCATTATCATAACATAAGCATAGGATCATCATCACAATCACAATAGGAAGAATTCGATAAAGTCATGGAATGTGGCAATGTATAATAATGAAAAATCATGTCTTAGTGGTCAAATACCACATATAGTTGCGATCAAATCTAGCATCATGTCCATGCATAACATATGTGAATAATCACAACATCATCATTATGAACAAATATAACATCATGTACATGCATAGTGCACATTATTTCATGAGATAGATCACATTACCCAATGCATTGGAGCACTATATAACTTTGGGTTCACGCATCACATCATAACATTTATATAATCATGTATGCCACATATAACATATATCAATATTAGACATAAAATAACCAATAGAAAGTAATGGTATTAATTTAATAAAGCATACATACTTGAAAAAACTTTGGGGTTCCCAAATGATAAAGGTAAAAACATATTTGGAAAAAGAATCATCACTTTTGAGTGAATAAGAAATAGCTTAAGAGGAGTCAAGAGGTGTTTTGGAAAGAACAATTATTTTGGAAAATAATTTTATTTGTCATAAAACTGATTGGGAGAATGTATATACTATAAAATAAAATTTAATAATAATTAAATTATGTTTTAGGATTATTTAAAGAACAGACACACTAAAATTTGGAACAAAATAGGAATAACCCAAAGAAAAGGAGTTGGGTTTGAGAAATCCATTTACCTTACGTCTGAATTATTTCTTCACTTTAATATCCTGGATAATAAAATTATATTCATTAATTAATAAATAAAAAACCACTTATACATATATTTTATATTTTATAATTTTATTAAGTTCATTTATTTGCATTATGATGATTTATATAATTTAATTCCATCATTCTAAGAGTATTCGTTTCTTGGTTTTCATGATCAGTTTGATTGTATACAAGTATAGAAGTTCATGTATGATGTGAATAATTATACAGAATTGAAATTACATGTTATTAGTGAACTTATATAAGTTTAATTGGTCTTATATATTATTTTTTCCATATATGATGATGATTCATTAGATAAAATTTTAATGATAATCGTTTAGATTAATTTTGATGGTTTTCGACAACAACAGACTTTTATTATTATTATTTAATTTTATGTATATATGTTAGTTAAAAAACTTAAAAAGGGTTATAAAACAAATTTTACAATCTGTTTCAACCATTATAATGGTTTTATGACTATCCTTTAAGGCGGTAAAGGAAAATGAAAATGTGTCATCCTCGAAGGTGATAAATCAACACCTCAGAGACAACGTTTTCATTTTTATAATAAAAGGGAGAGGAGAATAGGTTTTATGAGGGATTATTACGTTAACATAACAAAATTATAGTATAAATAAGATACTTAAGTTATAATTCCAATTGTATGGGGATTTTAGGAGAGAATAAGAAAAGAAAATAACTTGAAAAGAAATTAAAAGAAAAAATAATGAGGATTTTACCTCTTGAATTATTATCCTTGAGAACCTCATTAGGGCATTTGGATTTGATATTTTTTGAGAAAAAATAATCCTAGACCTGGGGGAAATACTTGGGAATATTATTGGGTAGAAATTGGACAATATTCAAGGTTTAGAAGGTGCGAGGAGAGTATGTGGTGAGGGGTGGTATTTATAATGGAGGAGGGGGTGTTTTTTTTTATTATATCCATTAATTTATTATTCTGGCTCAAGACTATGAATAGTTTGAACCTTATCACTAAATATGTTAAATAAGAAATGATAATTCTAGATTATGGTGCTTACAACATTCATGACTCAAGAAATTGTGATTTTAACTTATACTGTTATATACCATAAATTACCGTATTTCACTATTCACAAAAATTCAACTATTTTAGAAAAATTCCAAAAATTCACCATAACCATTTTTCAACATTAAGAATTAAAAAATTAATTCCATTTTATAAAAATAATTTTCTAAATATGATAAATTTTATTTTTAATTAAAATCATCATTTACTCGAAAAATATTGATTTTAAAATTATAACTAATTTTATGAAAATTTGAAAAATTAATTAAACTCTATTAAAATTATATTATAATTATAAGAAAAAAAATATTAATTTATGAATTTATTTTATGAAAGTAAATTTTCTTTTAAATCATCATATTAATTATAATATTTTAATTAAATATTTATGACTTACAAAAATACCAACACTTAATTTATCATTTTTAAAAAATTTATTTACTTATACCATGATATAAATATATCATATTTTCATTTATTATATGGATAAATTTTATTTATACTTTCATAGGTTATATGACTATTCTATTGGCCAAATTACTATTCCTAATGGTCACATTACTATTCCAAAGGTTAAGTTACTATTCCATCAATATATCTTCATTAATTTCTATGAATACCACTTATTTCATTCTTAATTCATGAAAATAATGTTTTTATTGGGCTGTCTATGCTATGTATGTGTTTTATACCATATAACATAATTATAAGAAGGGATAAAAAAATTTCTTTGATAAAGTTTTGGGTTGTTACAATTATGGGGTACCCTTTTTTCTATATTCTTGATATTATTTTAATAATCTTGGATGAGATACTTGATTAGTGGGCCTTGGTGAGGCTGAGTGGTAGTTGACATGGTAGGTGATTTTTGGTTATTCTATTTATACACTGAAGCATTAGTATGCTTCCTCCACATGTGTACGAGTGGTCAGGAGGAGGATCCTACTTAGTATACATGTTATGATCACCCCTATATATATAAATATATTTTATAGGTTTTCAAAAGGGAGTTGGTAGACGATCTAGGAAATACTATGTTGGAGCTTGGGATTACTATTTGATATGTCAACTAGGAGTTTATTTTGGTATTTTACTTTGGAGATCTTTGTTGTATGACATATTATTATTTATGGTTTATTATGGAATTTTGTATTCATTTTATATTATGGTGTTGATTGATGGATTTATTATTATGTTCCTGGGATATATGGGGATAATTCCTGCCATTCTCTTGATTCATACCCATGGTGATAGTCTCCAACTTGAGGTATATTATAGGCTAGCCTCAGGGATCACTCTCATCTTCACTACAGGCCCAAGAGTGGTTCCCAGTGGGGGAGGGTTGTGACATTGGGTTTGTGGGACCAATTATTAGGGAGAAAATTTATTCACCATAGTCATGACACATGTTGTTATTCTTGTATTTATAGTCAATAGTCATTCACTTAAATTGACATGAAGGTGGTGATGGATTAGTCACATTTTTTATGTGTAATTGGTGGTAGATCATCCACTAGGAGACTTGTGAATTTAAGATATATCGTTATACATAAATATGTTTGGTGATATATCATTAACCCTAGAGATTATGGATTGGTGACATCTTTTCCACACAACAATGCATCACTATCCTATTATTATTGTGGTGATTTCTCATTCACTTGATGATACATAATTCACCCATGTTGATGTAGTGATATCCCATTCACTTGGAAATACATCATTTTTATGTTTTTGTTGTGCTGATATCTCATTTACCCACCGATACATCATTCTTCCATGTTGTTGTAGTGATATTTCAGCCACCTGTATATACATCATTCACATGTTGTTGTTTTGGTGACATCTCATTCACCTAGTGATACTCCATTCACCCTGAAGTTATTTTTATTAGTGATACATCATTCACCAGGTGATATATCATTCTCCCTATTATTGCTGGTGTGGTGACACATTATTCACCCAGTGGTTCATTATCCACCCTTTCTATTTAGTATAGTGATATATCATTTACCTTAGATATGGGTTGGTGATATATCGATCACCTTGATCGGTGTATTGGTGATTCATTATTCACACTTGTATTATGATGAAATGATAACTTATTCACCTTTACCGATGATATGAGTCGTGATAGATCATTCACACTCAAGTTGTACTCAGACTTTGGGATATCGACCCATTCTAACACTGACCGAAGTGGGTATGTGTTGACCATTAGGGTGGCTCCATTGGTACCCAACATGGAAACTAGTTTACACATGTGATGTTATGATTTAATTTTTATTCAGTACATGTATTCACATATATAATGGTTTTTACCAGGGATGATATTAGTGGTATCCTACCGAGTTTTATACTCACACCATGAATGTGAATCTTGGTGTATGTGTAGATATTATGGTTATCATATAGATATGGACAATGGCCCTAGTATAGGTGGATGATCCAATAGAGATTAGCAAGGTTATGAAGATTGGTCTAAGGTGATGTTGAGGAAATTAGTTGAGTCTTTTTTTTAATTTTCAATTTTCCTGAATTGTATATGAATGTACTTTGGTTTTCCTCACATATATTATATGACTATGTGACCCACATGTACTTGTTTTTTATAACATGTATATGTTACTATTATGGTATTATTTCCATCATAAATCCATTTGTTGTAATCTGATGTTATTTTCTTGATGGATGCTCAGTTATTTACCTATTATTTTGTGTGATGGTACCGGAGAGAATATTATCCCTAAATGGTTCATCATACCCTTACTACTAGTTTTCAACCTCTAGTATTTAGGGATGTGCACCTGAGGTCATGTGGCACAACCGGTCTTGTATTATTCAAGAAGTACAGTCTGGGACATTACAAAGTGGTATTTGAGATTTTTTTTCTTTATCTTAAAATTGAATATGGTATATGGGAATAAGACTAGTTAGATATTAGGATGGTTTATTTCTGAAAAAAAATCATGAGTTAAAGTCTAAGTTACTAGAGAGTTGGGATTGATGTTTTTGGTTTTTGATGTTATAATTAAGTTGATTTATTCAAAGAATGCTATTATATTTTATTGATTTATGGTTTTCTCTTTGCCTAAGGTAGAAAAAGGTGTTAGTTAATACATCATATTCAACACATTGGATTCATATGACATTCATGTTCTCATATATGATTAATGATATGATTATGAGGGGAGTTTAATTGTTTAAGGCATTAGAAAAAATCATATAATGTTTTCCCATATAATTTCTTAGTGTTATTATACTCAATTAGACCATATATATTGTTTCTTATTATGTATATGATGATTTTTTATGTGGATATATGTGTATGTGATGCCTAACTTAGGATTGGGTAAGTTGGGCTAGATTCATGCCTGAGTCATATGAGACCCATATATCTTAGGGTGCATATAAAGTAAAAAGGATTACTTAATGTTACTACTTTTTTCTAGTTATGAGGACCTAATGAGACACATTTCTTAGGGTTAATATAATTGATGTGCTTATGGTTATGGTGATAAATATGGAGTGGGTAGTATGGGTTTGGAATACCTGATATTGATGAGAGACATAGGATTGGTGATGGCATATGGGTTGCCTTGATGGTTAGATATAGAATAATCACGATTTCTTCATAAGGTTTGATCTATAGGGACATGATTTATATAGTTGGTGGGAGGTATTATTAATGGTGAGATACAAATTAGAATATTGGTGATTCAAGTGTGTTAGTATAATAACAGGGTGCTTAGCTTGTTATTATTTAAATGAGATGGATAAATAAAGGTTTCTATAGAGAATAAGGGTTATCCCGACACATGGATGCCTTAGTGGTGGGAAAAATAAGTAGATGATTCATGTGATTAGATCAATGAAAAGGAAGTTCAACTAAGTATATGAAATAGGAATGTGTGGAATGCATTATTTATGTATTGGAACAAAAGGCATAAATGCTGCTTCATACATAGGATGTATCTGACATGCACAGGAAGCATGGACAATTATGAATTTGGAATTCAAGACTTGGACTAATAAAATATGAATCAGGGTGGCATGAGTCAATATATAGGGTGGGGTAGCACTAGGGTGAATTCCCATATGGTTATTCATTTTTTTAAATAATGGGGCAGTTATACACTATTATACCTCAGGAATAAGAGAGTCAACGTTCACCCAATATACGAGGTATATGGGATAATATGGCCTAATCATGGACTTGGATGGTGAATTAGTGTTTTAGGCATAATAAATAAAGAATTACATAGGGGACACACCAATTTGTGGATTTTGGGAAAATATACAAGATTGGGAGATTGATTAATGAATATCACTTGACTCTTGGGGGTTAGATCACAATGATGTTGTCAATGCATTGTGATTACATGAGACGCCTTATCATTGTGAGGGTTAGTGAGGGTGGGATGTGTATCCAATCTCTTGTGACCCGTATGATATGTAAGACATTTATGGGTGCCTATATATCATGATGGGGGTCTAAGAATCCTTATTTCTTTCCAAATGATTGGATCTAGGCCATGTGGTTCCAATGAAATTCAGTGAATGATCACATTTGGGATGTGATCAAGTATAATGTGATGGTGGAAAGGGTGAGACACATTTCCTTTGATAAGAAATATGAAATGGTGATAGACCTCAATTCTATATCATGTGTTGGTCATAGAAAGAGTTTCTCGAGTATAACTAGATGATCAGATAGGCCTCACTATAAAGGTGGGGCATGGCCACCTGTATATTTGTTCTAGCTTAATGACTACTGGTAATTAGTGATCTACTTAGATGGTTAGTCAAGGTGATTTTAATAATTATTACTTCTAAAGGAATAAAAAATATAGTAGTGTTGCCCTATGTATATAGGGATTAATGTAAAATCCATGTAAATCCATTGTTCCCTTTACTTGACTTATTTACATTTGAATGTTTGTTTGTGAGTCGTGCTTGTGAGTGTATGTAAGGGTCGAACTAGTGTGGTGATTTATAGAGTGGTGTGACTTCCTAAATTCTGGTACATCTATGTTGAGTGGTAAAGTTAACTCTAGGAAGTTTTAGATATTTGTTTATTCCTATGTAAGTTTTATTGGTGCTACTTATAGTGGATCTGTGGTGCTGGTTATTCCCAAAAAGTGGTATCAGATCTTAGTTCATGGCTCGATAAGACTTTTGGAAGTAGAATCAGGTAACATTTACACTCTTATATTGATGTTATTTTCAATTCAGTGGGAGTAAAATATTATCAGTATGTATTTCATTAGAATAAGGTAAGGTTTAGATTAACAAGTTCAATGGGTGAGACTTCAACTCCAAAATAATACAGATGGAAGATTATCTGATTCAGAAGAATATTGAAGTTCTGTTGAAAGGTTTTAAACTAGAAACCATAGAAAATAGAAATGGTAAAGGCTAGAAATAAAGGAACTTGGGATTATTTGGATGTTATTAACACATATTTGTTTTAAGTTCTAAGAGAATAAGACCACAATGGTGCAGATGGATGCTCTAGTGGACATATATGATAAGCTGAAAACTTTGAAAAAGGTGTTCATGATTCATAGTATTTTCATCATGAGGTCACCAGAAGGTAAACTTATGAATGATCATGTAAATAAATTTAAAATCATTTAGATTTATCTAAAAATTTTTAATGTCAAGTTTTTAGATGATGTGTGGATGCTTATGTTTTTATCATTATTTCCAAAATTATGGGATGTGATAGTAACTAACATAAGTAATTCTTGTGGGAAAATTGATTTTTTTGTTTGAGGATGTTATAAATATTATTATGAATGAAGAGATTAGATATAGGGAATAATAATAAACTATCATAAAAGAACTGAATTCAAAAGGTAGAGAATGTTCTTATCATCTAAGAAGCCAAAATAAATATGAAGATAAGTTCTAAGAGAGAAGTTAAGGTAAATCGATCAGACCCAAACCCATATGTTAGAACTGCGAGAGGAGAGATAATATCAAGAAGGAATGATAAGATACATAGTTAATTCCAAAATATCATCTTCCAAAAGTTAAAGTTATATTAATTCAACATCCTAAGGTAGTAGTAGTTTTCTTTTGAGAATCAATGTTCCATTGAAATTATTTATTGATGACTATGGGGATTTGTTTCACTCAACTACTGAGAGAGGATTCTTGGAAAACCATTCATCCACAAAGTTTGGTAAGGTTTACTTAGTTGATGATAAAGCTCTTGAAGTAATGGAAAATGGTGATGTTAAGGTTTAGATATTTAATGGAAATTACCTTTACTTTAAGGGAGTTTGGAATATACTAGGTCTATTAAAGAATCTAATTTCCATTGGTTAGTTAGATAAGGAAATATTTGAAACCATATTCATAAATAGATTTTGAAAAATAACTCAAGGTTCCATGGTTATGGATATAATAGAAAAGGATGGGATGTTGTATCAAACCATAAGTTTATATAAAGAAAACATTACTAGATCATAAATTTTCAAAAGTTTGGAATTGTGTAATTTTCATCTCAGGAGCCTCAATGAGATGAACATGTGAGTTTTAGCAGCAAAGGGTATACAAAAACTTGATCACACAGAGTTTGGAAGTTTTGAGAGTTGTGTAATTTGAAATTAGAGAAAGGTTTAGTTTATATTAAATAAAATAAATCCTATATATTAGAAGTTAGATCTTATGAACATGTAATTTGGTGGCTCAACACCATTTTATTCTCATCAAATATCCTTGTACTTCATCAAATTCATCAATGAATCAATAAGAAAAGTATGAGTTTACTTCCTGAAAAAAATACAAGGGGTTTAGAGTATTTATTAGATGAAATTAAATTTTTTAAAGGGATACTTGAAGAAGGTTGAAATGATTAAGGTTTTATAATGGTTTTGAGTACAATTACATGTATTTTGGAAACTTTTAAAAGAAAAAAAGAATAAGAACTGAAAATATTTTAGCCGAAAAATAGATCACAATAATGTGGTTGATTTAATGAATAAATAATTAATGGAAAATGAAAAAATAAGTAGACTATTTTTTAGTAATTTATAGGAAGATTTGGGTGGAATTAGTCAATTGTGTGACGTACCTAGTCAATAGAAGTCTTTTCGAACTAATGGGAAAGAGATTTAAAAAAATCTATGGCCTAGAAAACCAATGGAAGTTATCCATCTCAAAGTTTTATAAAATATATCTTATATCCATATTGATGATAGGGATTAGGTAAAAATAATTCCAAGACATGTTTATTTGTGAGATTTAGAATTGAAAACTTTGTATTTAGACTTTAGGATGATAACAAGTGAAAAGTCATCATAAGATGAATTTTTTTCATCAATGATAAGGTGTTATGGAAATACTAGAACTTGGTTGAAAAGGAAGTTGATAGAAAATAATCATCTAGCCAAATCCAAGTTAAGGTTAATGGAGATTATATAATGACACAAGTTATATAAAGTTTAGGGGGAATGAAAAGTTCAGAAGTTAGGCCATTAAAAGATATACTAGAATGATCAAGGACTAAAGTGTCTTGGGTTAGAATATTGGAAGGTTATGTTTTAGAAGTTGAAGTTATTGAAAGATCAGAGTCAAAATATTAATTACAAAGATCAAATATATTTAGATGATTGGAACAAAAGTTTTGATCTTATTTTACCTACTTAATTTTAGTAGATAAAGGAGAACCTGAAAGCTCAGAAGAAGTGAATCATCTCATTGATTCTAAAAAGTAGGAGTTAGATATAAAAGAATAATTTGATTCATTTTATGTGAATTAATTATATAACATAACTACCATAGGGTAATAAAAAACTTGAGAACAAATGGTTCTTCCCTTTAAAAGAAGAGGCTGATGGTAGGAAGGAAAAAAATGAAATGATAATAGTGAAAGGATTTCAAAAGAAATGATTGGGATTTTCAAAAAAAAATTCATCAGTAGTTAAACATACTACCATCCAGATGGTTATTAGTCTTGTTTTTTTTGATATATTTCATCTGGAATTAAAGGATGTAAAAAATGGGATATTTTAATTTTGACTTGGAGGATAAAAAATACATGAATCAACCTAATGGTTTTGATGATAATCAAAACTAAGATTTTGTGTGTAAGATAAAGATGAGTATCTATGGATTAAAACATGATACATGGTAGTAGATTCAAGATTTTAATTCTTTTATATTTGAGAAAGGTTTCATGCAGAGCAATGTGGGTCATTGTTCCTATTTGAAGGCATTCAAGGATGGAAGTTTTATCATCTTACTCTTTTATGTGGATTACATTGTCATAGTAGATCTGAAACTTAAGTAAATTCAAGAGATAAAATTTAAGTTTTCCATAAGATTAGAGATGAAACATCATAGGGAGTCTAATAAAATCTTGGTAATATAGATTAATAAAGGCATGAATACTAGAGGTTTGTATTTTTATTAGAGGTAATACATCCAAAAGATAATAGAGAGATTTAGAATGTTCAAATGTAAGACAATATCAACCCCATTGGATAGACACTTCAAACTATCTAAAGGGAAACCAAAAAAAATTAAATATTAAGAGAATTATATATTAAAAGTTCTATTTTCATCAACAATAGGTAGTCTAATGTATTCCATGGTATGTAAATTCTTGAAAACTTCATTTTCAGTGGGATTCATTACCGAGCTCTTGAAAATTTTAGGGAAAGAACATGGGGAAACTACAAAATATATTCTTTGTTATCTCAAAGGATAAAAATATATAACTATATTCTTCAAAAATATTGATTCATTATATTTTAATGCAGATTCAGACTTTGGAAGAGGTTTAGAGACTAGTAATAGTACAAAAATCTATGTATTCACATTTAAAGGAATGTTAGTTTGCTGGATGTCAATGCTACAACCGTTGGTAGAATTGTGCATAATGGAAGTAGAACATGCAGAAATAATGAAAGTAGGGAAAGAAATGACATGGTTGGGGAATCTATTAGAGGAGGTCAAATGGATCAGAGAAGGTGGATTATTATTCTATGATATCTACATTACAATACATTTGGATAATAACCCAGTGTTTCATTCATGGAAAAACCACATCGACCTAAAATATCACTTCATTCGAAATATGTTGTAGGAGAGAGAGCTAAAACTATAGAATATAACTAGAAGAAAAAATACATATAACATTTTAACTAAAGTTATAGTCTAGGAAAGTCAAAGGAAACATTGTGACTTAGTGGGACTAGGGTAATCATAAGGTGGTGGAGACACTATTGCTGCTGTAGAAGTTGGAAGATCTATTTTTCTGATGTATTAGAGGTTTCCTTGGTTTCATTGAAAGTAGTATTCAAGTGGGATATTGTTAGGAATTTTGAATCCTATTTCATGTTTTTATTATTTGACCAAAAGTAGAACCTATAGAAGATAAAACTTGACATGATAATGATAGAGGCATTGAAATCTAGTAGAGGTAGGTGTTCTAGATGATATATTTTAGAACTATTATGGAAGTAGTAGATGTTTGAATTTCATTGATTAGAAGTTATAAAAAAGGATTATTTTGGGAATTATGATGATGATATGTAAAATTCATTCCTCATGGTGTTTTTTGGAAAAGGGTGTAACGTAAGAGTTATCATATGGAATGTAAGAGTAACTTGAATTGTTCACAAGAATTTAGTATTCGGGTTTAGATTACTACATGTGATTGGTGGTTACCATTTTCAATAGAGGGGATCCTATAAAAAACATATTTTTGTGCAACTAGATGACATGATATTCCCTAAAATAAATGTGGGGTGATACCCCTTTTACATGTATTCTAACTTAGTGACTATTGGTGATTAATGATCTAAGTGATTGTAATATTTATTACTTCTGAACAAATTAAAAATATAGTGGTTTTATCTCATGGATGTAGGAAATAACATTTGAACCATATAAATAATTTTTTTTCTTTACTTTGATTATTTCTATTTGAATGTTTGTCTATGAGTCATGCTTGTGAGTATTTATGGGGATTTACTTGGTATGGTGATTTAGGGTATGGTATACCTTCCTTAAGTTATGATACATAAAAATTGGGAGGTAGATTTTAGTCTAGAAAGTTCCAGATCTTTTTTTCCACCTTTATAAGTTCCAGTGGCGGTTCTTCCAGTGGATTAGTGGTGCGACTTACTCCTAACATTTTTGTGACCCATTTCTTGTTGGGATACGAGAGTTGCATGATGGTGAGTTGGTTGAGACCAGATGTTGTGACATCATTTCATTGATAAAATTAAGTATTTATGGTAAAAAGAATCAAAATGTTATAGAACTTAGGGTATGGCTCATGGTATTGGTCTATCAACATGTAATGAGAAGATCTCATGAGTGTCAAAACTCGATTTGTAGTGGATTTTAGACAATATCATGCTCATTGAGCAGGAATAAGAGAAATTTTATGGTGGGAAGCACACCATATATGGTTATAGTGTGTGAAAATAATCTCAAAAATAAACTTGGTAAATGTTGTAGGTGACATGTTAGTAGAACCAACCTAGGGGTGGTTGTGGTTTTACATATATTCTTTCATACAATTAGCCAAGTTATGTTCGGTAAATGGAAAATACCCATATATGGGTATTGATTGATGATGGTCAGGTAAAGTTAGTATGTTTGGTAACTAACAGGCATTAGTTGTGGGTTATATTCTATCGAAATGGTCTATTATGAATTTTGGAATGGACTAGTAGGTTACTGGGTCTATGGTGTGCTAGTTCTCCCAAAAAAGTAAGACAACTAGTATGATGGAATGAGGCTCCATGTTATGAGTTTGGTCTCAAGGGTGAGACTATGGGTTTTGATGAGAATGGTCAAGTTATTCTCTAGTATAACACTGAGAGGGTGATGGTTAGGTATAGAAAAATGATGTAAACCATTAGTATATGGAATCAATAAATTGAGAATTCATTAATGTCACTGGGAGTGGGGCATCATCATGGAGTTGATGGAAATAGTCGTCACCACAGTTTGTAGACCACTAGGTTTTTAAAGGCAGTCAATTTTGTGGGGTATTGGTTTGTTAATTTCACATGTTATTGAGTATTATGACCTAGATAATTAACTTCACACATCATTTAGGTTGTGAATAGACTTTATGATGGAATAGAGTGGGAGACATATGATATTTAGTTCTTTTTTTTGGTTCAGGTATGGTATTGGCATGGTACTAATTGGTGGGAGTTCAAGAGATGGTATGTGAATCTAATGTCAATAGAAAATATGGTACATGGGATATTTATGTGTAGAATTATTGGGGATGAGAATTGTTATGATAGAGAGGTTGTAACGATCCACATTGGTTCATGTTGGTGGAGTCGAAGTAAAACTAGGCTTTAATGAATGTGGAACTGCGTATAATTTTAATTTTTTGAATACGATCTAGAATTGTAATTTATAGATGCATTTTAAATGTTGGAATGGATGTTTTTGAGATGGTATCTTATATGGAATAGACCCAAAATTATTTTCAAGGGTTTAGATGATCGAATGGTGTAGTCTGGTGACCGTAGAGGGCCATTGGGTACTCAGTTGGGTGGAATTAGGTACCCAATGGGGTTCTAGGGGTGCAAGAACATTTATTGGGACCACTAGGTGTCTGATGTGATGAGAAAAAACCATAACTTTAAGCACTAGAAGTTTATCTACCAATAGATCATAAAGTAGAAACAAATCACTGGTATGGATTCTCTAGAAGTTCAATGCATCGAAACATGGAAGTATTACTGCACCCAAATAACTACACTAAATCCAAAACACACACACAAAAATACAAGAATATAAGAAAAGTGAAATAAAATCACAAAAGAAACATCAATTTTATGTGGTTTTAATTTTCATCCTATGTCCACGGGTGAACACTGTAAGATTTTATTTTAATGAAATTATAAAGTTTACAACTTGGGACTTGTTATCCACATGGATCAAAGAGTAAAATTATCACTTAATGATTCGATAAATCTTATAAATGTGGTCCCAATACATTTATAAAGAGGGCCTCACTCATTTATTCATTTTCACTAACTTCCTACAATTGAAATTTACCATCTATTTCATCATGCAACAATCAATTCATTATATAATTCCTCAGCTTGACTGCCTATCATGGGTAAAGGAATAACACTCCTATTCCTCACCCTATCCCAAAATATTTAGCTAAAAGACAACTATGGGAAAAGTCTTTATTTTTGATGGTTTATTTGTGACAAATTAATCTCTTGTCACAAATAATGAAAAATGATGAGTTATTTTCAATGGGATGAGATTCCCATTGAAAATTATAATACCCAATGTATCATTTGCGATGGGATAGGACTCCCATCACAACTGCTTTTGGGATGAATCCATGCCAAAATGTAGGAAAGGATTATTTGTGATAGAATTATGAATTTCATTATAAATAATGTTTTTGTGAAATAAGAAAATGTACCATCACAAAAAATTATGAATTTAACCAAATAAATTATTATTGAAAAATAAAATTATTTGCAATGAAATTAATCATCCCTTCACAAATACTATGTCGGTAGATAATTTTTTTTATAGTGGGTAGAATTTTTGACATGATACATCATAAATAATATTAAAATCATCACCATAAGTAGTTATAGTAATTTATATTGTCAATGAAACCCATCAAAATTAATTTATTACAACGTCCCAGATTTTTTGAAGTGGGTTGAAATCCTCAACCTGTTTGAATTTTTGGAGTTTGGTGGTTATAAAAAATATTTTCTTGATATTTAGAACTTAATTATGATATTTCCTTTGACACAATTCCTTTTTAGATGAGTTTTAATTCTCAGTAAGTTCCTTAGGGTTTTGAGTGGGTTTTGAGTGGGTTTTGGTGCATTGTAGTCCGAAACCCCAACTTTTCTAAGTGCGAAGACTGAGGTGCATGGTTTGGAAAAAAACTATGTAGCCTCCTATGGGAAGCCATGTAGTCCTCCTTTGTCTCTACGGATGGTTTGAAAAAACATGTAAGAGGGGGAGAACAGATATGCATGAGCTCTATAGTTTTTGATAGATGGATCACACATGATTTGCGCATGGTTTGGGAAACCATGCGCATGGACCATGCGAGTGGGGTGCTTGGATAGTGGACACTGCAAAGTTTGTGCATGGTTTTCCAATCTATTAGGAAATCATGAAACCTATTAAAAAGAGAAAAATTAAGATTTCCCCTATTTTTCTTAAGAGGATTTCCCCCTCTTTTCTTCTCCACATGTGACTCTCCTCCTGGATGATCGTGGAGCTCTTCTCTCCCACTTCTAGGATTTGATCCAACTCCATTATCCAGGCTACCTTTTAATCACCGTCAGTCTCACTAGAACCACATCAATAAGGGATTTGATATTCTACCTTATTTTCTTCCTTGATCTTTCCATATGGTACACTAAATTCATGAAATCCATTTTACCTTATTTTTAGGGCAGTCATCTAAAATGCCGATTTCTTCCAAATCATCTTGAGTTAGAGGATGATACTAGATGAGTGTGCATCTACCAATGTGAGTTAAGTAGTGCCTATATTTATCTTTTTATTTCAATCAAGTTTTGGGGGTGCGTTCTTGAGCACACCATTGGGTTGTCTAAGGTAATAATTTAATGATTGCATTTTAATTAATGGATCAACCATATGAGATGCATATGGGAATGCTCCTCCTTGATTAAAAATGGTATAATCCCAGTGAGAGGCTTTGGACCACTTGGGTAGGTTAGGCTAGGTGGGTTATTTAAATTAATTGAATTATATATATTGCTTCTGATGGTTCCATGGGAATGTGATGGGTTAGGCCTAAGGATTGAGATGGTGTTGACCATCTGGATGAGGCAACATAGTTCATCTGGTTGGGTGAGGCCTAGTTTCTATGAGTGATTTTGATCACATGTTGGGTGATGTGATCATCTATTTGAGGTGATGAGGTAATCATGATTAAGGGCATGGCCCAGGACTTTGATATGGTGATGACCATTAGGATGAGAGACATAGTTATAGGGGAATGTGGTATCATGATTATGTGTATTAGGTACTTTTTATTCTCAACATGTTTGGAAAATGTGATGTTGGAGTCATGTGAAAATAGATATGGCTCATATGATGAGGTGATATTGACCATTCAATGTGGGTGGAGGCCTTTGTTAATTGCAGCTTAGGATGGTGTGGACCATTAATGAGGTTGGAGGTGCTTATCATAGAAATCCACGTGGATGGTGAGGAGCCATCAGTTGATGGTGATGAGACTGTCATTTGGGGGATGAAGCTCACCATATATTTAGGTCATTGGGCTAGGATTATTTGGGAGTATGAATATCACTATTCCTCGAGATGTCGACTATTGAGTTGAAGATGTCTATTATTTGGAGGACATACATCACTCTGCCTCAGAATTTAGGCTTCAAGCCATTGGGGATTTTATGAGATGAGGTCTAAGGTACTAGGTACTTGTTGGGAGTGCCCTTTTTGGACACTAGTGAAATGCTTAATGGCATGAAGTGTTGGGTTATGCTTTGGAGGTGGAACTTGAGGGTTTAATTGGGATGTACTTTCACTAGGGGATGTCTTAGGTTGTATGTTATGGATCCTCACCACTATATTTATATAAATATAGATGTGTTTCCATATTCCATATATATGAATAAGGGAACATGGTATACTAGATTTGTTCAAATTAGGTGATTGTATCCTTGTGGATATTGAGCATAAGGGAAACATGTTATTTTTATTGATGTGCATGTGATGTCTTATTTATTTTTAGTATGAACCTACTTTATCATTGATGTAAGTTAGGCACACATTAGTGGTGGAATACTGAGATTTATTTTCATACCCTACAATAACCCCTTGGGACTCGTGCATATTTTATGCTTATGTGATCAGGTAAGGGTTTGGGATCAGGAGCTGGACCTTAGTAACCATGTTGGGCTGTTATCATGGGATGGATGGAAAGGGGCCTTGTAGGTTCTTGCATCAGCTAGAGTTTACTTTTGATTTTCTTATTTTGTATTCAATATGATTATATATGTATGTACTGAGGTTATCCACATATAATCCTTTCTACCTATTTCCATGTATGACCTGACTTGTATGCATGCTTCTATAAATGGTATCATGTTCTATTTCATTCTATAATTGGTATGTTTGGGATAATTTATTTATTATTGTTATTGTCTATTGTTTCTTCCACTATGATAGTTTAATGGTATTTCTTCCACTATTATATTTATCTATAGACCTTTATTATTATTACCACTAGAGGGTATAGTCTCCCCACTATCACCTATTTACATCCTCACTGCTAGTTATTATCCTTTGGCGTATAAGGAGGCATGCTAAGGACTAGTGGTCAACCAAACCTAACTACTATCTAGGTGGAAAAATGATCTAGAATTATACAAATGGTTTTATGTCTTAATATTTGGGATATGGTAGGTTGGATACTAGGATATAGTTTGAACTAGGTTTAGAGATCGTGTTTGGGTGCCTGCATCCCCATGCATGGGGGAAAAACTATGTTTCTAAGGGTGGGAAATTGATGTTATTATTTTATCTTTTATAGTTTATTTGATTTCCACCTCACGTGGTGCACTTAGGTGTGATTATTATCTATTGTGATATGTGACCCTTGGCTTGGTATGGAAAGGCATGATTTCTATGTTTTCCTGATAGGTACATAGGATGATATATATATATGTGTGTGTGTGTGTGTGTGTGTGCACCTATGATTAATTGCTTGTGATTTTTACTAGGAACCTAGATTTCACTAATAGGGGTTGGTTTTTTTAAAGAGTCAACCAAGGAAGATAAATAGTATTTTCTTACTTAGCCTCTCATTAGTGACATTCTACTCATCCAACCTAGACATGGGGTTCCAATGAAATCTGTGTGTGATGCTATGTGATATGTGATATATATATGTATGGTCCTATATCTGATAAGAGTAGACATGGATTATGATAGGGGTGAGTTATTTAAAATGTCAATAAAGAATATAAATAGTGTTTTCCTATATAGCCTATGGGGAGACATTCTAATTAACTACCTTAGATGAAATGTGATGCTTGACTCTCTAATGGGTGGGTGAGGGGCCATGAGGCTGGATTTATGTGATACCTAGCTCTGATATGGGTGGGTAAGGGGCCATGATGCCAGATGTCATGTGACATGGTTATGATAGGGGAGTGTAAGGGCGATGAGATTTCACTGCTTGTTACAACTTTCCCTATCTGCATTATGTATTTAATGTTATTGATGTATGGACATCATGATTGGTATTCAATGGGATTCCACCTAGATAGATTCCAGTGGAACATTAGGAGGGTGGTGATATGGTTCCACATGATCATGCATGGGATGAGTCCCCTGAGGGTCAGGATGAGGGCCTAGAGGGTCAGGAAGATCATGATCCATAAGTACAGTCATAGGTACATGCATAGGAACATGCACCAATATTGGTGGGTTAGCTATAGGATATGACATCTTTTGGGACATGTCTTGATGAGAAGCTCAGGTAGAACCTAGAATGTGTCATACAGGGTATCGAAAGGGGAGATCATGGAGCTGATCCATCAATGGAATACCTGAATCAAGAGTTCTAGTTACATCACCCACTTCTATTTCAAGGTGAGGGTAGAACACATGTAGCTAATAAATGGATAGTGTTAGTGAATACCATCTTTGATTAGTTTGAGACACCCCCAAGATGGAGGGTGAAGCTGGTGACATACTTGCTTAGAGGACCAACTAAATGTTGGTTGGATGTACAAGTTTAGGCAGGAAGACATGGGGAACTTTATTGGAAGGACTTTGAGGCCGGGTTCTTCAAGAATTTCTTCCTGGATATGATGAGGAAAGAGAGATCTTGGGAGTTCTTGAACCTTTATCTTGGAGACATGTACGTCATGAACTATTAATATACATTCACATACTTGTATTGTTTTGAAATCATTATGGTGGGTGATGACACCTTGAGAGTGAGGTGTTTCGAGGATGGTTTATGACACACCATCAGGGTGTAGGTAAACATATTTAGGTTGGCCTCATTCTTAGAGGTTGTGAACTAGACATTGATAGTCGAGGGAAATTTGATAAACCGTTCATACTTGAGCTGGGTGATAGATTCAAGTGATTTTAGTGATGATGCTTCAGGTGTTAGTAAGCTAGGCCATGAGGAGTCTTAGTAGGGTGTTCAGGATAGAGACTCTAGAAGACCACCAAGGAGTGAGACTTCGATGATGTGCTTCTAGTGTGGGCAGCTGGGAAATGTGCATATGTAATATGATCAGGCACCGAAGGAGTGTCGATCATACATCCAAGTTAGGAATCTTGATAGGTTCAACATGAAGCCTTCTTGGACAACCGGTAGCTAGGGACTAGGGAAGAATCATGGATTTAAGGTTGGATTGGGAGTAGTTCCAGGAGCTAGTAGTTGGGATTCATTTTCACATGGTGGTTGTGGAAGAGATAGTGGGACCCAACAGTGGGGTCAGTGGCTAATAGCTGGTACAACTTCATAGGGAGGCCATGCATTAGGTAGTTGGACTTCAAAATAGTTGCACACAATGGAGCTTCAAAGTGAAGAGTAATATAGGGATCTAACAATAGTTAGAGGTACGCAGTGGGTGTGACCAGGTTTTATTTTATGTTGGCATGTACCTTTGTAGGCATGTCCAGTTTTGGGTGCATGAGATGAAAAGGTTGTTTTTTGGACTAACCAAGTGTTGGTTAGTAGGTTGGAATGCGTTATATATATATATATATATATGAGGTGCATGGCATCAAGATTTATTATGGGCATCATTGAGATGTGGGTTTTATTTAAGGTGCATGGTTCTAGGACTGATTACGGGGAACCGATGAGATTAAGTATTTGTGGGTGCCCGATGAGGCATGAGTAATTTTGGGCATCAGATGAGATGCGGGACCTCATATGCAACATGTGCGACATAGGCATGAGGTGGGAATCTGATGAGATGTGGGACTTGATGGGTGTTAAACATGAAATGAGCATGATTTGAGATCTTGATGAGGTGTAGGTGTGAGGATGCTTCTCAAGAGGAATTTTGAGTCTAGGGATGGTTGGTAGACCATTATAATTATGAGTTTTGGGTTGGGAAGTGACTGGGGTAAGTAACTCCTAAGGTGGGGAGTGCCTTGATAGATTTGAATCATGAGCTTGTGACTGGGGTAGATTAGGTTGTTTTAAATAGATGGGTATGTTTGGTACCATCTCTGAGTAATGATTTATAGCATGGGGATAAGCTATGTTAAGGTGGTGATATTGTAACGTCCTAGATTTTTTGGAGCGGGTCAAAATCCTTAACCTGTTTGAATTTTTGGTGTTTGGTGGTTAGAAAAACTCTTTTATTGATATTTGAAACTTAATTACGAGAGTTAATTTGATCTAAGGCCTTGTTTTTATATGTGATTTAATGCTCGGAAAGTACCTCAGGGTTTTGAGTGGGTTTCAGGTTTGTTAGGGACCAAAAACCCAAATTTTTTAAGTGTGCAGACTAAGGCACACTATTTGGACAAACTGTGAATCCTCCTAAGGGAAACCATGTGACCCTCATTTGGCTCTATGCATGGTTTGAAAAACCATGTAGGAGGGGGCACACGAATGTTCGAGATATCTGTAGTTTTTTATAGAGGGATTACACATGATTTTCATACAGTTTTGGAAACTATGTTTATGGACCATGAAAGTGGGGTGCTTGGATAGTGGGAACCAAACAGTTTTCCAAATCGCGCAGTAACTGTGAAGCCTCTTAAAAATAGAAAAATTACCATTTATACTCTATTTTTCTTAAGAGGGATTTTCCCTCTTTTATTCTCCACATGTGGCTCTACTCTTGTTCGGCTTTGGATCTCTCCTCTCCCTCTTCTAGGTTTTGATCCAATTCCATCATTCAAACTCTGATTTGACTGTTGTTGGTTTCATTGGAACTGCATCGGTAAGGGATGTGACCCATTAGCTTCTTTTCTTCCTTACTCTTTCCATATGGTGTGCTAAATCCATGTGATCCATTTTACCCTATTTTCAGGGTGTTCATATAAAATGATGATTTCTTCAGAACCAAATCAGGTTAGAGGCTCATACCGAATAAGAAAGCATCTACCAATGTAAGGTAGGTGGTTTCTAGATTTATCTTTGATTTCACTCATTTTATACTGGGTTATCTAAGAGAGACCTTAATAATTAAATTATTTTATTTTAATTAATGAATTGATAATATGAGATTCCTATGGGTACAATCCTCCTTGAATAAAAATGGTATAAGCCTAGTGAGAGGCTTTGGACCACCTGGGTATGTTATTCCGGGTGGGTTATTTAAATTAAATTGAATTATATGTATTGCTTGAGATGGTTTCATGAGAATGTGATAGCTTAGGCCTAGGGATTGAGATGGTGTTGACCATATAGTTGAATCAATGTAGTTCTTCAGGTTGAGAAAGGTCTGAGTTCTATGAGTGATGTTGCTCACATGTTGGGCGATATGGTCATCAGTTTGAAGAGATGAGGTCTTCATGATCGAGGGCATGACCCGAGACTTTGAGATGGTGATGACCATCTAGATGAGTGAAATGGTCGTAGGGGAATGAGGTGTTGGGATGATGTGGATTAGGTACTTTTTTAGTGATTACCACTCACCATGATTGTATGACATGCTTTTGGAGTTGTGTTCACACAGATTGGACTCAAATGATGAGGTGGTGTTAACCAATCGATGTGGGTAGATCCCTTCGTTAGTTGAGGATTAGGATGGTATTGACCATCAGTGAGGTTAGAGGTGCTTTCCATAGAAATCCACATGAATAGTGAGGATCCATTGGTTGATGGTGATGAGACCATTAGTTGGGGGCTGAGGCTCACCGTATATTGAGGCTGTTGGGATGAGATTATTTGGGAGTATAGATATTGCCATTCCTCAGGATGTCGGCTATTGAGATGACAATGTTTATTATTTAGAGGATAGAAATCATTGTGCCTTGGACGTCGAGCTTTGAATTAATGGGGATTTTATAAGCTGAGGTATGAGGGACCAGGTACTTGTTGGGTGTGGCATTTTTGGACGTTAGTGATATGCTAGATGGCATGAGGTGCCATGTTATGCTTTGGAGGTGGAACCTAAGGGTTCATCTAGGATGCACTTTCATCAGGGGATGTCTTGGGATGTATTCTAAGGATCCTCAACAATAAACTTATATATATACAGAAATGTCACCATATTACATATATATATATATATCCGGGGGCACATGATATACCAGTGATGGCTAAAGTAGGTGATTGCTTCCATGTGGCTATTGAGCATAAGGGAAGAAGGTTATTTATATTGATGTGCATGTGGTGTCTTATTTATTTTTAGTATATACCTGCTTTATCATCGATGTAAGTTAGGAACACGTTGGTGGTGGTCTACTGAGATTTATTCTCACACCCTACATGGGCCCCTCAGGATGCGTGTAGATTTTATGCTTCTGTGATCAGGTATGGGTTTGGGCTCGAGAGATGGAATATAGTGATCATGTTAGGCTATTAGCATGGGCTGGATGGAAAGGGACTTTGGAGGTTCTTGCATCATCCAGAGTTTACTTTTGATTTTATTCTTTTGTATTCAACATGCTTATATATGTATGTATTGAGGTCGGCCATGAGTGACCCTTTCTGCTTATTTCCACGTATGACCTAACTTGTATGCATGCTTCTATAAATGGTATCATGTTTTGTTTCATTCTGTAAATGGTATGTTTGGGATCATTTATTTATTATTACTGCTATCTATTGTTGCTTCTACTACGAAAAGATATTGGTCCTATCGTTTTACGGTCTTTCTTCCACCGCTATATTTATCTATAGACCATTATTATTATTACCACCATAGGGTATAGTCTCCTCACTATCACCTCTTTACACCCTCATTTCTAGTCGGAAGCCTTTGGGGTACGGGGATGCGCAGTTAAGGCCTAATGGTCAACCGTCCCTGAGCACTATTTGGGTGGTTAAATGGGTAGGGGCGCTACATCTAGCCTATATAATCCCACCCCACCTCCATTCTTCCAACTGAAATTCTAAACTATTTTCCTGATTTCTTTTCGGTTTATCTTCGTGAATGTTTTATTTTTTACAGAGATTTTTCACAAAGAAGTTTTCAGGATCACATAGGTGTTTTCACTCCAATAACGCGCCATTTTTGAGGTATTTATTTTAAACATTTTTAATTGTTAGTTTATTTAATTTATTTTTTATTAGTAATATTTAGGAATAATTAATATTAATTAGTTGCAATCAGCAGTAATTGGTTGTAATTGATATTAATTATAGATAATTAGTACCAATTAGTAATAATTTTCAATAATTAGTACATAATTTATAATTTGTAATTAATTAGTAAAATTCTTGAAATAATTAACAATAATTGGTACTAATTAATAATAAATATTGTAATTAGTAATATGTTTTTAAAATAATTAATGAAAATTAGTAATATTTAATAATAATTAATGATATTCAGTAAATAATTCATAAATTTTTAACATTAATCAGTAATAAATAATAATAAATAATAATTAGTAATAATTAAAAATAGTAATAATTATTAATAATTAAGAAAAATAAGTAATAATTAATGAAAATTAATAATAATTAACAATAAATAACACAAATTAGTAATAATTAGTAATAATTAGAAATAATTATAATTAATAGTAATAATTTTTAATAATTAAAAAATTTCTATTAATTACAAACAATTACCATAAATTAGTAATAATTAATAATAAATACCAATAATTAATCAATAATTAGTAAAAGTTAGAACTAAATAGTAATAATAAGAAATAATTATAAATAGTTAGTAATAATTAGTAATAATTGTCAATAATTTCTAATATTTTTTAACAAATACAAAAAATAGTAATAATTTGTAACAATTAGTAATAATTGCTAATAATTACCACTAATTAATAATAATTAATAATAATTAATAATAATTAATAATAATTAATAATAATTAGTAATAATTAGTATTAATTTGTAATAAGCAGTAATAATTACCAATAATTCATTGTAATTAATTATAATTAGTAATAATTAGTTATAATTAGCAAAAATTAGTAATATTTAGTACTAATCAGTAATAATTGCAAAAAATTACCAATAATTAGTAAAAATTAGTTATGATTACTAATAATTTGTAATAATTAGAAATTATTAACAATAATTAGAAATAATTAGAAATTATTACCAATAATTAGTAACAATTAGTATTAATTACAAATAATTACAAAAAATTATCAATACTTACAAAAAAATTACAAAAAATTACTAATTATTACAAATAATTACAAATAATTACAAATAATTACAAATAATTACAAATAATCCCAAATAATTATTTATAATTACCAATAATTTGTAATAATTTATTGAAATTACTAATAATTAGTAACAATTTCCAATAATTACTAATAATTAGAAATAATTAGTAATTATTTCTAATAATTAGTACCAATTACCTATAATTAAAAATAATTAAAAATAATTAAAAATAATTATAAATAATTTCAAATAATTATAAATAATTAGTAATAATTACCAATAATTAGTAATAATTTTTAATAATTACAAATAATTTGTAATAACTACCAATAATTACCAATAATTAGTAATAATACAGATACTTAGTAATAATTAGTAATAATTAGTAATAATTAGTAATGATTAGTAACAACTAGTAATAATTAGTATCCATTAGTAATAATTAGTAATAATTAGTAACAATTAGTAACAATTAGTAATAATTACCAATAATTAGTAATAGTTAGTAACAATTAGTAATAATTAGTGATAATTAGTAATAATTAGCAATAATTAGAAATAATTAGTAAAAATTAGTAATAATTATCAATAATTAGTAACAATTAGTAATAATTATTAACAATTAGTAATAATTAGTAATAATTATCGATAATTATCAGTAATTGTAAATAATTATCAACAAATTACCTATAATTTTACAAAAATACTAATAATTATAAAAAATAACCAATAATTATCAATAATTACTAATAATTGATGATAATTACCGATAATTGGCAATACATAGTAATAGTTTCTGAAAATTGGTAGTAATTTGTAATAATTTCTATTAATTAATATGAAATATTTCTATTCACTATTATTCTTTTAATAAGTAATAATTTATGATATTTAGTTATAAATACCACTAATCATCGATATTTGGTAATAGTTATAAATAATCTGTATTTTTTTTAATTTTTTTTGATTTTTTAGATCATCATTTCCTCTTATCTAATTAATTATAAGCAATATGTTTATTTTATATTATTTAGAAATATATATAATAAGGAAGTAGACAATAATTTTTATTGAATGATCATGATTTGATAAATCATCGTATAAATCTAAACAGTTCTGGTATAAATCATGTATATATTGAGGATGTTGAAACCTTTTTATCATTTGCATAATCAAAACAAGAATTTATTTCAGAAATTAAAACTAAGTGTCCATGTAAGAAATGAGATCTGATAATATTTAAAACATTTGACAGTGTTGGGATTTATCTATTACATTTTAGGGTTTATTAATTAATTTATGTATTAATTGTTTTGTTAATTGTTCTTTTTTCCCATTGTTTTTCACATATAGCTTTTGGAAAGAGGGTGCGATTATGAAAAATTATTTTTCTAGACCATGGGTGATGTGGGATCAAATTTCCATTGATGTTCATAATTTCATGTTTAATCATTGGATAGTGCATAAATAAGTACTATTTATTTTAAAATTTATTTAATTATTAACTTGCTATTATTAATTATTTATAGCGTTTATAATATCTCATTGAAGATAGCATGAAATCCACTATCTGGGAGTCCCGAGAGATCTATATCCATGGGTTTTGTCATCAATTTTTTCACAATCTAATAAAGAGATCCATGGAGAAAACTGGAGCCACAATTTGTGATTTTTCTTATTGTAGCCATCAGCCTGATTACAACTCATCTCATGTTTGTAATGGATTATGTTCCTATTTGATGAAAGATAGTTTTCAAATGATATCATTATCAGGATAGAAGAACTAGGGGAGGTAGTAGGTCACACATATAACTGGTATCTATACATTTACTCATCGATGGTATATAGTAAGTAATTTTATTTAATAATGTATATATAATTTAAATGTAAAATTTTTATTTTATATTTATATAGGTAGGTGAGCATCCTGATGTTACAGAGTTTGATGTTTTTAAGAGGATGTACATTAATTGTTCCACTGGAGAGATTATTGGTGGCTGATAGCATCTGATTGTGGTTAATATTTTTTTTATTTTTAAAATTAATTAAAAATAATATTTTAAATATTTTAATTTCAAATTACATCTGAAGGAGGTATATGAGGTCGTGAATTCTCACACACATGATGATATTTAGGCCAAGACTGGGGTTAGGACACTAGTGTGTGACGATTTAATGAGGTAACATGGATGCATGCGACTTAATATGCTATCGACAAAGGCCTAGTGGTTGATATTGGTTCTTGATTGATTACTGTCAGTTTTTATGGTACTAATTCATGGTTTTTCATCCAACATAAGGGGATATTGTACAAAGTTATCATCATCGTCTGCTGTAACACCCCAAGCTTCCACAATATGCTTCTCTTTGAATAATACAATAGCGTGTGTTGTATGCAACTTCGAGTTCTAACACACCACAACCAATCAAACTAGCCGTTATTAATAGTAATACACACTTTTTTGAAATTTTATAAACTTTATATTTCAAAATGGACTTAATTTTTGGATTCGGAATATCGAAATTAGCTTTGGGTGAATTTTTTGTATTTTTCTGAAAACTTTCAATTTTTGATGAATAGTGAAAAACAGTGAGTTATAGTTTAAAACCAAATTTTTATTTAAATAATTATTTATTTTATTTAAATTTATTTTAGGTCAAAATAGATACATAATACCTATATATGTTCAATTTAATTCATTGGAGTCATTTTGTAATAATATTTGATATATAAATTTTATTGAACTTTTTACCGTTTTTACCCACCTCCTAGGAGCATATGCAAATTTACATAAAACTTAATTTTACCACTTCTATGAGTTGAATTTCCAAAATCCAAGAGACACAGTTGATATCAGTAAGTAAAATGTGGTTCAATAAGATGAAAATAATTTTTTTGAATAGTAACTTTTTACTTTTATTTACCAGGGTTAAAAGTAAATAGGGTAATTAAGGGAAAAAATGATATTATTATTACTCTAACACATGTTCTAATTATATTGAGTAAGTGTAATTAGACAAAAAACAAACTTAGGAATAAAATATGATCCTTTAGGTCCACTTGTATTAGATTAGGGCATTTATTATTATTTAATTCAAAGAAGAGTTAAAAGTGTTAAATTCAAAGATTAATAACTAAAATTTTTTTAATATAGGGTTACACATAAAATAAATTTTACTATAAATATTAATTAGAAATATAAAAATATTTCCTACATAATGGTATTTTTTTTATAATTTTTAAAAATTAAATAATTTAATTTATTTATGACACAATGATGATGCAGTAATTACCTAATTAATGAAATGTTAAAATAATTGATATTATAAATATCCAAATAAATGTAATTTTATACTTTTTATGAATTACAAAAATTTTATAGGTTAATATGGCATGTTAGAGTTGGTTAGATGATTTTTTTTCGAAGTAATAATGCTATTATGAATTTAGAAAAAACAAAATACCAAATAGTGTCAAAATTGACATAAAAGAGGTTTTAAAACAAATATTATATTATTAATTTATATTCTATTCCTAAAAATATAAGGTTCAGAAAAAATACTTATATAATGATAGGTGTATAATTAATGAAACACTTGGGGTTCTCTTGGAAGTTTATAGTAAGTTTATTAGCCATATAATATAAAAATACAAAGAGACATGGTAAATGTCAAACTATTTAACTAATAGTTAACTCTAAAAGATAAGGTTAATATAGTGACCCAAACCTATCTAAAACCTTTTTATTGAGGGGTTTTTTACACATCCCCACCTTAGCCTTTGAATAAGTAATTTTGGAGCCATTATAAACCAAAAATGATTTTATTATAAAATAATATTTCTAGCTTTTCCTAAGGTTCCCCTCACCCCTCTTATAAAAGGGACTCCCCCTTCTCTCTAATTCACACCTTCAAAGCCATTTGGATCGTCCAAACCCTACCCAAATACCCTATAAACTATCCTCTCTTCATCCTAGAGAATTCCTTTAGTCATAAAGCCAAACTAAGGAGCCCTTTTGATCAAATCAAATGGAAGAACCCGAAGAAGAGGTAAATATCTCACCACCTCTTTCTTGTTTTTTCTTCTTCCACTTCTTCATTCCTTGTTGTTTCCATTATAAAATAATAAATCAAATATATTCTATATACTGTGATGATATTATAAATATGTTACAACCATATTCATTATTCGATCCATACTTTTAATGACATGTCACCATAAGTGCGTACGTACGGCTTACCGTCTCCACGTCGTGGTGTAATTGTTATTCAATACATTATTATTTGGATGGGTATAATAATGATGTGTAATTTATGTAAATAATAAATATAACAAAATAATGATTCTTTATATATGATATACCATCCAATTATATATTATCTTAATATCAAAAGAATGATATTGTCGCTGGTTCGTACGTACGGATTACCATCTCCACGAACGCGATGAGATTCATTCCCCATCATATACATTCAAGAATAATTTTCATTAGATGATTAAAAATAATGGTTAAAGACTTAATATCATTCTTAATATGAATAAGATACATTCTATCCATAACAAACATTACTTACGTAATAAAGCATATAAAGGAAAACAAATCAGTTAACACCCGAAACGACGATAATACTAAGATATTATTAACAAAGTAATGTTAAAAGATCATATATGATATCATATTAATATATATGATTCTTTTATAATTTAATAAAAATTATTTCACCATTATAAAGAAGTTTAACCTACCCTCGACTAAGGAAAAGTACAAGGTAAGGGTTAATTTCACAATCTCTTTATTATCCAAGATTGTTTTTACATAAGTATCTACTAGGACATATTTATTATACATGTCCATGTTTTATAAAAGAGTTATAAAAGAGATTATTTTTAAGGTACTTTTTACTAAAACATCATTTTAAATGTTTTAAAGATTTATTCTTCTAAACCTTTCTCATTAATTTCTATGTTTTCAAAATGGTTTTAAGGATTTATTTATATGGAAACAAATTTTTTTAAAATGTTAATTCCATTAAAAAATTCAAAGTGGTATGGGACACTTTGATTCAAAAATGTATTTAAATGTATTCCTTTCTAAATTGTGTGAATTTTAAATATTTTTTATGAAAAATGGATATTTATCTCAAATAGTTTTACAAATAATTTTCATCTATGTCAACATCCTTTGATTGATTTTAAACTTGTTTGAAGTTGATTTATTTTTATAAAAATATTCCATATTGTATTGAAGGTTTTGTGATATGTTTGACTATGGATGTGTTATTTTTATAGCATTCATGGTTTATGGATAAAGTATTGACATTTCGTATGATAGTTTTAATATGAATGTTTATGTTACGTTTAAACCTTTTCATATAAGGAATGCATTGGACTTAGTAAGTGACGGGTGGAGCCCGCTATAGCTCCTCGATGAATCGGTAGGTCTCATGAGACAAACTAGTGTCTTGGCACAAGGCCTTGAAAAAATCTTATTTGTAGTCTTGGCACAAGGCCTTGACTATTTGGTTATGAAGTCTGGTATTATGCATTCCATAATTATGAAAGTGGCTATTGATATTGCATGTGATTATTCAACTAGTAGAATATCCATGTGAGTAATTAAATGACATTATTTTGATTTATATTTGTCATATTATGATGAAGTTTATGTTGAAAAGGATTTTTTTTAGTTCTATACATTTCCTTAAATGTTTATGCTTATTTATGAATGTTTCCGCTATATTTTTATTCTTACTGAGCATCTGAGCTCACCCCTTTCTATGTTTTATTTTTCCCAGGATGCGAATAAGTATATTATGACTGACCTATAGGGATAGTCTATGGGACCTCATTGTTGTATATGGAAACAATGTTGTTGTAGTTTTCCATTTTATGAAGTAATGTAAACCTTATGAATGTATCTAGTACTTCCAAGGATACTAAACTAATTGTTTTTTTGAGACTTGATCTTTTGTGATACTGCCAATGATATGTAATAATTCACCGACTCTGGGCTTCTGGGGTTGGGGTATTATAGTTGGTATCAGAGGAAGTTTAGTAAAAACCTTGGAAACTAGATTTAGATAAACTCTGATTAGAGCACATAGCCCTAAGATATACTTTGAGTATTTGTATAGAAGAACATCCTAGAATTTTGGTATTGTAGATATTTTGTGAGTTTTCAAAGAAATACATCCCTGTCTAGATACGAGAAGGTATAGGTGGCTCTGGCACAGATGTACCTAGGGGTAAAATCCAAAAACACCACTTTGAGCTAGACTTGAATGGGAACTGGTGCACGACAACAGGCCTTGCTGCACTCTTGGTTACAACACTCCCGGGGGATATGCTTAGGATAATTCTCATTTTCTTTACAAAACATTATGAAGGGTTTATGAGTATATACTTAATCAAAGAAAACATTTTTTATGATTATGGATTGTATCCATAAACTGTTCAATTTATGTTAAGTGTTTTACAAGTTTGGAATTATGTATTTCGATTAATAAACTAATCTAGTTTATGCCATTGTTTATAAATGGTGCCTAGTGGAAGGAATGGAAGCCGTATTAATGAACACACTCCATGTTGGGATTTCCCTCCTACTCAAGATATTTATAGTAGAGCTGGTGATGCAACCGGTGTTGATCAGCTAATCACCATACTAGGACAACTCACTCAGGTTATGAATAATAACCTTACCCGTATGGAGCACCCTGATCCGCATCATGGAGGATAAATGTTAGATGGATTCCTGAGGAAACAACCATAAACATTCAATGGGGGTAAAAATACACTAGTAGATGAGCAATGGATAAATTCCTTAGAGAAAATATTCCACGCCTTGGGGAGTAGCAAAAGGGAAAAAGTTGTCATGGCAGTTTACCACCTCACTGGAGATGCTGATCAGTGGTGGTCATTGATTTAAAATACAAAGGAAGATGATGAAGTATCAAATATGAAATGGAGGGAGTTTAAATAAATTTTATTAGAAAAATACTTTCCTCATGACCATCGAGCAGATATGGAAAGACAATTTCTGAGTCTGAGGCAAATGGAGGATGAGAATGTCACAGAGTATAAAGATAACTTTACAAGGTTAGCGAGGCATGCTGCAGATTATATACATAACCCAATAAGTAATATTTATCATTTCTTTGATGGGTTAAAACCATTTATCCATCGAGTATTAGTCTCACAATCCTTCTCGTCGTATGAAGATATTGTCTCATGTGCTATCAAGACAGAAAAATAATTCTCTAAGTATTACATCTTTAAAGCAAAGCAAGAGAAGAAGAGATCTGCTGAACACTCTGGAAATGGAAATAAGGGGAAGAAGGGAAAATTTGAATATCTATCTTGCAGTAAATGTGGGAAGAAACACCCTGGTACTAGCCTGAAGGGAATGAGAGTCTATTACAAGTGTGGTGAAAAAGGCCACCAATCTCATGATTGCAAGGGGAAGAAAGAGGCTGTCGATGTTGAATGCTACAATTGTAGAGAAAGGGGGAATTATTAAAATGAATTTCCTAATCATTATGAGAACTTAACACAAAAGAGGACAAGGGATCAAGTCCAATCTTATGATATCATTACTGCTGAGGTTGAAGCTCTGAAATACGTAGTGGTAGGTAATTTAATGGTTTCCTCTAGTTTAGCCAGTGATTTATTTGATTCCGGATCATCGTATTGTTTCATATCTTCCCAGTTTGCTAAGAAAATTAGATATTTCCAATTTTATTTAACAAGGGAGTTGTCAGTCAAAAATTTTAAGGGAAGTGTCATTGCTACAAAGTTTTGTGAATCAGTTCCCATTAGGGTATATAAATTTTCTTTATATGCTGATCTCATCGTCATACCCATGATTGAATTTTATATAATCCTTGGTATGAACTGGATTTCGGGCCATGATGCAAAAATTTATTTTAAGAAGAAGGAGGTTAATATTTTTGATGACGATGATAAAGAACACCTTATCTTTAGAGACGAATCGTCACCACCTAATTCTTATCTAGATCCACCCCTAGTAGCTCAACTAAATTAAATTATTGGGGAGGAATAGAATGAAATAACTATGGGTGTGGAAAGGAATGTTCAAATAGAGGATGTACCTATTGTGAAAGAATATGTTGATGTGTTTCTAGAATATTTACCTGGACATCCTCCTGAATGAGAAATTGAGTTTTCCATTGATTTAATTCCTAGATCAAGGCCCATATCAAAGACCACTTATAGAATGGCCACTATGAAATTAGTTTAACTAAAGAAAAAACTAGAGGAATTGAGTAATAAGGGATTTATTCACCCTAGTGTTTCTCCATTGGGAGCCCCTGTCCTTTTTGTTAAGAAGAAAGATGGATCTATGAGGTTGTGCATTGACTATAGGGAGATCAATGCTATAACAGTAAAGAAAAATTATTCCCTACCTCACATTGATGATTTATTCGACCAACTTCATGGATCTAAATACTTTTAAAAGATTGACCTTCGATTTGGATATCATCAGTTGTGTGTGAAGAAGGAAGACATTCTGAAAACAGAATTTCAAGCCAAGCATGGCCATTACAAGTTTACAGTAATGCCTTTTGGATTGACTAATGCACTCTCTCTCTTCATGTATCTAATGAATAGAGTTTTCAAGGAATATCTTGATGGATTTTTAGTGGTATTTATTAATGATATCTTAGTATACTCCAAAAGCTACAAAGATCATGAAAATCACTTGCACATTATTCTAAAGACTCTTAGAAGGCATGAATTATATGGGAAGTTTAACAAGTGTGAATTCGGGCTTCAAGAGATTTCTTTTCTTGTTCATATTGTCTCTAAGGATGGAATCTATATTGATCCTTCTAAGACAAGATCAATAAAAGAATGGAAAACACCAATGAGTATAACTAAGGTACACAGTTTTATTGGTTTAACAGGTTATTATCAGCGTTTCGTCCATAATTTTTCCCGATTAGCTAACCCATTAACCAAGATCACAGGTAAAGGGGTTAAATTTGTTTGGACAAAAGTGTGTGAATAATGTTTTGAATAACTGAAGAGAAGATTAGTCAATTCTCCTATATTGACTCTACCATCGGGGAATGATGGGTTTGTTATTTATAGTGATGCATCAAATAAAGGACTTGGTTGTGTCCTTATGCATAATGATAGGGTTATTTCCTATGCATCACGACAACTAAAAATTCACAAGAAAAACTATCCTACTCATGATCTTGAGTTAGAAGTTGTAATCTTTGCTTTGAAGATATGGAGAAATTATCTCTATGGTGAAAAATGTGAGATATATACCGATCACAAGAGTTTGAAGTATATTTTCTCACATAAAGAACTCAACATGAGGCAAAGTAGATGGCCTGAACTACTCAATAATTATGATTGTACTATACACTACCACTCGGGGAAGGCAAATAAGGTGGAATATGATTTGAGTATAAAGGATCATGGAGTTTTGAACAAGATGAGAGTTGAAAAGGATCCAATATATATGGATCTAGTAAAGATGGATATGGGAATCACCATGGAAGGTGAAACATCAAAACTTTTTCAAATGGTTGCCAAACCATCTTTACTAGAAAGGATAAAGAGTTCTCAGACCGATGATAAAGAGTTTAAAAAGAAGTTTAAGGCTGTGAATAACGGGATATTGAGTGACTTCGTATATGAAGATGGAATTTTGAAAATTGGGAAGAGACTTTGTGTTCCCGATATAACTGATCTAAAAAGATAATTGTTGGATGATTCTCATAGTTAAAATTTCTCTATATACCCTGGGATCCCAAAAATGTATAGATATTTAAAGAAAAATTTTTGGTGGGACTACATGAAGAGGGAGATTTCTGAATTTGTGTCAAGATGTATGGTTTGTCAACAAGTGAAAGCTAGAATGCAATAGCATGGAGAAGTCATGAAACCTCTTCCCATACTTGAGTGGAAATGGGATAATATTACGATGGAATTTTTCATGGGACTACCAAAGACTCCTAGAAGGAACGATGCAATATGGGTCATTGTTGATCGTCTTACCAAGTCAACACATTTTCTTGCTATAAGAGAAGATTTACCACTTGAACGCTTAGAAATACTATATATTAATGAATTTTTAATACTTTATGGAGTACCACTATATATTTTTTCTGATCTTGATCCCCATTTTACATCAAGATTCTTGAAAAGTCTTCAAAAATCCCTGGATACTGAACTTCATTTGAGCACTGCCTACTACCCCCAAACTGATGGAAAATCAGAACGAACTATTAAAACATTAGAATACATGTTGATATCATGCTCACTTGACTTTCAAGGTATGTGGGATCAATATTTACCTTTGGTAGAATTTTCCTATAACAATAGCTTCCATTCAAGTACTCAGATGGCACCATATGAAGTGTTATACGGAAAGAGATGTCGTACACCAACCTGTTGGGATGATGTTGGTGAAATAAAACTCATAGGCCCATAACTTGTGGAGGAAACGATGGAAAGGGTGAAGGTAATCCAAACCTACATCAAAGCAGCACAAAGTAGGCAGAAGAGCTATGCTGATAACCAAAGGAAGGATTTGGAATTTTAGGTTGGAGATCATGTTTTCTTGAAGGTATCTCCATGGAAGGGTGTTATACGTTTGGTTAAGAAGGGAAAATTAAGTCCCAGGTACATCGGACCTTTTGAAATTCTAGAACGAATTGGGGCTGTAACTTACTGTTTGGCAATACCGCCAAGTCTCTCCAAAGTTCACGATGTGTTCCACATATCACTGTTGAAAAAATACATGCCTGACCCAATGCATGTACTCACCTATGAGGAATTAGAACCGGAACCCAATATCTCTTATTGCGAAGAGGCTGTCAAGGTTCTTGATACAAGAGAACAAGTGTTGAGAAACCAAACGACTCATCTAGTAAAAGTTCTATGAAGAAACCATAAGATAAAATATGAAACGTGGGAACCCAAGGAACTTATGATGAAGAACCACCTGAGTATTTTTATGTAGTAATACTCTAGAAATTTCAAGGTTGAAATTATTTTAAGGAGGGGATAATGTAACACCCCATGCTTCCATGGTACACTTCTCTTTGAATAATACGCGTGTGTTGCACGCAACTTCGAGTTCAAACACACCACAACCAATCAAACTAGCTGTTATGAATAGTAATACCCAATTTTTGAAATTTTTGAAATTTTATCTTTCAAAATGGACTTCATTTTGGATTCGGAATATCGAAATTATCTTAGGGTGAATTTTTGGTATTTTTCTAAAAACTTTCAATTTTTGATGAATAGTGAAAAACTCTAAGTTATAGTTTAAAACCGAATTTTAATTTAAATAATTATTTATTTTATTTAAATTTATTTTAGGTAAAAATAGATACATAATAAATATATATGTTCAATGTAATTCATTGGAGTTATTTTGTAATAATATTAGATATATAAAATTTTATTGAACTTTTCACCGTTTTTTACCCACCTCCTAAGAAAATTTGCAAATTTACATAAAACATAATTTTAGCACTTATGTGAGTTGAATTTCAAAAATCCTATAGACACGGTTGAGATCAGTAAGTAAAATGTGGTTCAATAAGATGAAAATATTTTTTGGTGAATATTAACTTTTTTACTTTTATTTACCACGGTTAAAAGTAAATAGGGTAATTAAGGGTAAAAATGATATTATTACTACCCTAACACATGTCCTAATTCTATTGGGTAAGTTTAATTCGACAAAAAACAACATTAGGAATAAAATATGATCTTTCAGTTCCACTTGGATTATATTAGGACATTTATTATTATTTAATTCAAAGAAGAGTTAAAAGTGTTAAATTCAAAGTTTAATAACTAATTTTTTTAATATAGGGTTATACATAAGATAAATTCGACTATAAATATTTTTTAGAAAGATAAAAATATTTTCCACATAATTGTATTTTATTTACAATTTTTAGACATTAAATAATTTAATTTATTTATGACACAATAATGATGTAGTAATTACCTAATTAATGAAATTTTAAAATAATTGATATTAAAAATATCAAAATAAATGTAATTTGAGACTTTTTATGAATTAAACTAATTTTCTAGGTTAATATGATATTTTAGGGTTAGTTAGATGAATTTTTTTCGATGTAATAATGCTGTTATGAATTAAGAAAAATCAAAATACCAAATAGTGTCAAAATTGACATAAAAGAGATTTTAAAACAAATATTATATTATTAATTAATATTATATTCCTAAAAATATAAGGTTCAGCCAAAAGATTTATATAATTGTAGGTGTATCATTAATGAACCACTTTTGGCTCTATTGTATATAGTAAGTTTATTAACCATATAATATAAAAATACAAAGAGACATGGTAAATGTCAAACTATTTAACTAAGAGTTAAATCTAAAAGATAAGGTTAATATAGTGACCCAAAACTATCTAAAACCTATTGTTTGAGAGGTTTTCGACCTATACCCACCTTATCCTTTGAATAATTAATTTTTGATCCATTATAAAACGAAAATGATTTTATTATAAAATAATATTTCTAGCTTTTCCTAAGGTTCCCCTCACCCCTCTTATAAAAGGGAACTCCCCCTTCTCTCTAATTAACACATTAAAATACATTTGTCTCAGCCAAAACCTGACCAAATACCCTCTAAAATTTTCTCAATTCATCCTAGATGCATTAATTTAGTCAGAAATCCAACCTAAGGACCCCTTTTGATCAAATCAAAAGGAAGAACCTGAAGAAGAGGTAAATATCTCACCACCTCTTTCATGTTTTTTCTTCTTCCACTTATTATTTCCTTGTTGTTTCCATTCTAAAATAATAAATCCAATATCTTATATATACTATGATGTTATTATAAATATGGTAAAACCATATTCATTATTCTATCCATTCTTTGAATGACATGTCACCATACATGCATACGTACGGCTTACCGTCTCCACGTCGTGGTGTAATTGTTATTCAATACATTATTATTTGGATGGGTATAATAATGTTGTGTAATTGATGTAAATAATAAATATAAAATTATAATGATTCTGTATATATGATATACCATCCAATTATATATTATTTTAATATCAAAAGAATGATATTGTCGCTCGTGCGTACGTACGGATTACCGTATCCACGAACACGATGAGATTCATTCCCCATCGTATCCATTCAAGAATAATTTTCATTAGATGACTAAAAATAATGTTTAAATACTTAATATAATTCTGAATATGAATAAGATACATCCTATCCATAACAAACATTACTTAAGTAACAAATCATATAAAAGAAAACGAATCAGTTAACACCCGAAACGACGATAATACTAAGATATTATTAACAAAGCAATGTTAAAAGATCATATATGATATCATATTAATATATATGATTCTTGTATAATTTAATAACAATTATTTCACCATTATACATGAGGTTAACCTACCCTCGACCAAGGAAAAGTACAAGGTAAGGGTTAAATTGACAATCTCTTTATTATTAGAGGTTATTTTTACGTAAGTATCTACTGGGACATATTTATTATCCATGTCTATGTTTCATAAAAGAGTTCTCAAAGAGATTATTTTTAAGGGAATTTTTACTAAAACATCATTTTAAATGTTTTAAAGATTTATTCTTCTAAACCTTTCTCATTAATTTCCATATTTTCAAAATGGTTTTAAGGATTTATTTATATGGAAAAAAATGTTTTTAAAATGTTAATTCCATTAAAAAGTTTCAAAGTGGTATGGGACACTTTGATTCAAAATTTCTTTAAATTTCTTCCTTTCTAAATTGTGTGAATTTTAAATGTTTTCATGAAAAAGGGATATTTATCTCGAAGAGTTTTACAAATCATTTTCATCTATGTCAACATCCTTTGATGGATTTTAAACTTGTTTGAAGTTGATTTATTTTGATAAAAATATTCCATATTGTATTGAAGGTTTTGTGATATGTTTGATTGTGGATGTGTTATTGTTATACCATTCATGGTTTATGGATAAATTATTGACATTTCATATTCTAGTTTTAATATGAATGTTTATGTTACGTTTAAACCTTTTCATATGAGGAATTCATTGGACTTAGTAAGTGACGAGTGGAGCCCGCTATAGCTCATCGATGCATCGGTAGGTCTCATGAGACAAACTAGTGTCTTGGTATAAGGCCTTGAAAAAATCTTATTTGTAGTCTTGGAACAAGGCCTTGACTATGTGGTTATGAAGTCTGGAAGTATGCATTCCATCATTATGAAAGTGGCTATTTATATTGCATGTGATTATTCGACTAGTAGAATATCCATGTGAGTAAGTTAATGGAATTATTTTGATTTATATTTTCCATATTATGATGAAGTTTATGTTGAAAATGCTTTTGTTTTAGTTCTATACATTTACTTAAATGTTTATTCTTATTTATGAATGTTTCCGCTATATTGTTATCCTTACTGAGAATCTGAGCTCACCCCTTTCTATGTTTTATTTTTCCCAGGATGCGAAGAAGTATATTATGATTGACCTACAGGGATAGTATATGGGATCTCAGTGTTTTATATGGAAACAATGTTGTTGTAGTTTTCTATTTTATGATGTAATGTAAACCTTATGAATGTATCTAGTACTTACAAGGCTACTAATCTAATCGGTCTTTCGAGACTTGATCTTTTGTGATCATGCCAATGATACGTAATAATGCACCGACTCTAGGCTTCTGGGGTCAGGTCGTTACATCTGCAGAGTATGATGAGAAGTTGAGAGCTCATAATGAGTTTATAGAGACCCTGTATAGGGAGTAGGAGGAGCTTCATCGACATCAACAACAGTCAGAGAAGCATCAACATCGATGGAAAGATAAATAGTATGAGCATATGATGGAGTACATATAATGGCCGACATAGGGTATAAGGATGTATTTATCTCCACTTAGTCCTCCAGATGGCTCACAACCTCCATAGTGATTGATATATTTTGTTAACAAACATATTATGAAGACTTTTGAATGAACATATTATGTGTAATATCATTATTATTTCACATTTTTACATTTTTTATATATTTAGTTTTTTTAATTTTTTTGATGTTATTTTTTTATTTCTTATTATTTTTATTTTTTTAGCTTATTAGTGATGAAATAAGATTTCTGTCACAATAAGATATTTGTTAAAGAATAAAATATCCATCATTAATAGACTATTATGATGAATATATTATTCAGTCATAAATAATTTTTTTTATATTTGGTAGAAAGATATTTAGGATGAGACAATCTTCCATTGAAAAAAATATATTTGCGATGCCATTTTTTCGTCATAATTGGCTCGTCATAGATAATTTTTTTTATTGTTGTGGATGATTCAAACATAGACATTGTTCCCCTTCCAGTGACTCAACCTTTTGAACTACCAATAACTCAAATGACTAAAATTTTGATAGTTTTAATCCCTACTGAGCATCTTTACAATATCTTCTTCTGATGAACCGAGTCACAAACTTTCAGTAAAATAGTATCTGAGCCTTGAAGAGACTTCACATCCCTAAAAATCCCCCACTTTAAGGATCCTTCAAAGATCCTTGAAAACCATCCATATCTTCTATTCAATTAAGCATTATCTGTTATCCATCCTTCCCATTAACCCTAGTCCCACTGAGGCACAATGTTGCCTCAAGATTTCTTGGACTAACACTTTAATGAACATGTCTGTTGGATTTTATTTTATAGAAATATTTTCTATAATTTTCTCTCCATATTCCAGCTACTTCCATATATAATGGTACTTAAGGTAAATATACTTAGTCCTTTCCTGAAAAACCAAATTATTTTTTCAAGTGAATAATACTTTGATTCTCATAGTAAAGTGTCCCATTTCCTTATCCCATAACAATTTCTTCAAGAAGATTCCTTAATCACACAATTTATTTTCTTGCTTCTATTGTTGTAACATATTCAACTTCGATTTATGAGAGAAAAAAATGGATAGAAATATTGAAATCCAACTAATATCCATTTCATCATAATTAAAGAATTAATCAAAATTACTCATTAAAGTATCATAATATCCCCCAAAATTAGCATCAAGATACCCTTGTTGGGGTTCTTTCAAACCAAATCACAAGGAAGTATATGTTATTCCTATAATATACCATATAATATAATTTAAAACCACCTAATTTTCTTTTCTTGAATTTTGTTTGAATCAGAAAACAACTCCCATTGAATAAGAAATATCTAGTTGAGTGCACACCATGAAATACATAAAACTTCCAATGGTAGATGCACAAAGTTTTTTAGGTATGTGATTTACCTTATATTATGTTTGAAGTTCATGATATTTGGTTAATTTGAAATTATATGCAAGATAAGTTGAAACGAATTTAAATCTAGTCACCCCAAAATGTTCAATGAATTTCTATATATACGTTTTCTGGGTGATTACCAAGATTATAAAACTTTGATCCCTTTTAATCTGTATGACCAAGATCTTTTTAGCTCCACCAAGATATTTCATTTCAAATATTCCTAATAATTATTTCTTTAAAATCTAAATTCATTGGCAATTCATCCCAACTAGAAAAATATCATCCAAATACAAGAATAGGATAATGAAACATCCATCCTCAAACTCCTTCTGGTACCAATGATGATCTGATTTGATCCACATGAAACCTTACTCTGACATAAAAGCATAAATTTTTTGATTCCATTGCCTTGGTTCCTGTTTAAACCCTTAAAGATGCATTTTTAGTTTACACATCAAGTCATGATTCCATTTTTCAAAAAAAAAACATCTGGTTGATTCATATATATATCTTCTTCTAGATCCCTATGAAGAAAATCCATCTTCACATCCATTTGTTCTAGATAGATATTACAAACAAAAACTATATTGAGAACAACCCTAAAAGTAATATTCTTAACAACCAATAAAAACATTTCTTAAAAGTCAATACCCTACTTTTGTTGGAAACCTTTAAACACCGATAAATCCTCATACATCTTACTTACATTATCTCCCTCCTTTAACTGGTAGATCCATTTATTGTCTAGATCACTTTTTCAAAATAGAAGTTCAGATAACTCCTTGATGTTATTCACATATAATAAATCCAAATCCTCCTTTATATCAAGTTCATACTTATTAGAATCATTGAGACCAGATGCGTCTTCTATGCTTTTAGGTTCTCTACCATCTATTAATCATAAAAACTGAAGATCATCTCCATACCCATCTATTGGTAGTTTGATCTGGGAAGATCTTCACAATTAAACCTATAACTCATCTCTTTCTAGTCCTGATATTTATGATAATTCATTTATTGATTCTTTTACTTGAACTTCACTAGTCATTTACCTCTCTGGTATATTATCCACTAATCTAAAATTTAAAATTCTAATGATACTGGATAAACTTTCCTCCAAAATTTCATAATTTTTGGTAGACTCAGTACCACCTAAACTTTTTGGTAGTTTAATTCTTATAGAACTTTGACCCAATTTAACTTGTACTTGAGCTGATTCTTTTCTTTCATCTTCCTTGATCACCAAGTTACAACCCTTCCACAAAACCCAATCATTGAAGAGTATATTTATAATTTTGATAACTTTCTCCTTACTATCATCCTGAAGATGAAATCCTAAATCTTTATTTCTATACCCAATAAAGAAACATATGAGAAACTTTTCATCAAGTTTTTCATTGTAATTAACATCCATATGAACATATGTACTACAACTAAAGATTATGAGGTTATGTGGTTTCAATTTTTGACTAGATTACCATGCTTCTAGTAACTATTGATATATTACTAAGAAGGGAATCCTATTGATCAGATACACAACCATAATACAAAACTTCTACCCAATATTACTTAGGCATTATAGAGTATATCCTCATACTTCTCACTATCTCTATACACATTCAGTTCATCCTTTATGATATGATTTTTTTCTAGTACCACCAGAAAAATATTTTCATGTATGATTCCTCTGTGTTTTTAGTAGTTATAAAGACTTCTTCCAATGAACTCACCACTATTATTAGATCTTAAACTCTTTAGTTTACTACTGATTTCCATCCCCACCATTTTTTCCACTGAGAAAATATTCAAAACATATTTTACTTGTGATTTAGGAAATAAACCCATAGATTTCTCAAGAAATCACCAATAAAAGTCACAAAGTGCTAAGATCCAGCATGTGACTTGACTGGGGAAGGTCCCTAGATATTAATATGTGCAAGAGCCAACTTTTTTTTCCTAAGAGTTCTTCCACTAAGATTAAAATACACTTATTTTTTTACTTTCCAAGTATAAAAATTTTGTAGATATGGATGTTTAAGAACTAAAGCTTCAACATACCTTTATCTACTAGAATATTCATGGTATTATCATTAAGATGACCCAATCAACAATGACAGAAATCTAGATTTCCAAAATTTTATGACCTAATTATTGTAACTCATTCTGTTATTCTAGTAAGGTAAATATTTTCATGTTTCAATCATTTATCAATGATAATAGATCCTCAAGAAGACTTCCATATCCAGTTAGTAAAGTTTTTTCTAAATCCATCATTATTTAATTAAAACATGGAAATGAGATTCTTATAAATTCCAATAATATATTAAACAACCTCCAACTCAAGAAATACTCCATTATTTAGTTGGATTTTTATATCCCCCTTTCCCACAATATTAAAAGATTTATCATCCAGTAAATGCACAATATAAAAATTTTGAGAAACATAATTTTTCATGTATCCTCTTTCTCTTTTGGAATGCTAAGATACTCCTAAATATTTAATCCAATATTCCATTTTAACATTAACAATAAGATTTTTTTCCTTATTTAGCTATGATATTTCTAGATCCTGGACTTAAAAAAATAATCTATTACTCTTATGATCTCAATATACTTCTTGAGGTACCCCATTTTCCATAATAACAACATTTAGGGCCATATATGGTTGATTTCACTCGACTACTTCTTTTGTATTTTTCCATTGAGAATCTCTTATTCCTTCTCTGAGGTAAATTTCTCTTCCATATACATTAATTACATTACCAGAAGTTACCTGGACTTACTTAATATAGATATATTTATACAATATAAAATTTTAAATTTCAATAAATACCATGTTTTATTTAATAGAATAATTAATCAATGTCATCTACATCGCTTCCCACATATCTGGAAAAGAGGACAGTAATAAAATCACCCAAACATCACCAGAAAATGTTACCTTTACTATCTGAAGTTGACATCAGATCATATTAGAGTTATTAACATGATATTACACTGATATCCCTTTTTATAGTCATAAAATAAATAGTTTTCTCATCAAAAAAATTTATTGAGTGCAATCATCTTCTCATACATATCTATTGGAACTTCTATAAGATCTGCTGTTGTCTTATTCTCTTGGATGCTGAAGGCAACATTACTTTCCAATTCCATTAATATCAAGCTATGATATTTCCTATATAGAGACTCCCATTCTTCCTTATCCATATTCTTAGTTTTATTTCTAACAAACTAAACTTCAAGATCCCTTTGGATCAGATAATCCTCCATCTATGTCCTCTAGAAACTAAATTCTGTTCCACCAAACCTATCCACCCTTAACTTTCCTTCTTCTTAAGACATAAACCTAAAATAGTAACTCCAAATAAAATAAAACCACCAAGTTAGGTTAAATAATACACCTCTGTATGGTATGTGTCCCCCCATGATGTGAACCAAGTTTTTATGCCACTTGTTGAGAAACCACCTGAACTTTGAGCACTAAAAGTTCATCTACTAGTAGATTAAAAAGTGGAAAAATATCACCAGTATGGATTCTATGGAAGTTAAATGAATTTAAAATTAGAGGTATTTCTACACCAAAATCACCAAATTGAATCTAACATATACATACACACAATAATAAAAGTAATGGGAAAGAAAAGCACAAAATATACACTAGTTTTATGAGGTTTATATTTTCATCCTACAACCATGGGAGAACACTGTAAGATTTTATTTAACTGGTATTATAAAGTTTAAAACTTTTGAATTGTCAGAAACATTGATAAAAGAGTAAAAATGTCATAAAATTACTCGATACACCTAAACAAAGTGATCCCACCCCATTATATATAGGGTCCCACCTGGTCAACCGGTTGCATAGACTTCTTAAATTTGAGGTAAACCATTCATTAAACTATGTAACTACCAATCCACTATAGTATTACTTAACTTGACTTCATATACAAGGTAAAGGAATAATGCCCTTATGCATCACCCTTTCCCACATGCTTTGACTGAAAAATGATTCAAAAGTAGACATTATTCTCCTACCAATGACTCTACTGTCTAAACTTCCGGTAACCTGACTGCTCAAAATTATGGTTGTATGACTCCCAACTAAGAATCCTTCCAAATTTTTCTTTTGGTGAAATGAGTTATGAATTTCCAGTAAACAAGTATCGAGGCATTTAATAGACTTCACAACCCTAAAATGATGAGGGTTCACCAAGTACCTGATATTTCCTAGAATAATTTTTTTAATGGTGGTAGAGTTGTCTTTTCCACCCACTTTCTTCTTATACCTCTTATGGTTTCTACTTTGGGGGAATCATACCAATAAGAAGGATACACCATTGTATAACCCATTTTCCCCTTTTATTATACCTTTCAAAAGGTGGATCATAATAATTTTATTTAGTGATTGAGGTGAGTTTTCTTCCCTCTCTTTATCCTCTACATTTTTATCCCCACCCATCTGATTTTAGTGGGTTTAAGATAAGATTTTGGTGCTGATTACACTATATCATGTTATAGTTGGGTCTGGATGATGATGATTTGGTGTGTATTTGATAGAGTGGGATTCCAAAGGAAAAACATTTTATCTTTTTTAGTATTTCATTATCATTAATTTTCTTCCCTATTTTTTTATTCTTTCCATCAAATTGGGATGAAAGTAGTTAATGAACTAATGTTGGGTGTTAGGTATTTTATTGGTAGTGGTCTCAGGGGTGTTCTTGACATTATCCACACCTATTGTTCTAAGTATTTACATCTTTACACCATCTAGTAAGGAATCTTTTAGTCTTTCATGGTTGAATTAATATGGATTAATTATGTTAATTAATTATAATTGTATTATAATTAATTAAAGTGAAATGTTGATTGAGTTAAGAAATTATGGAGGTGATCAATAGATAATATGGGAATGGATGATCCAGAAGATGGTGGTCAGATATTTCTTGAAAGGATAATTCCAAGTTGAGGTATTTGGTGCCTAATATTACCTTTATATATCCAGGTATAAATTTTGTTGAATTTAAGTGTGAGTAAGCAGGTGTGAGTGACCCAAGTGGGAGATTCTAGGGGTTTCCATTATGTGAGAAAATATTATAGAGTTTAGTTATGATTTTAATAATACCTTAGTAGTTATGAAATTATGACCATACATCAATTAATATTTGTCCTATGTGAGTTAATTGGTTAGAGAGAGAGATAAAGAGATAGGGAGAGATGTAAACTTGAAGGGTTTCCATTATTTAAGATATGAATAACATGATCTATGAGGGTTGTAACATGGTAATTATTTCTCACCTAAGGTGGTGGATATGGGGGAGTCTTTTTAATTATTATAGAGTTATTCTTATGACATATATACCTGAGAGGAAATTTTGGAATGATCCAGATTAAAACCAAATGGAGTTCCCATGCATCTTGAGAAATGATTTTGGGATACCTGGATATAGATAGGTCCCTTAGACCTTCTTTTTAGAGAACGTGACTTCCAATATCCATGTTACCTTGAGAAATTAGAAATATGGATTGAGAATGGGACCATAGAGGGTATCGTTGTACCAAAATTGTGTAGATATCCTTATAGCGTGTCTTCAAGTGTCACTTATAAATGGTAACTTATATTTTAGTTTGGTTAAGTGGTGAGTCATATTATGTGAAGAGAAATTGGTCTGATGAGTGTTTCTATATCACTAACCTCATAATATGGGCAGTTATATAATATCCACAGTTGATCCATGGAAGGTAGGGCTTCATGTATGTGTTATAGGTATGGTATGTCATGGTTGTGTATATATTAACAAGAAATTGGGTTAGTGTGAAAAATGAATAGAGTGATAAATAATTCACCATATATATGACACATGTTAATATAATTGTTTTTATAGTTATTATTCATTCACTTAAATTGGTGTGCTGGCAGTGATGGATCATTTAGCTTGTGTGTGATATCAATGGTAGATCTTACACCAGAAGACTTGTGAATTTGTTTTAGATCATTAAACATTGAGATGGTTAATGATATATCATTAAAAATAGAGATTATGGATTGGTTATATCTTATTTACCTCATGATACACCATTATCATTTTATTATTGTTGTGATATCTCATTCACCTGGTGATTATCATTTACCCATGTTATTGTGGTGATATCTCATCCACCTAGAGATACATCATTTTATTTTTTATTATTGTGGTGTGATGTGAACAAGTGAATTAATTAGGAGGATATTTCATTTGTTTTTAATCTTTTATCATTATAGTTTTAAAGGGAAGTCAATGTCTGCTAGATTATTGGGTGATGTAGGAAGTATCCGCCCAATAAAGAAGATGAAGATACTACCTATTCTTTGATAGTTAAAGAATAATGCTATTGTTATTGAATAACTAGTGGGAAATATTCAATAAAATTACTATTCACATCAGATTATTATTATGTTGGTCTTCATGGAAGATAATGAATAATGCTAAAGGGAGGAGAATAGTACTATTGATAATAGTTTTAATGGAATGAAAATCTAGCTATTGAATTGACTACTAAAAAACTTGTAAATATGTTATTAGTGAACAAATTAAAGGAGGTTCAATGTTGTGAGGAAATTCAACTTAAGTTGTGAAGATGCCATATAGGTGTTAACTAGAATTAAAGTTGATGTATTTAGTGATGAAAATTAATTTTATTAAGTCTGAAATGAATGATTTTGATGCTAGAATATTAAGGAAGTGGTAATATATTGAAATACATAAAATTGAGTATTTAATTTTTTTAAAATACTTTGGAAACATTATGAATAGATTTGGAATTATTTTGATAATTCACACAATTATTTATAGTTATTTATAAGTGAATAAAAATACCCTAAGTTGATATAAATATGTTTTTAATTGATTAGAATAATTATAGAAATTCTATTTAGGATTGATAAAATGGATAAGCCATGAAATATTTATAATGAACATTTCTAGTATTCATAGGGTTTATGTAGACTTTATATGGTTCAATAATAAGTGATAAAAATGGTAAAGTAAATCTTTATAAGGTTAATTTTGGATCTTCATAATGTTTCATCTAGAATGAAGTCTGAAAAATGTAAAAATTATAGACTTTTTAAGGTTATTTATAGACATTGTAAGGTTCATGTTGAAGTTTATAAGGTTATTTTTACACTTTTTAAGGTTCATATGATAACTTCATAAGATTTATCATAACATCACAAGGTTAATGATGAGAAGAAATGTTGATAAAATTAAAAAGGCATTAACTTCATATGGTTGACTTGTGAACTTCATAAGGTTTACAAAGAAGTTTCATATGGTTCATCTTTATATCGTCAAAATATATTTTTACTTAAATAAAAATTGTATTGATTACATGTATCACCCTCTATACCAAACTAAGAAGAAAAAACCTTGATATATTTTAAATATTAAATATAACCATTAAAACATAACTATTAAATTAGTTGGTATAAATTGAAGTAACCCTATTTCAAAATCAATAAAGAAATTTGAAATAAATGGCATTAAAAAGTAGAATTATTCCTAATTAATCTGATTTTTTTGAGCTTGGAAGAGAGGTATCCACACTAAGGTTTACTCTAGACCAATCCCAATCTAAAATTGAGTTATTAAAATTTGAGAGAAATCATATATGAGATAATTGAAAGCTCACAAATATTCCATAAGATCCATGCTAGCATAACTATAAAACCCTCTAATTAAGGTATGCCTATTTTTAGTTTTTACATAACTTTTTTTAAATATGTTTTTAAGTGAATTGAGGTGAGTTAGTGGTGTTTGGGAGACCTAAAATGGAAATGTGTCTATCTAGTGAATAATGTTGTATCTTTTAAATCAATAGTAGCCTCACTAGCTATCCAGTGGGGCTCCACAATCTAGGTGATAGAGTATGTTGGATCTATATTATGAAAACAGATCCCATCGGTCCACTAATGAGGTTCCTAGGTAGATATAGTTTTTCCTAGAAACCACCATCCAACCAGTGGGGTCCAAGGTAGAAGGTGTATTTCCCACTAGCCACCAGCTAGTTGGTGGTGGTGATATGCTCATTGGTGGAACCATTTATGGCCCAGTAAGCCTAGTCATGTTATGAAGATTTTTATTAAAATCTCGACCCTCTCATATTTTCTCACTATCTTAGGCCTCCCTTGACCCCTAATACCCTAAGAGATATCTTCAAGTGATTTTGGGATCTCTCATATCCTTTAATCTCCTATTATTGATGCTTGTACATCAGTTTGATTCCAAATTCTTAATCTGGCAAGTTATATCTTAATCTACATCAATTTTAATCTCTTATCCTTAGTCAGACCCAATTAGATTCTCAATGTCTTCATTAGATCTAAGGGTTTTGGAGTGATCGAACAAGGTAATTGTTGGTCATTGATAGAATTGAGACCTAGATTCAGGGAATTGGAATCTGCACACCATTTATACCTAGACCGTTCTAGGTAGAGAATCTTATATGGATTCAGTGTAGTATAATTGGAATCAGAAAATGACCCTTGTCATAAAAATATCATTTCACCTAAGTTATATAGTCTTTATCCTCATCACATATTTATACTGGTTATTGGAATGATTGTTTTACGTGCATGTTTAGACTTATGAGACCTATGCTCGATGTTGATCACATGTTTGTGCATGTGTATTCTGTTATTCCTATGATTTATGTTTTCTTGCATGTGCATTTTTGATGATTATTTCCATTTATCAAAATGACATGATGTTTTATCTATCATCCAGTATATTGTACTACATGTACTATTCCTCTAATCTCTATAATTGAGCTTGTAGGTTGATCCATATGGATTATCCCACCTAAGAGGGATGTGCCCGAAATTGATCAGCATGTACATGGGATATAATTTATAGATGTATGGGTCAAACATGTTTTTGCTCTATCCCATGCGAGGGGGGATGCACCAAGAGGATAGTTTATATTCCTTCTAATGCGGAGATGAATATGTTGAGTCGATCTCTAAGGACCCAACATATATGTTTTACTTGTGTGATATACTTATTTATTATCTTCACCATGTTTACTTTTATGGAATGCACCTATATATCTTGTGAACTTATATCAAGGACCGTTGGAGGTATACTATTGGGTTTAATACTCACACCCTACTTGAGCATCTTAGTGCACATGTAGTTTTTATGACTAGGGATTTAGTGAAGGGAAAGGGCCCTGTAGTAGGAATTTGAGTAGGATTAATAGGAGGGTGATATAATTTTAGGATAGGCCTTGTCTTGGATGTTTATTACTATTTTTACATAGTTTCATTTATCTCTTATATTTATCCACTGCTTGTGGGGATCTTTATTATTAATTTTGGGTTATTTGACTGACATTCCATACAATTATTCCATGGGTTGGTACCTTATGTATATGATACTACTATGGTGATTTATTTATTATTTATTTTATGATTATATTGTTATAACTTTCATTATATAATCTGATTTTAGCCTAATACCAAGGAAATAGTCACCCTAAAATGCTCCTCTTATCCCATTCCTCTAGTTTAAAACCTTTTTCATACGAGGAGGCATTCATGAGGTCATGTGGCACTCCATATTGAACTCAGTGATTCAGGATGAGGTGTTACAAAATGGTATCAGAGATACTAGGTTCACAAGCTTGTTTCCTTTATTTTCCTTAATTTGGTAAAAGTTAGATTGGAGATAGGATATTTGGGACTTGGGTAAGGGAATTTTACCAATTATTAAACAACACTATATAGTGGACTTCTAAGTTTCCATGAAAATGGGATTTTATGTTCTTGTTGTTCGATATTAAATTTTATTTAATTTACCTTGGGTGATGCACATGATGTTTCTATACTGATTTTTTAGATTGGTTTTTCATTCAAGAATCTTTTCTAGGAACATAGGATCACATGATATATGCCTATTTTTTTTCATTAAATAAGGACCAAATAATTAAAATTCCTTTTGAAATTATGATATGTGATTTTAGTTAACTATTTCTTGAATTCTTTAATTTGGGATTGATTATTCTATACTTGAGTGTATATATATGGATATGACTAATGTTTAGTTTATAGAGGTTTGTCTTGGGTATTGGGTAGTTCTTAGGGGGATATGCCATGTTTTTTGGGTAGGCTCTTAGGTTGGAACTTATTATAAATCCTTATATATTCTTATGACATGCTATCAGCCTTTTTGATTTAGCAGTTTGTATTTTTCTAAAAGTTGGTTTGGTATTTAAGGAAACTCCACCTCGTAGATTTATTACAACACCTATGTTATAGGATGAAAATACTCAGAATTATCCTATGGTTTCTTAGTAGCTCAATATATATAAAAAATCCATCCAATACATTTCCAATTAGTACATGTTTTGGGTAGAGAAGCCTATAGGGGTGGGCTGACGATTGCTGGCTCTACTCATGACTTTCAAATCTCTAATCCCCTATTCTTATAGGGAACCGGAGGCCCCAAGATGCATTAGTCTTGATATGATTCATTGAGATTATATTTGATTTGGTGGATACCCTGGAGGATTCAAAGGTAAATATTGTGACCTTTATGCTTAAAGGCATTGTTAGTTGGCGGTGGGATGTTATGCTTTAGGCTGGTAGATGTGAAGGACTGACAAGGGTGACCTTCAAGGAACTATTATTTGAGAATTTATTCCATGATGCACTAAATATGGACTATTCTCAAAAGTTCATGGATCTCTAGGAGGGGATGATGCCAATGTCTACCTATTCAGTGTGATTCACCAAGTTGACGCACTTTGATCCTCTTTTGGTTGGGAATGAGGTGAAAAAATTCATAAAGTTCAAGATTAGGCTTCATCCAGAGTTGAAATACCATTCCAAGAACATTTATCTGATGACCTATGTTGTAGTTATTTATAAGGATCTGATGATAAAGAAGGGTATCAAGAAATATAATTATATAGGTATTCTTCCTGCTACCAGTGCTTTGGTAGGTGCCTTATTCAGCATAGTTTCAGTTTCTTATTATAGGAACTAGAAAAGGAATCCAGAGAATGGATTATAGGGAATCAGTCAATAGTTAGAGTAGATAAGAGATTATTTGAATTCCTCTAAGGTAGATAAATCTACTAGGTTATATAAATATGGGTGGAAGGGACACTATCACAAGGACTATCCTATTACTCTTAAGGTTTTCCACTGGTGTGGAAAGACCGGTCATCTAAAATGATCATGTTCCAAGGCTTCATAGATGTGTACAACAAGGTCAGGCTATGATGTGGGTAGATAATCTTAGCAGCTGGCATAGATCATACAAGGGTCAATAAATTAGGCGACCCATGAGCCTTTGGTAAATCATGGAGTGGTTGATGTAAGGGTATATATGGATGATCAGGATTTGGTTGATGGTGGAGAGGGACCTTCAATAGTTTGAGGTACAATCCTGATTTCTTATACACTATATATTTATTTGTTTAATATATTCTCATCCCATTCATTCATACATGCTCAATTTATTTCTTGGTTAGAATTATCGGTTAAGTACTCTTTTGAGTTTTTATTTATCAATACACCCATGGGAAAGAAATTTGATTGTTTTCATATCTGTATAGAATATTTTATGGTTTTTTATAGCTTCAAGAATGTGTGGAGCTTAAAAATTATGGATATTTTAGGTTTTTATGTGATTTATTCCACGGAATGGTTGGATATCTACAGTGTACACATCAATTGTTATCAGATATGAGTGACTTTTATATTGTCTAAATTGGAGAAGTTCATGTTAACTGGAGAATATGACCTTAAGGTAGGAAGAGTGGGAATAGATCCTCATCAAAGAGAGTCCTTTTCAATTTAGGTGGCTGTAATGATCCTTAAAATGGATTATATGATGACTCCCTCCTCTTTTCCTCTTGTGTCAGACCTGTACCAAGATGTCTTTTTAGAAGACTTCTTCGGATTACCTCTGGATAGGGGAGTCAAGTTTGAAATTGATCTCATACCTGGTGAGCGGCCTATATCAATTACACCATATCATATGGAACCCACTAAATTGAAATATCTCAAGGTATAACTTGAAGATCTTGAAGATAAAATATCCATCAGAGGAAGTTGTTTTCTAAGAAGTTAGATGATAATATTTGACTTTTTTTGGACTATGAAAATTTAAATTAGATCACCATGAAACAAAGGTAACTATTTACAAGTATTGATGACTTATTCAATCAATTAATGGGATACCCATGGGTTTCAAAGATTAATATACATTTTTCTACCCTCATCTTCAGGTTATAGAGGAATTCATACCAAATATAGAGTTTAGGAGAATATATGGATTGTATGAGTATATTTTTATTCCATTTGGATTGATGAATACTATGATGGTGTTCATGGATCTCATGAATAAATATTTCACCAAAAATTAGAATACTTCATCATTGTGTTTGTTTATGACATCCTGATATATTACAAGACACTGGAATCACATGATAGACACCTAGATATCATATTGAGTACACTTTGATCACATCGACTTTATTCCAAGTTATCAAAGTGTCACTTTTGGATATAGGAGGTATACTTTCTTAGTCAAATGGTTTCTCAGGTAGAAATATCTATTGATCTAGAGAAGTTAAAAGTGTTTATATCTTGGACATGACTGAGGAATGTGTTCAAGATTCAGAGTTTCCTTGGTTTGGACGGGTACTACATGAGGTTCATTTAGAAATTTTCTCACCTTACAACGCCTATAGATGAACTTACCAATGAGGGAGTCATGTTTTAATGGAAAAAATAGTGTGAAGAGTCCTTATTATAGATGAATAATCTGTTTAAATCTTCTCTGATTCTGATTCTTATTGAGTCCGGGGTTGGTTATATAGTAATTATGTTACATCTATCATTAACTTGGGAGTTGTTCTGATAAAAGGCATCAAGGTTGTTTCTCACGGGTCTCATCAGAGGTGTTGTGTAGAGTACTTGAATTCCTTCAAATTTTAGGTGGAGTAAACTCCTAAGAAATGGAATTTAGTTCCCAACAGTCTTAGATGGAAGGCATAGGAAGTTATATAGTGGAAATCAGAATCAAGTTGGAAGATAATGGGTCTACTAGAAGAATGATAGGTGGGAATAACTATGGTTTGATAAGAAGTGGCCTGTACACCCTTTGTTATCACATACTTGTTGATGGAACAAGTGAAATCCATTCAAGATTTTTATCTATAGTGTATCATGATTCTTGAGAGGTTGGTGGAAAAATGAAACTATTCCGAGATGGACCTTAGATAGACATGGTGTGCTTATGGTTTATAGAGGAGTGGTGGTTCCTTCTTGTATAATAGAAGAGATGATGAAACACTCTCATGCTATAGTGGGAAGTGAACCCAGGATCAACCAAAATGTATCATGATGTTAGAAGGCAATTCTGGTGGATCTAAATGAAAAGAGGCATTACAGGCTTTGTCTCCCATTGTCTGACTTATTAGAAGATCAATTACAAGCATCAGAGACTTGAAGGGATGCTCCAAACACTTCCAATGCTAATGTAAAAGTGGGATGAGATAACTATATACTTTTTGACTAGGTTTCCTAGAACCCTAATAGCTTGAGAGAACATTTGAGTTATAGTGGATTAGTTGACCAAGGAAACTCAATTATTTCCAATCCAGAAGACTAACTCAGTGGATGATCTAGATAAGATCTATGTTCAGAAGATTGTGAGCCTTTACAATTTACCTTCGAGCATGGTATCTGATAGAGACATATAGATCACGTATTAGGTTTATAAAGGATTGCTGAAGGTGATAGTGACTTAGTTGAATCTAAGCATGACTTTCTATCCTTATAATAATAGGCAATCAAAGAGAAAAATATAGAATTTATAGGATATGCTTTGGGAATGTGTTTTGTATTTAATAGGAGCTTGTAATGACCACTTAGCTCTAGTAGAGTTCACTTATGACAAAAATTTCAAGTCTTTGATTCAGATGGATTTTTTAAGCTCTCTATGGATGACCATTTCATTCACCACTATGCTGGAAAAAGGTTGGTGAATCTTCAGTTGTTGGGCCTAGTAAGGTACAAGAGACCCCAGAGTGGGTATAGTTGATTAAAAATAGGTCTATTATGGTGAAAAAATGATATTGATCATATGATAAATGAAGAAGATGACCCTTTTAGTTCACTGTGGGTGATAGAGTTTTCTTTAAGGAGTCCCCTCTATTGGGGAATAGGCATTTGAGGAGGTAGTGGAAGTTAGTAACATGGTATGTTGGGATATTATAGATAATTGAACACAATGAGATGGTGGCCTATCAGCTGGATCTTTCTCTATGGTATCAAGGTATGAATAATATGTTCCACATGTCTCAGTTTCAGAGGAATGAGCATGATCCTATGCATGTGATCGACTATGTGGACGTTGAGTTAGAACTGGATTCATATTTTATAGAGTGTCTATTCGTATTGTTGATTGATGAAAGAAGGTGTTATGATGGATGATTGTTACTCTTTTTTAGGTCCAATGGTAGCACATGTGTGTTTAGGAAGAGACATGGGTGTATAAGGTAGAAATTCGAGTGTAGTGGCCCGAGTTATTCGAGTAGACCTCTAGAGACACTTCTCAAGGATGAGAAGTTATAATAACAGGAGAGTTATGACACCCTCTAATTAAGGTACAAATTTTTTAATCTCATACAAAAAAATTTAAATATGTTTTTAATTGAATTTAGGTGGTTAGAGGCGTTCAGGAGTCTGGGAATGGAAAGGGTCCTAGTGGATGATGTTGTAGCTTTATAAGATATAGAAGTCCTATTGATTCACTAGTGGGGTTCCACCGGCTAGACAGTGGAGTCTATAGGATCTATAGCATGGATGAAGATCCCACTATCCATCCAGTGAGAAGCCACTAGCTAGTTAATGAGGATTCTAGGTAGAGACAATTATACCTATAAACCAATAGCTATCCGGTGGAGGACACCATCATACCATTGGGACTCTTGGGTAAAATGTATTCTACCTAGTAGCCACTAACCCATCAGTGGATACCAATATATATCCAGTGGTGCCACTCAAGGCCTAGTAGGCCAGTTTGGTTATGAAGATTTTTATTAATATACCAATCCCTCTCCACTTTTCTCACTCTCTTAATCCTCCCTTGACCCCCAACACCCTATAAGACCCCTTTTGGTGATTTTGAGATCTCTACTATAATTTCTCATCGTCCTTTTGATACTCATAAATAAATTTTATTCCACGTTCCTAATCAAGAGAGTTATATCTTAACTTAAATCAACTCTCCTATCTTATTCTTGGTAAAACCCAATTTTATCCTTGATTTCTTGATTGAATCTAAGGGTTTTTTATATTCCAACAAGGGAATTATTGATTTTTGATAGAATCATCACTCGAAGTCATGGACTATTTAGACCTATACTATTGTAGGTATTTGATATTATTAGGATCCAGTTTGGTAAAATTAGACTCAGATAGTGACTCTTTCCATTAAAACATCATTTCATGGGTTCTTGTAATGATTTTTTAGCATGAGTGTGTAGCTTTGTGAGACCCATGTTTGATATTTATCACATGTGTGTGTGTAGCCCATGAGACCTATAATTGATTTTTTCTTGTATGTGTGTTTGTGATGATTATCGAACTTTATTGGTATGATGTGATGTTCGATCTATCATCCTGTATATGTATTATATCTACTATTCCTATATTATCTTTAGTTGATCATGGAGGTTGATCCATATGGACTATCCCCCTGAGAGGGATGTGTTAGATAATGGATGGCATGCACATGGTCTATCCCTTTTAGAGGGATGTGTCAAATGTGTTTTTGGGCTATCCCATCGAGGGGGGATGCATTAGGTAGCTTATTGATATTCCTTCATATATAGAGCCAAAGCAAGTAGAGTCGGTCGCTAAGGACCCAACATATAGGTTGTGATTGTGAAATATACTTGTTTCTTATCTGCACTCTATTTACTTTATGTAATGCACCAGTATATCTGATGCACTTACGTTAAGGAAAATTGGTGGTATCTTACTAAGTTTCATACTCAAACCCTACTTAGGAATCTGTATGTATGTGTAGATTTTATGACCATGTATTAGGTGATGGTAAAGGGACCTATAGTAGGTGGTTGAGTAGGATTAGTAAGATGGCGTTATAACTATAGGATGGAACTCGACTTGAATGTATGCTACTATTTTTACTTAGTTACATTTATCTTGTATATTGATCCACCGCTTGTGGGGATATTTTTTTTGGGTTGTGTGACTAAAATTCTATGTTGTTATTGCATGGGTTGACACCTTATGTGTATGCTAATAATCCAATGATTTATTTTTCAATTATATTATTATCACTTCCATTATATAATTTGATGTTTACTTGATACCAATGGCATAATCTCCCCATGATTCCCCTCTTGGACCTCACCACTAACCGACAACAACTTGCGTACATGGAGGCACACATGATGTCATGTGGTACTTTGACCCGAACCCAGTGATTTGGGTCAGGGTGTTATAGTAACCGCCACCTGAAAATGAAACCAAATCTTATCTAATAGTTAGGTTTTAAACAGATATCATAAGAGGTTATGTAATTATAAATTAGGATTATATCTACATGTAACTATTATTTATATAATCAAATGGTAATATCAATATAAAATCCATTGTAACTTTAATACCATTTGTTTTTTGGGTATGCATACCCATATTAAAATGAAATTATGTCACTTTTAGATATGAATTTAATATACATAAAATAATTTATCACCCATCAAATAAGTGTTTCTTGAAAATAAATAAGAATACATTCATATTATACTTAAAAATAAGTTTCTCTAATAATTATTATTCTATATTTTGAGCCTTTACATTTTTAAAAAATTATATGAATTTTATAATTTTAAATTAATAAAATGAACTCCATTTTTTAATTCATTATATCAAAATTTACTTACTATGAATTTTTTAACTTTTTCTAAAAAGGTTGGTTCTTAGTAAAAAAATGTCATTTTTAGGAAAACTATAATTTTTATGGCTATATCATTATGACCTAGAAGATTAAAAAACCTTTATGTGATAGAATATGAAATTAAGTCATAGCATTATTCAATTTGAAACATTATTTGAACTTATAAAACCTATAATCAACATTTTTAGGACTAAATTAAAATGTTAATTTAATAAAAATTGTTTTTGGTCTTTTCTTTGAATCATGGACTCTCAAGATGAGATTAGATTTTGGATTTACTTTAAAGCCTAATTTTTTTTATTTAAAATAAATTATTTTTTATCATTATAATCAATTAAAAATTATAATTTTATCTTATATATAAATTTCACATTGAAAAAATGTATTTTTCTAAAAACTATTTTTACACGATTAGGTGTGTTTATTTTAAAATTAACTATTAAAAAATTTAGAATTTTTATATGATAAAATTATTTTCAAAATTTAAATCAAAAGTTTTAAATTAGGTGTAAGTTAAATTCCAATTTTTGTCATTAAAATTAATTACTAAGGTTAAAAATTATTCACCAAGGTAAATTAGGGTAAAATATAAAAATATAAAAAAAATCCTAAAAGCACTCAAGGTTGAATAACGACCCAAGATTGACTTACATGGACATTATATTACTTTTTCAGAATACTTAATACCTAACAAAAAAATATTCCCAGAGACCATATTTGTTTAGTGTCTTTAGAAACTTGGAACACAATCTTCTAACTTGGTGAAATATCTTCAACATCTCCCATAAAGATCTTCCCCTTTTTGTTTTCCTACACAAAACCATTCTTTATATCCTGGGGAAAAGAAAACATAAAAAGTGTGAGCTCAAATGTTCAGTAAGGGTAACCACTGAGAACATAAAACAAACCATAAACATAATATAAAAACATCAACATAAAGTTTAAATATAAAAATCATGAGTCATGAAATAAATCTTGGTAGTATATAAGGCATAGATCATAAAAGAACATTAAAAATGATAAAATAGCATTGGCATAAAACATGGAATTATGGAAAACAAATAAGCAAATAATATGATTTCAATAGTAACCAAGGAAATGCTTCCAAGACCATCATAGTGAAAAAAGTCCATTACTGAACTGGATTTACTTGACATTCTAACCATGTATTAATAAACTAGATTTACTTTCCATTCCAGCCCTGTATTACTGAACCAGATTTACTTGTTGTTCCAACCCTGTATTACTAAACTATATTTACTTTCCATTCCAGTAATGTCTATCTCATGAGATATAAATATTTACCCAATTCATTTGAGGGAGATATATGTCTCACCCATCTTATAATGAAATCATTCTTACATGTGCCACAAAATCTTAAATCATTCATCATAGCATAACCCATGAAATAAAATGGGTTTCTTAAACATCATTCCATCATAACATAATCCATATAAAATAAATGGATTTCATAAAAATAATTCCTTCATAAAAAAATCAAATCATAGTAATAATAGAGATATAAACCTAACCCTATTTAAAGAGTGTCATCTTATATGGAAAATAATTTTGATAAAACACTTGAACTTAATTCTTGAGGGAAATATCCTTTCTTCTTCAAAAATGTTTTCTTTTCTCAAAATGCCACAAAATTTTAAAAGAAAATAATTTAATTGAAAATATACTTAAAATATTGTAAAGATTCATGGAAATAAGGAATCATGAAACTGTAAAAGTCTATTCATACCATATAAGTTAAAAAAACATTCCCCTCATAATTTTTCTGAAAAATTCAAAAAGTAACTTGTATGGTAAATAAGAGAACAATTCCTTCCAAACCATGTAGTAAAAGTAAAAAATGGGTAAAAATGACTTTAAAAATACATAGATTAATAGTAAACATTTTATGAAAACATTTTTAGAAAACATGGACATAGATGATAAGTATATCCTCAGTAAATACATACGTATAAACAATCTCAGATAAAAATAAGATTGAAAAATTATCCCTTAACTTAGGTACAATATAATTTATATGTATCCAAAACTCATGTATAATTATTTAAATAATGTTATTGATTTATTACAGAATTATAATCATTTTTATGATAACATTTATGATCATATTTTCATTTTTTTGTTAGTAACATTTCATTGTTACTCGTTATTTGGCTATTAACTGTTTTATGTTCTTATGCATGTTTTATCAGATAAGTTCTTATTCCTATTTTTTAGGTTATAGTTATATCATTTAAATAATGGTATTAGTATAATATATATCATATTTATTCATTCAATTTATTTATATAATCATGATTTAATGAATATTATGTAGAATGAATCACATCACACTGTGTAGACGGTAAGTCGTTCGTATACACGAACGACGATATTGTTCCAATAATTGTTGAATAGTATTGAATTTGATGGTGTATAGTATCTAAGAATCAATATAATTTTATATTAATCATGTATATATTTATTAATTCCATCATTACTCTCATCCATGTAAGGTGGTGGTGAAAAACGGATTACACCACGACGTGGAGACGGTTAGCCATACGTACACAGGCGTGGTGATTTCATTTTTCATAGGATGGGTAGAAGGTGGAATATGGTTGTTTCATAATCATAATAAAATACCAGTATATAATTAATACTAGATTTATTACTTTATAATGAAACAACTCATGATGTGGAAGTATAAGAAGAAAGAAGTTTGAATGAATCGGTAAATGATATTACCTCTTCTTTGACGTGCCCCCTCTAAATCTCATCGTATAGCACTATATTTGGTCTTTGAAGAAGACCAGGACCTCTATAATTTTTCTAGGGAATTTGATAAGGTAAATGGGCAGTGTATGGTTGAGATTTAAGGCTCAAAATGAAGTGAAGAGTTGAGGGAGGAAGTTCCCTTTTATAATTGAGGTGAGGGGCACTTTTGGAAACCTCAAAAATATTAATTTATAATAATTTTAAAATCAATAAAAATAAATAAAAAATGATATATATTATAATATAATATATTATAATATTGAAATATGATTAAAAAATAAAATTTAGACAAGTTTTTATGTCAATTTGAACATTATCATTTTAATTGAAAATTAGTTATTCTATTTAATTTTAATTAAGATAGCAAATGTTTCAATATTAAAAGGGTACAATATTTACTTATTTGATTTCAATTATACCATAAATAAATAATTTATAACATTTTATACCATATAATAATTATTATATATTTTTAAAATTGTTTTATGATTTTTAAATAATTTTATAAAACATTATTTTAACAAAATATCAATTGTGTCAATTTTGACACAATTCATTTCAAGGATTTTTAGAAATATAAAGATAACGTGTAATCCTATAACCAAATATTTTATTATATTACTAATAGTTCAAGGTCATCTATAAAATTCATTGGACAAATTAATTATCCTAAAATTTATTTATTTTAATATTTTTAATAACATTTATTTGATATCTCCATTATTAAAATAATCACTACATCAATATTGTGCAATTATTTAATATAATTATATGTAGAATAAAAATTTGAAATAAAATAATATTATGAACATAAATTTACTATATTTCATAATAATATATGTAGTAAAATTTATCTTCTGGAAAATCCAACATTAAAAATGTTATACTCATCAAAGTATGAATGTGACAACTTTAACATCACTTTAAATGAAATAAAATAAATGTCATAATCTATTCTATAAAGATACAAATTGTCACTTTCTCAGAAATTGGATGCTTATGGTCAATTTATACTCGAAAAATATGTTTTTTTAATGTGTTTAGGCCTTTTTATAGTTATTAGTATTTTAATAAAATTGTTTTATGGATTTCTCATCAATTAATTAATTTTTACATCATCAAAGTATAAGAATTTAAGGTAATTATTAATTTTATAAAAATTAAAATTAAATTACCATGGTGTAGGTAATTATTTTTTATTTCCATGGAATATTTATTTTTTTAAGATATCACCTGGTTATCCCTATATTAAAATTATTATACTTATAAGAAATGTGAGCTTGACATTTTGTCACTTTCATTGGTTTTATTAATATCTATGTCATTTTCATTGTCAAGTGGCCATTAAATGACTAAGTTTAGAATCTAATATGTCAAGTGTATAATTTTATTCATCCAAAAATATTTTTGTAGGTTTTAGGATCATTTTTTTATTCTTATCATATTATTTGTTACACTAATTTACACAATTTACTTTGAACCACGTTAAATAAAAATTACTATAGTTACTATTCATAATATCCAAAAAATAAAATAAAAATAACCAATTAACATAATTGGACCCACTGATTCCAAATATAGAACCTATTTTACATAATTTATAACACATTATTGGCATAAATTAATTTAAAATTAATTCCCATTGTCAAAAACCAAAAGCGGGTTTTTAAGAAGAAAAAACTTATGAAAAGATTGACATGTGTTTATGTCCAATTTAAAAGTGAAATGACTTAAAACGACCAAAATTGGATTAAATGATAAAAATATATTCCATTTATACTTTAAAACCGTTAAATAATATGATTCATCTATATAAATTATTTCGATGTAAAATTTGTTTTCAACTAAAATTTTTAGCGTATTTTTTTATTCATCAAAACACGATAATTATCATAAAAATATCAAAAATTCATCCAAAGTAAATTTTGATATCCTGATTCTAAAAAATAAGTTTATTTTTTAAAATATAACATATAAAGGTTTCAAAAACTAAATTTTAAATGGGTGCTCCATCAAAATGCGAAAAAACTGCATTTTTTTGAAAAATACTTCTTTTATCTGAAAAATTGAATTTTTTCTTATATCATGTCTAGAAAATACATAAGATGAATTTTAATGTTATATAAAATTCAAAATTTGGTTAATACTATTACTAATGGCTTGTTTATATTCCATTAAATAATAATATTTTAATAGTATATCGTTGTTTAGTGAAAATCGATATTACGTACAATGCAAGTTATCGAGGAAGGTCGCTCTTGCATGTAATGCAAGCCAAGTCAGTGTTTAGTTTAGTGAAATATTACTTTGGTGTTTCATATGACATAATCTAAAAATATTACTTTTATAAATTGAACAAAATTTGTACTCATTGAAATTAATTCTATCAAAAGAACTTGAAATTCTGTGCAACACAAGCCAAATATAGTGTTACGTATACTGCAAACTAATACGGTGTTGCGTATAGTGCAATCTAATCTTGGTGTATCAAACAACACAATACATCAAAAAAATTAAAAATAATCTATCTCATAAAATATCAGGGTGTTAAATTCTACCCCCCTTAAAATTAATTTCTCCCTAGAAATTCATCAGGGTTTTAAATGGTTTACTACTTGAAAGTTTCTTTCATAGAAACTTACATCGTAAAAAGGAATACTAAATATTAAGTTTAAAAAGGAAAGTTAGAAACATAATGGTTACCCAATGTAACTCATAACTGGGTTTCCACATAAGAAAACATAGGTGGGAAGTGAAATAATGGACATGGAAGAGAAATATAACCATGAAGTTCTGATGGATAGTGATAGAGAATAAAGTTAGGAGAAAGTTAACAACCAGAAAGCCATAAATCTGTGATAATTTAAGGTACCATCTAATTAATTATATAAGAAGGTACTAGGATAAATTTTTTGGTTTTCAAGATCCTTTCCCTAAAGTTGAATAGTTTTACATGAGAATAAATACTTACTTGATTTTGGTACAATTTCACTATTGTTCATGCCTTGAACAATTTCCACTTCATCTATAATTTAAATAAATGAAGTTGAATTTTTCATTCTTGAGGTTTTATAAGATCATGCAATAGAATGATAGGTCATTCCTATAGGCCAGTGGTAGGCGATAAAGACCTGCCACACTTTAGTTGTGGGTTCGAATCCCACAGCCTTGTCCGACGCAACAGGTTGTCGCCCGTCCCGTGGGTTGTCCTTTTTCTAAAACTATACTATTATAACATTCCAGAAATAATATTAAAAAAAAAATTTAGCCTTAAACAATACTATCTGATGTTTAACTTAATTAATTACAACCTTTATTCTTATCCAAAATACTTATATCCAAACTCACATTACAAAAAAAAAACAATTACAAGAAATGTCATATAAAAAGAATATGAATACCTTCATTTATCATTCATAAATCACAAGATATATCTTGTTGGTCACATTCCAAAAATTTGAATGACTTCACCATGAATTATCTTTAATCATGGTAATAACCTAAATTACCATATATCCTTATTGAAAACATGCATGTTTCCTTATTCCAAAATTTATTGGATATATTCTTTAAGTCCCAAAAAGTTATATAATTCATCCATGATAGCACAACCCACTTGTCAATAACTCCATAATTAGTTCCCAAGAAACTAGAATAATCCAATTTACTTATTCAAATCCAACACATCTTTATCCAAACATCATTATCTGAACATATGGAACATATTAAGGGTTATATTCCCCTTAATCATGTGTTCTAAAAATATAACACCTTAACCTTAAATTACTTTTCTGTCTCCATAGAACTATTAAATATATCCTTTCTAATCCTTAATTAAATACTTATACTAAAAACAATTATATATTTTAGGATTCATATAACATAATCTTTGAAATCTGAAACATATACACCTCAATCATCCAACTTTATTCTTAAACCATTACTCAAGATCCATCATCTTTGTCTTTCCTAAAATATGAATCAGGTCTTAAGGTTTCTCAAACTCAAGATTATTAGGTTTAATGTAAACAATACTTGAATACCATCACATACCTTTCACATGTCATTTACAATCTCCTTATCTTCAATGGTATGACTAATACTCATACCATATTCATGATTATCTTCATTATATTTCCACTTAGGAAATCGATCTTCATTATTCCCATAATTTCCACATATGAAACTATGTTCTATATAGTTCTGGTTATTGACTAATACTAGAAAGAAAAGTGTTATAAATACATATCATAGATTAAAAACACATAAGTAAGGTAAATTACTTACAATATTTCAATCTATGATATCTTAGGTGTAATCTTAGGTTTTTCATGATTATCACAAAATATCTAGGATTGTAACCTATACTTGAATTATCCTTAGGAAATCCCTAAAAATATCTTAGAAATATCTCTAGGGATCTCACTAAAGTTTTCACATCCTAGTTTCTAAAGGTTGACTAAACCTTCACTCTGATACCAACTATAATGAACCAAGCTTGACGTTTGTAGAACTTAAATTACTTTTATAGAATACTCAATACATGACACAAACAGATGCCCAAAGACTATATTAGTTTAGTGTCTTTGGAAACTTGGAACACAATCTTCTAACTTAGTGAAAGATCTTCAACATCTCCCATAAAGATCTTCCCCTTTTGGTTTTCCTACTTAAAACCTTTATATATATCATGGGGAAAAGAAAACATAAAAAGATTGAGCTCAAATGCTCAGTAAGGGTAAAAATTGAGAACATAAAACAAAAAATCAACATAATAATGTTAAAACATGAACATAAAGTTTAAATATCAAAATCACGAGTCGTGAAATAAATCTTGGCAGTATGTAAGTCATAGATCATAAAGGGACATTAACCATTATAAAATAACATTGGCATAAAACATGTAATTGTGGAAAATAAATAAGCACATAATATGATTTCCATAGTAGCCAAGGCATTTCTTCCAATACTATTATAGTGGAAATAGTCCATTACTAAACTAGGTTTACTTTACTTTCCAGCCATGTATTATTGATCAGGATTTACTTGTCATTCCAGCCCTATATTACTGAACCGAATTTAATTTCCATTCCATCCCTGTATTACTGAACCATTTTTACTTGTCATTCCAGTCATATTTATCTCATGAGCTATAAATATTTACCCAATGTATTGGAGGGAGATATATATCACACCCATCTCATAATGAAATAATTCTTACATGTTCTAGAAAAACATAAATCATTAATCATAGCATAACCCATGAAATAAGATGGTTTTCTTAAAAATAATTCCATCATAACATAATCCATATAAAATAAATGGATTTTATAAAAAACATTTCCATCATAAACACAATTAAATCATAGTAATAATAGGGATACAAACATAACCCTATTTAAAGAGTGTAATCTTATATGGAAAATAATTTTGATAAAACACTTGAACTTAATTATTGAGGTAAATATCCTTTCTTCTTCAAAAATATTTTCTTTTCCCAAAATTCCATGCAATTTTAAAAGAAAATAATTTAATTGAAAATATAATTCAAATCCAGTAAAGGAATCTTCATTTAAATAAGGCGTCATGAAACCCTAAACATCCATTCATGCTGTATAAGTAAAAAAAACATTCCCCTCGTACTTTTGCTGAGAAATTAAAAAAGTGCCACTTATGGTAAAAAAAATAAATATTCCTTCAAAACTGTTGGTAGGAGTGGACACTCAAGAGGGGGGTGAATTGAGTTCCAATTAAAAATTTATGCTTAAAAGATTTGTATTAAAATCCCCCAATTTATAAAAAAATTTAAACTGTAGTGAATTTATAAAGATTTTAAATGTTCAATCAGTTTCTCAAAGATTGATTACTACTCAGTTAACTTAATATGAAGATTAAGTTAGCTTTTGAAACTAAATTACTGGTTGACAATAATTACAAACACTTTCTAGTTCAAATATCAAAGTTACTTTAAAATAGATTTATATTTAAAGTACTTAGCAGCGGAATATTAAAAATAGTTTTAACTAAAATATGCATGCACAACAGTTTTAACCAAGAGGTTTAGTCTCAAGATGAGACTTAGTCCTCTCAAACAGTTTATATAAAACTTTGATCCACACCCTAGATTGGGGTTTACAATAGTACTCAGACTGTCCATGTCCTCAGACCTCTACCATAGTTCTACATAGGAAAGAAATAACAACAACAACTCACATTATGTCTAGTTCCTCATACCTCTACCACTATCCATAGTGGGATACAAGAGTGTAAGGGATATATTGAGTGAGGATTTAGAAATCCTCCAGTTCAGCTTAGGAGTCAGTGGGTGTTCAAACCGAGAGAAGCACACACTGCTCGTAATGTAAAGAAAAGGATGTTCACAGTCGAGTAAAAATATAGAGATGAGTTTATAATGCTCTTGTATGATGTCAATGTAGTTATGGACTCCTTTGGATTGAAGCAGATGAAGATTTGAGTCCTTTTCTGGAAGTCATGTGGAAAACAGATTGTCACGATTCTGCTTGTGTTCTCCATGAGGTTCAGTCAAGTGAAGATGTTCTTTAGGATTCAAATATGCTTCGTATGTGCTCATCCATATGAATTTGCATGCAGTGTCCTCTCTTTTCTAAAACTTCTTCCAAGTATGTTATTCGTTCTTGAACTCACTTATTTTCTTTTTTATTTCTGTATCACGCTATTTGATTCTTGGTCACACTTCGCTTTTAACTTGTAATGCACATGTTGGAGCCAACAGATTTCATGTGTTCTGCACCTCACACCTCGTACTGTCTAATGATATGTCTACAATGAAACATTAATTATTTTAGTGCATTAAAGTCATCAAATACGACTGTTAAAAATTAAATTAAAAATGACAAAGTAGTTTAGGAAACAGTGTCATAGTAAGTCATGGAAACAGTGTCTCCTTCAGACGGTGTCTAGGTTGATCACAGTGTCTTAGTGTCACGGTGTCTCATGGTCACGGTGTCTCAGGGTCACGGTGTCTTGTTCACAGTGTCTGGCTTCACGGTGTCTGGCTTCACGGTGTCTGGCTTCACGGTGTCTGAAGTACATAGCCAGTGGCAGACTCACGGTGTCTTATACTTTCCAAAGTAACTATGTGCAGACTTAAATAAAGATAATAATAGAAAGGATTATACTTGAGTATTTGTTAAATAAGGTATTCTGAGAGTAGATTAAATATAGTATAAAGTAATTAAACTGAATATAGAGAAATTTAGATCTTGCATGGATCTACTTAAAGTATGAGAAAACTTTAGATATAAATACACATGATCTAGATTGAATAAGATGTAGAATCATTAATATATGATTTATATAAGATTTTTGATCATTAAAACATGATTAAAACATGAGGAGTCCAACAATATCCCCCTTTTTGATGATCACAAATCATATACTTTTAATGTGCATATTAGAATCAACCATAAAGATAAATTGTTTACATAATATATAGAAACTTCTCCCCATTTTGGGATTATCAAAAAGATGAACTAAGAAAGGGAAAAAATGTTCACAATACATTAATAGAAAATAAGGGATAGTACACAACAAGATTAGTACAAAAAAATAGCATCCCTATCAAAAAGAGTAAACACTGTTCTTATTCAAGGGCTAGCCTTCTCTTTTCCTTTTGTAATAGCAGAAGAGGAAGACATAGGTGCAATGGTTGAGATAGAAGAAGGAAAATATGTGGTTGATAAAGAGGGTAAATTAAGGTCTTCAATTAATGAGGGAGCCAAGGTTGGAGCAGTAGAAGATCTAGGCAGTTTATGATCAATAATCACAGGCCTGATCTGATTGAGTGCTTGGCCCACAGACTTGGTGGTTGAGGCTAGGGCAGAGGTGAAGGTAGGTAGCCCTGGTTTGAGAGGTGCAGCCACTGGAGAAACAATGGCTGTACTTTGAACATGAATATAGGGCCGGAGGAGTTTGATGAAGTCTATAATGATCTCTCCACCATACTGTATGGCCTTCTCAAAATCTTCCTTGTTCTCCATAAAATTGTCCAACAAATGAGTAAAATCAGTGAGTTTATGGACTTGGTTCTTGAAGGCTTGAGTCACAGGAGGAATCCACGGATTTTCCACATGGTACTTGAAATGGTATTTCATATCAGTCTTGGAGAAAATTCTATTGAAGTAGAAATATACTTTCTTGGAAATCTCTTGCTGAGCATCATTTGGAATTTTGGAGTGGATTTGTACTAAGTCAAGACCTCTATCACTGTTTTTGACTACTTAAGATAAAGAAGCTACATTAAAGCCACCGAAGACATTCTGAATCTCTTCTTTAACTACAAATTTGATCAGATCACTATCCAAGGAAGATTTAGAGGATTGACTAGATTCTTTGACAACTATGGTCAAGGATTTTAGTTGATTCAGCACCTTTTGAAGACATCATGTGTATCATCAGTGAGTTTATTGCAGTTGGAAATAAGCTCTTTCATTTCCTTAAAAATTTTCTTTTTCCTATATTTTCATCTAAGAATGCAAGATAAGGTTGAATATGAGACACACTAACTTGTGGGATTTGAGGAGCAGCAGATTCTACAGGAGGAGCAACAGATTCAGATCTCAAATACAGATCTCTCTACATGTCTTTAACCATACTTCTTAGGGACTGAACTTCATTACTGAGCAGTCAATTTTCAACTCTTACCTCTTGAATCTCATGGAGAATCTTAGGTTGTATTTTCCAAATAATCTTTTCCAATAATAGTGAGGCATCTCTCTCACTTAAATTTTTCACAAGAAGAGGTTGGGTATTCATGAGTTTCTCAACTCCATATAAGAGAGTATCTCTAAATTCCTTCAGATCATTCTTACTCACAAAGGATGGATGTTCAGATAAGGGTTTAGGAGTAGGAACGGGTATAGGTTGAGGTTTAGGTTCCTTCTCAGGTGCAAAGTTTGTGATTGATTTCAACTGAAATAGGGATGAAATATCAATCCCGGTTGCAGTAACCTGCTAAGACTCACTCACATCATAGAAACTAGGAAATTTAAACTAAAATTCTACAGGACTTGAATCAGTTGGATGCGAGGCTTCAACAGAATCAAGATTTGTGGTTTTTCCCCCTCAACAGGTGCCTCCTTCTCAGGACTGAGAGACACAATAGCTTGGTCTAAATCCACAGACTCAGCTCTAAGTTACTCACTCATTTCCTGTCTAGCTAGCTGAAAAGCTAGCTCCATCCGTTCTTTAGCAGAGGGTATGATTTTAGGAAAAACTTATTTCACAGGGAGTTCTTTAAGATTGGCCACTTTAAAAATAAGTTACTCTTCCACTATAGGATCTTCTATTGTAGGATTTTCTGAGTCTTTGGAAACTAATTCTATTACAGCCTCAGGTTGAGTTTCCAAACTAACGGCTTCTTCAGGAGCAGGAACCTCGTATTCAAGAACTTTATGAGAAATAGTAGTTCTATCTTTCTCAACAACAACAACCTCCTTATGTGGCACTAAAACCTATTCTTCCTCTTCTTCATAATACTCAACAAGGTCATCTGGTTCCAAACCAGGATCAGAATTGTCCTTCGGCCTTGAGGGATAATCCACAGAATTGAATTTTTCATAAATATTATCATTGTCTTCCACCCATTCCCTTTTCCAAGGATTCTAGTTTATCTTCATTCTATTTATGGTAGATTTTGAGAGACAATACTCATAGTCCATAATCACTTCCTCATTAGGTCCAACCATACCTTTTGGAATAAGCATGACTGATATAGGCCGAGAGTAGAACAGAGAGGTGGAATTGGATGTGACTTTGATCAACTCACACATGTGGTGTATGATATACTTGCACAGGTTGATCATATGTCCATTTTTCATGAGGTGAATCAAAAAAACATCTTGATAATTTAACACAGCAAAATCACCTTTTCTTGGACTTACCAAATTCTGTACAAACTTAAACAAAAGCCTTGTTTCTCCATCTAATTCAGAAGAAATGTCTCTTCTCTAGGTTCCATTTCCAGTTAGGGTTTTCAGAGCATCTTCTAAATGAAAGAAATTAGTTGATGGTGGAGGTCCTCTTTGATAATCATCACAAATACCCTCATGAGGTATCCTAAGGCATGAAACCCATAACCTCGAAGAGAAATAACATCTCTGGCCATTAACCCAGCTCCTTGCAATAAAACTTTCACTAGAATCAAATGAGAACTGTATGTACTGGTAAAATTGAGCCACTAACCTAGGATAGATGGGCCTATCCTCCTTAGAGAACCATTCCAACCAAACTTTTTGTTCTAAAAATTTTAGTACCAGCAACTTACTAGATAGAAGCCACTTGGGGCAAATTTATTTCTCAGGTATAACACTGCGGTTTACCAGATTCAAATTTAAAGGCCCTTCAGGTGTCAGCTTAGGTGAAATATTATTCTTCTTTGAGCTGCGCTTCTTAGGTGTTAATGATGATGGAATCTTGATCCTTGGCATTCAATGACGGTTTGAGTGAGAGAAAGGTTTCAAGGATGAAGAAGGGTTCGAAAAGAGTAGGTAGAAGAAATCTCGAATAAATAATAGAGTGATACTTGCTTTGTTTTATCATTTAGGAATACCAAACATCGCTAAAATAAAAACATGGGAAAATAAAAGAGGTGAAATAATAATTACCGCGATATGGGTTTAAAGAAAAACATAAATAATTTTTTACGGTGAGACTGTGAGTGGTTATTACGATGAGACAGTGAGTGAGTTTTACGGTGAGACCGTGAGTGAGCTTTTCAGTGCACGTTACGGTGAGACAGTAAACGTCATACCGTAAGTACAAAATGCTAATGGTGAGACCATAAACATAAAAATTTATGGCGAGAAAGTAAACATGAGAAACAATAACTAAGAAACTGTAATCATGAAACAGTAAAGTATAACATAGTAATATATCGCACAATAAGACCTGAAACAGTAACAAGAAAGGTCCCTATTTGAGATTTATCATGCCTAGTTCATGTATGTTGTAGTCTATTCTCTCAGAATTTAATGGTTTAGTGAATATATCAGCAAGTTGATATTCGGTACCAATGAATTCCAAAGTGATATCACCTTTTTGATAATGATCTCTCAAAAAGTGATGTCTTACATCAATATGATTTGTCCTAGAATGTGAAACAAGATTCTTTGAGATGTTAATAGCACTTGTGTTGTAAAAATTTATAGGTACATGTCTGAATTAATATCCATAATCTAGTAATGTGTTTTTAATACAAAAAATTTGTGCACAACAACTACCAGTAGCTATGTATTCAGCTTCTGTAGTAGATAATGCAACAAAATATTGTTTCTTACTACACCATGATACTAGTGAATTGACTAAAAGGTGACATGTTCCATAGGTTCTTTTTCTATCTAACTTATAGCCACCAAATTCAGCATCAAAATAACTAACTAACTCAAATGTTTTACCTTTAGGATAAAATAGTCCTTGATTGGGCATATGCCTGAGGTATTTGAAAATTCTCTTTACATCATTTAAATGAGATTCCTTAGGATTTTCTTGAAAATGAGCACACATACACACACTAAACATAATGTCAGGACGACTAGCAGTTAAGTAAAGTAAACTTCCAATTATCCCTCTATAAGTGCTTTGATCAACAAATTTTCCATCTTCATCAAGATCCAACTTATAAGTGGTTCTCATTGGAGTGTCACTACTTTTAGTGCTATCCAATCCAAAATGTTTTAGAAGATCCTTTGTATATTTACTTTGATTTAAAATAATACCATTTTCATTTTGAAAAACTTGACATCCAAGAAAAATATTTGAGTTCTCCCATTAAACTCATTTCAAATTCGTTTTGCATCATTTTAGAAAAATCAACACATATTTTTTTTTCAAAGATCCAAAAATAATATCATCTACATAAATTTTAACAACTAAAACATCATTAGAAATTCGTTATATAAAAAGAGTTGGATCAACTATCCCTTTTGTAAATCCTTTAGAAATAAGAAAATCACTTAATCTATCATACAAAGCTCTTAGATATTTCTTTAGACCATATAAATATTTTGATAGTTTAAAAATATGATTTGGATAATGAGGGTTTGTAAATATAGAGGGTTGTTCAACAAAAACATCCTCAGCTATATACCCATTTAAGAATTCACTCTTAACATCCATTTGATATAGTTTGAAATTCAGATGTGCAACATAGGCAAGCAGGATATTGATAGCTTCAAGTCTGTCTAATGGTGAAAAGGTCTCTTCATAGTCAATTCCTTCTTCTTGACTATAGCCTTGTGCAACAAGTCTAGCCTTGTTTCTAACTATGTTACCAGCTTCATCAACTTTATTCCTAAAGACCCATTTAGTGCCTATGGTTAAAGTGTCCTTAGGTATATCTACTAATTCCCATACTTTATTTCTTTCAAATTGATTTAACTCTTGTTGCATATCCATCACCCAAAATTCACCATTGATTGCATCATTGATATTTTTAGGTTTAAGATGTGAAAGAAAAGCTTGATGTTCATCCTGATTTCTTAGAGAAGCTCTAGTTTGTGTTCCTCTATCAAAATCTCCTACTAAAACATCTAAAGGATGGGTTTTAAGGGTCCTAGTTGGTCTAGAAAAGATAAGGCTAGAGATTTCAGGTTCATTTACAGGTTTGGGTTCAATAGAAGCAGATTCTGGAACATTTCCAGAGCTGGTTATCTTAACAACAGGTTCACTGTTCTTGTCATTAAGGTTTAGAATGGACATATCTTCTTCAATATTTTCAAGAGGAGTCTTAGGTTCATGTGGATCAGTTTCATCAAATTTTATGCATACAGATTCTTCCACACATTTGGTTCTCTTATTGAATACTCTATAGGCTTTAGATGATATTGAGTAACCTAGGAAAATTCCTTCATCACTTTTGGAAGAAAATTTGTCAAGATTATCTTTAGTATTAAGGATAACGACTTTACAACCAAAAACTCTAAAGTAGTTAACCTTAGGATTCCTATTTTTCCAAAATTCATACGAGGTCTTTTTAAGAATTGGTCTAATCAAGACTCTATTGATAATGTAACAAGCTGTATTAATAGCTTCAACCCAAAATTAAATTGGTAAATCATATTCATTGAGAATTGTCCTAGAAATCTCTTGAAGAGTCATATTTCTTCTTTCTACTACACCATTCTATTGAGGTGTTCTAAGAGAAGAGAAGTTGTGACTATAGCCATTATGTGAGCAATAAGATTCAAACTCTTGATTCTCAAACTCACGACCATGATCACTTATCAAGGTCTTGCTCCTAAGTGCACTAAGGTTTTCTACAAACTTGGAATATTTAATAAAGTAAGAACTGGATTCACTTTTGTAAGCTAGAAAATATACCCAAGTATATCTAGAAAAGTCATCTACAAGAACATAGACATAGTGCTTCCCATTTAAACTAGAAACTCTAGAACGTCCAAATAAATCCATGTGAACCAACTCGAGAGGTTGAGAAGTTGAAACTTATTTTTTTGATTTAAAAGAAAATTTATGTTTTTTTCCCTTTTGATAGGGATTACAAACTTTGTCAGCTGGGAATTCAAGTTTAGGTAGGTCTCTAACTAAGTTCTTCCTAGTCAGTTTTCTAAGTGAGTGTATATTGCAATGTCCTAATCTTATATGCCAAAGCCAAGATTCTTTATGAAATGCATTTAAACAGGTAATATTTTGTTTAGCTAAATAATTCAAATTCACAACATAAACATTTTCATTTATCAGTTCAGTAAATACCAGATCATTTTTAGAATCAAATACATTGTAGGAATCATTTTCAAATTTAACATTGAAACCATCATCACACAATTGAGAAATGCTTAACAGATTATACTTTAGTCCATCAAAAAATAAAACTTTGGAAATTAAAATTGAATCAGTGTTACCAATCTGGCCTAAGCCGATGATATTTCCATTTGAGTTATCACCAAAGGTGACATATCCTCCATCAACCTTGATTAAGATTTTGAAGCATGAAAAGTCTCCTGTCATGTGTCTTGAACATCCACTGTCCAAATACTATGTCTTTCTACAAGAAATTTTTAAGCAGGTTTCCTACACCACAATTTTAGATAGAAAATGATTTTGGTACCCAGATTTTATTGGGTCCAGATAGGTTAGCAAGAAGAACTTTTGGTACCCAGATTGGTCTAATGGGTTTCATATAATCAGTAGTTTTAAAAGATTTTGAAAGATAAACTTTGTTTGATCTATAACTACGTGAGTAGCCAGTTGAGACATAAGAATTTTCAGAACTAGAACTAGCAACATACTGTCCATATTTAAGAATAAATCTATTCTTTTCAATCTGTCTTTGTCCAGGATGATAGCCTAAACCAGTAGTATATTTTGGTACTACTTGTTTTCCTAGAATTTGTGTAAGCGTGTCCTTTCCATTTGTAAATTTTTCTAAATCTTTTCTGAGTTTCTCATTAGACAATTTCAATTCAGTATTCTCTTTGATTAGTTGAGAATTATTTTCCTTTTCTACTTCTAGTACAGATTTGACAGTTCTAGTTAAATCATGCTATTTCTTTAAGGCTTTATACTTGTCTTTCAGCTCATTGAAGGTATCTTCTAGCATGTTATAGTATTCAAATAATTCTTCACTAGACATGTTTTCAACATCAGATCAGAATTATCTCCAGAATAATAAGAGTTTAAAGCAGGAGTATCCAATGTTATCTCAGATGTGTTTGTCATGAAACACATATTAGCTTTTTGAGATTTTTCATCCTGATTGGAATCAGAATCACTTGAACTATATTCTAAAGAACTCCAGGTTTCTTTTATAGTTTTTTTTTGCATTTTTTTCCTTGTACTCATATTTCTTTTTATACTTTAGCTTCATACAGTTATCTTTCACACATCCTTTCCTCTTGCATTCGTAGTAGACTATATCATCACTTTTATCAGTTCTCTTCCAATCCTTCTTCCAATGACCATTATTGTCATACTTTCTCTTTTAATTTGATTTTCTGAAAAATTTATTTTTCCTACAAAACTTCTTAAATAATATGGCTATCTGAGCCATTTCAGCATCACTGTCAGATACACTTTCTTCACTACTTGAACTATCACTTACAACTTGAATTTTCTCTTTGTCCTTGATTTTTGAAGCATAGGTCTTGAAGGCTACTAATTTCTTTCTTGGTTCATCATCTTCTTCTTTGTTTACTTTCAATTCTTCCTCATACATCATTAACTTACCAATGAGTTCCTTGATAGCCAAAGTACCAATGTCACAAGATTCTCTAATTGAAACTGATGTGCCTCTCTATCTTTCTGGCAAGCATCTGAGTGTTCTCATGATTTTATCCTTTGATGGAATAACTTTTCCTAGTGAGATCATTGTATTAACTATATCATTAAACCTGAGATACATATCATAAATAGATTCATCAGATTTTATTTTAAAGTTATCATACTTAATAGTGTATGTATTTAGTATCATTTTTTTAACATTGGTCGTTCCCTCATGGGAAATAACTAAAGTATCACAAATTTCAAAAGTAGTTTTACAAGAAGATATTCGGTTAAATTATTTATCTCCTAAAGCACAATACAGGGCATTCATTGCTTTACAATTATTATTGTAAGCAGCTTTAGGAGGTTCATCCCAATTAGTTCTAACAGTTTCTGGAATCTTATACTGAGTCTCTATAGCAGTACAAATGTCAAATCATATACTTTCTAAATAAATTTTTATTTTGATTTTCCATTGGGAATAATTTACACCATTAAAGAAGGGTGGCCTATTAGTAGCTACACCTTATAATCTATTATCCATAATAAGATTTTATAAAATATATTTAAAGAGATAAAATTTAGAAATAACATAAATTTAAGATCTTTAGGATACAACTAAAATCACCATTGAAAACTTTTCACAAACAGAGAGTTTTGAAAAATGTTTAACAAACCTATGATACTAAATGTTGGTCAGAGTGGACACTTAAGAGGGGGGTGAATTAAGTTCCAATTAATAATTTATATTTAAAATATTTTTATTAAAATCCCTCAATTTATAAAATAAGTTAAACTGTAGTGAATTTATAAAGATTGTAAATGTTCAATCAGTTTCTCAAAGATTGATTACTTCTCAGTTAACTTAATCTGAAGATTAATTTAGCTTTTGAAACTAACTTACTGGTTCACAATAATTACAAAAACTTGCTAGTTCAACTATCAAAGTTACTTTAAAATAGATTTATATTTAAAGTACTTAGCAGTGAAATATTCAAAGTAGTTTTAACTAAAATAAGCATGCACAACAGTTTTAACCAAGAGGTTCAATCTCAAGATGAGACTTAGTACTCTCAAAAAGTTTATATAAAACATTGATCCACACCCTGGATCGGGGTTTAAAACAGTACTCAGACTGTCCAGGTACTCAGACCTCTACCACAATTCTACATGGGAAAGCCATAATAACAACAACTCACAGGCTGTCCATGTCCTCATACCTCTACCACTATACACAGTGGGATACAAGAGTGTAAGGGAAAGATTGAGTGAGGATTTAGAAATCCTCCAGGTCAGCTTAGGAGTCAGTGAGTGTTCAAACAGAGAGAAGCACACACTTCTCATAATGTAAAGAAAAGGATGGTCATAGTCAAGAAAAAATATAGAGATAAGTTTAGAATGCTTTGTATGATGTCAATGTAGTTTTGGACTCCTTTGGATTGAAGCAGATGAAGCTTTGAGTCATTTTCTGAAAGTCGTGTGGAAAATAGAGTGTTGTGATTCTGCTTGTGTTCTCCGTGAGGTTCAGTCGAGTGAAGATGTTCTTTAGGCTTCAAATATTCTTCATATGTGCTCAGTCGTATCAAGTTGCATGTAGTGTCTCATCTTTTCTGAAACTTCCTCCAAGTATGTTCTTCATTATTGACCTAAATTATTTTATTTTTTGTTTTTGTATCATGCTATTTGATTCTTGGTCACACTTCTCTTTTAACTTGGAATGCATGTGTTGGATCCGATAGGTTCCATGTGTTCTGCACCTCGTACCTCATACTGTCTGATGATATGTCTACAATGAAACATTAATTATGTCAGTGCATTAAAGTCATCAAATATGACCGTTAGAAATTAAATTGAAAATGACAAAGTAGTTTAGGAAATTTTGTCACAGTAAGTCATGGAAACATTGTCTCCTTCACACAGTGTCTAGGTTGATCACGGAGTTTGAGTGTCACAGTGTCTCGTGGTCACGGTGTCTCAGGGTCACAGTGTCTTGGTCATGGTGTCTGGCTTCACAGTGTCTGGATTCATGGTGTCTGACTTCACGGTGTTTGGCTTCATGGTGTCTAGCTTCACGGTGTCTGAATTCAAAGTGTCTGAAGTACATATCCTGTGGCAGACTCACGGTGTCTTAGACTTTCCAAAGTAACTATGTGCAAATTTAAATAAAGATAATAATAGAAAGGATTAGACTTGAGCATTTGTTAAATAATGTATTCTGAGAATAAATTAAAGATAGTATAAAGTAAGTAAACTGAATATAGAGAAATTTAGATCTTTCATGGATCTACTTAAAGTATTATAAAAATTTAGATTTAAATACACATGATCTTGATTGAATAATATTTAGAATCATTAATATATGATTTAGATAAGATTTGTGATCATTAAAACATGATTAAAACATGAGAAGTAAAACAAAAACCATGTAGTAAAAGTAAAAAATGGGTAAAAATGACTTTAAACATACATATATGAATATTAAATTTTTTTTGAAAACATTTTTAGAAAACCTGGACTTTTATGATAAATATATCCTCAGTAAATACAAACATATGAAAAATCGAAAATAAAAATGAGATTGAAAAACTATCCCTTACCTTTGGTCCAATATGATTTCTATGTATCTGAAACTCCTATATAATGATTTAAATAATGTTAATTATTTATTCTAGAATCATAATAATTTTTATAATAACATTTATGTTCATATTTTCATCCATTTGTTAGTAACATTTCATTGTTACTCATTATTCGGGTATTACCTGTTTTATGTTCTTATGAATGTTTTATCAGATAAGTTATTATTAATCTTTTTAGGTAGTTATATCATTTAAAGTACGGTATTAGTATAATATATATCATATTTATTCATTAAATTTATTTATATAATCATGCTTTAATGAATATTATGTATAACCAATCACATCGCACTCTGGAGACGGTAAGCCGTACGTACGCACGAGCGACGATATTATTCCCATAATTGTTGAATAGTATTGAATTTTATGGTGTATAGTATATAAAAATCAATATAATTTTATATTAATCATGTATATATTTATTAATTACATCATTATACCCATCCATGTAAGGTGGTGGTGAAAAACGAATTACACCATGGTGTGGAGATGGTAAGCCGTACGTACGCACGCGTGGTGATTTCATTTTTCATAGGATGGGTAGAAGGTGGAATATGATTGTTTCATAATAATAATAACCTCTCGGTATATAATTAATACTGGAGTTATTAATTTATAATGAAACAACTCATGTGGTGGAAGTAGAAGAATAAAGAATTTTGAAAGAACCGATAAATGATATTACCTATTCTTCGACATGCCTCCTCTAAATCTCCTCATAGAGCACTGGAGTTGGTCTTTGAAGAATACCAGTGCCTCTAGAATGTTTCTAGGTATGTTTATAAGGGAAATGGGTAGGGTATGGTCCAGATTTAAGGCTCAAAATGAAGTGAATATTTGAGTAAGGAAGAGCCCTTTTATAATTGATGTGAGGGGCACTTTTGGAAACCACAAAAATATTAATTTATAATAACTTTAAAATCAATAAAAATACCTCAAAAATTGTATATATTAGAATATAATATAGTATAATATTTAAATATAATCAACCAATAAAATTTAGACAAGTTTTGATGTCAATTTAAACACTATCATTTTAATTGACAGTTAGTTATTCTATTTAATTTTAATTAAGATAACAAATGCTTCAATATTAAAAGGGTGAAATATTTACTTATTTGATTTCAATTATACCATAAATGAATAATTTATAACATTTTATACCATATAATAGTTATTATATATTTTTAAAATTGTTTTATTTTTTTAAATAATTTTATAATTCATTATTTTAATAAAATATCAATTGTGTCAATTTTAACACTATTCATTTTGATGGATTTTTAGAAGTATCAAGATAAGGTTTATCCTAAAATAAAATATTTTATTATATCCCTAATGGGTCAATGTAATATATAAAATTCATTGGAAAAATTAATTATCCAAAATTATATTTATTTTAATATTTTTAATAACATTTATCTGATATCTCCATTATTAAAATAATCACTACATCAATATTGTGTAATTATTTAATATACTTATTTATAGAATAAAAAGTTAAAATAAAATACTATTATGAACATAGATTTACTAGTTTTCATAATAATATATGTAGTCTAATTTATCTTCTAGAAAATTCTATATTAAAAATGTTATACTTATTAAAGTATGAACGTGACAACTTTAACATCACTTGAAATAAAATAAAATAAATGTCATAATATCTTCTATAAAGATCCAAATGGTCACTTTCTTAGAACTTGGATTATTATGGTCTATATATACTCTACCAATTTTATTTGGTCATGTGTTTAGGCCTTTTTATGGTTATTAGTATTTTAATAAATTTTTTTTTTGGATTTCTCATTAATTAATTAATTTTTACATCATCAAAGTATAATAATTTAAGGTAATTATTAATTTTATAAAAATTAAAATTAAATTAACATGATGTAGGTAATTATTTTATATTTTAATGGACTATTTATGTTCTAAGATATCACTTGGTTATTCCTATATTAAAATTATTATACTTATAAGAAATGTGATCTTGACATTTTGTCACTTTCATTAGTTTTATTAATATCTATGTCATTTTCATTGTCAAGTGACCCTTAAATGACTAAATTTCCAACCTAATATGTCGATAGTATAATTTTATTCATTAAAAAAAATATTTTGGTAGGTTTTAGGATCATTTTATTCTCCTTATCATATTATTTGTTACACTAACTTACCTGATTTACCTTTAACGGTGTTAAATAAAATTTATCGTAGTTACTATTCAAAATATAAAAAAAAACCCATTAACCTAATTTAGACCCACCGATTCCAAATATGGAATCCATTTTTCATAATTCAAAACACATAATTGGAATAAATTAATTTAAAATTAATTCCCATTGTCAAAAACCAAAAATGAGTTTTTAAGAAGAAAAAAATTATCAAAAGATTGACATGTGTTTATGTCCTATTTAAAAGTGAAATTACTTACAATGACCAAAATTGGATTAAATGAGAAAAATATATTCCATTTATACTTTAAAACCATTAAATAATATGATTTAACCGTATAAATTATTTCAATGGAAAAAGTTGTTTTCAATTAAAATTTAGCACATTTTTACTATTCATCAAAACACGATAATTATCAGAAAATATCAAAAATTCATCCAAAGTAAATTTTTATGTTCCAATTAAAAAAAATAAGTTTATTTTGTAAAATATAACATATAAAGGTGTCAAAAACTAAATTGTAAATGGGTGCACCATCAAAATGTGGCAAAACTACATTTTTTTGAAAAATACTTCTTTTATCCGAAAAATTAAATTTTTTCTTATATCATGTATAAAAAATAAATAAGATGAATTTTACTAGTATAGAAAATTAAAATTTTGATTAATAATATTCACAAAGACTAGTTTATATCCCATTAAATAATAATATTTTAATAGTGTATCGTTTTTAGTGAAACTCGGTATTGCGGACAATGCAAGCTATCGAGGAAGGTCGCTCTTGCATGTAATGCAAGCCAAGTCAGTGTTTAATTTTTTTCAAGCTTCATTTGGTGTTGTGTATAACATAATAAAAACATAGTTCTTTTATAAATTGAAAAAAATATATACTCAGTGAAATGAATTCTATCAAAATAACTTGAAACCGTGTGTAACACAAGACAAGTATAGTCTTGCGTATACTGAAAGCTAACATGGTGTTGCATATAGAACATGCTAATATTGGTGTAGAATACAATACATGACATCAAATAAATTAAAAAGAATCCATCTCATAAAATCTCAGGGTGTTACAGATTGTCACTAAAATGAATGGATGAGTAGACTATTGATAAAAAACACCCCCTCCATTTTTTTCATTTTGGATCCATTGAAATTTGAAAAGAAACATTACATTATTGAAAATGTAATGGTTACTTACATAACTTACCTTTCCTTAAATTATAAAATGGTTACACTTCCACTACTTCAAGACCCACCTATACTTCAAATTTATTCTTAAAAATCAGACACATTACTCCTCCTATAACCGTCTCCCACTTCTATAATATTTTTTTACCATTATTTTTCTTAAGGCCTTCATTTCCTAGGAGTTTTCCTAGTGGAAATCAAGCTTCCAATGTGAGTATTACTCTCTTTTAGTCTTTTATTTTACTCCCATCCTTCCTAATCTTCTCTAACCTTATTAATATAATTAAATAAGTATCATTTGTATACTTAAATTTCATTATATTAGTTGAACATAAATTATTCAATCCTTTCCATACACTAATAAAAATAGAGTAACATTGATCGTGCATATCTGTAGACTCTCATCTCTACGACATGATGCAATTCATTTTTCATCATGGACTCTCATGGATGGTACCTATTGTGACTCTGTTTTTTCCTATAATACTTTAGAATATATTAAGGAATATTTTCAAATATAGGAGTTAATTTGGGATGAGAATTTAAGACCCGGTGATCCCAATATTGATATTATAAAAATATTCAATATACTAATATCATGTGTGTATAATTTTCTTAAAATAGTGGAATAACTCCCAAATAGAGTCTTGGATCTGAAATAAGAGACCATGGTTGATTAAAAAATGTGGGGTTTCTCTAGGAGCTATTGGTTTTGGGAATTTTAGAAGCGTGTGGTGGTGGGAGATATATTAATTAATATATTTTAATACTCATTGACCAAAACCAAGAGAGAGGATCTTGAATGTGAAATTTATAATTAATTTATTTCATATTTTAAGAAATAAATACATGAGATTAATAAATTTCTTCATTGGTGAATGTTGATCATAAAAAAAATCATTTTGGATTACCTTCATTGTGTTGTGAGGATATAAGTATTGAATCCCTCTAGCGGTGATCTATACATTCTCTTATGATCTCCGAGAAACACCACTCGATCTCCAGGTGCTAGTGTAGTGAGTCGAAGGTTTTTCATTGTTCATTCTTGACCACTCATTCTTTGGTCTTGAAGAAATATATCTTTTGATTCTCTATCTTGAGAGGGAGAGAGAAAGAGGAGTTGAGAGAGAATTAATTGTGCATGACAATTCTTTATTCTCAATTTTTAGATACCCTACACAATAGAGATATCCTTATATTTATAGAGTTAGGATTTAGGTTATAATATTATTTAATTGCATACCGGCCATTAAATAAAATTTATTACCTTTAATAAACCCCATGGAACATATTATTATTATTATTATTATTATTATTATTATTATTATTATTATTTTGTGGTGTTCTCCAACTTGAGAAATAAAAAATATTATTTAATCGGATTGTAAATTAATATTTGTCACCATACATGGTCTTGGTCCATTCAAACTCCTCCTGCATTTATTGAACACTGAAAAAAAATTATTCATAAATAAATATTTCATTTACATATCAGTGAATAAATATTTATTAAATATTTAATAAAATAAATAAATATATTTTTATTCACATATTGAATAATAAATTTTTATTTAATTTATCCGATCAATATAACTTTAATAAAATTATTCTTTAGACTTAAGAATAATATTTATTCCATTAATTGAACTCAAATAAAATTTAATCAAGGTCAACGGAAACACTTAGTGTGTGAAACTCTAGGATTCTTTCTCATTGGTTTTGGGAGAATTTTCCTGAAGTCCAAGATTATTGTCTAGCAACAGGTCAAGGAATCCGAGATAAAGAACTTAATGTCACAACATCGACAACCACATATTAATGGCCACTGAGTAATATAATAATTTTTTCACAATATATCATCATGTAGGTTAAAGGATGGTGTCATCAACCTATTTACTCAATACATCTTTATTTGACTATTTGAAATAAACACGTCATTACACCATGGCTATGGAATTTAATACAATAGTTCCATTCTAATCAGAGGACCGAGATATAAAATTCTATAAATATATAAGGGACAAAACCTCTATCGGCTTATCCATTAATGACATGTTAATTGTGACACACACAATGTACCCTACTCCCACCAAATTATGGTATGACAGTTTTGTTTAGTAAATCTAAGTGAGTGAGTCATGAAATAAATTAATGATAATATTAAAGTCTAAGTACCATTAAAAATGATCATGGATAGGAATATATATTGACACCAAAACTTGTGTAATTCCTACTGGCAGGTCTGTTATCATAATATCTCATCTTAGATATTACCAAGTGCAATTTTTTTGAAAAGAATCCTCAAAAACTTATGAGAACTCGCATCTAATAGTCTAAATACTATGTTTCCCATCATAGTATGTTATCCAACCATATAACTATATTAAGAATATTTTCATAACATGTCAAGGTTCTCATCATAGTAGGGAACTATTATGACATTATCAACGCAAAAAATACTCTAGGACATTATTACAATAAATCCATGCAGAAAGAATGAAAAATATATAGAAATATGTTAAATTAATATTCAATACATTTAATATACATGTAATAATAGTTTAATAATTTGGTCCTAGAACACAAAATCTAAAAAACTACCACCTGGACTAGAGACAATTGCCTACGAATTTCAGTCTGCTAGACCTCACATGATAATCATGTTTTTGCCGAGTCAAGGCTTTAGTCAAGGGGTCTGCCATGTAAATACTTCTCATCTCAACCACAAATATCTAAGAAAAATCCATCAAGAGATTTTACTTCTTATGTATGTAATGCCTCGACCTAAGTTACCAAGATTCAGTGCATTATTATATAACATTGACATGATACAAGGAATCATCTCCCGAAAGATCGATCAGTTTAGTACCCTTGGATGTACTAGATACATTGATAAGTTTTACATTAAATCATTAAATAAAAACATCAATTTTCCCCCTTTGAACACACTTATATCCTTAGAATATCCCTACAAGACAATTATTAAATACTTCTTCACATCCTGGGAAAAATAAAACATAGAAAGGGGTGAGCTCAGATGCTCAGTAAGGATAACAATATAGCGGAAAATTTCATAAATAAGAATAAAAATTTAAGGAAATGTATAAGACTAAAACAAAAGCCTTTTAAACTTAAACTTCAGCATAATATGGAAAAGATAAAATCAAATAATTCCATTTACTTAATCACATGGATATTCTACTAGTTGAATAATCACATGCAATATCAATAACCACTTTCATAATGACTGAATGTATAATGCCAGACTTCATAACCACATAGTCAAGGCCTTGTGACAAGACTATAAATAAGATTTTGTCAAGGCATTGTGACAAGATACTAGTTTGTCTCATGATACCTACCGATGCATCGGGGAGCTATAGAATGCTCCACTCGTCACTTACTAAGTCCAATGCATTCCTCATATGAAAAGTTTAAACATAACAAAAAAATTCGTATTAAAACTAGCATACGAAATGTAAATACTTTATCTATAAACCATGAATGGTGTAAAAATAACACATCCATAGTTAAACATATCACAAAACCTTCAATACAATATAGAAGTTTTGTATTATAATAAATTAACTTCAAACAATCTTAAAATCCATCAAAGGATGTTGACATAGATGAAATCAAAACTTCTTTAGAGAAATATCTATTTCTATTTTGAAATAATTTAAAAGTCATATAATTATAAAATAAAACATTTATTTTGAAAATATTCTTATAAGATTGTATGAGAAGCTTCAACGACGATATAACGGCGGAAAATATCCACACCCGCCATATAAGTTAAAAAAAAGACATTCGTACCTTAATTTTGTCGAAAAGGTCATAAAGTACCTTGTTTGGAAAATGACGGAAAGATTCCTTTCAAAAAATATATGGCCAAATAAGGGTATAAATGAATTTAAACCATAGTATAGTAAATAGTAAAAATGTTTTGAATTACAGTTTTAAGAAAACACGAATGTGGATGATAAAGAGGTCCCAGTAGATACTTATGTATTAGCAACCTCAGATAAGTAAAGAGATCGTAGAATTAACCCTTACCTTGTAATTTTCCTTGGTCTAGGGTATGTTAAACTACTTTATAATAGTTAAATAATTGTTATTAATTTATACAATAACTATATACATAAATATTATATCATATATGATCCTATAATATTTCTTTGTTAATAATATTTTAGTAGTATCATCATTTCGGGTGTTAACTGATTTGTTTTCAATTATATGGTTGGTTATATAAACCATTTTTTATGGATAGGATGTATTTGATTCATATACAGAATTATATTATGTTCATAAACATTATTTTTAATCATAAAATGAATATTATTCTTTAATGATTACGATGGGGAATGAATCTCATCGCATTCGTGGAGACGGTAATTCGTATGTACGCACGAGCAAAAATATCATTATATTGATAGAAAAATCATATGTAATTGGATAGTATATCATATATAAATAATAATTAACATGTTATATTTATCATTTAAATTAGTTATATTCATTATTATACCCATCCAAAATAATGAAGTGTTTGAATAACAAACTACATCACGACGTGGATACGGTAATCCGTACGCACGCACGTATGGTGACTTTGTCATTTATAGGATGGATAGAATAATGAATATGGTTATAAAATATTTATAATAAAATCATAGTATATAGAATATATTGGAGTTATTATTTTAGAATGGAAACAACAAAGAAATAGGAAGTGGAAGAAGAAAAGAACTTGAAAGAGGTGATGAAATATTTACCTCATCTTCTGGTTCTTCCTTTTGATTTGATCAAAAGGGATACTTAGGTTGGCTTTATGACCAAAGGAAGGACTCTATGAGGAAGGTATTAAAGTTGGTAGGATATTTGGGTAGGGGTTTTCTGAGATAAAAGGCTTTGGAGGTGTGAAATTAAGAGAAGGGGAAGTTCCCTTTTATAAGAGAGGTGAGAGATACTTTAGGAAAATCTTGAAATATTATTTTATAATAAAATAATTTTCGGTTTATAATGGCTCAAAATTGATTTATTTATAGGATAAGGTGGGTCTGGGTCTAAAAAATCTCAAACAATAGGTTTTAGATAGGTTTTGGTCACCATATTAACCGTATCTTTTAGATTTAACTCTTAGTTAAATAGTTTGTCATTTACCATGTCTCTTTGTATTTTAATATTATATGATTAATAAAATTAATATAAACTTCTAGGAGAACCCCTATTGGTTCATTATTAATATATATAACCTTAAATAAGTCCTTTTTTGAACCTTAAATTTTTAGGAATATTATATTAATTAATAATATAGTATTTGTTTTAAAAACTCAATTATGTCAATTTTGACACTATTTAGTATTTTATTTTATTTAAAAATCATAAAATCATGATTACATCGAAAACAAATTATCTAATAAACTCTAACATTCCATATTAACCTAGAAAATTATTTTAATTCATCAAAAGTCTCAAATTACATTTATTTGGATATTTATAATATCAATTGTTTTAATATTTCTTTAATAATGTAATTACTGCATCATCATTGTGTCATAAATAAATTTAATTATTTAATCTATAAAAATTATAAATAAAATATAATTATGTAGGAAATATTTTTTTCTTTCAAATTAATATTTATAGTCTAATTTATATTGTGTTTAACCCTATATTAAAAACAGTTTAGTTATTAAACTTTGAATTTAACTCTTTTAAATCTTCTTTAAATAAAATAATAATAAATGTCCTAATCTAATCCAAGTGAACCAAAGGTGATAATATTTTTATTCCTAAGGTTGTTTTTGGTCTAATTATACTTATCCAATAGAATTAGGACATGTATTAGGGTAATTATGATATCATTTTTACCCTTAATTACCCTATTTACTTTTAACCGCGATAAATAAATGTCAAATGTTACTATTCACCAAAAATATTTTCATCTTATTAAACCACATTTTATTTACTGATATTAACCATGTTTCTTGGATTTTTGAAATTCAACTCACAGAAGTGGTAAAATAATGCTTTATGTAAATTTGCAAATGCTCCTAGGAGGTGGGTAAAAGATGGTAAAAAGTTTAATAAAATTTTTATATATCTAAACTTATTATAAAATGACTCCAATGAATTAAATTGAACTTATATATGTATTATGTATCTATTTTTACCTAAAATAAATTTAAATAAAATAAATAATTATTTAAATAAAAAGTTGTTTTTAACTAATAACGCAGTGTTTTACACTAATCATCAAAAATTGAAAGTTTTTAAAAAATTACAAAAAATTCACCCTAAGCTAATTTAGATATTCCAAATCCAAAAATGAATTCCATTTTGAAAGATAAAATTTATAAAATTTCAGAAAGTGGGAATTACTATTCATAACGGCTAGTTTGATTGGTCGTAGTGTATTAGAATCTCGAAGTTGCATACAATGCAAGCTACTGGATTATTCAAAGGGAAATGTACCGTAGAAGCTTGGGGTGTTACATTCTCCCCTCCTTAAAATAATTTCATCCTTGAAATTTCTAGAATATTATTTCATAAAAAGATTCGGGTGGTTCTTCATCAAAAGTTCCTCGGGTTCCCACGTTACCTCTTCCATCTTATGGTTTCTCCATAGAACTTTCACCAGACGAGTCATCTAGTTTCTCAAAACTTGTTATCTGGTATCTAGAATTCTGATAGGCTCTTCGTAATAAGATAAGTCAGGTTCCAGTTCTATTTCTTCATATGTGAGTACATGCGTTGGGTCAGGCAAGTATTTTCTCAATAGTGATATGTGGAACACATCATGAACTTTGGAGAGACTTGGGGGCATTTCCAAACAATAAGCTATAACTACAATTCGTTATAGAATTTGGAAAGGTCCGATGTAACTGGGACTCAATTTACCCTTCTTACCGAAACTTATAACACCCTTCCATGGAGATACCTTCAAGTAAACATGGTCTCCTACTTTAAATTCCAAATCCTTCCTTCAATTATCGGCATAACTCTTTTGCCTACATTATGCTACTTGGATGTGGGTTTGGATAAGATTTACCTTTTCCATTGTTTCCTCAACAAGTTCTAGACCTACGAGTTTTCTTTCACTAACATCATCCCAACAAGTTGGTGTGCGACATCTCTTTCCATATAATGCTTCATATGGTGCCATATGAATACTTGAATGGAAGCTATTGTTATAGGAAAATTCTACCAGAGGTAAATATTGATCCCATGTACCTTGAAAGTCAAGTAAGTAAGATCTCAAAATGTATTCTAAGGTTTGAATAGTCTGTTCTGATTGTCCATCGGTTTGAGGGTGGTAGGCAGTGCTCAAACGATGTTCAGTATCCAGGGCCTTCTGAATACTTTTCTGGAATCTTGATGTAAAACAGGGATCACGATCAGAAACAATCGATAGGGGTACTCCATTAAGTCTTAAAAATTCATTAATATATAGCATTGCCATACATTCAAGCGGTAAATCTTCTCTTATAGTAGGAAAATGTGATGACTTGGTAAGAGGATCAATAATGAACCATATTGCATCATTCCTTCTAAGAGTCTTTGGTAGACCCATGAAAAAGTGCATCGTAATATTATCCCATTTCCACTTAGGTATGGGAAGAGGTTGCATGAATCCTCTAGGCTGTTGCCTTCCATATTTCACTTGTTGAAAAACCATACATCTTGACACAAAATCATAAATCTCCCTCTTCATGTTGTCCCACAAAAAATTTTCCTTCAAATATCTATACATCTTGGTGCCTCTAGGGCGTATAGAGAAATTGGAGCTATGAGCATCATCTAATAATTCACTTTTTAGATCAGGTATATCGGGAACACGAAGTCTCTTCCCAAATTTCAAAATTCCATCTTCATATATGAAGTCACTCATTCTCCCATCATTCACAGCTTTAATCTTCTTTTGAAACTCCTCCTCATCAATCTGAGAACTCTTTATCCTTTCTAGTAAAGATGGTTTTGCAACCATTTGAAAAAGTATTGATGTTTCACCTTCCATGGTTATTCTCATATACATCTTTACTATATCCATGAAAATAGGATCCCTTTCAACACTCATCTTGTTCAAAACTCTATGGTCCTTTCTACTCAAAGTATCTACCACCTTATTTTCCTTCCATGGGTGGTAGTGTATAATGAAATCATAATCCTTGAGTAGTCCAAGCCGTCAACTTTGCCTCATGATGAGTTCTTTTAGTGAGAAAATATACTTCAAACTCTTGTGATCAGTATAAATCTCACATTTTTCACCATAGAGATAGTGTATTCATATCTTCAGAGCGAAGATTATAACTAATAACTCAAGATATTTAGTGGGATAGTTTTTCTCATGAATTTTTAACTGTCATTATGTATAGGAAATAACTCTATTTTTCATAAGGACACAACCAAGTAATTTCTTTGAAGCATCACTATGAATAACAAACTCATCTTTTCTTGATGGTAGAGTCAATATAGGAGCATTAACTAATCTTCTCTTCAGTTCTTCAAAAAATTCTTCACACTCTTTTTTCCAAACAAATTTAACCCCTTTACGTGTAATCTTGGTTAAATGGTTAGCCAACCAGGAAAAATTCTGGACGAAACGTCGATAATAACCTGGAAAACCAATAAAAATACGTACGTCAGTTATACTTATCAGTTATGGACATTCTTGGATTTCCTTGGTCTTTGAAGGATCAACAGAGATTCCATCCTTAGAGAAAATATGGCAAAGACAAGAAATCTCCTGAAGCTAGAATTCACACTTGCTGAATTTCTCATATAATTCATTTCTTCTAAGATTCCTTAAGATAATATGCAAGTGATTTTCACGACCTTCATAGATTTTTGAGTATACCAAAATATAATCAATAAATACCACTACGAAGTCATAAAGATATTCCTTGAAAACTCTATTCATTAGATCCATGAAGATAGAGGGTGTATTAGTCAATATAAAAGGCATTACTGTAAACTCATAATGCCTGTACCTGGTTCGAAATGCTGTTTTCAGAATGCCTTCCTTCTTCATACACAACTGATGATATCCAGATCGAAGGTCAATCTTTGAAAAATATTGATCTCCATGAAGTTGGTCGAATAAATCATCAATGCGAGGTAGGGGATACTTGTTCTTTATTGTTATAGCATTGATCTCCCTGTACTCAATGCACAACCTCATAGATTCATCTTTCTTCTTAAAAAAAAGAACAGGGGATCCCCATGGAGAAAAACTAGGGTGAATAAATCCCTTATTACTCAATTCCTCTAGTTGTTTATTTAGTTCCACTAATTCCACTGTGGCCATTCTATAAGTGGTCTTCAATATGGGCCTTGAACTAGAAATTAAATCAATGGAAAACTCAATTTCTTGTTTTGAAGTATGTCCTGGTAAATCCTTTAGAAACACATCAACATATTCTTGCACAATAAGTACATCCTCTATTTGAACATTCCTTTCCTCACCAATAGTTATTTCATTCTTTTCCTCCCCAATAATTAAATTTAGTTGAGAAACTGGGGGTGGATCTTGATAAGAATTAGGTGGTGATGTTTCTGCTCTAAAGATATGGTACTCTTTATCATCATCAAGAATTATAACCTCATTCTTCTTATAATAAATTTTTGCATCATGGTCTGAAAGACAATCCATACTAAGGATTATATCAAATTCAATCATGGGTATGATGATGAGATCAGAAGATAGAGAACATTTATATGCCCTAATGGGAACTGATTCACAAAACTTTGTTGCAATGATACTTCCCTTAGGATTTTTTACCGACAACTCCCTTGTTAAATCGAATTGTAAATATATAATTTTCTTAGAAAAATGGGAAGATATGAAAAAATGCAATGATCCATAATCAAATAAAGCATTGAATAATCTTGATGAAACCATTAAATTACATGCCACCACATCTTTTGAAGCTTCAACCTCAGTAGTAGTGATCGCATAATCTTGAACTTGCACCCTTGGCCTTTTCTAGGGTAAGTTTACTTGGAGCTTAGGAAATTCGTTTTCATAATGCCCATTTTCTCTAAAATTGTAGCATTCAACATTGTCAATCTCTTTCTTCCCCTTGCAATCACGAGCTTGGTGGCCTTTTTCACCACACTTGTAATGGAATCCCATTCCCTTTAGGCAAGTACCTGGGTTTTTCTTCCCACATTTACCATAGGATGGACATTCAAATTTTCCCTTCTTCCAGTTATTACCATTTCCAAAGTGTTCAAAAAATATCTTTTTCTATTTCTTTTCTTTAAAGTCATAAGACTAAGAGAATTTTTTTCTGTCTTGATAGATTATGAGACAATATCTTTGTACGATGATAAGGATTTTGAGACTAATTCACGATGGATAAATTCTTTTAACCCATCAAAGAAATGATCAATATTACTTCTTGAGTTACATATATAATCCATAGCATTACTTGCTAACCTTGTAAAGTTAGCTTCATACTTTGCAATATTCTCATCCTCATTTTGTCTGAGACTCATAAATTGCCTTTCCATATCTGGTCGATGGTCACGAGAAAATTATTTTTCTAAGAAAATCTCTTTATACTCCCTCCATTCCATACTTTATACTTCTTCATATTCCTTTGTGTTTTGGATTGATGACCACTATTGATCTGCATCTCTCGTTAGGCATTAAACTGCCATGACAACTTTTTCCCTTTAACTACTCCCCAAAAAATGAAATATTTTCTCTAATTAATTTATCCATTGCTCAGATAATAATGTATTTTTACTCCCATTGAATATTAGTGGTTGTTTCCTCATGAAGCGGTCTATCATTGATCCTCTAAATTGTGGATCAGGGTGCTCCATATGGGTAAGGTTATTATTTATAACCTGAGTGAGTTTTCCCAGTATGGTGATAAGCTGACCAGCACTAGTTGCTTCACCAGCTCTACTATTATTATCTTGAGTAGGAGGGAAATCCCTACATGGATTACGTTAGTTTATACGGTTTCCATTTCTTCCACTAGGCACCATTTCTAAATAATGACATACATTATATTAGTTTATGAATCACAATACATAATTCCGAACTTGTAAAACACTTAACATAAATTGAATAGTTTATGGATATAATCCATAATCATAAAAATGTTTTCTTTGAGGAAGTATATACTCATAAACCCTTCATAATGGTTTTTAAAGAAAATGATAATTATCCTAAGTATATCCCCCCAAGAGTGTCGTAACCAAGAGTGCAGAAAGGCCTGTTGTCGTGCGCCAGTTTCCATTCGAGTCTTGATCAAAGTGGTGTTTTCGGGTTTTACCCGTAGGTACATCTATTCCAGAGCCACCTCTACCTGATCGTATCCAAACAGGGATGTATTGCTTGGAAAACTCACAAAATCCCTACAATACCAAAATTCTTGGAAGTTCTTATATACTAATCCTCAAAGTCTATATTAGGGTAATGTTCTCTAATCAGAGTTTTTCTAAATCTAGCTTCCAATATTTGTACTAAACTTCCTCTGATACCGAATGTAACACCCCAACCCCAGTTACCCAGAGTTGGTGCATTATTATATAACATTTTCATGATACAAGGAATCATGTCCCGAAATACTGATCAGTTTAGTAGCCTTGGAAGTACTAGATACATTCATAAGTTTTACTTTACACCATGAAATAAAAACATCAACAAAATTTTGTCCCCTTTGAAAACAATTATATCCTTAGCCTATTCCTACAACTCAACCATTAAATACTTCTTCACGTCCTGGAAAAAATAAAACATAGAAAGGGGTGAGATTAGATGCTCATTAAGGATAACAATATAGCGTAAACTTTCATAAATAAGCATAAAAATTTAAGGCAATGTATAAGACTAAAAAAACATTTTAAAATTAAAATTCAGAATAATATGGAAAATATAAAATCAAATAACACCATTTATTTAATCACATGGATATTCTACTCTTCTAATAATCACATGCAATATCAATAGCCACTTTCATAATGATGGAATGCATAATGCCAGACTTCATAACCACATAGTCAAGGCCTTGTGCCATGACTACAAATAAGATTTTGTAAAGGCCTTGTGCCAAAACACTTGTTTGTCTCATGAGACTTACCGATGCATCTAGGAGCTATAGCAGGCTCCACCCGTCACTTACTAAGTCCAATGCATTCTTCATATGAAAATGTTTAAACATAACATAAATATTCGTATTAAAACTAGCATACAAAATGTCAATAATTTATCCATAAACCATGAATGGTGTAAAAATAAAACATCCACAGTCAAACATATCACAAGAACTTCAATACAATATGGAAGTTTTGTATCATAATAAATCAACTTCAAACAAGCTTAAAAATCCATCAAAGGATGTTGACATAGATTAAATCAAAACATTTTTAGAGAAATATCTCTTTCTATTTTGAAATCATTTAAAATTTATATAATTATAAAATAAAACATTTATTTTTAAAATATTCTTATAAGATTGTATGCTAATCTTAGATGATGATATAATGAAGGAAAATATCCATACCCACCGTATAAGTTAAAAAAATACATTCTTATCTTAATTTTGTCGAAAAGGTCAAAAAGTAACTTTTTTGGAAAACGATAGAAAGATTCATTTCAAAACATATATGGTAAAATAAGGGTATAAATGACTTTAACCTATAGTAAATTAAATAGTAAAAATGTTTTGAATTACATTTTTAAGAAAACACGGATGTGGATGATAAAGAGGTCCCAATAGATACTTACGCATTAACAACCTCAGATAAGTAAAGAGATTGTAGAATTAACCCTTACCATGTAATTTTCCTTGGTCAATGGTACATTAACCTCATGTATAATAGTTAAATCATTTTTATTAAATTATAAAATAACTATATACATAAATATGATATCATATATGATCCTTTAATATTGCTTTGTTAATAATATTTCAGTAGTATCATCATTTTGGGTGTTAACTGATTTGTTTTCCATTATATGGTTTGTTAAGTAAGCCATGTTTCTTATGGATAGGATGTATTTGATTCATATAAATAATTATATTATGTTCATAAACATTATTTTTAATCATAAAATGAAAATTATTCTTGAAGTATTACAATGGGGAATGAATCTCATCGCGTTCGTGGAGACGGTAATCCCTACGTACGCACGAGCAACGATATCATCATATTGATGGTGAAATCATATGTAATTGGATGGTATATCATATATAAAGAATAATTAAAATGTTATATTTATTATTTACATTAGTTATATTCATTATTATACCCATCCAAAATAATGAAGTGTTTTAATAACAAACTACACCACGACGTGGAGATGATAAGCCGTACCTACGCACGTATGGTGACTTTCTCATTTATAGGATGGATAGAATAAAAAATATGGTTGTAACATATTTATAATAACATAAAAGTATATAGAAGATATTGGAGTTATTATTTAATAATGGAAACAACAAATAAAGAGGATGTGGAAGAAGAAAAGAACTTGAAAGAGGTGATGAAGTATTTACCTCTTCTTCAGGTTCTTCCTTTTGATTTGATCAAAAGGGATCCTTAGGTTGGATTTATGACCAAAAGAAGGCCTCTAGGATTAAGGGATGAAATTTTGGATGATATTTGGGTAGGGTTTGGCCGATCCAAAAGGCTTTTGAGGCATGAAATTAAGAGAAGGGGAAGTGACCTTTTATAAGAGAGGTAAGGGTTACTTTTGGAAAAGCTTGAAATATTATTTTATAATAAAATAATTTTCGGTTTCTAATGGCTCTAAAATGATTTATTTATAGTATAAGGTTGGTATGGTCCTAAAACCTGTCAACCAATAGGTTTTAGATAGGTTTAGGTCACCATATTAACCTTATCTTTTAGATTTAACTCTTAGTTAAATAGTTTTTCATTTACCATGTCTCTTTGTATTTTTATATTATATGGTTAATAAAATTACTATAAAATTCCAAGAGAACCCCAAGTTGTTATTTTTTAATATATATAATCTTATCTAAGTACTTTTTATGAACCTTAGATTTTTTTGGAATATTATATCCATTAATAATATAGTATTTTTTTAAAAAACTCAATTATGTCAATTTTGACACTATTTAGTATTTGTTTTTTGTGAAAATCATAACAACATGATTAATTTGAAAAAAATTATTTAATAAACCCTAAAATGTCATATTAACCTAGAAAATTAGTTTAATTCATCAAATTCTCAAATTAAATTTATTTGTATATTTATAATATTAATTATTTTAATCTTTCTTTAATATGATAATTACTGCATCATCATTGTGTCATAAATAAATTAAATTTTTTAATGTATAAAAATTATTAATAAAATACCATTATGTAGGAAATATTTTTATCTTTCTAATTAATATTTATAGTTTAATTTATATTTTTGTTTAACCCTATATTAAAAATGGTTTAGTTATTAAACTTTGAATTTAACTCTTTTAACTCTTCTTTAAATAAAATAATAATAAATTTCCTAATCTAATCCAAGTGGACCAAAGGGGATCATATTTTATTAATAAGGTTGTTTTTGGTCAAATTATAATTATCCAATTGAATTAAGACATGTGTTAGGGTAATTATGATATCATTTTTACCCTTAATTACCCTATTTACTTTTAACCGTGGTAAATAAAAGTCAAAAGTTACTATTTTCAAAAACTTATTTTCAACTTATTGAACCACATTTTACTTATTGGTATTAACCATGTCTCTCATATTTTTTAAATTCAACTCACAGAAGTAGTAAAATTATGTTTTATGCAAATTTGCAAATGCTTCTAGGAGGTGGGTAAAAGATGGTAAAAAAATCAATAAATTTTTTATATATCTAAACTTATTATAAAATGACTCCAATGAATTACATTGAACTTATATAGGTATTATGTATCTATTTTGACCTAAAATAAATTTAAATAAAATAAATAATTATTAAAATAAAAATTCGGTTTTAACCAATAACGCAATGTTTTTCACTATTCATCAAAAATTGAAAGTTTTCAGAAAAATACCAAAAAATCACCCTAAGCTAATTTTGATATTAAAAATCCAAAAATGAAGCCCATTTTGAATGATAAAATTTATAAAATTTCAAAAAGTGGTTATTACTATTCATAACGGCTAGTTTGATTGGTCGCGGTGTGTTAGAATCTCGAAGTTGCGTATAATGCAAGCTATTGCATTTTTCAAAGGGAAACATACCGTGGAAGCTTGGGGTGTTACAAAATATGTTATTTTTTCCTTTTTTGTGACCTTGTCTCTTTTGAGAGAGACACCTCTGTAGTACTATAACAATAGAGTGTGATAAGATATTTATTGCTAGGTACAACATCAAGCTCTTGGATGAAGTTTCACATCCTTACTGCTTCCTTATCTACCTTAGAACCCAAAATATACTTAGAATATACTATATAATATGTGACCATAATATTCTTTGATATATTTCATCTCAAAACACCTCCATTCAAAGTGAATATGTGTCCCATTTTGATTTGATTTCATCTTGATTAGTTTGGAAACTAGCATCTGCATATCATATATTGACTAGTTCCACATATCCTCCATAGACCAGAAATATAACCTTAGTTTTACTCAGGTACTTAGGGATAATCTTGACTACCAGTTGGATCATCTTGATATCTTCCTACCACACTCAATGAGTTGGAAAATTCTAGACTAGTACATAGAATAACATACATGACTGACCAAATCGCTGACTCATATGGAATCCTTTCCATTTTGTTTCTTTCCTCATGGGTATGAGGACACATTTTACTAGAAAGATAAATGTCATGTGATGCTGTAAATAATCACCTCTTGGATTATTCCATACTGAATATCTTAATTATCTTATCAATGTATATACTTTAACTTAGTCTGAGTAATATCTTGGATCTATCACAATGTATCTTGATCCCAAGAATATATGATTCTTCTCCCAAGTCCTTTATAGAGAAAAATTTATTCAACCACATCTTAACAAATTGTAAGACTGATATTTCATTTTCTATGAGTAACATGTCATCAACATATACTATTAAGAAAATGAATACACTCCCACTAAACCATTTGTATACACAAAGCTCACACTCATTCTTTATGAAACCAAATTCCATTATGGCTTCATCAAAAGAGTGTTCCATGACTGAGATGTTTAATTTAATCTATAAATGGATTTTTGAAATTTTCATATCTTATTAGCATCCTTTAAAGTCACAAACCCTTCAGGTTGTTTCATATAGACATATTACTGAATTTCCCTATTAAGGAAGGCTATTTTTAAATCCATTTTACAAATCTCATAATAATTTTAAGTTGAAATAAAAAGTATAATTTTGATGGATTTCAACATTGAAAATGGTGAAAAGGTTTCTTTGTAGTCATTTCCTTGATATTATTTAAACCCTTTTGCAAAAATTCATGCCTTATAGATATTTTATTGTCCTTACATGTCCAGTTTCTCATTGAATACCCATTTTTAACTAGAAGGATTTACATCTACTGGAGGATCTACCAAAATATAAACTTGGTTTTGGTACATGGAATCTATTTCAGAATTCAAGGCTTCTTTCCACTTGGAAACATCTTCCAACTTACTTCTTCCTTGTAGGTTAGAGGATCATTATTATCAACTAATAATGAGTCACCATTCTTGGTGACTAGAAAACCATAACATTATTGTTCTCTAATATCTGTTGTACTCCTACACAGTACTTGTGTCTCTGGAACATTTTCATCTTCCATGGGCCTTTTTGGAATCTGTTCCTGTGCCAACTCTTGTGTACCTTGATCCTCAACTTCATCAAAGTATATATTTGTCCCAATATATCTTTTAGAGATGTTTTCCCTCTTAAGGAATATGAAGTGTCTTGAAACTATAACCTTTTTTTTGAAGTGTCTTATAGGAAATATCCCCTTATTTCCTTAGGGTATTCTATAAAGGTAAAATTTGTGCCTTAGTGTGAAAGTTTATTACCTGAAGAGAACTTAACAAATGATTCGCTTCCCTACACACATAAATTTGACAACATGGGTTTTCTTCCACACCAAAATTTATATATAATACAATTTATCAATTTATTTAGTACTTTTTTTTGTTTATGTGTTTTTGTTTGTAATTCGTATCCCCAAAAGGATAATGGAAGACTCACATGGATCATAATTTATATCACCATGTCTAATAAGGTGTGGTTCCTCCTTTCTCTTACACCATTCCACTAAGGTGTTTAAGGAGGAGTGAGTTGGGATAAGATCCCAAACTCCCATAAGTAATCAATGGCGTCTTTATTAAGATATTCTACATCACATTCTAAGATGATTTTCTTAATATTCTTACCAAGATGGTTCTCAGATTAATTATTGTATTCCTTGAATTTATTGAAATAATCTGATTTATACCTCATCAAGTAGACATATTCATATCTATGAAAATTATCATTATAAGTTATGAAGTATGAGTACCCACCACTTTCTTCAATAGGAAGTGGTCCACACACATTGGTATGATCTAATTCAAGAAGCTCTTTAACCCTTTAACCTTTCCTACTAAATGGGGATTTGGTCATTTTGACTTGTAAACATGCATGACATACACCAAATGGTTTTAGTTCAAAAGAATCTAAATACCCACCTTGATGTATTTTAGTCAAGTTATTTTCATTTACATGGCCTAAATGGTGATGCTAGAGTTGGGTTTGGTATGATTCATGTGAATTAAATTCATTTTCGATTACTATTACATGGTCTATGTAATACAATACATAAAGAATATTTTTTAAATGTTAATTTACCATAACAAATGTTATCTTTATAAAAGAAGAAACATTTATTTTCAAATTGGAAAAAAAATCCATCCATATCAAGTTTGGATATAGATATATTGTTTTTGGTAACAGATGAAACATAATAACAACCTCTAAAAACCAATATCATCCTAGTTGAAAACATGAGGTTGTATTCCCCGATAGCTACAATAGAAAGTTTATCTCCATTGTCTACTCATAGATCTACCTCCCCTCTATTAATATTTTTAAATACACTTGGTTCTTATATTTGAATAAATATGTGTAAACCAAAAGATATATATAATACCTAATTAATAGAAATAGATAAATCACTCTTGATAACAAACACACATGAATATTCTCCTTTATTCTTGGCTAGGTGCAATTTTTCTTCCAGTGTCCCTTCTTGACACATGTGTGATAGAAAACATCTTTTTACCTTTATTTCCCCTTAATATTCCTCTTTTTGGAAGGGTGTGAAGAAGCTTTGGCCTTAGAAATATTATCTTTCTCTTTCCGTTTGTTCACCATAAGGTTGAAAGTATTTTTACACTTCATATCCTTATCTACTTGGCAAAGAAGAGTGAGAAGATATGTAAAAAAAAATTCAATGCCATTCATATTAAAGTTCAAAAAAAATTTGGAGAAACTCTAAGGGAGTGATGATAGAATGAGACCAGTTCCTAGTTATTTTGGTAGATTAAACCATATAACCTTTAGGTGATCAATGTAGTTGATGCGTTCGAATACATGAGGCTCAGCTGGAGAACCCTCTCTAATATTTCTTTGAATGAGTTCCTTGTAAATCTCAAATTATTCTTGTCTACGTCTCTCTTAGTAAAGACCATGGAGGTTCTCAAGCATGCTATACACATCCATGTTTTTTTGAGACTTCATCAGTTCACTAGATATTTATTAATGCATCAAATATTGAACATAGACCACATCGCTCAATTTTTTTTCATATACAAGTAACTCTTTATAACTCGCCTACTTATTAGGCGGATCAGGAATTGAGGATTCTAGCATGTAAGATTTCCATTCATGGCATATAACAACCCAAAGGTGTCTTAACCACTCCAGGAAGTTACTGATAGTTATGAGGTTGTATTTCTCTAATATTGATCATAGGGATAATGTGGATGATGAGCTTGAAATTTTATTATACAATTAAATGACAAGATTGGTATTAATTTTTCTTGATTATAAATTACGTGAGAAATAATAAATTAATTTAATTTATTAAATCTCACACTATTTTAACAAATTCCAATACCCCCACCATTGAACTCAAAATGTCAAGTTTCCAGGAAATTCTAGTCGGAAGGAACCATATTACCATTATCATAACCCCAAAATGGTCAGTCAAGCTACTTTAAGGTATTTAGGTAGGTAGGTCATTGACAACTATAGGCTTGAAGCTCCTTGATCTATTGAGAAGACTACCAAATCCTAAAATCATGAAATGTATTTACTCAACACTTGCCTCTAAATTAAACCAATTCTATCAAGGGATACCCCTCTTGGTGTAAAATGGTTAAGTCAACCCAAAACCTTCATAATAACTCCCCTTATAAAAGTAAGTTTCCTAAAAAGGTTTGGTCAAAAACTTTGTTCTATTTAGTTTTGTTCCTAATAAATTAACGGAAGGCTCAGTCTAAATTAATATTAGGTTGAGGAATTTTAATTAATTATGCATAAATTTTATATTGTTTTATCCTTTACATGACTTTTTAATATTTAGTGGATGCTACTTAATTAAACAACCATGTTGGATAAATCATTTACACATAAATCATTTATTTAATTTATTATGAAGAAATTTAAACTTGTTTTATCCTTTACATGTCTTGTTAATATTAAGTGTATGTTACTTAATTAATTAACCTTGTGGGATAAACAATTCACATATGATACATTTATTTAAATTCTGTATTTGTAAAATAATTCATTTATTTATGTGACCACATCCTTACATCCAAAAAATAAATAATTTCACTGACTGAAATAGATAAATAATTAAATGACATGTCAATGAGATTTATCTAATGATTGATTTAATGAGGGAACATTAAATCAACCTATGACCTAGTGGAAACGAATTATTTTTTCAATCTTGGCATGAGATACAACATTCCACCTATCCACCTATGTATCACCTGAGTTGGAATTTTAATGGTTCTATCTTGAGCCACCTCTACGCCCCTTGGGACACTCTATTAATTACATGTATTTATGAATCATATTTTGGTGTGGAGAACTAAGTGATTAGTTTAAAATGGGATTACATAAATATCCTTAGACACACCGGTCCTATATAATAATGGAGGGAGGGATGACATGTAGGACAACATATTTAATTTAATAATAAATATTTGCAAACTCATGCAATAAATTAAATTAAAACATCAAATGCATATGCAAGTCTTGGTCAAGTTCATGAATGGTCATACATGCAGTGAATATACAAAAGTAACTAGGTAGAATTAATTTATTTATTATTTATTTATTATTTAAGATAAACGTTCTTTAATTAATTAATTAATTAATTCCATTTCATCTTAATGATCATCCAAACTCAATTGGTGATACCCACTATTTATTTCATTCATGTAAAATAAATGAGAAAAATAAAAATTACATATTAATTAAAATAAATTAATTCAGAATTTAATATTATTTAAAACCATTAATAAATTGTAAAACACACTTTGGTGTGTCAATTAATAAAATAAGGTTTTATTTCTGAAATTTTCAATTTATTGTAATTTTTAATTCTATCATTTAATGGGAGAAAAAAACGTGTATAGTTTTGTTACATACTGTGTACCTCGATTTCCTTGTATCCGAGTCATACAATTAAGGCTTTGGTGTGTTAACATAACTGAACTACATAGTGTGTACAGGCCAGCTACACGCCATGTATCCACTTTTGATGTGCCAGTTTGGCCTAGTCAACTTGCGGTGTGCGATAAATGCACAGTATGTAATTCAATGATCAGTACATCTAGGTTTAATGTGCATGGGTACACAATGTGTGTTTTGGCTACATGCCATGTAACCAAGTTTTACGAGCCAAAGATTAGACACTTCCTGATGACATCATTGTTCATTCTTCATCTATTATTAAAACTTTAATAAAAGGAAACATTGAACAAACATGATTGATATGTCGATAACATGTTAATTAAAATTGTATTAAAGAACAAATAACATGAAATGGAAATCTAAACACAATTACACATAAATAAAAAATAAAATAAATAATTATAAATTTAAACACAACACCTTTGATACCACTTGTTGGTTTCAGGTGCTGCAGAAATGTGTAGTGGTGGGTGATATATTAATTAATTTATTTTAATAATGATTTCCTAAAACCAAGAGTGAGGACATTGTACCTCAAATTTATAATTAATTTATTTAATATTTGAAGTAATAAATACATGGACTTAATAAATTTCTTTATTGGGGAATGTTGATCATTCGGAAAGACCCTTTCAGATTACCTTCTATTCACTTTGAGGATACAAGGATAGAATTCCTCTAGCAGTGATCCACACATGCTCTTATGATCTCTGAGCATCACCACTCGATCTCCGAGTGCTAGAACAGTAAATCAAATATCTTGCGTTGTTCGTTCTTGATCACTTGTTCTTTAGTCTTGAAGAATTCTCCCTTATGCTTCTTGTTCTTGAGAGGGATAGAGAAGGATGAGTTGATAAAGAATTCATTATGCATAAAAATTTTCTATTCTCAATTTTTGGATACTCTGCACAATATACATAGCCTCCTTTTTATAGTGTTATTATTTGAGTTAAAATATTATTTAATTACATGACGACCATTAAATAAAATTTATTACATTTAATAAACCTCATTCCATATAATAATTATAATAATAATAATATTATTTTTTGGTGTGCACCGACTTGTGAAATAAAAAATATTATTTAACCATCTTATTAATTAATATTTGTCACTAGACACGGTATTGGTCCATTTGAACCCCTTTTTCATTTATTAAACACTTGAATAAAATTTTTATTCATAAAAAATATTTTATTAAAAAACCAAAAAATAAATATTTATTAAATATTCAATAAAATAAATAAATATATTTTTATTCACATGATGGTGAATAAATATTTATTTAATTTATGTGATCAATATAACTTGAATAAAATTATTACTCGGACTTGAGAATAATATTTATTTCATTAATTAAATTGAAATAGAATTTAATTGATATCAATATAAACACTTAGTGTGTGACCATCTAGGATTATTTATCATTTGAATTAGGCGGTCTTTCCTAAAGTCTAAGATTACTATCTAGAAATGGGTTAAGGAACCAAAGAGAAATTAATTAATGTCTCAACATTGAAAACCACATATGAACACTCACTGTGTAATATAATACCTTTTTCACAATATCTCATCAAGTAGGTTGAATGATGCTATCATCAACCTATTTACTCAATATGTATTTCTTTTACTATTTAAAATAAACACGTCATTACACCATGGACATGGAATTTAATCTGATGGTTCTACTCGAGAAAAGGGCTGAGATATCATATTATATAAATATAGAAGGGAAAAATCCTTCCTTGAATTATCCATTAATGACATGTTAATCATAATGCAACCAATGTACACTACTTCCTGTCAATATATGGCATGACAATTTTGGTCAATAAATCTAAGTGCATGAGTCATGACATACATTAATAATAATCTTAAAGTCTAAGGACCAATACACATGATCGTAAATAGGAATATTCAATGACACAAAAACATGTGGAATTCCTTTTGGTGGGTCTGTTCGCATAATCTCCAATCTTGGAGATTACCAAGTGAAAACATCATGAGAAGAAGCCTCATCTGCTTATGATCACTTGCACCTAATGGTATAAATATTATGTGTCTCATTATAGTGAGTTATCCAACCCTAGAACAATATTAATAATATTTTCAAATCACTAAAAGGTTCTCATCATAGCGGGGAACAACTATGACCTTATCAATGTGACAAATAATCAAGGACATTATTACATTAAATCCATGTATAAATAATGAAAAATATTTAATATGATGTTAAATAAATATTTAATACAAATAATATACATGTAATCAAAGTAAAATTAGTTTTTCCTAGGACACTAACTTTAATAAGCGCGACCAAAGGTTGGTTGGTGTCAGACGTTCAGTTAAAGAAACCGTTGGTAGACATGTTTAATAAAATAAATAATTAAATAATTAAATTATTTTATTAAATGGACTCACCTAGTGAAACCAATATAAGTACCCACTTATAAAAAATCACTTTTTTTAGGCACATAACCTTGGGAGGATTTGGGAGGAGCTCTAAGAATTCTTCATTAGAAGATCATATTGAAGGATGATGGGTGATCAAATCAAGGTGGACTGAGAGAAAGTGAACACAGAATGACTTAAACTTTACTAAAAAATAAATTCTTCATCAAAAATTGATATAAATCAAGGTAGGACTCATCAATTTTGGTTTCTAAACATTTTTATTAAAATATTGAGCATAGATTTTTTATCTAATTTTGATTTGTGATTGTTCTCCATTTGTGTGATCCCTTTTTAATAAATTTATTTGTTGATTTAAATTTATTTATTATGCCATTTTATCACCCATGATCCCCCAAATATCATTTTTTGACTGGGATCACATCATCCAACAACAATTTCACCTTTTTCTTGTACTTTTACCCCATATATTCTTCACATTATTCATTTTTGGAGCACGTGGTCACAATTCAACATTTCTGGGGTAGGTTCAAGCACAATCGAACTCCCAGATTCATAATGGTTGAGTGCATGATGAATTTATTGGTGTTTTTTAGATTTATTGGGATGGATAATGGGTGATGATTCATGGATTTAAGATCCAGAGCAGAAAAAATGATTAATGGTGCTATGTGATGTACAAAGGATCATCAAAGAATGAATGGAATTATATTTATGGCTACCAGAGGCCAGGAATAGATGGATAGAGACAACCCCCATCTATTTTGGGTGGTCAATTAGTGATATTCATGGTGCTGAGTACATATCTAAAAAAATGCATGAAGAAACTATACTTTCTTTGGGAAACCTGGCTACATAGTGTGTAGTCTAGGAACACATGCCATGTAGTCCCTTTAGAGCAGAGACTAGGGTTTCAATGGGGAGATAAGTATTATACATCATGTGGAGGTCCGATATGCTATAAATACCTTAACTAGCTAGCTCAATGTGTACAAGTAGTACAATCCTAGGAATCCATGTGGTGTTACATACCATGTGAGATAAGATACAAGCCATGTAACCCTTGGTGAATGTATCAATATGTACACGGATTACACATCTAGGATCCCACATGGTCCCACACATGGTGTATGGTGGGAACATGCCATGTACTTTGGAGAGTTAAAAGTCTTGGGATGATGGCACACACCGAGTGCATTCTCGACCCCTACACACTGTGTGTAACATGAGACACACTAAGTACTTTGAATAGTACTCAGGCACAAACAGGTACATGGGCTTGAACCAAAGTACATGGTCATTAACAAGAGAAAAAATGTAAGCTCTAAGTAGTGAATATAGGAAGGGTACCATTTTTACATGCCGTGTATGGGTATATAGCTAGCCGAACTGTGTGAACCTGCTGCATATACCCAGGTTCCCGAGTTTTCATAACACAATGTACCTCAGGAGAACATTCTATATAGTATGATATGGATTCCTAATAAATGTATAGAGGATAACATGTTTATAAAATGATTTGGGGTCACACACTGTGTGTACCACATACACATTATTTATTTCCCTCCAAAACTTCATCCGCTTGTATCTCCTTCTTTGGGACTCAGATTTTGGCCCATGAGTAGCCTATCCTAAATGTTTCTCTATATAGAACATGATAGTAGCCTTAGTTTTGGAATATATATATATATATACGATGTGAGGAGTTTTGATCATGATGCTTCTTTAAGAAATTATTCATGATGGTAGTGATTAGGGAAGGATCATCTGAGTGGTACAGGGGTCGAAGCTCACATATCTCACTAGGGAATGGGTCCCCCATACTATTTATATAGATAGAGATGGTATTACCCTACAATGGGAATGGGTCCTCTATCTATAGAGTGTTACTCACCCATTATTTAGCTTTAGTGGTGTTCAGTTCCTCTACAGGAGATGTACCACCCTCGGTTGTCTAGCATAGTAGTGAGGAGTAGGTCCCTACATACATATTTTAGTGAGGTTACATGAGATGCATGGTTTGGAGTCATGGATCCCTTGTCTATGGAGCCCAGTGGAAAGGTTCAGGATGCTCCAAATTGATTCTTATGTGGTTTTTCATGATGTTGGGCATCAGAGATGGACCTTTGGAGCTTCAGGAAGACTCATCATTCTCAAATGGGTTATGGAGATAGATATCCCATTTATATCTCTATTTGGTATTCTTGTTGAGAATATATGGGTGTTTATCGTTATTGTCTCAGGTTTTGATTGACATATCTTCATTGGGTTGAGATGACTAATTTTTTATATCTCTATCACTCCCTCTTCAGTTTTTAGGGTGCCCTAATGGGTATGTATATATGTACTCATGCATGGGAATTTCCCACTCATGTCATTTATTATGAATATGATAAAAATATTGGCAGTGACTATGGTGTATTACAATGGTACTTAGGTGCATAGACCTCATTTGGTGGTTAGGTTTGGAGATCAGGATTTAGCCTCTCTCAAATTTACTATTTTTCTAGTTTTTTTGGTTTAGGAAAACATTTCTGTATGGGTACATATTTTTCCATTTTTACTTTGGTTTATACTATGGTATTCTAATGTTTTCCCTAGAGTTTGTTTCATTCATGATTATACTCTAGATGTTTCATTATTTTCATTATTATTCCCATGCACTTTTTCATGGAGATGGTTAGGTGCATGCGTACAGGTAAATTAAGAAAAGACCTCCCATTTTAGTTATGCCTTATTTTCACTTGTCACCATCCCCTAGACTATTGGAGTTAGTTTTTGGGTTGTGGTGACTCATATTTCCACCAGTTAGGTAAGACTCGATGGGTCAGGTCTTTATAAACTAGTATGAGAGGTGGTTTATCCTCGAGTCATAGTTGGAGTTTTCCCCTTATGAGGAATTGGTTTGGACTTAGGGAAACTGTGTTAGATTGTATTGAGTATGGATTTCAGGCTAGGGAACCCAGTGTTGGTGTAGCAGCTAATGTATCCATACGCTAGGACTCAGACTACCTTCTTTTAAACTTGGTATATAAAGACACCAGTTATAGGGAACAAATGGTACATGAATCATATAGGATTGATTCCTTTGACTTCCATTCTTATGTTAGATCCCTATATATTCTCTATGAACATGGTATATCTTGACAACTTTTAAGATGTCACTATAATGATAGCTAACTAGGATTTCACTACAGTGTCATGAAGATGACCAGTTGACTGATGAGGCTGTAGTTCAGGGAACCTTTCATGAGGTGTTTCTTCAAGGTGGTCACCGAGCTGTGATACCACCTATTGAGCAGTGCATAGACCCTTCTCTAGTGGTAAAGGTGGATGATCATCTTCATGTTGAGTAGATGATGGATCCGGCGGGATAGGAAAATAATGAAAATAGGGCTTACGCATTGCATGAGTTATAGTGATAGAGACCATTGAGGTTTTCCCCTGAGATAAACCCTCAAGATAGTGATTCAGGTTTTCTAGCATTTAGACCCTAATAGATTGAATGATTTTTCTCAAAATCAGTACCCTTTATGGAGAATTATCATTTTGATAGTACTAGTAGATGATGAACCCATGTTTATTTCAAATTGCAGGTTCTGGAGTTAGAGACCACCCAATTTTCATCATGATCTAGACCCCACTTATCAGGTGGTAGAGGACTGGAACAAGCCTATGGTGTGAGTGTACCTCTAGGATAATACCCTTATTGATGGTAGTCTTGGTGGTGAGACTTTTGGAGGGTTATGTGGGCCATCATTAGATCCCTGTGATGATTATTTTATACATGACTTCAAGCATGCAAGGAATAGGGACACTTCCCCCACCTAGATGTGTTCTTGTGATGTGATCTAAAACCATGAGGGTAAGTCAGTTCTACCAAAAACATATAGTGTTTAGGTGTAGAGGATGAATTTATTTAACTTGTGCAGTTTAGGCCATCTTAATGTGATAAGGTGTTGGAGTAGGTATTGGTTGTAGTGGACATGAATGCAAGGGAAAGGATGAGATTCGGGAAGAAGGGGCTTCTGGCCTAAAGGATCAAGTATGGTTCAAGGTATGACATGTGTCTTCACTACCCCATCTAAAAATTTAGCATAGATCCAGGAGCCACGTTTCCTTGAGAATATCCCTTATTCAAGGTCTAGTGATCCAAGTGGAGCCTTTTACACTACCCCTATGCTTTTTGGATCTAGTAGAGAGGATTGATGGTCATACAATCCTATTAACAGTGTGACCTAACTCTAGAGAAGATATCCCCACGTAGAATATTTTTTAAGTGGAAATGAGGCCTTATAATTTTTTCCTTGGTGTAGACCAATTGTCTTTTATCTAAACCTAGATGAATATCACCAGTGAGGGTTATAGTGTACCTGAGGTGGTGGTATGAGATGTTACTTCTTAGGTGAGAATAAATATTAAGAAGATTTGGGTGAGCTTGTGTGAAGGAGGGAACAATCAATTTCCTATCATCTAAGATAACCCTTGGAGCAGTAGAGGCTATGACATTTTAGTTCTCTAAATTTTTGAAGGAGTATATATATACATTCCCTGAGGATGTTCCATGCTTATTACCCCCTCGAAAGTTTATTTCATGCATAGAGTTTCACCAAGGATGACCTGAATTCTATTATAGCATATCAGATGACTTCATATAGCTATGATATCTAAAGGTGCAGTTGGAGGATCTCCATTGGTAGGGATTCATAAGACCTAGTGTGTTCACCTCGTCAGCCTAGTGTTGCTCACCTAAGAGGAATAAGAGATCTTGAGGTTAAGTGTGGATTGACATCACCTAAGCTAGGTGACTATCATGGAGGAGTATCCACCCCTAGAATTGATGAATTATTTGACCACTAGTTTGGGTCGAAGTGGTTCTCATAGTTTTACCTCAGAACATACTATCACCTTCTCAAGGTTCAAGAAGAGAATGTATTGATCATGGATTCATAGATCTGCTATGATTTATTTTTTTGTTATTGGGGATACCCTTTGTCATGTTGAATGCTCTAGCAGAGTTCTTGATAATTATGAAATAGATCCTTAACCATTATTGGATAGGTTCATGGTAGTCTTCTTTGGTGACATCCTTGTGTACTTGTCATCAAAGGAGGAGCATGTGATAAACTTAAGGATGGTTCTAGAAATGATATGAGAGTACCAAATTTATGGGGATATCTCATAGAGTTAGTTCTGTATTTGGGAATTACACTTTTTATGATTTGTCTTCTTGGACATGGGAGTGACAGTGGACTCATAAAAGTTTGAGTTAGTTCTAGCTTGAGATCCCCCAAAAAATAATGGTCATGGAAGTATATTCTCATAGAAAAGTTTTCCATCCACTATTTTAGAGAAATTAGATTTAGAAGTTTACCTCTTTATAGTTGTCCCTTGTGGGTAAGGATGGTATAACATATCTTTATTCTATGGTTGTTACCCCACCACTTCTTCATCTTGTTAGGAATGCACTACATGGGGGTATTTAGTGTGAGATATTCTATGACCATATGTACACTAGAAATATCCTTGATGGATTTTCTAAAGTTAGTGAGCACATCATCCTTGTTTTAGGACAAACATTAACCCCAATCATATAGCGAGAGGAGGTTCCAAGGAGGTTATTTTTCATTACCAGTGCATCTAGGCAGAGGTTAATAGGGATGGAATAGAAATTGACCCTTGGGTTTTTTGTCCATGGATGTTATATCTTATTGATAAGTTTAACTATTTTTGTCTCACCTATTTATAGGTGGAGGTTGAGGTTCCCATATATAAGTGGAAATGGGGTGGTATCTTTGTGATTTTCATGATGGGGGCTTCCATGACCAGCGAGAGGTCATGATTGTAAGTGACCAGTCATGATGGTTATATCAATGAGAGGGGGAGGGGTGAATTAGTGATAATTTTTATTTTACGTTTCTTTTCAATTGAAACAACCTTCACCACCTATCAAAGATTTAAATTCCCTACTAAAAACAAACCCAACAAAAATTCACAGGAACACAAAGATTTACTAGGTTTACTATTAAATAAGAATAGCTACATCCTTGGTATAGTTTTGAAATGATCCAACACCATACAATCCTCTAGAAATCAATCTTTGGATTACACTGAGTAGGATATACTCTTACACTCATGTAACACTAAGTAAAAAATTCCAATAGTGTGTGTGCACCCTCTTATCATAAATAGGGTAATGAAATGTTTTTGTAGGAAATCATGTTACCTATGATTCTTTTAAATTCCATAAATGTATTAAATTGAAATAAAATTATTCACTTTCTTACCTAGAATATGTTAAGAACATTATGGACTTTGTTATCAAAAACTTAGTCCAATTTTCTGAGTCCGATTCCTCCGAGTATGATATTCCCTGGTACGATTCTTCATAATATGTTTCTTCCCAATACAATTATCCCTAGTAAATAAAATATAACTTTAACAAAATACAATAGAGATAAATTGGAACCAATTCAATTCTAAGTATGATAAATTCAATATGATTCTTCCCTAGTATGAGAAACCCAATACATACATCTCGAAAATGATTATCTAGCCCGATATGCTGATAAACCAAATATGATTGACAAGCCAATAAGGCAATCATCTAAGTACGAAAAACACTATGTACAATGATCATCTGAATACAATATTTTTATTATGTGTCTTCTCTTTCACTTCAATCCTTCAAAACTTATTCAAAAAAGTGAATACGAATTCTTATTCTCTCTAAAACTCATAACTTCTATCTCATGAACATTTTATTGGTCATATGAAATGTAAAACATACTTTTCAACTTTTATAGGTGACCCTTAAGTGTCTTTAGTGGGAATCCCAAAAAATTTCTTACTTAATAAAATTCACTATAATCTCAATTTCCCCTAAAATCTCGAGTAAATTTTTACTTCATCAACTCTTATTGAAGATTATCAATTATTCTAAAATCTTTACTTATTATTCATACTTTCATTTTAATTTTTAGTATGATTTCAATACACGATTCTGATTTTATGAAACCAATTTCATTAATAAAAATATCTATTATCAATTGAAAGAAAATGTATAAAGAAATAGATACCACTTCTGAATGCTTAATATGATCATTATTTTGAATTTCTTACTCCCCCTTGATAACACATCTATAAAACTATTTCAATTTTTTCTCTTGACCCACTTGAGATACAAAACTTCAACTTCTCCTCTTATCTTGACTTAGTTGGAAACCTATAAAGTAACTAAACCCTTTTCAAATGGTTGACTACATTGTTGATCCCATTCTCTCCTTCTCTTCTCATTCATCAACCTTGAGCAATTCCTTCTCTGAATACGATTGTCCAGAGTATGATCTTTTTGAACATGATTATATTAGGTACAATATTTTTCTTCTTGATCCTGAGTATGATCATCCCAAGTATGAAAAGTTTATTATGATTCTGATGGATGATCGGATTCTACAGTGAATCAACAACATCTCTGTATTCACTTCCAACTAGATATGATTAATATGTGTACAATTAATCTGGTTATGATCCTCAGCACCTCCTTTCTTTCCTTCCTAGCCCGAATCCAATAATGCTGGGTACAATTTCTTTTCGATCGACTGCATCTCTTTTCCCTTTTCTTATAACTATATTGCATCATAAGTTCCCTAATTAAATTATGATTTATGTAATACGAATCAGAAAATCATCATCACATTTAAAAAGGATCCATACCAAATCCAATTACCCATAAAAAAAATCACTTCTTTCACACTTGATACAAGGTGAATCTGATGACCATTTACTTCCAGCAAGATAATTTCACTTTCATTAAAAACCTGAGGTGAGTTTGATCAAAAAAAATTCCTCATTATGATCTTCTTCCATTATGGACCCAAGTTGAGTATGATTATTTTGAAACAAAGGTTAGTACAATTTCCACCAAATACAAAGTGAGGTGATTTTAACTTTGATATTAAACTTCCTTGAAAAACATAACCTTCTTTGAAAACAAAAGAAAAATCATAAAAACAACCACCTTTATCATCAGCTTGGTCCTAACAATCTCCCCCTTTGGATGTTGTTTTCAACCAGTTTGGTCCTCACAGGGCTCGCAGGCCAGTTTTGGTCACCTGCAGGAGAGGCGGTGTTACGCTTGCGATGGTCGGGGACATCTTGCTAGAGATTTTCCAACCCGACGTGCTGCTGAGAGGGAGCCGGTCGATGGACCACCTTGGCAGAGGCAGCGTCTCGAGCAAGGAGGTCCACAGGGCGGCGGACGTGGCGGCGGAGCTGGTGCAGCGGGGGGCGGTGGTAGGCAGTACCAGTTGCCACCACCCCCACCCCCAGGTGGTCCACGCCAAGCTCAGGGAGCTGGTGGTCGAGGGCGAGGACAGCTGCATGCCCTGGAGGCTGTTGACCCAGAGGCACCGCGGATGGATAGAGGTACGCCTTGTGTCTTTCTACTTACTGCAGTAGTTTGTCAGACACTGTTTAGCGGTACTCTTTCCTTTTGTTACTTGCTCGAGTTTTGTTCAGGGTGTTGGTAAGACCCTGAGTGGTTGTTTGTTGGTGAGCTCGCTGGTGTGTGAGACCCAGTTGAGAGTCCAGTGGCTTTCCTTGTGCTTAGGGCTTTTCGGGGACGAAAAGTTCTAAGGGGGGGAGGATGTAGCGACTCAGGTTTTTGGCCCTGTCAGACTTTGGAATATTTCTACGAATAATTCTAGAGCTAGGCGCGAAGACGGCGTGCGATTCTGAGGCCCGGTGTGCCCGGAATTAAATTTTATAAAAATGTTAAGTATTTTTATACTATGCACATGGCGGGGGTGTGATATCTCCTAAACTGTAGCTCAGAATGGGAATCTGAGGGCACGATTGCGTCCAGAACGTGCCGTTTACCCTAGGCGGGGTGTAAACTTTGCGGGCGCGGGCCTGCGGTGAGAAACACCACCAGGGGCGTTTCCGTAAATAAGTAGCAAGTTAGTGGGCGAGCGTCGGCTCGAATAACTTCTGAACGGAGTCTCGGATGGAAAATCTGAGACCGCCGTTGCGTTCAGAACGGTGCGTTTACCCTAAGGGTGACCTTACTTTTGTTCGCATCAGGTGTCGGGTCCAAGGCGGGTTTGGCGCCGGCGGGCCGCTGATATAAATATCAGCGCCCCCCCCCCTTTATCGTTCTTCGCTGTTCTTCGCTATCACTCCGCCGAATCGAGCAATCGGAGCACCCACGAGCTCAGAATTCGATGGCGGACGTTCCAGGAGCGCGCAGCGGAAACTCTGGAGCCCGGATCTGAGGCAAAACGTCGGCGTTTCGCCCGCGAGGTAGGCGGTTTGAGTTTTACAATTCCGGATCCCGTTTTTGTGTTGTTTTTCTTCAAATTTTCATAAGATTTGTATAGTTCGGGTCCTGAGCTTTCCGAAACATGTTTCAGATCTGAATTTGGAGCACCGGGGTGCTCCCGGTGGATCCCGGAAGTTTTCCGGCAAAAACCCGGTTTTCCGGCGAGACCCGCGGCGGCCATGGCGGATTCCGGCGAGTTCCGCGGCGGCGCGGCGGCGACGCAGTGGTTTCCGGCACGGCACGGCGGAGTCCGGCGGCGGCGCGGTGGTTTCCGGCGACCCTGCGGTGGTCCGGCCAGAATGTTCCGGGGGTTCTTTAAACCCCCGTAACTCGCAAACCCTAACTCCGATTTGTGAGCTGTTTGCGGCGACGCGCTCCTTGCGTTGAGACGGACCTTTTGAACTCACTTTGAGGGTTTAAGGGTTCGGGATCGTGGCCCGGGATTTAGAAACGTCATATAAAATAATATTATTTTATTATTTTACGACTACGGGCCGTTGTAACTTCTACCCGGAGCGTCCGATTGACGTGCCGTCAGTGGCGTTGAGACCTTGATGGTATGACGAACTTTTTGAGATGGTTTCCGGGTGTTGGGACTGAGAACGGGGTGCGGGCCCCACGAGGCTGGGTTTTGGCGTTTGCGGAGAAACGCAGCTTTTGCACCAGGAGTCCGATTTTGGCGGATGAATAGTCGATCCTGTGTGTTTTTCCGAGAGGATCGCAATGGTGTGTTCCGTTCGATGAGTTTCGGAATCCAGGCGTGGGCCCCACCCGAGCTGGCCTTCGGTGAATAGTAACTTTTTCACCGGGTGTCCGTTTTGGACGAGCGAGTAGTCGATTCCGCTTGTTTTTTCGAGGGGATCGCCGTGGTGCGATCCGCTCGATGGGTTTTGGGATCGTAGCGTGAGCCCCGCGCAAGCTAGCTATGGTGAATAGTGCCTTTTTCACCGGTGCTCCGTTTCGGGCGAGTAAACAGCCTATCCTGCGTGTTTTTCCGCGTGGAACGCGATGGTGGCCTCGGTTTTGGCTTTGGAGGTGCGCAGTGTGGCTTTGGGGTGAGTCGCTCGAGTAGCGACGTTTGGACCAGCAGTGGTTGAGGGTTCTCCCTTGGTTCATTCCTACGAGGGTTCGTGTGGTATCACAACCTTCGTATGGGTTTGTGATCCTCTCGATGGGATGTTTAAACTGTTAGAGTTGTGGTATCCCTCCGGTGGGCCCGAAGTGGATCCTCTAGCATCTTTACCCTAGATCGGGTTCTTGGTATCGCTGTGACCGCTTATTTACGGGCGGCGATCCCCTATCTAGCAGGTTAACCCCGTAGGGTTTGTGGCATCATCAGGAATATGATCCCCTACGTGGTGGGTCGTGTACAGTAGGGTTGTGGCATCGTCGGGTATATGATCCCCTACTCAGCATGTGGTTTATAGTAGGGTTACGGTATCGTTAGTTATGCGATCCCCTACTCCGCGCGTGGTTTCGGTAGGGTTGCGGCATCGTCGGTTCGATCCCCTACATCGCGAGTTATACCAGATAGGGTTCCGGTATCGTCGTGACCATCTTTATATGGACGATGATCCTCTATCTGAGTGTGAAGCTTCTGTCGAGTGCCAGATCGGGTTGTGGTATCCCCCAGCGGATCCTGGGTGTGATCCTCCATCTGTGAGAACTACGTATGCCAGATCGGGTCGTGGTATCCCCAAGCAGACCCTGGGAGTGATCCTCTATCTGTGAGCTACGTATACCGGTGTGGGTCTTGGTATCCCCTAGAGGACCCTAGCGGCGATCCCCTCTCCGAGGAGTTTGGTGGTTATGTTGTTTCAGCGATGTTTCCTCAGTGATGTTGTCCAACGAGCGTGGTCTCTCGGGTGAGCATCTGAGATGTTTGTTTGGGACCCGATGGAGTGTATCTCTCAGATGTGTGTCATCTGGTATGACAGTGTTCGCAGTGTACTCTCCTGGTTGGGGCAGTTGCTGGTGATGAGGTCGGTACCTCTTGTGGCTTTGTGGCGTGAGCTGTGTATATCTGGATTGTTCAAGGTGTATGTATGGGCATACACCTGGGCTGAGCTGAGCTGTCTTGTTGTGTTTAGCCGAGGATGGTCACGAGATGGAGTTTCTCTCTCGTCTGGGTTCCCTCTGGCTGGGTTGAGCGGACTGTTGCCTTTCAGTTGCTCCCTTGGGTTTTGGGTTTTTGGGGTGCCTAGTGAGTATGTTTATACTCACCCCTGCACGGGATTTTCCCGCACATGTTTGTATCTTGTGCAGACCACAGGACTTTTGACGGAATCCCAGGAGGACCCGAAGCAGGTGGAGCTTAGTGAGCGTGTTGACTGGGGTGTTTACCGGAGCTGTGCCGAGGGAGCTTTCTGGCGGATGTTTGTGGCAGCGTTTCCCTTCTTCAGAGCAGGTTGGACGCGCTTTTTAGTTTTCTTTTGGTGGGCCCTATTTTGCCCTTTTACTTTTGCTGTTGCACTCTAGTTTGGGATAGATTGTATGCATGCATTTACTTTTCAGTTTCTATATCTCTGCACTGTTGCATGGAGGTGTTTGTGGGTGCGTGTGTACAGGTACCATGGGATAATGCCTCCCATGAGTGTGATAGCCTACTCGGCGCTAGTCGCCAGCCCCTGGCCTATTGGAGGCGGGCTTGGGGAGTCGCGGCTCGAGCCCCGTTGGGTCGGGTCGTGACAGAGTGGTATCAGAGGAGGTTCCACCATTGGGATCTCAGAGCGTAGCTGGTCTAGCTGTGAGTTTGGTTTGGGTTGCATAGCGATAGTGTTAGGATGTTTCGAGTTCGGCTTTCAGGCCAGGGACTCCAGTTTTGGTGCGGCGGCCGACGTATCCATACCCCAGGACTCTGATAACCTGCCTTTCGACTCGGGACATTCGTACACTGGTCGCGGGGACATAATGGTGCATGCATCATATAGGACTGGGTTTTTGGTTTTTTGCTTGTCCTTCTTGAGTCAGCTCTCCAGATATACTCTTTGACTGTGGTGTGTCTTGAATGTAATTCAGGATGCCTCCACGACAACAACCAGTGAGGGTTCCGCAGCAGGATTGTGCTGATGACCCGCCCCGTGTAGTGGCTGTGGAGCAGGGCGCAGGTTCTGAGGTTGCACCTCCAGGTGGTCTGCCAGTTGAGCCACCACCTGTCGAGCAGCTGGTTGTGCCGGCGGTGCAAGACAAGGTTGCGCGCAGGCTGAGTGCGCTGCACGAGTTCCAGAGGCAGCGACCTCTGAGGTTTCGGGGTGATCCAGACCCCCAGGCAGCTGATGACTGGCTTGAGGCAGTCACCCGAGTTTTTCCGCCTAGTGAGGACACCTCCAGATCAGATGGTGGTCCTAGCGGCGAGCCTTCTGCATGGTTCTGCCGGGAGATGGTGGAGTTTGGTGACGCAATCCCATGACGAGGAGACGCTCACGTGGGCAGAGTTTGAGCGGCTCTTTAGGGAGGAGTTCTATCCGGTGATGCTGGGGTCAGTGAGGATCCAGGAGCTTCTGCATCTTCGACAGGAGAGCATGACTGTGTTGGAGTACTCAGCGAGGTTTACAGACCTGTCGCGCTACTCCCTGGATATGGTTCGAGACCCGTTCTTTAGGGCTCAGACCTTCGAGCAGGGCTTACGTAGGGATATCCGAGCAGGTGTGGCTTCCTTGTGCCTGCCCACCTATGCTAGAGTGCTAGAGAGAGCGTTGGTGGTGGAGAGTTTTCTGGCTGAGCAGTTTCCCCCTGTTAGTGTTGGGCACTCGAGAGCTGAGACTTCGACGGTCGGATCGGAATTTGGTAGCCGACGACAGACTCAGGGTTCTGGACGTGGCCGACGTTTCAGGAGGTGACCCCAGGATGGAGGATCTGAGCCTCAGGGCTCATAGGCCAGTTTTGGTCAGCTGCAGGAGAGGCGGTGTTACGTTTGCGATGGTCGGGGACATCTTGCTAGATATTTTCCCACCTGACGTGCTGCTGAGAGGGAGCCGGTCGATGGACCGCCTTGGCAGAGGCAGCATCTCGAGCAAGGAGGTCCGCAGGGCGGCGGACGTGGCGGCGGAGCTGGTGCAGCGGGAGGCGGTGGTAGGCAGTACCAGTTGCCACCACCCCCACCCCCAGGTGGTCCACGCCAAGCTCAGGGAGCTGGTGGTTGAGGGTGAGGACAGCTGCATGCCCTGGAGGCTGTTGACCCAGAGGCACCGCGGATGGATAGAGGTACGCCTTGTGTCTTTCTACTTACTGCAGTAGTTTGTCAGACACTGTTTAGCGGTACTCTTTCCTTTTGTTACATGCTCGATTTTTGTTCAGGGCGTTGGTAAGACCCTGAGTGGTTGTTTGTTGGTGAGCTCGCTGGTGTGTGAGACCCAGTTGAGAGTCCAGTTGCTTTCCTTGTGCTTAGGGATTTTCGGGGACGAAAAGTTCTAAGGGGGGGAGGATGTAGCGACTCAGGTTTTTGGCCCTGTTAGACTTTGGAATATTTCTACGAATAATTACAGAGCTAGGCGCGAAAACGGCGTGCGATTCCGAGGGCCGGTGTGCCCGGAATTAAATTTTATAAAAATGTTAAGTATTTTTATACTATGCACGTGGCGGGGGTGTGATATCTCCTAAACTGTAGCTCAGAACGGGAATCTGAGGGCACGGTTGCGTCCGGAACGTGCCGTTTACCCTAGGCGGGGTGTAAGCTTTGCGGGCGCGGGCCTGCGGTGAGAAACGCCACCAGGGGCATTTCCGTAAATAAGTAGCAAGTTAGTGGGGGAGCGTCGGCTCGAATAACTTCTGAACGGAGTCTCAGATGGAAAATCTGAGACCGCCGTTGCGTTCAGAACGGTGCGTTTACCCTAAGGGTGACCTTACTTTTGTTCGCATCGGGCGTCGGGTCCGAGGCGGGTTTGGCGCCGGCGGGCCGCTGATATAAATATCAGCCCCCCCTTTATCGTTCTTCGCCGTTCTTCGCCGCCACTCCGCCGAATCGAGCAATCAGAGCGCCCACGAGCTCAGAATTCGACGACGGACGTTCCAGGAGCGCGCAGCGGAAACTCTGGAGCGCGGATCTGAGGCAGAACGTCGGCGTTTCGCCCGCGAGGTAGGCGGTTTGAGTTTTACAATTCCAGATCCCGTTTTTGTGTTGTTTTTCTTCAAATTGTCATAAGATTTGTATAGTTCGGGTCCTGAGCTTTCCGAAACATGTTTCGGATCTGAATTTGGAGCACCGGGGTGCTCCCGGTGGCTCCCGGAAGTTTTCCGGCGAAAAACCCGGTTTTCCGGCGAGACCCGCAGCGGCCATGGCGGATTCCGGCGAGTTCCGCGGCGGCGCGGCGGCGACGCGGTGGTTTCTGGCTCCGGCACGGCGGAGTCCGGCGGCGGCGCGGTGGTTTCCGGCGACCCTGCGGTGGTCCGGCCAGAATGTTCCGGGGGTTCTTTAAACCCCCGTAACTCGCAAACCCTAACTCCGATTTGCGAGCCGTTTGCGGTGACGCGCTCCTTGCATTGAGACGTACCTTTTGAACTCACTTTGAGGGTTTAAGGGTTCGGGATCGTGGCCCGGGAGTTAGAAACGTCGTATAAAATAATATTATTTTATTATTTTACGACTACGGGCCGTTGTAACTTCTACCCGGAGCGTCCGATTGACGTGCCGTCAGTGGTGTTGAGACCTTGATGGTATGACAAACTTTTTGAGATGGTTTCCGGGTGTTGGGACTGAGAACGAGGTGCGGGCCCCACGAGGCTGGGTTTTGGCGTTTGCGGAGAAACGCAGCTTTTGCACCAGGAGTCCGATTTTGGCGGATGAATAGTCGATCCTGTGTGTTTTTCCGAGAGGATCGCAATGGTGCGTTCCGTTCGATGAGTTTCGGAATCTAGGCGTGAGCCCCACCCGAGCTGGCCTTCGGTGAATAGTACCTTTTTCACCGGGTGTCCGTTTTGGACGAGCGAGTAGTCGATTCCGCTTGTTTTTCCGAGGGGATCACCGTGGTGCAATCCGCTCGATGGGTTTTGGGATCGTAGCATGGGCCCCGTGCGAGCTAGCTACGGTGAATAGTGCCTTTTTCACCGGTGCTCCGTTTCGGGCGAGTAAACAGCCTATCCTGTGTGTTTTTCCGCGTGGAACGCGATGGTGGCCTCGGTTTTGGATTTGGAGGTGCGCAGTGTGGCTTTGGGGCGAGTCGCTCGGGTAACGACGTTTGGACCAGCAGTGGTTGAGGGTTCTCCCTTGGTTCGTTCCTACGAGGGTTCGTGTGGTATCACAACCTTCGTATGGGTTTGTGATCCTCTCGATGGGATGTTTAAACTGATAGAGTTGTGGTATCCCTCCGGTGGGCCCGGAGTGGATCCTCTAGCATCTTTACCCTAGATCGGGTTCTTGGTATCGCTGTGACCGCTTATTTACGGGCGACGATCCCCTATCTAGCAGGTTAACCCCGTAGGGTTTGTGGCATCATCGGGAATATGATCCCCTACGCGGTGGGTCGTGTACAGTAGGGTTGTGGCATCGTCGGATATACGATCCCCTACTCAGCATGTGGTTTATAGTAGGGTTACTGTATCGTTAGTTATGCGATCCCCTACTCCGCGCGTGGTTTCGGTAGGGTTGCGACATCGTCAGTTCGATCCCCTACATCGCGAGTTATACCAGATAGGGTTCCGGTATCGTCGTGACCATATTTATATGGACGATGATCCTCTATCTGAGTGTGAAGCTTCTGTCGAGTGCCAGATCGGGTTGTGGTATCCCCCATCGGATCCTGGGTGTGATCCCCCATCTGTGAGAACTACGTATGCCAGATCGGGTCGTGGTATCCCCCAGCGGACCCTGGGAGTGATCCCCTATCTGTGAGCTACGTATACCGGTGTGGGTCTTGGTATCCCCTAGCGGACCCTAGCGGTGATCCCCTCTCCGAGGAGTTTGGTGGTTATGTTGTTTCAGCGATGTTTCCTCAGTGATGTTGTCCGACGAGCGTGGTCTCTCGGGTGAGCATCTGAGATGTTTGTTTGGGACCCGATGGAGTGTATCTCTCAGATGAGTGTCATCTGGTATGACAGTGTTCGTGGTGTACTCTCCTGGCTGGGGTAGTTGCTGGTGATGAGGTCGGTACCTCTTGTGGCTTTGTGGCGTGAGTTGTGTATATCTGGATTGTTCAAGGTGTATGTATGGGCATACACCTAGGCTGAGCTGAGCTGTCTTGTTGTGTTTAGCCGAGGATGGTCACCAGATGGAGTTTCTCTCTCGTCTAGGTTCCCTCTGGCTGGGTTGAGCGGACTGTTGCCTTTCAGTTGCTCCCTTGGGTTTTGGGTTTTTGGGGTGCCTACTGAGTATGTTTATACTCACCCCTGCACGGGCTTTGCCCTCACATGTTTGTATCTTGTGCAGACCACAGGCCTTTTGACGGAGTCCCAGGAGGACCCGGAGCAGGCGGAGCTTAGTGAGCGTGTTGACTGGGGTGTTTACCGGAGTTGTGCCGAGGGAGCTTTCCGGCGGGTGTTTGTGGCAGCGTTTCCCTTCTTTAGAGCAGGTTGGACGCGCTTTGTAGTTTTCTTTTGGTGGGCCCTATTTTGCCCTTGTACTTTTGCTGTTGCACTCTAGTTTGGGATAGATTGTATGCATGCATTTACTTTTCAGTTTCTATATCTTTGCACTGTTGCATGGAGGTGTTTGTGGGTGCGTGTGTACAGGTACCATGGGATAATGCCTCCCATGAGTGTGATAGCATACTCGGCGCTAGTCGCCAGCCCCTGGCCTATTGGAGGCGGGCTTGGGGAGTCGCGGCTCGAGCCCCGTTGGGTCGGGTCGTGACATAAGCAAGCTAAATCATTGGAGGAAACAAGAATCATTGACAGAAAAACCATGCGATCAAAAAATAGTTATTTTGAAAACCTTTTTATTTTTTCATTCCTTAGCTTTTCTTCAACCTCATCTTTTCTTCAACCTCCATATAATATAAAACTATTTAATTTCCTACAACCACTCCAACTTACTATTAGAATAGTTCACTCATAAAACAATGTTGAATTCACATCTTACCCTAAATTATCTATTTTTTCACAAAATACATTGATTTATGAAAGCAATTACCCCATTGATAATAAAATACAAAGGTAATATGGGATAGGGGACAAAAAAACATACCTAAACTTTGAATATAAATACATTGGACACCTATATTCAACCTCAATTTAGAAAATTATTCCTTCATTAAAGGTTTTGTGAATATGTCAGCAACTTTTTCTGATGTTGGAACGTACTCTAGATTCAATTCATTATTCTTCACATTCTCTTTAATGAAATGATATTTGATATCAATATGTTTTGAATGAGAATGTTGAACAAGATTCCTGGTGAGATTGATTGTTCTTTGATTTTCATAACCCAAGAGAATGGGTAACTTCACTTCAACAAGTAAATCTTCAAATTGAGTTTCCATCCACACAAGTTGTGTTATTTATTGAGTGATAGAAACATACTCATATTCAGACTTACTGAGAGTTACTGAATTTTGTTTCTTTAAATTAAAACTAACACAATTATTTCCCAAAAATAATACCCCACTAGATGTGGATAATAGATCATTAATATTTCCTACCCAATCAACATCTGAATACCCAAATAAATCAATACTATCTATGCTGAAATACCTGATTCAAAATTCTATTATACCTATAATGTATCTAAGAATTATTTTTCCATCAAGTAAATATGATTATTTTGGGTCACTCTAAAATCTGGCACATACAGTAACAACCTAAACAATGTCAGGTCTTCAGATAGTAAAATAAAATAGGCTTCCAATCAGATTCTGATACTCTTTCTGATCAACTTCATTTCATTATCCATATTTACCGAACTAGGTTCCCATTGAAATAGGTGTGAAAAAAGTTTTGAGTTTTCTATTCCAAACCTCTTGAGAAGTTCCTTACCATAATTTTCTTGATAAAGAAAGATGTATTTATCCTTTTTCAATATTTGTAACCCAAGAATGTTTTTCATTTCCCCCAATATGGAAATTTCAAATACCTCTTAATTTATTTAGAAAATCTTTCACAATCTCTTTCATCATTCCCAAAAAATATAATATCAGTAAAATAAACAATCAAAATGAGGGAATGCTCTTTAATTTCTCTGACATAATGATTGTCATACACTCTTCCTTTCTTAAAACTCATCTTCCTTAATCATGTATATAATTTGGAATACCTTTCCCTTGGAGCTTGTTTTAGCCCATTCAAGGCCTTATTTAATATGCACACATAACTTTCATATTTCCCAATAAAAAATCGACATGGTTTTTCCATATAAACTTTATATTCAAGATCACCATTCAAGAATGCAAATTTAACATTCATTCGTATGATCTTGTAGAATAATTTTGTAGAAATAACAAGAAAGATTATAATGGTATCAAGTCTTTCCACCAGAGTAAAGGTTTCATCGAAATCAATACCTTCAATCTCAGAATACCCTTTATAGACCAATCTTTATTTATTTATTATAAATTCACCTTATTCATTCAGTTTTTTTTGAAAAACCCACTTTATGCCAATAATTTTTTTGTTTTAAGGCTTGGGTAAAAGTTCCCATGTATCATTCTTTTTAATTTGATTAAATTATTCATTCATGGCTTGATCCCATTCTGGATTCTCAAAGTCTTTTTTGACATCATTTGGTTCCACTTTTAATACAAAGAAGTATGTATAATAAAATTTTTTGTTCTTCTGGTTTGGATATTCTAATGTCGATCCCCAATTATATTCTGTGCTTCCACTTATTTCCTCAGCATAAGATGATACTTTCAATTATATTCCTCATCACTGGAAATAACTGAGTCTGATTCTTCCTCTTTATTAGGAAGACATTTGTCTGTATCTTTATCATAATTTTTTTCAAAACAATCTTCCTCAACTTTATCATCTATCTGAATATGTTTTTATTTCTTAGTTATTTTAATTGCTTTCACATCAATTGAATCAATAATTATTATTTTTCTCTTTTTTGAAGCATCTATATCCTATACCTTTCAGATAATATCTAAGAAATATTCCATATTTACCTTTCTTCTCAAACTTTCCATAGTTTCCACCTTTCTTCTTTATAATACATAGACTCCTAAAAAATATTAAGTGTTTAAAACTTGCAGTTTTTCCATAAAAAAATTCATATGGATTCATAAATTATTTAGGCCTATAGAAACAATGTTTATGAATATAAACAATAATACTCATGGATTTCCTCTAAAATTAATGAGAAAGACCATGTTCAAGTAACATAGTTCTTCCCATTTCTACCAAACTTCTATTATTTCTTTTAGAAAACCCATTATGTTAATGAGTGTATGGGGAAATATACTTATGAATAATTCCATTCTTATCAACATAAATTCATAATTATTCACTAATTCATTCACATAAACTATAATTTCTTAATTTCTTCATTAAATACTCACATTCCTTTTCATATCTACTTCTAAAAGTTTTAAACATTTTCAAAGCATTTGATTTGTGTTTCATGTACATAACACAAGTAATGAGAGTAAAATAATCTATGAAAGTAATGAAATACTTATCTCCATTTTTTTATTGTTTTCTCATTGGACCGCATATATCAGAATGAATTAGCTCCAGGGTTTTTTTTGAACAAATATAAACTTTCTTATGCAATGAATTTTTAATCTTTCCTTTCTGGAGAATGTTACAACAAAAATCTCTTCTTCTTAGAAAATCAAGAATGTCTCAGACAATATATCTTTTATATAACTTGATAATGTTTATTTGACACATATGTCCCAACCTTTTATTCCATAATTTATTCTCTTCCACCATGCTCATGTAACAAGAGTTTTGTGTTTCACAAATCTGAAAAAAAATTCTCTTTTATACATTAGCCTCTTGTAACAATATTCCCATATTATTCACTCTTCACAAAAAACCCATATTTCATGAAGATAAATTTTTTACCCTCATCAAAAAATTGTGAAACACATAGAAAATTGTGTTTCATCCCATCAACATACAAATCTTTATTGTATTTCATATTTTCTTTCCCAATGATGGCTGATCCAACACCTTTGATTTTCAAGGATTCATAATTTCCAAATTTTACTATTCCTTCCTTAAAATCTTTCAAATTATTAAAAATTTTCAAGTCTCCTATCATATGAGAAGAATACCCTCTATCAATAATCTAAGGTCATTCTCCTTTTGTAGCCTTCAGTTCTGTTTCAACAACAAGATCATTTTATTTTTCCTTTTATTTCCTCATCTCCAGATTTTGAGAATTGTTAAGAATATTTTGTTTTGTAGTTATCAAAAAAAGACATCCTTTTTAAAGGTTTCCATGTTTCTTACATCTTTCAAAAATAATTTTCAAAGTTTGTAACCTATTTTCAATTTTTACTCCACCTTTCTCAGGTATCTTCAAACAACCTTCTCAAACTTATTCTTTTAAGTGAATTTTATCCCCCTAAAACATTGAATTTAATAACTTATGGGATAATAAAAATGTTGTTGGTTTAACCAAAACATATTTTCCATGTGTTCAAATCCCTCATAATACCAAAAATAGCCATAAAATGAGTATTTACCTCTAAAAATTCCATAATGCATGTAATTGCGAATACATTTCTCAGTCACCTTTTTTTTTTATTTTCTGAGCCACCAACCTTTCTATTATCAATCAGAGTATTCATTTTCTTTTATAATTTATCAGAACCATAATTGTTTAATACTTTTCCAAAATCTGATTTTTTCAAAACATTTTTGGAATTAGGGTTCTTTGTGACTTCTGAATCCCTGACTTTGTTGGTCTTGGACACATATACAAATTTCCCAACTTTCTTCTTTTCAGAAGAAATTCCATCTTTCTTCTCACACTTTGAAGGTAACTTTTTTTGATCCTTATCAAGTTTCTCATTACAAGAACATTAACCAACTTCAATAATAGGGTTCTGGAAACTTTTACTTTTCCCTTCATCTTTAGAAATTTTTTTTGGACAAGTTCTAACTTTTCTTCTTTTTCATTCAATTTCACTTCCATATGCTCATTACAATTATTTTATTCTTCAAGATATTTCTTAAAATCATCAATCTCTTTCAAAAAATTTCCTTCTCATCAGAAAAAAATTCTTGGTTTCTTGAGAATTTATCTTCCAACTTTTTGTTTTGATTTTCAAGTCTTCTGATTTTTCTTAGTCATTCTTTCAACTCTTCTTTCAAATGAAATTCAAGTTTAGTTTCTTCTTCCTCAGAGCTACTTCTTCCTAATTCTTATTCATTCACTATTGAAATAAAAGTATTTTCCATACCATACTCAACTAATTTTTTGGATTTAGTATCATTGCTTTGTTCTTCATCTTTGGACAAGAAACTTTTTCTTTTGGTTTTGATGAATTTTCTTTCTTTCCTTGTGGATTTCAATTTTTATTTGTATCCTTGTTTCTTAAATTATCTTCTTGGATTTATTTCCTCATAATCACTATCTTATTCATTCTTTCCTCTAGGAAAATCATCTGAAAAGTGACCAATTCATTCACATTCAAAAAATTTCAAGGGAAGTTTCCCTTTTTTATTTCCCTGTACCTCTTTTCACATTTTTAGAAAACAAGGATAAAATATCATTGAGATTTTTACATAACTCATTTACAGAGTCATAATCACCATCTTCTTCTTCTTCAATAAGAATCTTATTTTACTTTCCCTTATTTTTAGCCTTGAAAAAAATTTCTCTATTAACTTTTATTTTACTTTTCATAGAATTATCTCTTCTAATTTCATAAGTGATAAGATTTATATGAAAATCATCAATAGATAATGTTTTAGGATATATTTCTTCTAATAAAGAATCTTTTGCGCCGAATTTTTTAGGCAGGATTCTCAAGATCTTTTAAAAAAATATTGATTTATCTTGATTTTTACCAAGACATGTGATATTACTCACAATGTCATTCACCCTGGTAAAAAAGTCCCCAATAGATCCATGCTCAACCATCTTCAAATATTCATATTTCAATATCTATATTTTTAGATTTTCCTTCTTCACTTTTTCTATTTCCCTCATATATGTCTTCCAATTTATCCCATATAACTTTGGCTGTAGAAACTCCTTTCACTCTAAAGAATTCACTTTCATAATGTGATGAAAATATAGCATTCTTTTCCCTTCCATCATTCTACAGATTTTTATTATCAATAATTGTAAGAGAATATTTATCATTAATGTGTTGAAACCCAACTATTGTACCTTCAAGAACATCATAACCGATAGACATATGATAAGGCAACATTATATCTTTTTAGATATGATAATTATTTCCATCAAATACTGGAATACCTTTATTGTTCACACAATTAAAATTCTCCATCAGCAAGGAATAAGCGAAGGGAACTTACCTTCTGATACCAATTGTAAGTGTCCAGTCAGGGTGGTTGTATCTCTAAGAGGGGTAGGGGTGAATCAATGATAATTTTTCTTTTACATTTATTTTAAATTGAAACAACCTTAATCTCATATTAAATATTTCAATTCCCTACTAAAAACAAATCCAACATACATCCATAGGAACACAAAGATTTACAAGGTGTACTATTCAATAAGAATAGATATATCCTTGGTATGGTTTGGAAATGATCCAATACCATAAAATCGACTAGAAATAAATCCTTGGATTACACTAGGTAGGATATACCGTTACACTCATGTAGAACAATGTAAAAAATTATAGTAGTGCATGTGCCCCTCTTAGAACAAAGAGTTTAATAAAATGTTTTTGTAATAGCTCATGTTACCTATGATTTTTTTAATTACAATAATGTATTGAATTTAAATATAATTATTCAATTTCTTACCCAAAATATGGTAAGAAATATCTAGACTTTGTTATCAAAAACTCAGTCTAATTTTTCGAGTCAGATTCCTATGAGTTAGATATTCCCTGGTACGATTCTTCCCAATCTGATTCTTCTTCGTAAAATTATCCCCAGTATGAAAAATATAGCTTTGAAAGAATACAGGAGAGATAAATCGGTACCACTTAAATTCTGAGTTTGATAAAATCAGTATGATTTTTCCTTAGTATGAGAACCCCAATATGAAAATCCCAAAACTAATTATCCAGCCCGATATGATAATCATCCAAATATGATTGAAAAGACAAATATAGTAATCAACTGAGTACAAAAAACACTGAGTATGATGATCAATTGAATACAACTTTGTGATCTTTTATATTCTCTTTCACTTCAATCCATAAAAAATTATTCAACAAAATTAAATACAGAAACTTTTTATTCTCTCTAAAACTCAGAGATTCTCTCTTATGAATAATACATTGCTCATTAGGAAATTATAATGTAATTTTGATCTTTTATAGGTGACCCTCGAGTGTCTTCAGCAAGAATCAAATTTTTTCCCACTTAATCAAATTCAATATAATCTCAATTTACCCTAAAAATCTCAAGTGAATTTTGAATTCCTCAACACTTCTCAAAGCTTCTCGATTCCTATACAATCTTCACCTCTTCTTCAAACTTTCATTTCAATTGTCAGTATGATTTCAATACACAAGTACAATTTTTTGAAACCAATTTATTGAATAAAAATCTCTATTATCAATTGAAAAAAATGTATGAAGAAATGGATACCACTTCTGAATGTTGAATATGATAATTATTTTGAATTTAGAGCTCCCCCTTGATAGCACATCCAGTGAACTCCTTCACTTTTTCTCTCGACCCACTTGAGATAAAAACATAAAATTATCCTCTTATCTTGACCCAGTTGAAAAAATACAAAGTAATTCAACCATTTTGAAATGGTTGACTAAATGTTTTATCTCAGTTTCTCCTTATCTTCTCATTCATCAGCCTCAAGAAATTCCTTCTCTGATTACGATTTTCTAGAGTATGATATTTCTGAATACGATTATACTGGGTACAATATTTTTCTTCCTGCGCATAAGTATGATCAACCTAGGTATGAAAAGTTTATTATGATTATAAAGTATGATCATATGATATAGTGAATCAGAAACATATCTTTCTTCACTTCTAACCAGATATGATTAATCTTGGTATGATTAATCTGGTTATAATCCTTAACACCTCCTTTTTTTTCCTTCCAAACCCAAATTCAGTTATGATGGGTACAATTTCTTTTCGATCGACAAAATCTATTTTCCTTTTTCTTCCATCCAAATTACATCATAAGTTATCCAATTAACTTATGATTTATGAAATATGAATCAACAATTCATCATCAAATTTAAAAAGGATCCATGCTGAATCCAATTACCCATCAAAACAATCACTTCTCTCACACCAGATCCAAGGTGACCCAATGACCATTTACTTCCATCAAGATAAATTCATTTTCATTCCGAACCTAAGGTGAGTCTAATCACAGTAAATTCCTCATTACGATCTTATTCCATTTTGAACCCAAAGTGAGTATGATTCTTTTGAAAACAAAGGTTAGTATGATTTCCACCAAATAAAAAGTGAGGTGATTTTCTTTTTGATCTAAAACATTTTTCAAAAACATAACCTTCTTTGAAAACAAAAGAAAACTCATGAAAACAACCACCTTAATCACCATCTTGGTCCTAACAATGATGTTATCTGAGTGATTATGGATAGGATTTTCCAATTTATCCCACTTACTAAACATCCAAGAGTAGACCTTAGTAGAGAGTTTTGGATCCCTGTGTGTAGAGGTGGTAGTATATATTCATGGAATTCTCTCAATGATCATTTCAGACCATGATGATCACTTCATGTAATGACTATAGAGAAGATTTATGAGGCATTGAGACTCATTTTTAGATGATCATATCTTTTCTACCCCAGGAGGATGACCAGGTTGAGTGACCACTTAGTTTCTGGAGAACATGATTTGGGATTAGATGTTAGTTTTGGTCCATAGCTAGGAAGATCATTTACCATCAGTGTAGTTTTAGTATCGTGGTAGTTACCACTTCATCATCGACACAACACTATTTGAGGCCATATACAAGATACCTAAAAAGTTACTATTGTGCTAGTCAGAGCTAGTGGGAGATAGTTCTTGTGGGCCTAAAGTTGGTTCCAACTATGGTTGTGAAAGGTGAAATCCATATAATGGTGGATGTGGACTGGTCATAAAAACTAGAAGTCCCTTGAGGACTAATGATGGCGTCCTATGGAATTTTATGAAGAGAAATTTTATTTTGAGAGATCTCACCTTATTGATCATCATGGGTTTTGGATGGGATTATAGGATATCTCTGAGGATCAAAGGAACTTTTTTACAATTAATACAACATGTTAGAAAGGTGTGTACCGCTTGACTCGATTAATGCAGTTAGACCGGGCCCATGTGTCATAGATGATGAGATATGTGTATGAATTTTTTCACAATATAGACCCAAATGATATGGACAATGTGGGAAGGATTCTATTTTTGAGGGGTTTGAGGATCTTAGTGGTGTTTGAGAACTGACCAGATGAGTCCCTTCATGGAAAATTGGTTCCCCTAGTTGTGCATTTTTTGATAGCATGGGAACCTTATAAAGAGATCGATGGAGTGGGAAACTCAGTTGGGAGCTCAGTATCCTCTCTTGTGAGTTGGTTTTATCTTTTTAGGATGAAAATATTTAAATAAGGGGAGAATGTAGTGACTTTTTTTTTCTATGTAAGACTTTTAAATATATTAAGGAATATTTTTGGAGTTAATCATTGAGTTAGTGAGAGATTCTGAGACCCAGTGAGCCCAGTATTGATATTATAAAAATATTAAATATATCAATATCACGTGAAAAAAGTTTTCCTAAAATAGTAGAATAAATTTCAAATAGAATATAGGATTGGAAATATAAGACTATGGTTGATTTCCGAACATGGGGTTTACCATAGGCATGATCTAAGGTTGTTCAGTGTCAGACATCCGGTTGAGGAAGTTATTGGAAGACACATGTAATATAATAAATAAATAAATAATTTATTTATTTTATTAGATGTCCTAACCTATGGAAAAATCTATAAGTACCCACTTATAAAAAATCTCTAAGGTTAGCCACTTAACCTTGGGAGGATTTGAGAGGAGCTCTGAGTGTTATTCATTGATGGATCACATTAGAGGATGATGGGTGAATAAATCAAGGTGGATCAAGAGGTAGATAATTCAGTGGGACTTCACATTCATTTGAAAAAACATTATTCACCAATGATCAATCTAAATCGAGTTAGGAATCATAAATTGTGGTTTAATCCATTTTTATTAAAATATTGAACAATAATTGTTTATATGCTTTTGATATATGATTATTCACGTTTCGCATGATCCCTTTTTAATAAATTAATTTTTTTTATTTCAATTTATTTATTATTCCATTTTATCACCCATTATCCCACACCTATCATTAATTGGCCAGGACTGCATCAGTGAATGATGGTTTCTCCTTTTTTCTGGTGCCTTTCCCCCACTTGTTATTCATGTTCTTCATCGTTGGACCATGGGGTCATGATTCAACATTGCCAGGGTAGGTTTGAATGTGATTAAACCCCCATATTTACAGTGGTTGAGTTCATAATGAATGGATCAGTGATTTATGGGTGAATTGAGATAGATTGTGGGTGATTCTTCATGGATCTAGGATTTAAAGAAGCAAAATCAATGAAAAGTGCTGTGAGACATGTGGTAGATCATCAGTGGATGAACAGAATCTGATTTCCATCAATCACAGGATGAAAACCGATGGAAAGATATTACAATATTCTATTTTGGGTGGTTAAATAGTGTAATTAAAATAGATATAGAAAACCATGTGAAGAAACTATATATTTTATATAAAACCCAACTATATGGAGTATAGTACAATAACACACACCGTATAGTCCATTAAGAGTGGTGATTAGGGCTTTAGTGGGGAGATAAGTATTATACACTATGTATAAGTCCCACACATCATGTACCCATTATCTAGCTAGATCAACATGTATAGAGAGTAAATTCCTAGGAATCCATGTGGTGTTACATGAAGTGTGAGCCAAGAAACACATACTATAACCCTTTGTGGATGGCTCAACATGTACATGGATCAAACATCCATAATCCCATGTGGAACCACACATATTTTATGCTGGGAAATCTCTACATACTTCAGAGAGCACACAATCTTGGGCAGATTACACATGTTGAGTGCCAGCCTGGCCCCTATATGCCATGTGTAGCATGGGACATGCTGAGTACTTTGAACAGTACCCAAGCACCAAAAGGTACATAAGAACAACCCAAAGTACACGGTCATGGACAAGAGAACCTGGAAAGGCCCTAGGTAGCTAAGAAACACCATGTACCATTTTTACATTCCATGTATGGGTGGATAGCTAGCTGAGCAATGTGATCCAGTTGCACACACCCATGTCCTCAGGTTGTCATACAAACCATGTACCCCAGAAGGACACACCGTGCTGTATGAAATTGATTCCCAAGACATGTCCAAAGGATAACATGTCTAGGTGATGGGGTGAGTTCACATGCTATGTGGAATCCCATTTACACCATGTATTTCCTTATAGAACTTCTTCCTCTCATATCTTCTTCTTTAAGACTCAAATTTTAGCCCATGAGTAGTCTATCCTGAGTCTTTTATGCATAGAATGTAATGGTATACTTTTTTGTGACATATGATATATGATGTGGGGTTTTTTGAGCATGAAACTTTAAAATGGAAGCAATCAGGGTAGGATCATCAGAGTGATGTCAGGGTCAAGACTCCCCTACCATATCTGGACGTATGTTTTCCATAGTAATTATATTGATAGAGACGATACTACCCTACACTGAGTGAAATTACTCTATCTATGGAGTAGTACTACTCTATCTTCAAGATATAGTGGTGTGTGTGTACTCCACAGGAGTTGTATATCCATAGGCTATGGAGCATAGTAGCGAGGATCAAGCCCCTCCACACATATTCTGGTGAGGTTATTTAGGTTTTATAGTTCATATTTTTGGCTCCCTTAGTTTTGAAGCATAGTGGAGAGGTGTGGGTCCCTATAAATTGATTCTTATGAAGTTGCACATGATGTTGGGCATGAGATATGGGTCATTGAAGCTATAGGTTGACTCATCATTCTTAGCTAGGTTGTGGAGATGGATATCCCCTTTATCTCTTCATTTGGGATTCTTAATGATAATATCTGGGTGGTTAGGGTTGTTGTATTATTTTTTGATTGACACAATCCTATTCGGTTGATATGAATATTGTTGTATATCTCTATCACCCCTCTCATATTTTCAGGGCATACTATTGGTCATGTATATACTCACCCCTGTATGGGATTTTACCATATGTTTCATGTCTTATGTAGAAAATAGATTGATCTATGATGACTATAGTGGAGCATAGTGGTACTTGGGTGCATAGACCACATTTTGTGGTTATTCTTGGAGATCAGGAGATGAGCTCTCTCAAAATTCTTCTTTTTCCAACTTTATCATGTTGGTACCTCTTTTCTATATTAGTGTGTATTTTCTCTTTTTTACTTTGGTTTATACTATGTTACTATTATGTTTTCCCTAGACCTTGTTGCATGCATGATTATACTCTAGATGATTCAATCTTTTCATTATTATTATTCTGCACTTTTTCATGGATATGGTTGGGTGTATGCATATAGGTACATTAGGAAAATGACTCTCATTTTAGTTATGGATTTTCAGTGCTTGTTTCGTACCCCTAGCCTATTGTAGGCAGTCTTGGGGTAGTGGTGGCTCGACCATCTATTAGCCATGCGATCCCCGATGGGTCGGGTCGTTATATTATCAAGGATGAATTTGATGAATAAATATTTTTTATATGTAAAAGATACAATTATGAAACTATCATTTTACATATTTTATAATTTCATTCATTCATTTTTAAATGGGATCATTAATCATGAATACGTGCATACTACCACCTCAATGAAGTAACATTTTTCATTTTTCATCTTGATTTTAATTATTTATCAAAAACACTTAAAAATAGATTCAAAAACTTAAAAACATATGAATAATATCATTCTAGTTATTTTATAATGATATAATGAAAAAATAAATAATTTCTTAACTGCACTCACCCATCAAATTATAGCACATTCATGTTTGGTTTGATCTAACCACCAACTTCAACAATGCTATAGAACTCTATCATGAATTTATATAGAAATTTAAATACTAAAATTAATATAATTTAATAAAAAAATAATGACTGTTTTATTGTTTTAGAAAGGTTATATTAAGTATTTAACTTAGTATTACAATTTCATTTTGGATTACTAAAAATACCAAATTAAGCTGACACAAATTCAATTTTCATACAAAAATAATAAAAATAATAAAAAATAAATAGAATATCATAATAAATGGTAAATATTAAATTAAATATAGAATAATAATTTTCATAAGAAGGTATATAATAAACTTAATTTTATTATTCATGAATTTAGATGCATGTGTAGAATGAATCTTGAACATGGTAAGGGTTTTTCATCTCAAATTCCTCTCTTTGAGACATGTTTTGTATTATGCACCTTATTTATTTTAAGTGGTTTATATAATACCTAATTTTGATGTTATATCATGAAATACACTTTATTAATTGTTATTTAATTTCAATTTAAATCTATATCACTTTCAATAGGTTTTGAGTTAAATGCTGCTCAAATTATAAGGGGTTTTCATGACTCAAATTTTTTCCTTGGGTCATAATCACTCCTCTTGTATAAAACCCTTAACGTTTGATATTGTCTAAAATATGATGATTTTATATTTTATTTACACCTTATTTTGTGGGGAAATCATGTTTCACACCAAAATATTCTTCCTTGATGAATCAATGTTTCATAAAAAAATATAATTTTGTTAAGAATAATTCACATATATTTTAATAGATTTTCTTCCATATCCATGTTTTTACATCCCAATATTATTATCCTTTATAATTGGAAACATAATTATGTTATATCTCATGTGACCTTCATATTTCACTTCTCATCTTTATAAATGGATGTTTTGGTTACTCTTTTTACAATGTGGATTTTTAACAAGGTTGTGTGTGAGTATAATTGTATTTTAGCTATGATTACAAGGCTGTGCATGGGTATAATTTTAGTTACTTATGATCAAAAGGTTTTAAAATGGTATAATTAATGTTTATCTATTATAACATGATTGAACATGGGTATAATTTCAGTTTATATATTTTCACAAGGTTGTGTGGGTATAATTTCAGTTTAGCTATGCTTATAGGGTTGTTCATGGGTATAATTATGGTTTAGCTATGCTCAAAAGTTTTTGGGTGAGTAGAATTGAAGTTTATCTATTATCACAAGGTTTTTCATGAGTATAATTGATTTTATTCTATACTCATAAGGTTGTATATTGGTATAATTGTAGTTTATCTATGCTCACATGGTTGTGTATGGGTATAATTAAAGTTTATCTATGTTCACATGGTTATTTATGGGTATAATTGAAGTTTATATATGGTCAAAAGGTTATGTGTGTGTGAATAATTTTAGTTTATCTTTGATCTAAAGGTTGTGTGTGGGTATAATTGAGGTTAATCTCTGATTTCAAGGTTGTGAGTGGGTACAATTATGGTTAATCTATGCTTACAAGTATGTGTGTGGATATAATGGTGGTTATTATACGTTAAAACTAATATATTTTTTATTCCTTTGTTTATGCCAAACTATTATGCATTTTATTATGCCTGTATTATGCTCTCATGGATAATTTTTATTAACTAACGATTGTACACTCTTTATTCATGCATTATGTTATTTTAAGACTTATATCATGACTCATGAATTTTAATCTATACTTTGTTGGGTATAATTTTCTTATGTAACTTAATTATACTCAAATGATCATCTTATTCCCACTTATTATATTTGATTGTTATAAATTACGTTTTACCTTAACAAGATTCTGAGATAACCCATTTCTTATATTTCCATCCCCCAGGTTATGAAGAGGAGTGTCACTTATGAGAAGTATAGAAGGTATCTAGTGTGTTTTGATTATAGAGAAATTATCACAAGTTGTGTAAAATATATATCCCATGTAACTTGTCCTCAAATAAATTAAAAATTTCTCTCTTGGAAATTGTGTTATTATTTGAGATATGTAATGTTTGGATTATGGAAATGATGTAAAATAAAGATATGTTTAAATTGGGTCTTTACATCAAAGTTCACTATGGGGGACCTTATAAGGTTCCATTATTTATGAAAAATTAGTGGAACAACTTCATAAGATTAAAAAATTTTATAAGGTTCCTTAAATCTTCATAAGGCTCATTGGGAATTCTTAAGGATTAATACTTTACTATATTTTGATAAAGATAAAAAACAAAAAGGATTAGAATTATAGAAAATTAAATATTATGAATAATTAATTATATCTGTTGACATTGTAATTGGTATTTATTTATTAAAATGTCATAAATTAATTTTTTGATTCAAGATGAATTATGAGAAGACTAAAGATTGAATTTCCATGATAATCATGTGAAATTTAAAGATTATACTAAAATATACAGATTGTAACACTGAAAAAAGATGATAAATTTCATAACTATATTTGTTTTATATTTTTATATAGTTATAGAGAATTTTTATTTATAGATATTTGAGAAAATATTTTAATTAGAAATATATTGAGATTTCTGAAAGAATAAATAGAGACCAATTTATCAGGGACAAAATGAGACAAAATGAGAAAGGATATTCCTAGAAATAAAATAGAAAAAATATATCAAGGAAAAAGAAATATGTGAGATCATCCATGTAAAAATGTTGAGGAAAGAAATGGAGATCGTGGGATCACACCCATATGATGTCGTTGAGGAAAATGAGAGGTGATCATTAAATTGAGATTACGAGAAATATATAGAAAATATATTCTAGTGATTTGAGAATATCAAAGGGAAGAATAGAGAGAGAGAGAGAGAAAATGTCACACTCAGAGAAAGTGTGTCTCTTAAAGAAGATAAAACAAGAGATTTATGTGATAAAAAAAGAGAAATAAATATAGTTATGAATAAGAAGAGACACCTAGTATTAATGAAGAATAGGAAGAAGTAACAAATCTATTTTTATTGATTAGATCCTATTAGTTAAGAAAAAATGAGACGAAACAATACCCAATATTATAAAAATAGTGATAAAGAAATAAAAAATAATTTTGAGAGAGATATATACACTACTACTACTATTACTAATCAGAGTATCAAACTTTTATGATTGATGAGTTTTTGGGTTACCAAAATCACAAGAGCTCATATTTGATTGAATCCGGTGAGTAGATTCTGAGAAAGATTTTTGAACTGATTAATGTTGTAGAGACTAAGTTGCATAATGGTATTCTTGAAGATTCAAAGGTAATCAAAGATTTTATTTGAGGAATTAGATCAGATTATTTTGATGTAGTGACATCTGGTACAAATTAAATATCGACTTGAAATGTTGAAACAAATATTTTTAACTCATAATGAGACACTGTGAATCCAATGGGATGGTGGATATGTAAGGAAGCATATTGAGATGATTTGTAAGTATAGGATGCACTATGGGTTTAGGATAATACATACCCACAACACCTGTAATTGATAATAAAATTATTAATAGAGACTTTTTGATTGGACTGAACATCTGATCACAATAAGGAGTATGATTCTTGAGAAGGGGACAAATTTTTTAAAAATATTATATTTTTTTCTTTACTTTTTATCACTACATTACATGTGGGTGTTGTAAAATAGGTTAAAAAATAATATATCTATTTTTCATAACCAATAAAATAGGTTCAAATGTTAAATGCGGAAAAAAGATTATATGAACATTTGTAATTTGTAAAAAGTTATAAAAATCCAATTCACCCCCTTCTCAAGCATATAATGCATGATATTGTGGGTATAAAAAGTGGCATCATAGAATAATTTTTCTTATGGTTGGATACAAATATTATTTCCTATGTGTTTTTATATGAATATATGAAGTAAATATTTGAAGAGTTTTCATAAGAGTCTCCAATTGATTTTTTTCCATTCTCACTGCTATAAATCGAGATATTTTAGATAATACTTTGAAAAATATAAAAAAATGAAAGACAAATAAAGTGAAGAAGAATTAAAAATTGAAAGAGGAATTATTTTTTCTTAAAGGAAATCAAAGTGGTAAATGTGTTGATATAGGTTTTGATAAATCTTCTGGAAATCATTCCTCTAATGAATCAAGTTCAAGTTGTGAAAAATATTAAGAGTATGTTCATGATGAATCACTTAGTGATTTTTATTCTAAAGTTAAGGATTATATTTAAATAGTTACAATCGAAGTTTTCACATATATACTTGCACATATAAATGGTATAGTGAATGAAAAATCATAGTTGGAGAAAGGTGATGATGCAACAGAAGATTTATTGGTTATAAAGGTGAGAAGATGAAACAATATCTCAAAACTAATTAATTATAAGAAATAATATATATTAATTTGTAATGAAAGATATCCTATATATTATGAAGAATTAAAAATATTTGTTTGTGATAATGTTTTTTTATGAATGTTTTTACAAAAGTGATCCATGCATTTGAGAAATTATATAAAGTCACTATTAATGTCCTGGAAGATTAGTTGTAAGTTAAAAACAAGAGAATAAAATATTTCTATATTGTATTCTATTGGAAATTTAGATGCATGAAGATCAAATTAAGAAGTTAAAAAGTGATTATGAATAAAGGGTGAAATCAATTGAATACCAAAAGAACATTCTTATTCTGAAATGTCTTAAGTTGGGTATGAAGTTGAAGAAATTTGAAATCACCCATGAAAAATATTCACAATCTTCTAATAATATATATGCTACTAATTTTTTTTAAAGGATTATTTACTAAAAAAATAATACTATTAGTGGAAAATAATCTTGGAATCATCTCATGATTATCCCATAAAAATTTTATGAAAAAACATAATCCATTGTCCATATATATATGTTTATACTGATTTTGTTTTGATGTCTAGTGTATAATTCAATTTAAAATATAGGAAAATGTGGGTAAAAAAATACTGATAAACCCACCAATATGTCAAGGGTAAATTCTAGTATATCAAAGAATATGATATCTTTAAATAGAGCTAAAAAATATGGGTAGTCCAATCAAAAAATAGTAAGGTGTAAAATCTAGCCAAATTATTACTAAAATAAATAGAAAGAGATTCATTGTACATAGTTTATGTCATTGGAGGTTTGGATACAAGGCGACAAAGTGTTGGAAACATATTACAATATATGAAAATTATAATGACTTGTTCTTTACATATATCGATATCACTTCCAAAATTGAAGTATATTTATTACAACATTTTAAAAAAACCATGACATGACCGTATAGGTATAGTGTCTTTAGAAACTGGGAAACATAAACAAATGGTTCATAAAACATCTAAATTTTCTCCCATTTATTTCATCATAACTAGACTCTTTTTTGGTATATCATACTCCCTTCTTCATTTTATAGGGAAAAGAGACATATAAAAGTGTGAACTCAAATGCTCAATAAAGGTAAACAAATTAAATAACAATCATACCATATTTATAAGAACATAACATATGAAAATATTATCATACATATAAAAGATCAAAATATCATGTCATGAGATAAATCATAAAAGTTAAATTTTATCCCCATAGTCATAACATAAGACATGAAATTCTGTTTCATGCACACATAAGCATAAAAAATCATTTCATATTAGTCAAGGCTCATTTCCAAGACCATCATAGCAGAAAAAGTCCATTACTGAACTGAGTTTTCTCCTATGTCCAGCCCTGTATCATTGAACTAGATTAACTTTCCATTCCATCTATATCTATCTCATGAGATATAAATCTTTACCCGATGCATTAGAGTGAATTATATGTACCACCCAACTCATAATGAAATCATTTTTACATGTGCCACAAAACATAAATCATTTATCATAACCCAAGAAATAAAATGGGTTTCTTAAATATCATTACACAATAACATAATCTATATAAAACATCATTCCATAATCAACACAATAAATTCATAGTAACAATAGGGATAAAAACATAACCCTATTTAAGAGCATCATCTTAGATGGAAAATAGTTTTGATAAAATACTTGAAATTAGTTCTTGAGGAAAATATCATTTCTTCTTCAAAAAAGTTTTCTTATCTCAAAATGACGCACAATTTTAAAAGAAAAGAATTTAGTTGAAAATAAAATTGAAATAGTGTATAGTAATCTTCATTTAAATAAGGCTTCATGAAACCGTAAAAATCCATTCATGCTGTATAAGTTAAACAAAAGCATTCTCCTCATACTTTTTCCAGAAAAGTCAAAAAAGTACCTCATATGGTAAAAAAAATAAAGATTCATCCCATACCATGTAGTAAAAGTAAAAAATGGGTAAAAATGACTTTAAACATACGTGGAATAATAGTAAAAAATTTATAAAAACATTTTTAGAAAACATGGACATGGAGGATAAATATAACCCCAATAAATACTTATGTATAAACAATCTCAGATAAAAATGAGATTGTAAAATTATCCCCTACCAATTTATAATTAGTAAAATCATATAAAATAAAGAAATTTATATCCATATGTAAATATCATAACCTTCATAATAATAATAATAAAAAATATTCATGGGTAACATAAATTCCACACAAAAGAATTAGGTGGTGTATAAGGCATATGTCCCACAGAAATAAAAGTGAGACAAAATAATCCCTTACCTTAGCTCTGATATCCTTCCTATGTATCCGAACCTCATATATGATGATTTAAATAATATTAATTATTTATTACAGAATCATAATCATTTTTATTATAACATTTATGATCATATTTTCATCCATTCGTTTTTAGCATTTCATTGTTACTCGTTATTTGGGTATTAACTACTTTATTTTATTATGCATGTTTTGTCAGATAAGTTCTTATTACTATTTTAGGTTATAATTATATCATTTATATCATGGTATTAATATAATATATATATTATTTATTCATTAAATTAATTTATATAATCATAGTTTAATGAATATTATGTAGAATTAATCACATCGCACCATGGAGACAGTAAGCCGTACGTATGCACGAACGACGATATTGTTCCCATAATTGTTGAATGGAATTAAAGTGGATGGTTTATAGTATCTAATAATTAGTATAATTTTATAATAATCATATATAGTTATTATTTCCACCATTATACCCATCCATTTAAGGTGGTGGTGAAAAATAGATTACACCATGGCATGGAGATGGTAAGCCGTGCGTACGCACATGCGGTGATTTCGTTTTTTATAGAATGGATAGAATGTTAAATAGGGTTGTTTCATATTTATAATAAAATATAAGTATATTAGTGATACTTATTTTATTACTTTATAATGAAAAAAATAAATAAGAGGAATTAGAAGAAGAAATAAATTTGAAATAATCGGTAGAAGAGATTACCTCTTCCTCAACGTGCCTCCTTTAAATTTCCTCTTGGGGCACTAGAGTTGGTCTTTTGAGAAGTTCATAACCTCTAGAATTTTACTATGGAAGTTTATAAGATAAATGGTTTTGGGTTGTCTGAGCTTGAAGTCTCAAAATGGAGTGAAGAGTAGATGGAGGAGGTTCCCTTTTATAAGAGAGGAGAGGGGCACTTTAGAAAACTCTCAAAATATAAATTTATTATAAATTAAAATTAGACTAAAAAAGGTCTAAACCATATTTAATTAGAATATAAGATGATTTTGGTTTTAATAACCATCATACAATAATTTTTTTCAATTTTTGAATATATTTTTTATCCTTATCCTTTTGGTTTAACATTTATTTTACCCATTTTAATCTTACCGTTATATCATGTTATTAACACATTTTGGGTTAATTTAATTACCATATCATGTAAGAAGAACCAAAAAAAGTTATTTATGACATATCTGTACTTATATTAACCATTTTTCAGAATCTTATATTTTTATTAATTTAATATAATTTAATAAACTATTTTATGTTTTAAGTTATGAATTATGTCAATTTTTGACACTATTCATTCTTGACTTTTAAAAGAAATCATAAAATCATGATTCCTTCGAAAAAAGGAATTAACTTATCCCTATTATGTCAATGTAATCCAAAACATTTGTGGATGGAATCCAAATGTTAAAATAAAATTTATTTTAATATTTATAAATTCATTTATTTGATTCTTTCATTAATGAGGTAATCACTACATCCCAATTGTATCATAAATAAATAACCCTATATTAAAATCGATTTAGTAAAAGATATGTGTTGAGGTTATAATTTTCTTTACTTTAAATTAATTTTTATAAAATGTCAGTTTCACATCCAAGTGAATCCATGAGGTCCCAAAATCGACCCAAGGATGCCCATGGTTGGGAATATCTCATCTAATAGGATTAGGACACATTTTAGGGTAGTTTTATGTTATTAAATTATTATATATTTACCCTTATTTTGCAGATTTATCCTCTAACCATGGTAAATAAAATAATTACTGAAGTTACTATTCATAATGTTAAAAAATAAAAGGTACCTATTCACAAAATTTTGACCTTATTATTCCAAACATAGAATAAATTTTTCCAAATTCAAAACACAGAAGTTTCAGTAATTAATTTAAAATTAATCCCGTTGTTGAAAAGAGAAAATGAGTTTTAAAAGTTAAAACATTTCAAAAGATTGAAATGTTTTTAACTATGAATTCAATGTAAAATTAATGATAATGTAATAGATTATATTAAATGTTAAAAATATATTCTATTTATACTTTAAAAATATTCAATATTATAATTTATCCATATAAATTATCTTGAAAAAAAGTTGTTTTTAATTAAGATTTAGCATATTTTTACTATTCATCAAAACATGAAAGTTATCAGAAATTTATCCAACGTAAATTTTTATATCCCGATTCAAAATAACATATTTATTTTTTTATATAGTAATTATTAATGTGTAAAAATATTAATTTAAAATGGGTTCTCCATTCAAAAATGTAAAATTAACCTTAAAAAAGGTTCTTATAGGGTTTTATTCATACCCTATGACTAAAATATCCATTGGATGAATATCAAAAATATTTTATTAATTATATAAAACATATATCTCATTAATTTCATTACCAAATATAATTCTCTCAAATATAAAAATATCTAATTGATTTATATTTTTCATAAATAATTAATAGCCAATAAATTCATAATACATTTTCACAAGTTAGTTATAATTATTTTCTCTAACCTAACGGCTATGATATAATAGTAATTTTATATTAAGGGAATCTTGAAGTTAGTTTAAACTCATGATTTCATGCAAATCAAGCTACTAAAGAATAAAAATTATTTAAATAAAATATTTCATAAAAACATCCGGGTGTTACATTCTACCCCCCTTAAACTAAATTTCCTCCTTGAAATTCATCACTTGGAAATAAATAGATGAGGATACCTCTCCCTTATCATATCCTCAAGTTCCCATGTAGCTTCTTCAAATTGGTGGTTCCTACATAAAACTATAACCAAGTGAGTGGTCTTTTTTCATAGAACTTTTTCATTATGATCCAGAATCTCTATCGGTTGTTCTTCATAAGAAAGATCTTGCTCTAGTGGTACGACTTCTGAGCTTAGTACATGTGAAGGATCGAGTATGTACTTTCTCAGGAGAGATATATATAACAAATAATGAACTTGAGAGAGATTTGGTGGAAGCTCCAATTGGTAAGCTACCTTACCAACACGATCCAATATTTCAAAAGGACCGATAGACCTAGGGCTCAGCTTTCCCTTATTTCCAAATCTCATTACTCTCTTATAAGGATATATTCGTAAGAACACCATCTCACCCACTTAAAACTCTAGGTCTTTTCTTCAGTTTTAAGCACAACTTTTTTGTCTAATATGAGATGCCCTTATGTATTTTTGAATATATATGACCTTTTTTCAATTTCATCAATAAGATCAGGTCATAATAGCTTTCTTTCCCCAACTTCATCCTAGAAATTTGGAGTTCTACACTTCTTTACATAGAGGGATTCATAAGGATCCATCTGAATACTGAAGTGAAAGCTATTATTATAAGGAAATTCCACCAATGTTAGATTTTTATCCCAACCACCTTTGAAATCTATAGATAAAGCTCTCAAAATGTCTTCCAGATTTTGAATTTTCCTCTCAGACTAACCGTCTGTCTAAGGATGATAAATAATGATGAATCTTAACTCTATATCCATAGAATGTTGAAGGCTTCACCAGAACTTCTAGGTAAACCTCATATTCCGATCAGATATATTGTAAAGTGGTACTCCATGAAATCTTACCACTTCTTTTACATACATCTTGGAAATATGATCAGGAGAGAAATCCTATCTAATAGCAATGAAGTGTGCTGACTTCTTAAGGAAATCAATTATAACCTAGATAGAGTTATTTCCTTTGGATGTTTTGGGAAGTATTATGATGAAGTCCATAGTGATTTTTTCCCATTTCCATTATGGTATGGGTAATGGTTGTAACATCCCCTTAGACTTATCTCTCTCAGCCTTAACTTGTGGAAAAACCAAGCATCGAGAGACATATTCAATGACATCTCTTTACATTCCAACCCACAAGAAGTACTCTTTTAGGACCCTGTACATATTTGTGCTTCCAGGGTGAATAGAGAATGAAGAACTATGATACTCTTCCAATAGATCCTTATTTAATTCTATTATGGGAGGAATAAAAACCCAGTTCCTAAACTTATTATTTCATCACAATCAAGGTTGAATTCTAGAACATTTCTCACCTTCTTTTGTAACTCTACATCTTCCTTCTACGCAACTTTAATCTTCACTTGTATATATGGTTGAAAATTCATTTTAGAAAGATAATATTTATCACCTTCCATTAAAAATTAAAGATTCAGCCTTTTCAAATCCATAAATATTGGATCTTTTGTGATCCACATCATGGATAAGCTAGCACGGTCTTTTCGACTCAAAGCATATTCCACCTAGTTTGCTTTCCCAAGGTGGTAACGTATTGAGTAGTCATATTATTTAATAAAATTCAACCATCTTATTTGGAACATATTCATATCCTTTTGTGTGAAAATATACTTTAAAGTTTTATGATTAGTATAAATATCACACCTTTCACCATAAAGATAATTCCTCCATATTTTTAATGCAATGATTACCTCAACTAACTTCAAATCATGAGTTGGGTAAAATTTCTCATGGATTTTCAACTGTCATGAGGCATAAGCTATCACTATATAATTTTTCATGATAAAACAACTTAACCCCTTGTTGGATGCATCACTGTAAATCAAAAAACCTTTCTCCACTACAAGGAAGTGTGATCACATGTTCACCAGATAATCTTCTTTTTAGCTCTTTGAAATTCTATTCACATTCCTTTGTCGAAACGAATTTAACTCCTTTCTGAGTCAACTTGGGGAGTGGATTAGATAATCATGACAAATATTTTACAAAATGAAGATAATTTCCAGCCAAACCAAGAAAAATTCAGATCTTAGTTACTTTTGTTGGTCTCGAACATCTTTTAATAACCTCTGTTTTTTATGGATCCATAGATATCCCCTCTCTTGAGATTATGTGACCAAAAAATGAAACTTTTTGAAGCCAAAATTTAGACTTGGTAAAATTGGCATAAATATTATCCTTTCTTAGGGTCTTCAGTACAATTATCAAGTGATCTTCATGTTCTTACTTTCTCTTTGAATAGATAAAAATATCATCTATAAAGACTACCACAAACTGATCAAGATAGTCTCTAAAGACTCTATTAATTAGATCCATAAATATTTTAGGGTAATTAGTAATACCAAAAGGCATTAATATAAATTCATAGTGTCTATACCTTGTACGGAATGTCATATTTGGTATATCATCCTTTCTTACCCTTAATTGTTGATATCCTGAAGGAAGATCAATATTGTAAAAGTATTGATCTCCACACAGTTGGTCAAATAAGTCATCAATGCATGGGAGATGATATTTGTTCTTGATAGTGATATTGTTAAGTTCTTGATAATCAATGCAGAGTCTCATCGATCTATCTTTATTCTTAACAAACAACACAGGTGCTTCCCAAGGTGATGCACTAGGGAATATGAATCCCTTATGAATATTCTCTTAAATTTTCTTCTTCAATTCCTGCAACTCAATTGGGTCCATTCTATAAGGTGTATTTGAAATAGGCATAGAACCCGGTATGAGTTATATTGAAAAATCAACTTCAGGATTTTGTGGAAGACCTAGAAATTCATCCAGAAAGACATCTTAAAACTCCTATAAAATGGTCATATTATTAATTTTTAGTTTATACCGAACCATTTGAGATAAATAATCTTCATTTATTAGAATCAAGACCCATAATATAGAATAAATTTCTCATGGAAGGTTATATTCATCCTTGCATTGATATATGATCATAGATTAATATGGAATATGAAATGTAACTTCTCTTCTTTGGAAATTGATATGAGATCCATATAAATAAATCTAATCCATGCCAAGATTCACATAAAATTCCACTAAAGGATCACAGGATTTTCAAGAATCACTTTCCCACAAACTGAAATTGGAGGAGAATTGTAAACTTTTGATGCGACCATTGTGCCATTAGGAGTTGTCAGAGCTAACTCAACATCTAATTATTAAGGTAATACAGTGATACCCTTATAAAATTATTTAGAAATAAAGGAGTGGGTGGATCTTGAATCAAATAAAACATTTTCTACTTTAGATTGGATGGTAAGTGTAACTTTCACCACATTATTATCATACTCCACATCACTGATAGTAATTACATGTGAATTTACTTTGTCTTTGGAATTAATAGTTTGTTGATGTTGATCATCATTAATAACCCTTGGATTAGGGAATTTAATATCATAATGCCCCATTTCCTTGAACATGTAACATTGAAGTGTAGGAGGTGCATTCTTTGTATACTTTTCTTTGTTTGCATAATTAGACATCTTTTTCCCATTACTTCAGCATTCAATTACCTGATGACATTCTTTTCCACACTTAAAAACATTTACTAGTCCCTTTAAGACAATTACATCCATGTTTCTTTCTACACTTTGAGCATAAGGGAAAACTCATCTTATTTTCAATATGGTCTTTAGATTTTCCATTGAATTCCATTTTCCTATTCTTATCAAACCCATATGACTGATGGGTTACTCTAATCTCCATCTCAAACTTGAGATCACATCAAAAAATTTCCTCATAGCTATTGAAGTCCCTTATGGATAATGGCCTTCAGAGACTTGGTTTTAAGCCACTAAAGAATCAATCAATCTTAATCAGGTTGGATAATAATTCTATAAGTGTACCTTTCAAGTCTTTTAAAATTTTCTTCATAGGTACCAACATATTCATCATCCTTTTTCTTAAGTTCAAGGAACTCATTCTCCATTTTTGTTTGAAGAGTACGAGGAAAGTAATTATTGAAAAATAAGTTCTCAAAATCATCCCATTCCATGGACTCAATTTCATCTATTTGACTCATATTGTTGACAATATTCCACCATTGATCAGCTTCACCTTCCAAATTATATACTGCTAAGATGAATTTATCATGTTCAGAACATTATTGAACTAAAAATATCTTTTTAGTGGTACTAATCCATTGTTCGGCCACAAATGGATCAGAAGATCCACTGAATGAAGGTGGATGATGCCTCATGAAGGATTCAAAAAAATATTTCTACCTCCTTTGCTCGTTTGGAAGTCTGGAATGATTCATAGCTTGAGAAAGTTGTGTGAGAATGGCTACAAGATTTTTCATTATAGCTCCCATAAAATTTTGTTTCTCAGGGGGACAATCATTTCGTTTCCAATCCCATTAAACATTAACATGGTTCCTTCAGGTTCTAAACATTGAATAAAACCAAGAAGCATAGTGTGAGAAACACTAATCATAATAGAAAAACCAGATAATCAAGAATAAAATTTCAATTTTGGACACTTTAGGTTTTATCCTAGGTTATTCATGGTCATTTCTAAAACACTAGGATTGTATCCTATACTTAGACATATCCTTAAATATTTCTCTTCCTAGTTTCCAAAGGTTAACTATACCTTTCCACTGATACAAACTATAAAGACATGTTCTTTATATACATTGATATCACTTCAGAATTGAAGTGTATTTATTACAACATATAAAAAAACCTTGACAAGACCGTATATGTATAGCGTCTTTAGAAACTGGGAAACATAAACAACTGGTTTATAAAACATCTACATTGTCTCCTGTTTATTTCATCATAACTAGACTCATTTTTTGCATATCATACGTAATACCCTTATTCATGTCATGGGGAAAGGAAACATATACAAGGGTGAGCTCAAATGTTCAGTAAGGGTAAAAAAATGAAATAACAATCATATCATATTCATAAGAACATAACATTGGAAAATCTTATCCTACATATAAAATATCATAATATCATGTCATGGGATAACTCATAAAAGTGAAATGTAATCCCAATAGTCATAACATAAGACATAAAATTTTGTGGCATACACACATAAGCATAGAAAGTCATTTCATATTTGTCAAGTCTCATTTCCAAGAGAATCATAGAGGACAAATTCCATTATTGAACTGAGTTCTCTCCTCCTTTCATACCTATATCACTGAACTGAATTAACTTTACGTTCTATCCATGTCTATCTCATGAGATATAAATATTTACCCAATTCATTGGAGTGAGATATAGGTCCCACCCATCTCATAATTAAATCATTCTTACATGTTCCCAAAAAAATAAATCATTCATCATAACCCAAGAAATAAAATGGGTTTCTTAAATATCATTCCATAATAACATAATACATATAAAATATCATTCCTTCATTAATATAATAAAATAATATTATTAATAGGTATTGAAACATAACCCTATTTAATAGTGTCATATTAGAAGGAAAATAATTTTGATAAAACACTTGAACTTAGTTCTTGAGGAAAATATCATTTCTTATTCAAAAATATTTTCTTATCTCAAAATTCCATGTAATTTTAAAAGAAAATAATTTATTTGAAAATAAATTTGAAATAGTGTAGAGTAAGCTTCTTGTAAATAAGGAATCATGAAACTGTAAAAATCCATTTATGTCGTATAAGTTAAACAAAAACATTCTCCTCATACTTTTTCTAGAAAAGTCAAAAAAGTACCTCGTATGGTAAAAAAAAGAAAGATTCCTCCCATACCATGTATTAAAAGTAAAAAATGGGTAAAAATGACTTTAAAAATACATGGAATAATATTAAATAATTTATGAAAACATTTTTAGAAAACATGGACATGGATCATAAATATAACCCTAGTAAATACTTACGTATAAACAATCTTAGATAAAAATGAGATTCAAAAATTATCCCCTAACAATTTATAATCAATAAAATCGTATAAAATAAAGAAATTTATATGAATATGTAAATATAATAACCTTCATAATAAGAATAATAATAAAAATATTCATGGGTATCATAAATTCCACACAAAAGAATTTGAGGGTGTATAAGGCTTATGTCCCACAGAAATAAAAGTGAGACAAAGTAATCCCTTACCTTAGGTATGATATCCTTCGTATGTATCTGAACATCACGTATGATGATTTAAATAAAGTTAATTTTTTATTCAATAATCATAATAATTTTTATGAAAACATTTATGATCATATTTTCATCATTTTTTAGTAACATTTCATTTTTACTCATTATTCGGGTATTAACTGCTTTATGTTCTTATATTGTTTTATCAGATAATTTCTTATTACTATTTTAAGTTATAGTTATATCATTTAAATCATGGTATTATTATAATATATATCATATTTATTCATTCAATTAATTTATATAATCATGGTTTAGTGAAGATTATGTATAACGAATCACATCGTACTGTGGAGATAGTAAGCCGTACATACGCACAAGCAATGTTATCATTACCATGATTGTTGAATGGTATTGAAGTGGATGGTGTATAGTATCTCAAAATTAGTATCATGTTATAATAATCATATATAGTTATTATTTCCACCATTATACCCATCCATGTAAGGTTTTGGTGAAAAACAAATTACACCACGGTGTGGAGACGATAAGCAGTACATACTTACGCGACGTGATTCCGTTTTTTTAGGATGGATAGAAGGTGAAATATGGTTGTTTCATATTTATAATAACATATAATTATATTAATGATACTTATGTTATTACTTTATAATTAAAAAACAAAATAATAGGAAGTATAAGAAGAAATAAATTTTAAATAATCAGTAGAAGAGATTACCTTTTCCTCAACATGCCTCCTTTAAATTTCCTCTTAGGGCACTAGAGTTGATATTTTGAGAAGACCATAACATCTAAAATGTAATCAAGGAAGTTGATAAGAGAAATGGGTATGTATTTTCTGAGCTTGAAGGCTCACAATGGAGTGACGAGGAGAGGGAGGAGGTTCCCTATTATAAGAGAGGAGAGAGTCACTTTAGGAAACACTCAAAATATTAATTTATTATAAATTCAATGCTAACTAAAAATGGTGAAAAATGTATTTAATTTGAATATAAGATGATTTTGGTTCGAATACCCATTATCCAATAATTTTTAGTCAATTTTTGAATATATTTTTATCCTTATATTTTTTGTTTAACCCTTATTTTACCCTTTTTAATCTTACCATGATATCATGTTATTTACACATTTTGGGTTAATGTAATTACCATATCTTGTAAAATGACCCAAAAAAAGTTATTTATGAAATATTTGGACTTATATTAAACATTTTTATGAATATTAGTTTTTTAGTAATTTAATATCATTTAATAAACTATTTTATGTTTTAAGTTATGTATTATGTCAATTTTGGACACTATTCATACATGAATATTAAAAAAAATCATAAAAACCCGTTTCCTTCAAAGAAAAGGAATTAAATTATCCCTAATATGTCAATGTCATCCAAAAAATTCATTGATGACATCAAAATGTTCAAATTAAATTTATTTTAATATTTATAAATTCATTTATTTGATTATTTCATTAATGAGGTAATCACTACATCATAATTATGCCATAAATAAATATATTTATCTAATGTCTAAAAATTATAAATAAAATAAAATGATATAGTAATTATTTTTATATTTATAATGAATATTTATAGACACAGATATCAGTTATATAAATCTATATTAAAATCAATTTAGTAAAAGATATGTGTTTTGGTTATAATTATCTTTACTTTAAATTAATTCTTATAAAATGTCAATTTCACATCCAAGTGAATCCATGGGGTCCCAAAATTGACCCAAGGATTCCCATTATCAGAAATATCTTATCCAATAGGATTAGGACATGTTTTAGGGTAGTTTTATATTCTTAAATTATTATTTTCTTACCCTTATTTACCAGATTTACCCTTTAACCATGGTAAATAAAACAATTACTGAAGTTACTATTCATAATATACAAAAAATAAAATGTTCCTATTAAAATAGTTTATAATTTATGATTAAAAATATGGAATCCATTTTTTCAAATTAAAAACATAGAATTTTTAGTAATTAATTTAAAATTAATCCTATTGTTGAAATGAGAAAACAAGTTTTAAAAGTTAAAACATTGAAAAAGATTGAAATGTTTTTACTTATGAATTCAATGTAAAATTAATTATAATGGAATAAATTATATTAAATGGTAGAAATATATTCTATTTATACTTTAAAACCATTCAATATTATTATTTTTCTATATAAATTATCTCGATGAAAAAATTTATTTTTAATTAAAATTTAGTGTATTTTTACTATTAATCAAAATATGAATGTTATCAGAAAAATATCAAAAATTTATCCAAAGTAAATTTTTATATTCCAATTCAAAATAAAATGTTTATATGGTGATGTAGAAATTATTAATGTGTAAAAATATTAATTTAAAATGGGTTCTCTATTCCAAGGTGTAAAATTAACCTTAAAAAAGGTTCTTATAGGGTTTTATTCATAGCCTACGAATAAAATATCCATCGGATGAATATCAAAAATATTTTATTTAGTATATAAAAAACATATCTCATTAATTTCATTACCAAATGTAATTCTATAAAAAATAAAAATATCTATTTGATTTATATTTTTCATAAATAATTAATATCCAATGAATTCATAATGCAATTTCATAAGTTAGTTATAATTATTCCCTCTAACCTAACAACTAGGCTATAATGAAAATTTTATATTAAGGGCATATCACGGTTCATTTAAACTCACAATTGTGTGAAAATCAAGCTACTGAAGAATAAAAAATATTAAATAAAATATTTCATAAAAACATCTGGGTGTTACAAAAAACATAGGACTAAATATAGGGGGTATAACTGAAGTAAGAAAGAAACCTACTAGATAAAAAAATTTATAGAATAATAGAAATATCTCTACTAGAAAAAAAATTAGATGTTTGGAATTTTTTTTGATTACTACCACAAAGTTGATCAGAATCCTGATTAGTGCTGGAATGTACCAACCAAACATAACTTATATATTGAAAATAAGAAAAGACCACTATAGAAAAGAAAGTATATAATATGAAAAGACAAGTCTTCCTTGGGTAAGAAACAAAATAATAACATTTAACCTACTAATTCCATAAAGTCAATTAATAAGTATAAAAAGGATATCATACCCACGATAAAATGATTCTATCAAGGTAAAAAAGGCCATATCATGGAACATTGTAATATATTCATGAATAATAAAGTTTAAGAAATAAAAATAAATTCAAAAGAAAATTAACCCAAGAAAGAGATAACATGATTTTTTTCAATGGTTGATAATCGAGATGAAGAACTTGAGATATTTTCTAAAAATTTTAATCTAAAGGCCATTAAGGATTTGTGTGGATAGTGAAAACTATTAGAGAATTCTGCTAACATGTTCATGTCATGGATTCCTATATAAAATTTAATTATTTAAAATAAAATGAAAAACACCAATGACTCATTTTATCAAGCATGTCACTATAAGAAAAGAGTCCCCACATAAGAAGAAGAATGACCATGCTCCAAAACAGTGCTTAACTATATGGACAACCCGATTGGAAATCGATAAAAAGATAGAGCAGACTAAAAATAATAGTTGTGATATGCATTATAAAGTGAATATGGCTATTAAAACTAAGAAAAAACTTAATAAAAAATGATATTCATACTACCAAATATGAAAAGATTTAGAAAATAAAGGGTGAAGCAAGAATACAGAGTTACTAAAATTTTAGAGCTACAAAGAAAGGAGTTTATAGGTTGATATCCATGTATCAAACCCATTTATCACACTACGTAAATGATGGAAACTCACTTTATTCACACAAGTATCTATTTAAACGAATTTTTATCAGGAATTGAAGGTTCAAAATGAATAAAGTTAACTGAATGATTTTTTTATACTTATTCAATGAGAATAAAAATACACTATAGAGAAGTTCAAGTGGTATCAAATTTTCTCCCTGAAACTCATTATATTTAATATATAATTTGGTATCAAACTACATCTGGGATAAAAAATTATTATACATTATTTATTAAGATAAAACCAACCAAGATGAAGATTATTGGATAGCATCCCTTGAGGGGAATATTAAATATGAAATCTACCAGAGTTTTATCATTTTATAATTAATCAATAATTCTAGATAACCCCTATAAAACTAATGGTTGAGGTATAATCTTCACTCTCCCATTTCTATTTTGGTTCATTTTAAAACTAATTACTAAGAGGGAGTGGTTATTTAACAAAAAGGGGAGAAAAATAAAATTAAACTTGAATGTTTTTATGTGTTTTTTTGAAGTTGAGTCCATGTTCACTAAAATTATTAAAAATTAGTTTGTACCACCAAAAATAAGTAAAGTTAGAGTAGGTATCAAATTATAGATTATTGATAAACTTTTTTTTATCTAAATTATTCACTCTTTTTTCTATACTAGGTAAGACCATGTATAATTAGAGTTGATTAGTTTATGGAACATTGCTATGAAATATGTACTGTTACCCTTCACTCATGTTGAATTGACCTTTTTTCCCAAAAAGGGGGTGAATAAAAAAGGGTAGATAAGAAGAAAAATAATATTTCCATTACATTAACCTTTTCATTTTTTTTTCAGTAAGTAAGAGAAGAGTGAAATTCATATTTATAATAAATCAAAAGGGGGGATTGATGTTACAAAGTGGATTAATCAGTACAATGTTGTATTTATTATCATTTTTTGTTATTATAGTAGTGTAGAAAAGTCATTTTTTGCTAGATTTTTGTGTGATGGTGGAAGTATCCATCCAATAAAGAGGATGAATATATTTCCCATAATTTTATGTATAATAAATAATGGATATTATATTATTGAATATTTGGATGTACATATTCAAGTCAGAATTTATTCACATAAGATTATTGTTGAAATGGTATTTATGGAAGATAAAGACTAGTATTGATAGAAGGATAATATTATTTTCTTAACAATTTAAATGTAATAAAAAATTCCCACTAAACTTACTACATAAAAACTTATAAATATGTTAATATATAATAGATTAAAGGTGGTTTAAAGATTTGAGAAAATATGTCTAAATTTGTATAGAAACCACTCAGGTGTTGACTAGAATGAAGGTTACTATATTTAGTAGTGAAAATAACTTGGATGAAGTATGAAGAGAATGATTTTGAAGATGGAATATTTAAGAAGTGGTAATATATTGAAATAATCAAAATTGAGTATCAAAATGATACAAAATACTTTGAAAAAAAGTTTAAGAGGTTTAGAATTATTCTAATAATTTCTATAATTATTCATAGCTATTATGAAGTGATTTTAAGTGATTAAGAAGGCCATGAGTTCATTTAAAGATGTTTTTAATTGATAATAAAAATTATATAACTTCTATTTAGGATTAAAAAAATGGATAAGTCCTGAAATTTTCATAAGGTACATTTTTAGTTTTCATAGGGTTCATGTAGATTTCATAAGGTTTACTTGAATGTGAGAAAAATGGAAAATGAAATCTCCAAAATGTTTAATTTATATTTTTATAAGGTTATTGCTGACACCGCAAAATGTGTTTCGTGCACTTTACTGTCGAATTCATGATGTGACCCTTACTTAAAAAAATATTGAGTTTGATTAGATATGTGTCTCCATGCTAGAAGAATATTCAGGTTGTATTTACATGTGTCACAATACTACTCCACAATGAGAGATAAGTATAAATAACCCCCTCAAGGAGTAGGTTGTGGATTTCTAAGATCGATGATACAAAGGTGTCAGTGCATTAAAATGAAAATTTCATGCTTCTTTAGATAAAATTTGGTGTATTAGCCATATGAAAAAGCATATATCTCTTAAAAATCATTTATTTGACTGGTCACATAGTCCGAATAGACATACAAATCAAAAGTTATGGAACTCGAAAGACAAAAAATTTTATAAAGGAATTTGCATCATCGTGTATCCCATTCACGTAGGCCCATTCATACAGGCCCATTTTCACACCATTCATACAGGACCATTTGTGCAGGCCCATTCACATAGGCCCATCCATGCAGGCGTAGTCTCAAACCCCTCCACCACAAATTTTTAGAGGAAGACCGAACTCATGGATGAAGAATCTTGGAGAGGGATCTGGTCACATAGCTCCTTCACCCAAGTAGTGCATCCATACTTGGTTGAACAACCATGGACCTCCCTCAATAGGGAGAGGCTCCCAGCCCAGTACTTGGGTGACCCACACTTGGGATACCCATACCTAGGTGAGATCCATCTAGACAACCAACACTTGGGCAACCCATACCTCGGAGAGACCCACATGGGTGACCCACACTTGGGCAACCCAAACCTGGGCGATCCACACATAGGAGACCCATACCTGGGTGAGACCCAACAGGGTGACCCACACCCAAGCGACCCACACTTGGGAGATCTATACCGGGTTGAACCACCCTTGGGTGACCCATACTAGGGAGACCAATATCTATGCAACCCACACTTGGGAGATTCACACCTAGGAAACCCATACTAGGGAGACCCACTTGGGTGAACCTACTTGTCCATACCACATGGGATATTCCCCTATAACCTTGCTTACAGTCAATGTTAGCCTAGGGTCCTGAAACTCTAGAACCACCCCATTGCTACCATCACTGACCCCCATGAAAAATGAAGAGTCGCACCACAACAGTTTTGGTTTAGGACCAGGAAATTTTGGGTTATGACACATACAAAACCAACTATCATTCCAAATAACCATGATCCAAGACACTTATCATGGTTCCTAAACATGGGAATCCTCCTTAATAATAATCCTAAAATAGTACAATGACACCCTACTTAGGAAAAATCTCTAACCAGTATAAGGGCATCCTCCTTAGGAATAATCCCCAACAATCACTAGGTAATTCTCCTGTGGTAAGCCCTTATCATTTGATTCAGGACATATCCTACTTCCTTCTTTTCTCCTTTTCTATACCCATGGGTTAACAAGAGGGGAGCTGGGAACTTAAATTCAATTTCTCTCTCCCTTTGGTCCCATGGTACAATGATGGGAGAGAATAGGCATAAGAGTCTGCTTTCATTCACTCTCCCTTTGGGAGTTGATCTCATCCATAAACTAATAGAGAGGATTGTGTGATTCCCTAGATCTACCACTTTTGTTTCTCGCACTGAATATGAATCACGTGGGCTTAGAGGTTGGTGTTGATCACAGAATCTATACGATCCCTAACCTTTGGGTATCATATCAAGTGTAAGTCCCAACTCAATCATGGGCCTCCTACTTGGTATGATCCCTAACCATGTCACCATGTGATCACCAAAATGGGAATCATTCCAAGTGTTATCCCAAGACAATCATGGGAATCATTCCAAGTGCAACCTCCAAACAATCATGGGCCTCTCATTCAATGTAAGCCCCGATCTCCAATCACCATGGAATCCTCCTTATAAGTAATCCCCAACCAAACCCAATCACTAGGGAATTATCCTCATGAGTAATCCCCAACTAAACCCAATAACTAGGGAATCCTCCTTAGGAGTAAGCCCCAACTGAACCCAATCACTAGGGAATTTTCCTCAGAAGTAAGCTCCAACCAAACCCAATCACTAGGGAATCCTTATTAGGGGTAAAATCCAACCAAACCCAATCACTAGAGAATCATCCATATGAGTAAGCCCCAATCCAATCCTCTAAAATGGATATACTACCCTACGAGACAAACTCAGAGGGACTCTATAGTTGAGGGTCCTCATAATTAAACTATGCGGGCTTTGATTCCTATCTAATTGGGAAATGTAGGAAGCCTCCCTAAGATATATACCCAAAACCTCAAACCAACCCTAATTATATCTAGGTCACATCCCTAGTAGGGTCTTATCCAATCTAGGAGTCCATATCCTTCCTAGGTTCCCTGGGAAACTTTGATATAAATCCCACACCAAAATATGACTAGGAAACTTCCATATATACGTCCTTACCTCATGACGTTAAACTTCATGGTTCAGACCTTATCACATGACCTTAAAAGGTGTGATGTACCACATTAAGAGGTAATGAATTATGTGGTTTCTGATTCCTTTTTAAAGGATACATAGGAATCCCATTTCATGATTCTGATTAATAAATAAAGACAACTCCCATCTCCCAGGATGATGATACACTCAAGAGTGCCCCACTATGTGGCCAAAAACCAACATTATTGCAATAACGAATAAATAATCTCTAATCAGTACATAATATGATACCATTTATGGATAACCTCAGATAAATATAGATATATCCATTAATGAAGAACCTTATATACACATAGATGATTCTAAGTTCCATACATGTTAATAATTGATTGTTAATTCAAGGGAAAACCACATCATACTTTGGAATTAATGAAGGATTACCAAACATATCTTAAATATGTAATAGAGTACCATAGTAGGCAATAATTTCCCACAAAAGGGTGTGATGAGCCCCACCACCCATCTGCTCGACCAATATGAGTTCTTAATTATCATTGGACAAACTCCCCAATGAGAACATGCCTTTGTAAAGTAAGTCCCTAATGGATATAGAACAATTGGGTGTTTCCGTTTCCATAGATAAAACCCATTGGAAACCATTCAGAAATAGTGAAATTGATGTGAATGATTTCAAAAAATTCAACCCCCTATAATCAATCATCAGACAACATGATTTTTATTGTAAACAAAATTTTTTGAACCCAACATGAATCCTTAACCTAAATGATAATGTCACCAACCTATCAGATCCCTTTCTCTCTCAAATTGAAAGAGGAAAAAACAAGACAATCAATCGAACACAAGTTCATTTAATGAGATGCTACTTTGATGATGCTTTCTTATTTGTGTTTGTCACCTATATTCCAGGAACTTCCAAAAAGATATCATTTCATTACAAATGGAGTTTTACCAACTCTCACATATAAATTTATCGACTATTGTTCATTTTGGGTCCTTGATCGAGCAGAGGATACTGTCACCAACCCAGCGTCTTCAACTCTAGGTCTCAAATGAACTCATCTAGGAGTATCTTCATCATGGTTCCATACTAACATTGGAGGATGCCTGACAGACCCTCTAGAATGAAAATCCCCATCGATCATCTAATCGGTGATGATTTGTAGTTTAGAAGAAGATAACACCTATCACCATCTTCAACCATTTTGAGAGATTATCCCTAGAATGCAACAACAAGTACCTACCTTATCTCTATGAGGTGTATCAAGATGCCACAAATGACCTTATCTAGGAGACATGGGGGTATTTACAATGGTTTACTTCCACCATTCACCACCATCAACACCATAAAGTAGTAAACCCTCAATATGATGAGGGTGACATCCTCAGTAGTTCGGCCTAGGTCATGTAGACCTGGGTGCCCAAGATGACCCTCCAGGGTCAGAAACCAGCCAATAGGGAGCAAGGTCCACACTATTGTCCCCTCCATAGAAGACCACCAATCAAATTTGGTGGAAAAATATTAGAGATCACATACACCTACCCATAATAATTCATCTATCTAGAAGACTCATCTAGAAGAATCCAAGGAATCCAACCATTAAAATATGGTGGCACACTATGAGTAGGAAAATACACCTACCTACACCAACCAATCCTGCCAGCAGATTCATCTAGAAGTGTCTTAAGAAGCTTGTCAGTCAAATTTTCTAGAAAACATTGAGAAAGCACATAGACCTGCCTTCCCCTATCAATCCTTCCAGCAGTCTTATCTAGAAGCACACAGGGAAGTCATCCATAAGTCCCTGATGATGAATAAGGGCATAAACAACTCTCTACACTCACACATGAGTACTGTTAGTATCCAATGGAAGTAATAGGAGGACACGAGCATACACAAACCCCTACTCTAAATACTAAATTGGAATATATTTCTAGTATAATCATTGAATTCTTCAATAATATCCTAAAAATGGTGATAGGGAATATAAAAATTCTTTTACCACATCCTAAATACATTCTAGGAAATCATAACAGTAAAAACAGTAGTGCCAGAGGGATGGAAACATAGCCCCATACCTGTAAATGGGGTGGCTCATCATCATGTCACTCCATATAAGACACATAACTATACTTATATCCATGAGGGTTATGGGAAAAAATCCCCTGAAATATACATACAACCAGATTAGGAATATATAACCATCCCAATATGAGGTAATAAACCTATTGCAATGGCCACTCCAAGACAGGCACAAACCCCTACCAAAATTATAAAATCTTGTTGGCAGATTCCAATAGTAACATAGGAGCCATTCAAGCAAGCTTCTGTATCTAAAAACCACTTCCCCCAAAAAGTGGACTCAATCACTCTAAATAAGGAATCCAAAAATAATTACCACCTAATATAACTAGAAAATGAAGAGATGATCTATGACCCTTCTCTACTTAATTATAGAGTAAATAAATCCCTTATACTTTTATCTATGGAATCTCAGGATCCTTCTCTCCTATTAAAAAATTATGAGAGAAGTAGCAGTAATTCCAAAGGTCATCCCAAGAAACTTCAGCATGAAGGATTTCTTTATGTCCATAATCTAATCGATCTCGAGAGCCCAACTCTTGATGAGAGTCAAAAAATCCCTCCACATGTCCAAAAGATCAAAGAAAAACATGGTATTCCCCTTACTGTAATCTACCATAGTAGCCCTCCCCATGATAGTATTCACTGTGAAAGTTCTCTCCATAGTAGTATTTCAATTTGTCAAGAGGGTCCTTCCCTTGATGATATAGTGATGAGAAATACCTCCTACTGTGAGGAACTTGAAAAATAAGGATAGTCATACCTGATGCCATTTCATTGAAAAGTGAAATCCATTATCAGCAGGAAGATAACCCAATTTTAAAATCACTTTTTGAACCACCCTTGGATCACCTATCTTCCAACATAAGAGAGTAAGCCCCCACCAATCTCATTGATTATGATAAAGTGGTAGGAAAGTATCCACTCTGGCCAGACCAGTTTGAGGATCCTTTGAAAAGAAATGAAGATGACATTCTAAACATGATGAAAAATATAGCTAAATATGACACACTAGTCATGTTCTAGCCTTCATCCACCCATTAATACCGCATTCCAAAGGTATTATTATAAGATTGTGTGGATGAAATCCTCCTCAATAAATGGAAAACTCTTCGTCACTTGAGAGTGAAATTAGTAACCTATGATAAGTATTAGAGTCACACCAAGGTAATGTAATGGATGCAATTCCAAATTGACTTGGTGGATCTCCTAGCTACACGACATCCAAATTTCAAGAAACAACAAGGATCCCTTTAACACGCATGCCTCAGTGTGTTAAAAAGATTGTGATAGATGATCATAGATACCCCATATTGTGTTCATATCCGAGGATGGGGTGAACACAACACATTAAATTTAACCATGCTTCTTAACCAAGAAATACCACAAAAAATGGTATCATGAAATTTCATATCTTCATCCCAGATCTAAAAAACAGAATATGTTCAAAAATCAATGATATGCTCAACAAAATAGACCCCGAATGAATCTCACCAACATTGGTCCAGAAGAGAGTAGTCTATTGAAATAATTTTCTATCAAGAATCTAAAAATTTCAATAAAGCCTCCCACTTAGGGGAATTCCATAATTAGATAATGAAAATGATAGAAATAGTGCAAAAATCTTAATAAGTGGGTGATTTAGGTGCATAACAAATGATGAACCCAACCCATGTTTGAAAAAAACTCCATAAAATCAGATGGGAGGACAAGATAGTAGTATCCATAACTTTTCAAAAGAAACCCCAACCCACAAGGCTGGGTGATTTTTTAACACAACCTTTGAGGTCAGAAAACCAAGCTTGAAGAGTTATACAAGTGGAACGAGAACATCCTCATCCCTTAGGGATGTGGGATTTTTCACCTCAGGAACCTCATCAGTGGAATTCAGTCTTCTTCCAATTAGGGGAAAAATTAAAAAATGGATCCTCTAAGTTTTTTCCATCCCTTGATTTGATATCCTCATTAGGAACATGCATCAATGAACAATATGGAGATTCCATTTATATTACCATCTTCCAAATGGATCCTAGAGAATCAGTGAAGGAGAGGTCAAGGTATTATAGAGGATGTAGAAAAAGGAAGTCTCAAAAAGACACTAATAAAATTATTTTAATGCAATACACATCAGTGAATGTCATTAAAAATACCCATATAGATCCTACAGAACACAAGAAAAATTCATAAGAGGAATTGGAGGAGTAAGTTTTGGTTCAAAATATGGTACACATTAAAATTATTTAAGGAGGTGTGTATATGCAGAACCAGAGTATTTACCTAAATTTGGTAATTCCCTTAGCTACTTTACCACTACCTCCTCAGAGAGAACCCAAAAAATAAAAAGGAAAAGGTAAATTTATGCCTCACCTACTCCTTGAAAAGGTTTGAACCCTCAAACACGAGGAAAGCTTTTCTCAATAAGAGAAAGAGATAAAATAATTGAGGAGAATAGATGAAGAACTAGTCTGAGTCATCCTTCCTTCCATATATGTTCTGCAAGAAGATCCTTAACTCACACTCCCAACCAAAATACCTTAGCAAAGAGGGTTCTCCACAATGACTGAGGTGAATATGAAACATTCTCTCGATGTGGGATACAAACCACCAATATAATTGGATCCCACAATAGTAGATTGGGAATCCCATCCATTGAGTGTAAAATTAGAATATTTTCAAGCTCATCCTTAACAACTTCCTCTATTGGTTACCCATGACCGATACTAGAAGTGCTGCCACATATGGCCATATCGGCTGCTTCCCCTATTCAAGCTTCGACTCAGCCTGACATTCCTCAAGGGCTCATGAATACCATTGAGTTTCTAATGTCTCAAATGGAATCCATGGATAAAATAATCATTCCAATACAACCAAAAAATAAGCCTTACCCTGAATGGGTAGATTTGACTCTTCCCACAATGAACTTTGGGAACCCTACATTTCTAATTTTTAATGGATCAGGAGACTCGAAGTAGCATTTGATTCATTTCATCTCTCACTGTGATACCATGATGGGGACCCCTGAATAGAATGAGGTAGTGAAACTTAGGTTCTTCATGAAATAACTACAAGGACCAACCTTTGTATGGTACAATATCTTTTCAACTCGGTCAATTACGAGGAGGGAAGACATCTATAAGAAGTTTCTCTTCCAGTTCAGATTGATACTATAGAAGAAAACAATCATCAACCTTTGAAACTATAAAATTGGGAGAATAAAAGGGTCTCAGATTTCATTTCTCAGTGGAAAGTATTGATATACTTATTAAACCTATCACTCCTTCAAGAAGACTTGTTTCCCATCTGTATAGAGAATATTTGTGATGATTTTTTCACACCACTTATCCCTATGAAATATATATGAGGGGATCGAGACCTTGATGAAATTTCTCAAAGAGTGGAATACTCCATCAAATAGACCAAATATAAGTCCTAAGTAATTCCATCATCTCAAGGAAATATAATATAGAAAGAATAAGATTCCACTATTTTAGTTAAATAGGCACCTATACCTGCTCCCTCTCCAAAGCCTATGCCATATCGTGTGGTTCCACCTCCTGAGCATCATAAAAAATGCCCATATCATCAGGATGATCAAAGAGAACAGAGGATAAAATAGTTTAAGGAGATTAAAAAAAAGTTATATTCTTTTTGAAGTGACCAAGTCCCTAGATACTTCATCTTAGCATTGTAAAACAACTTGATCATGTTTCCAAAGCCCAAGAAAACTAGAAAGGATGGAAATAAAGATATCCCAAACTATTTCCCCTTCCACCAAGTACTGGGGAAAAAATTACAAGAGTTTTTTTTCAATGACATCTAGAAAAAGATAGTGGACTCTATGATAGTGATGTTAGGAAGGCCACCCACTCAAGTATCATGTGTCTCTACCACCAATTAAAAGAAGGAGAGTGAATGATAGGAAGTTAACATTAAGAGTAAACATAATTTTAGGGACTTTATGGTCAGAAATATGTTCAACCAGACACATTATATCCTTCGATCATAGTTGAAACAATTGATTGTGACCCCATATGCTTCTGCTATAACACAACCAACTCTATTGGCAGCTTGGTCCTCTGAAATCTAGTCTTCCAAAAAATGACATGGCTAGAAGAGAAAGAAGAAAACATAGGAAGATGAGACTGTGTAAAGGAATTTTTTTTCTTTAACCTTATAAGACTTCATTCCTACATTTCTAGAAACACATGCACCACCCTTCCAAACAATACAACAAGAGTTAACCTGCCTGACGAAGTCTCTATCAGATGAGGAGTTGATCATTAGTTCCATTAATATTGTTAACTTAATGGATCAATTATTAGATTATGAGTATGATTATGAATCTAAATTCCATAAATTAGATTGAGGAATTGGGGGAAGAGTCCATCAGAGTTGAGGATATAGGGGAAGAATTGGCCGTTCTAGGTGTCACTAATCTAACCACATCCCTTCTTGAACTACCTATGTGGTCGAAACTCATGGGAAATCTTTCCAGCAAGATCAACATGAGTAAGGAAGTTCCCCCAAACATGATAGGGTCTACCCTAAAATGATAATCCTGTATTATTGGTTATATGATATGTCATCGCTTAATCAACCCCGACATGCAAGAAGACCTAGTTGACCTAATCCACTGAGAGTAGAAGAACCTCTAGTTCCTTTTCTAAGGGCTGATCCATCCACATCAAGTGCTTCAGTTCCTAAATCACTTGTGAAAGAGTATCCCCATTCTAGGATCTTCATGCCTTTAGACCAAAAGTATGATGTTTTGGAGTATCTATCCTTGTTTTTGGATATGTTTTCAATATTGGATGCCTTGATTCTATCAAATGACCTCTGAAAAACACTCATAAAGGCCTTTTTGAGACCTCAAGAATTTTAAGTCAAAGTTACTACTACTAAAGTATATCATGCATAAAATGATGATATAGAATTCCACATGGTCATATCTTTCATAGAACAAGATAATGATGCTATCATACAGGGGAATGTTAGACTATTGTATATATTTATAAGTATAAATGACATTGATATCAGACAATCCTTCATTGACAACAGATCAGGGGTCCACCACATTTTGGTCCAGAAACTTCATAAACTGGGTTTCAATGAATCTCATTTCCCCCCCTCTACTATGATGTTATAGGGTCATGACAAGAATGATAAAAATCCTCTTGGATAAATAAAAATCATGACATAGTTCAGGGATCTCGTGTCCGAATCAGAATTCATGGTTGTTCGGCAAGATACGACCTTCAACGTTCTACTAGGAAGACCTTGGATAAATCATCCTAAATATATCCCCTCATTATACCACCAATGACTTAAATATTGTATCAATGAAAAAATAGGGACATTTCATGGTGACAAATCCCCATTCAAACCCTATGAATCATAGTACATTGATGAAAGACTCTATTAGAGGGAAGGGAAACAATCCACGACTAGTGATGTTATTAGAATAAATTCCTAAAAATGGACTGTAGATGATTATGAATAACCATTTCAGTAAAATTATTGCAGATTACATGCTACCCATCAACCAAATCGAAGATATGAGTAAAAATTTGAGTACACATCCAGTGAATTTCGAGATGTCAGTCGTGACAACAGAACCTTGTAGCACTAGAGAAGTTATCCACTCTTCTAAAATTAATGAAATCCTGGATGAAAATGTTTTCATTACACCCCAAAACATTAAAAAAATCCATGTTCCTTTATCTAGGATAGAATAAATTTTCATGTCAATGGGAGAAAATGATGATGCTCATTCTTAGTCCTTCGTCTCCCCTTAGGAGCTCCAAAAAGGCCTTGCACTAGAAATCGACCCAGAAATGGTTTCTTCATCTTAAAAATGTACAAATGTAAAATCCTACCCTAACTTCAAGAAATTTTACTGAACAACTAATTACTAGGAATAGGTAGAATAGGTATAGAATAAAGAAGAGGAAGAGGAGGAATACCTCAGGAATGCCCCTCCAACATTTTAGGAAGGTGTCTCCACCACTATTGATGAACTCAGATAAATAAATATGGGTACATATGAAGTTCCATGACCCACCTTGATTAGTGAAACCATGAATTACAAATAATATGAGGTATATAATTCCTTCACGAAGAAACACTAGGGCATGTTCACCTAAAATTACACAGAGATTCCATGCCTCAATCCTGAGGTGGCCACCCACCACATGAGCTTTTCAGAAGACCAATAGGGATACAAAAAAAACATCCAAATAGACAAACCCAAATCATGAATCTAAAATTGAGTATGAATTAGACAATATGATCACAGATGACTTCATCCAGAAGGTTCAATATCCAAAATTTCTAGCCAACTTTGTATCTATGAAGAATAATAATGAGAAAATTAGAGTTTCCATAGAATTCAGAGATCCCAATTGGAACTGTCCAAAATATGAATTCCCTATTCCAAGTACATAACTAATGATATATGAGATAATTGGTTATCAATATCTCTCTTTCATGGATGACTATTCATGGTACAAAATTTTTTGGGTATCCCCAGAAGATGAAGAAGGCACCACCTTCAGGTCCCCAATATAGAGACCCAAACTTTTCTTACATTACTATTACATCATTTTAAAGAAAAATAACATAATAGTATTACACATAGAGTATCCAATGGTTTAGTTTCTTTGGTAAACTAGGACCATACATAACAATTAAAACATCGAGCATAAACATTTATTCAATTTCTTCTTCACTAGCTTATTACTGGCACCTGACCTCTATTTAGTACATGTAGTCATCTGAGGATATACATCAAAAGGGGTGATCTAGAATCCTGGTAAGGGGATATATAATAACAATATATCATGGTGTTAACATAATCATAACATAGGCAAAGTATCATGAACATAAGAGGAAGCATAAATATAAGACTTGAAATGTGGAAGTGAAAAAAAACGAAACATCTTGTCTTAGTGGTTAACTACCACACATAATTTTGAACAAAGATAGAATCTTGTTCACATTATTTCACATTTACTCATGAGATTCATCACTTTACCCAATGCATTGGAGCGTAGTATAATTCTGGGTGCACCTGTCAAATTCAAACATTCATATTGCGCTAACATTATCATTATCATGCATGAATCATAGAACATATATCAATAATGAACATAACTAACCCATATAATGTAATGGTTTTAATCTAATAATAACAAATTCATAAAATTTGGCTTCCCAAAATAAATATGTAAGAACATACTTGATACAGGAACCATCTACCTTGAAGGAGAGGTAAAAGGCGAGTTCTTAAAAGAAGATTTCTTTTGGAAAAAATTTTGTTTGACATAAAATTCAGTATAAAAAATGTATATCCCTAAAAAGGTAAGATAATTATGAACAAATTATTTTCAAGGAGTTACCATACCAAATTTTAAGTGAAATAGGGAGAACCCGAAGAAAGAAAATTGGGTTTGAGATTTTCCCCATACCTTATATCCGAACGCTTCCTTCGCTTTAATGTCATGTATAATGACATTATATTAATTAATTAGAAACTTAAGATCCTTTTATAAATGAAAAGGGTTAATTTTGGTTTCATTATGTTATTTTATAATCCTTTTTATGAGTTATATGGTTTAAAAGCATTGTTCGGGAATGTTTGTTTTTATGGTTTTCATGAGCGGTTCACTTGTATTCATAAATTGAAGTTCAGGTAGAACATGGGTAAACATCCAGAACTGATATTACATTTTATTAATTATATTACAGGATTTTGAATTATATTATAATTAATTATGTTATATAACATGTGGATGAATCATTATATAAGAATTTATTGATGATCGTTTAGGTTAATTTGGGCGGTTTTTCGACCACAACGAACTTGTTTTGTTTACTCATTTAGTAATATGTACATAAGTTAGATCCAGAAATTTGATTAGGAAATAATACATATAACATATTATTTTTCAAACATAAAAATGGTTTCATGACTTGATCTAAAGGTAGAAATGGAAAAATAAAACATGTTGTTCTTGAAGGTGATAGATTAACACCTCACGAACAACGTTTTCTTTTATAAAATAAAAAGAAGAAGAGAAAGGGGTTGGATGATATAATATCCCATTAGTTTCATAAAATTACATTATATTTATTATACTATATTTACCATACTATTTATACAAATATAGGTGGGGATAGAATAAGAAAAGAACTTGAAATTGAAAGGAATTTAATGGAAAAGAAGGAGAGAAATTACCTCTTGAATCCTCCTCTTGAGACCCTTCTTAAGGGGGCTAAGCTTGGTGTTTTTATGAGACCAGAAGATCTTGGACGTGGGGTAGGATCTAGGGAAGATTCTTGGGCAGATTTTAGACAAGTCTTGAAGCTTTATAGGTCTAAGGGAATGAGGGAGTGAAGGGTGGTATTTATAGTGGAGGGGAGAGGGGTTTTCTCAATATAAAATTCATTAATTTATTATTTCTCCAAAAGACAAGGAATAGTGAGTCTTACATGAACAAGAATAGTAATTTTATAATTTAATCCTGAACCAAGTGGGATTACATCAGTATAACATCAAACATGACTCTATAATTAGCTTATTTAGCTTATTTTTGTAAATTACAGTATTTCACTATTCATAAAAAATTCAAGTATTTCAGAAAAATCCCAAAATTTCACCCCAACTATTTTTTGATGTGTAGAATCCAAAAATGATGTCCAGTTTTCAAAAATAATTTTCTAAAAATGATTAATTTAATATTTAATTAAAATCACAATTTACTTGAAAAATACAGTTTTTTAAAATTAAAACTGATTTTATAATGCTTTCAAAAATTATGTAGGGTATTATAAAATTATCTAAAAACTATAAGACATAGATTTGTTAATTTATGAACACATTTTAAGAAAATAAATTTTCTTTTAAATTAATTAATTAATTATAATTAATTATTTATGACTCACAAAAATACCAAAACGTTTACTATGTTCAAATTGTCACTTTCTAAGATGCATAAATTTTATTTAATTATTCATGGGTAAGGTTACTCTTATTTTGGATGATTTACTATTCATAAGGGTCTTACTACTATTTATAAGGGTAAGTTACCATTCACTAAAAATTATGTTGGTTTTATTAGACTCAAAAAAGCATCTTGAACACAACTGTGTATGTTGGATTTTCGAAATTCCAAACACAGAAGTGAAAAAATTATGTTTAAAGGTCACTTAGAACTTAGTAGTTATTTATGTTGTGTTTTCATGTGATTTTATGACATTTTTATAAAAAGGGAATTTCCATTGAAAAAATTTGGTACATTATATTCTTCCCCCCTTATGAAATTTCTCCCCTGAAATTTCACTTTACACAAACAGGTGAGGGTACTTCTCATTTATCTTCTCCTCTGGTTCCCAAGTATTTTTTTAAAACTTATGGTTCCTCCACAACACTTTGACAAGGTGGGTTGTCTTGTTGCATAGAACCATATCTCTTCAGTCCAGAATCTCTATTGGCTTCTCCTCATAAGAGAGATCATCTTCCAACTATACCACATCTGAGTTCAGTACATATGAGGGATTAGGTATGTACTTCCTCAGGAGTGATATGTGAAAAAAATCATGAACCTGAGCCATATTCGGTGGAATTGCAAGCCGATAGGCCATGGCTCCTATACGATCAAGGATTTCAAAGGGGCCAATGTACATTGTGCTTAGCTTCCCTTTCTTCCCAAATCGCATGACTCTCTTCCATGGTGATATTCGAAGGAAGACTTTATCTCCAAAGTCGAACTCAAAGTCCCTTTGACAGTTGTCATCATAGCTCTTCTTCCGACTCTGAGAAGATTTGATGTGTTTCTAGATGACTTGAACCTTCTCTGTCATCTCTTGCACAAGATCGGGTCCAAGTATCTTTCTTTCTCTGACTTCATCCCAACAGGTTGGAGTTCTACATCACTTTCCATATAGAGCTTCATACAGAGCCATTTGAATACTCGAGTGGAAGTTATTGTTGTATGAGAACTCAAACAGTGGTAGATTCTGATCCCATCCACCTTTGAATTCTAGAGAGAATTCTCTTAGCATATCTTCAAGCGTCTGAATAGTCATTTCAGATTGGCCATCAGTTTGGGGGTGATAGGCCGTGCTGAAATTTAATTCAGTACTCAAAGCATGTTGAAGGCTCCTCCAGAATTTAGATGTGAACCTTAGATCATGGTCAAAGATAATTGAAAGAGGAAAACCATACAGTCTCACCACTTCATTCACATATATCATTGCAAGTTATTGAAGTGAGATATCTTCTCTAATAGTGATAAAATGGACAGTCTTGGTGAGTCGATCAACCACAATCCATATCGCATTATTTCCCTTCAACGTCTTTAGGAGACCCGTGACAAAGTCCATAATAACATTTTCCCATTTCCACATGGGTATAGGAAATGGCTGCATCAAACCTTTGTACTTTTTTCGCTCTTCTTTAACTTGCTGACATACCAAGCACCTTGAGATATATTCTGCAATGTCCTTTTTTCATGTTATCCCACCAGAAGTGTTCTTAGATATCACGATACATCTTGGTACTACCAGGATGGATAAATAATGTTGAGCTATGTGCATTTTCCAATAGCTCCTTCTTTATCCCAGGTGATGAAGGCACACAAATCCGCGTTCCAAACCAAATCACACCATCATCATCGATATGAAACTCATGTAGCTTCCCTTCCTTTACTGCATTCACCCTCTTTTGTATCTCCACATCATCCCTTTGGGATTTCTTAATCTTCTCTTGGATGGATGGTTGCACAATCATTTGGGAAAGGTAGGATGTATCCCCTTCCCTTATGATTGCTAAATTCATCCTTTTCATATCCAAGAAGATAGAGTCTTTCTAAATTTGTAACATGGATATATTAGTAGGTTATTTTCTTCTTATATCATTAGCTACCTTGTTCGCCTTTCCAGGATGATAGTGAATAGAGCAATCACAATCATTGATTAGCTATAACCATCTCCTTTGATGCATGTTGAGCTACTTTTGTGTGAATATATACTTTAGGCTCTTGTAGTCGGTGTATATATCACACTTCTTTCCAAAAAGGTAGTGTCGCTAGATTTTCAAGGCAAAAATCAAGGCTACCAGCTCTAGATCATGCGTCAGGTAGTTCTGCTCAAGGATATTCAAATGTCGTGAGGCATAGGCTATAACATTATCATTTTTCATGATTACACACCCCAAGCCTTTCTTTGAAGAACCACTGTATATCACAAAACCTTCTCCACTTTTTGGTAGTGTGAGTATAGGTGTAGTGATCAGACTTATCTTTAACTCCTTGAAGCTTCCCTCACATTCTTCCATCCAAACATACTTTACCCCTTTACTTTTTAACTTATTTTGTAGGCTTGACAATCATGAGAAGTTTCTCACAAAACGTCGGTAGTACCCAACTAATCCAAGAAAACTATGGATTTCGGTGACACTTGAGGGTCTGGGACATTCCTCAATTGCCTTTATTTTTGAAGGATCTACAAAAATTCCCTAACTTGTGATCACATATCCTAAGAATGTGACTTGCTTCATCTAAAAGTCACACTTGCTAAACTTGGCATAAAACTTCTCGTTTCTCAATGTCTCCAACACAAGTCTTAGATGTTATTCACATTCCTCCTTGCTCTTGGAGTAGATGAGAATATCATCAATAAACACTACCACAAATTTTTTGAGGTAATTTCTAAAGACTCTATTCATAAAATCCATGAAGATTTTGGGGGCATTAGTAATTTCGAAGGGAATAACCAGAAACTCATATTGCCCATACCTTGAACAGAAGGCAGTCCTCTGAATATATTTCTTCTTCACCTTTAGCTGATGATATCCAGAATGAAGATACACCTTTGAGAATTATTGAGCTCCTCTTACCTGACCGAACAAGTCGCCAATCCTTGGAAGATGATACTTGTTCTTTATGGTGATCTTGTTGAGTTCCCGATAATCGATACACAACCACATTTTTCCATCATTCTTCTTCACAAAGAGTACTGGAGCACCCCAAGGTGATGCACTAAGGCGTATGAACCTTTTATCTAGATTATCTTGTAGATGCTTCTTTAACTCCTCCAGTTCAATAGGATCCATCATATAAGGACACTTTGATATAATAGTATCTCCAGGTATTAGTTCTATTGAGAACTCTACCACACGATCCAGGAGAATTCTGGGTAACTCTTTGAGAAATACATCACCATATTCCCTCACGATGGGAATTTCAGCAAGGTTGGTACCTTCCTTTGACTCAACCATTTGGGAGAGGTATGCTTCTTCATAGGGAATCAACACCCACACCATTGAAGGATTTTTCAAAGGAGATTCATGATTTTCCTTGAATTTTTAGAGGAGCATGGGATGGTTCAGAATTTGAAAAGATATTTATTTTTCTTGACATTTGATATGTGCTCTATATAATGAGAGCCAATATATTCCCATTATAACATCGAATTCTACCAAGGGAAGTATTATGGGATTCACTGGAAGAATCTTCCCATATACACCAATAGGATAAGATTCAAACACTTGGGTTGCAATGATTTCACCACATGGTGTTTTTAAAGATATCCCTACTTCAATGTTTTAGTTCTTCGATTCTATAGTTCTAGAAAACTTGCATGATATAAAGGAATGTATATAACTAGAATCAAATAAGACTTTCCATTCTTGAGTAAATAGAAAGTGTACCTTGTACGACTTCATTATCGTGCTCCACTTCCTTAGTAGTGATGGCATAAACCTTCCCTTGTTCCTTTGGGTTTGGTGGCTGGTGATGCTGATTACCCTCGAGAACTCGAGGTTTAGTGCACTGTCTTGCATAGTGCCCTAGCTCCCTACATTTTTAGCATTGAACCATGGGTGGTTCTCTCCTTTCTTCGACTACATTCTCCTTACTTATAATTTATTTTTGACACTCTTGAGAATGGTGTCCTTATTTCCCACACTTTAATCATTTCCCTACCCCTTTAAGGTAGTTCCCGTGGTGCAACTTCCCACATTTTTGGCATGTGGGTCATTGAGTTTTCCTCCCATCTTTGTCATTATATCCACCGAATTGAAACTGCATCTTTTATTTCTTATCACCATAGCCATGGGACCATTCTACTAACTCCATATCCACTTTGAGAGAACACCAAAAAACTTCTTCATAACTCCAAAAGTCTTGAATTGCAAGAGCCTTTCGATGGTGTGGTTTTAATACACTAAAGAATCTATCAATTTTGCTATCATTTTTTATAAAAAAACCTGAAGCATACCATGAAAGACTTGTGAAATTTTCTTTGTAGGTTGTGACAGATTCTCCTCCTTTTTTCTTGAGATCTATGAATTCTATCTCCATCTTTTTTGAGAAGAGTTCTTGGGAAATGCTTGTTAAGAAACATTATCTTAATGTTTTTCCATTCAATATCTTCAATTTCTTCCCTTGGCTTGGTGTTCTTAATCAATGCCCACAATTGATAAGCCTCTCCATCTAGATGATAAATGGCTAGTGTCAACTTATCTATCTCAGAATAGTGAAGAATAGAAAAGATCTTCTCTATGGAGTTGACCCACTATTCCGCAACTAGTGGATCAGAAGATCCACTAAACGTCGGTGGTCATTGACACATAAAACATTCGATAGCCAGTTTCTATCTCTTTGGTGAAGGAGGATGTTCCCCATTATTATGGTTATTGTTCATAACCTGAGATAATTGGGTAAGCATATCTATGAAGTTTTGAACTCCACCTCCCAAATCATTGGGGATGTCGTTTGGGCAATCATTGCATTGGACCTCGCATGATTTATTGGCCTGGTTTCTCTTGGTTTCCACCATTTTCTAAAATAGAAAAGGTTAGAACAAAACAAAAGTCAACAAGTCATGAATATATAACTTATTGATTATCATAATTTATATTAAAAGCATAGCATATGGGATCCCTAGGTAAAGCTTCTTGTGTGCGTATTTGTACTTAGTTTCATACTAGAGGTTTTCTCTAGGGTTCACTAATCCTAATTCCCAAATTAACTAAACCTTTCCTATGATACCAACTATAGCGACCCAGCCTTTTATTACATTAATATTACATAATTTTAATGATAAATAACATAATAGTATTACACATAGAGGATCCAATGGTTTAGTGTCTTGGGAAAACTAGGAGCATACATAACAATTTCAACATCGAGCATAAACATTTATTCAATTTCTTTTTCACTAGATTCTTACTGGCACGTGACCTCTCTTTAGTACATGTAGTCACCTGAGGATATACATAAAAAAGGGTGAGCTAGAAGCCCTGTAAGGGGATAGATAAGAACAATATAGCATGGGGTGAGCATAATCATAACATAGGAAAAAGATCATGAACATAAGAGGAAGTATAAATATAAGACTTGAAATATGGAAATACATAAAAATGAAACATCATGTATTAGTGGTTAACTAACAAACATAATTGTGAAAAAATCTAGAATATTGTTCACATAATTTCACATTTAATCATGAGATTCATCACTTTACCCAATGCACTGGAGTGCTATATAATTCTGGGTGCACCCGTCACATTCAAACAATCATATTGCGCTATATTATTCCGGGCACACCCATCACATCATAACATTATCATTAACATGCATGACACATAGAAAATATATAAATAATGAACATAACTAACCCATGGAAAGGAATGAGTTTCATCTCATAAGAACACATTCATAAACATTAGGTTCCAAACAAAATAGGGAACAATATACTTGATACAAGAACCATCAACCTTGAATGAGAGGTAAAAGGAAAGTTCTTAAAAGAAGAGTTCTTTTGGAAAAAATTTTGTTTGAAATAAACTTCTGTAGAAAAAATTTATATCCCAGAAAAGGTAAGATAATGATTAAAAAATTATTTTTAAGGAGTGACCATACCGAATTTGGAGTGAAAGAGGGAGAACCTGAAGAAAGAAAATTGGGTTCGAGATTTTCCCCTTACCTTATATCCAAACACTTCCTTCACTTTAATGTCCTGTATAATGACATTATATTCATTAATTAGAAACTTAATAACCTTTTATAAATTAAAAGGGTTCATTTTTGTTTCATTATGTTATTTTATGTGCCTTTTGATGAGTTATAGGGTTTAAAAACATTATTCGGGATTTTTTTTTACAATTTTCTTGAGTGGTTCACTTGTATTAGTAAATTGATGTTCGGGCAGAACATGGGTAAAAATACAAAACTGATATTAAATTTTATAAATTATATTACAGGACCTTGAATGATCTTATAACAAATTATGTTATATACCATGTGGATGAATCATTAGATTGGAATTTATTGATGATCGTTTGGGTTAATTTGGACGGTTTTTCGACCACAACGAACTTATTTTGTTTACTCATTTAGTAATATGTACATGAGTTAGTTTTTGAAATTTAATTAGGTCATAATACATATAAAATATTCTTGTTCAACCATAAAAATGGTTTCATGACCAGATCTAAAGGTAGAAATGGAAAAAGAAAACATGTCGTTCTTGAAGGTGATAGATTAACACCTCACAAGCAACGTTTTCTTTTATAAAATAAAAAGAAGAGGAGAAAGGGGGTTGGAGGATATAATATCCCATTAGTATAATAAAATTCCTCTATCTGTATGATACTAGAGTTACAATACCATTTGGACAAAGATAGGTGGGGAGAGAATAAGAAAAGAACTTGAAATTGAAAGGAATTTAAAGGAAAAGAAGGAGAGAAATTACCTCTTGAATCCTACTCTTGAGATCCTCCTTAAGAGGCATAATATTGTTCAAGTGGGATGGGCCTACGGGTCATGTATTGGGCATGGTATGCCTCTGGGCCTTCGGGTCATGTATTACGAGTTTTTCAGGCCTTGTGCCCTGGGCCTACGGGTCATGTACGGGTTCCCCTTAAACCCTTAAAAGGGGGATTATCCATAATAAAATAAAAAAGAAGGCCTTCGGGCCATTCGGAGTGGGGGAGGGGATAGGGAAGATTATTGGGAAGAATTTATACAAGGCTTGAAGTTTGAGAGGTGTGATGGAATGAGGGAGTGAAGGGTGATATTTATATTGGAGGGGAGAGGGGTTTTCTCAATATAAAATTCATTAATTTATTATTTCTCCACAAGACAAATAATAGTGAGTCTTACCTGACCAAGAATAGTAATTTTATAATTTAATCTCTAACCAAGTGGGCTTACATCTACATAACATCACACATGACCTATAATTAGCTTATTTAGCCTATTTTTGTAAATTACGGTATTTCACTATTCATAAAAAATTCAAGTTTTTCAGAAAAATCACAAAATTTCACCCCAACCATTTTTCGACGCGTAGAATCCAAAAATGATGTCAATTCTTCCAAAATAATTTTCTAAATATGATTAATTTAGTATTTACTTAAAATCATAATTTACTTGAAAAATACAGTTTTTTAAAATTAAAACTGATTTTATAATGCTTTCAAAAATTATGTAGGGTCTTATAAAATCATCTAAAAACTATAAGACATAGATTTATTAATTTATGAAAACATTTTAAGAAAATAAATTTTCTTTTAAATTAATTAATTAATTATAATTAATTATTTATTACTCAAAAAAATTCTAAAACATTTACTATTGTCAAATTGTCACTTTCTAAGATGCCTAAATTTTATTTAATTATTCATGGGTAAGGTTACTCTTATTTTTGAAGATTTACTATTCATAAGGGTCGTACTACTATTTATAAGGGTAGGTTACTATTCATAAGGGTAGGTTACTATTCACAAAAAATTATGTTGGTTTTATTAGACTCCAAAATTCACCTTGAACACTACTGTGTATGTCAAATTTTCGAAATTCCAAACACAGAAGTGACAAACTTGTGTTTAAAGGTCACTTAGAACTTAGTAGTTCATTATGTTGTGTTTTCATGTGATTTTATGACATTTTTATAAGAAGGTAATTTCCATTGAATAACTTTGCGTTGTTACACCCAAGGAGTATCCTGTTATCGAGTAATGCAATTTGGTTTGAAGAATTCTAGTTCCACATACCAATGTACCATGCATCACATCTTAAAAACCTTACTAGGTAAGTTTGTCTTATTTTACGTTAATGACATAGTGGTTAAGTCCCAAAAATGTTATGATCATCTGGATGATCTTGATACCATCTTCCACAATCCACAACAACATAGTCTGAAAATAATCCCCTTAAAATATTATTTCAAGGTACCTTGGTAACGTTTCATGACTTATTCATGTTCCATCACAACATCGAAGTTGAGATAGAGAAAAAAATCCATCCTAATAATGTCTCCTCATAAAAAAACATAAATATTTGAGTGGAATTCAAGGACACTTGGCCTATATCTGGTGATTCATATCCAACCATGCAGGAAAGTGTTTTATTGAAATTGTAGTCAATTATCACCTATCAAACAATCAAGGTTACGATGCTCTACTAATGTGTATAGTAGCACTCAGGTCGAATCCTCAGCGATGATACTTTTTAATAGTTGATTGTTTTTAGTTGATCGTATTATGTTTGGGGGTTTGTTTGCAGAGCTTATGAAATATTTTATGGATTATGTTTGATTAATATTTATTTAATAATTTGATAAATATTGGGGTGAGTTCATTAATAGGTATTTAAGATTGTGATATCCTTGAGCCTTTCTTTGTATTGCATTAAATTAACACCTATGTCACAAGTTGATGTTGATTGGAATTTTTAAGTGTTAAGGCTTTAATCCAAGCCTTAACTTAACTAGGATTATAATATCAATTAGTACTTGATTGTAGTAGTGTATTTATGGTTCCAATAATCCATGGAACCCATATGTTAAACAAAATATTTCATTAATCCATGACATGTTAAGTTCAACATACACAATGTTAATTCAAAGAGTACTCTTCGAGCAAAATCTCTCAATCGCTTAACATCCCAAAATTATAACTCACCCAAATAAGAGATTTACTCTTCCATTGAAATTATTATTAATCTGGTTATAATTATTATGATGACAAATTAAGAAGACAAGAACAAGAAAAGGGATAAGAAAAGAGTGGTGCATCGAACACACACACAAACGATGATGATAATTAAAAACGAACTTTAGATTGAATGAGAAAGAAAAATATGGGAAAGGGATTAAACTGTATTTAAACTATTTTAAGAACATAAATATTAAACTATATAAGTTGTATGAGAATAAGAGATATTTAAGAATAAACTTTCATTAAAACAAAATTACAAAAAAAAGACTTACAAGATTACAATAATGAAGAACACAAAAGTAAAAGGAAACAAAGAGAGGAGGAAGGGCATATAAAGTGAAAACTTGACTATGGAAGGTCCTCCCAATCCCTTTTAAAGTATTTTTTCGTTCCAATGTGTGATCTTATCTTCTGAAATGCCAACTCCTTTGAAGTAGAGGAGGGGGATATATTTATAGCCCAAGGAAGTGGACTATTTGCATTCCCAACCTGTCCCTCCACATTCATTGCAAATTTGGATATTCATACAGTGGAATATAGAGATATAATATTCTTAAAAGTTTTATATAATAATGTTTTTTTACTTCTCTAAAAATTTGGAGTCATTTGGATATATGGAGCCAAAGTTATGGCGGTTTGATTAAAAAAAGTTAAACTGTCCATTTCAATCCATACTTTTCAGAATTCTGAAATTTGAATGGGTTTATCAATAGAAAGATGCCTTCAAATACAAAAAAATTATTCAACAAAGTCGGCGACCTATATTTCCTCTTTAACACTGAAAAATATCCGATTTATTTGATGATTACATCATACAATATGTCATGAATAGTTTCCAGATTTTAATTTCTATCTAGAATGGTGGGCTGGAATTCAAATCATCAGTTGGGCCATTGTCTTTAGATTTGGGACTTGTAAATTTTATCAAAGATGGATTAAATTATCCCTCGACCTTTGGATTAGAATTAAAGTATTTGGACTTCTTTAGTGAGCCCAATAATTCTATCTTCATGGATTTTCCAGTTTCTTCACAGATTATTTGGGCCTTTTTGTGTGGAAAATATGACCCTCCAAATAGACGATTTGGCCAGAGGTTCCTTTTATTAAAATGTTTTACTTTGAGTAAGGAACCCTAAAAAAATAATTATGCAATTTTTATAATAAGGGTGATATTTAGTATTAAAACATTAAAAATACTTGAATCTATATTACTTCAAATAGTGATAAAAAATTATAATTAATATTTAAACATTAATATTTCACATAAATTATTAAAATTTCATATAAAATCAGTAAAGGGATTATATAATACGTTATGAAAATATTAATAACATCATTTAACTTCAAAAAACTAATGAATAAGTGGGTCACATATTAGTTGGACAATGACTGTCAATAATCATTTGAAAACCTCAAGAAATAACTCTTAATCCCACTAATATCAATTCCACCTATTGAGATAAATACACTCATTATATATGTAAAATCCCTTGAGAGATCATTGGGAACCTTCCTTATGAAAAAGAATGATACTGGGAATGAAAAAAAATCCTTTATTATCTTAATCGAATCATGATCGATGCTGATAATCATTATTCAGATATTGAGAAGATCTTTCTGGTATTAATTTTCATAGTTTAGAAACTGAGGCACTACCTACAACACCATGATGTCCAATTTATCTCTCACAATAAACAAATAAAATATATCCTTATCCATCATATATTTAAAGAATGATTGGAATGATGGGTGGTTATCTTGTAGTAGTTTGACATACAATATGTTCCTTAGAAAGTAGTGAAAGTCCATGTCTTGGAAAACTTTCTTGCAGAACAACTGTCTGTAGAAACAATGTCATTAAATGTTTAATTTTTAGATGAGGAGATATTATCTATTCTATGAGGCCCCAAAATTTGAGAGATTTATTTTGATGTCCCACCCAGGATCCCAACATGGAAGATAATTGAAGACCCTTATCTTAACAAAATTGGGTTAGCGATCATGCTTATCTCTCCAAAAAAACCAGTATTGCCTTAGTCCATCCTATTATCAGAAGGTTGTAATAATAATGTGGAATAATATCAGGCCCTCATTACAAGAATGGATATAGAAATGAATATACTAGTGGACCATATAGAGGTGAAAGGTGATTTAGAGTTGGTAATCAAACATATCAATGGATATTATTCCCTCAAAAAAGAAAAGCTAACCTCCCCTGCTTGACTATGTTCAAGGGTTAATGGAAGAATTTCCCTCAGAGCTAACACTGAATCATATCTTGTAATCAAATAATTACAAGGAAGATGCATTGGAAAAATAAATCTATGGATTTTTCAAATCCAAACTAGGATGAAACAGTCATCAGCATTGCGCATCACCAAATGGTCTCACCTTTTGTTCAAGTTAGAATGAAAGAGATCAATGAAGTCAGCCCTGTCCCTGAAGCATATAGTCCTACCACTTGGTGGATGATTCCAATAATATAATACCTTCAAAATGGATTAATCCCATCAGATAAATCTAGTAAAGAGAAAATATGATGGTGATCAACCAACTTCACCCTTTATAATGGCCCAAATCACCAGCAAGTCCTCTATAAATGAGGCTTTGATGTAGTCCTTATCAGATGTATCGATAGATAAGAGAATTCTATTATCATGAGTTAATTGAAAACCATAACCTATGGAAACCACCAATAAAGTACCAATATTTCCCAAAAAAATATGAAGGTTTGGATACTTATAGTCTTTGATGATGCAAGATTGCACTGAATTCACCAAGAAATGTCATTCCTACCATGCGCATGCCAACTTCATCCATAAACCCTCTGAGTTACTATATATATCCAAATAGTCCTATCCATTTTCCATATAGGTAATGGATATTGTGGGGACACAACCTCCAACTATGGCCAAGAATTTTAAATAAATCATAACTACTATTGATTTCTTCTCTAAATGGGCTGAGGCAATACCCCTCAAAGAATTTGGGGCCAAAATCATTTTCATCTTCATGAAAACCAACATCATTACCAGATTTGATGTCCCTCATACAATAATAATAGAAAATGGAATCAATTTTTATTCCGTTGAGGTGGAAAATATGTATCAAGTGTACAATATCAAATCCAACCATTCATCCCGCTATCATGCTGTGACTAATGGATAGATAGAGGCCTTCAACAAGACCCTATAAAAAATAATTCAGATGATGTTGGATAAAGATAAAAAGTCTTGTCTTAAAAATATTTTGTAGGATTTTTGGGCCTACCAAACCACAATGCATACTAGCACACGAGAGTCCCCATATTCACTAGTATATGAGATAAAACCAGTCCTAACCATTGAGGTCCAAATGCCATCACTCCATATTGCCATTTGTGACCAACTATCCATAGATGAGAAATCCCAGAAATTTCTAGATGAATTGGAGTGAATCGATGAGAAAATATTTCACAACTTCAATTACTTGGAGGACTATCAAAATAGGATAGCATGATCCTTTAATAATAAGGTATTCCTCCCTTCATTACTCCAAGGAGAACTGGTATTGGTCCTTAGAACTCTAATAATTTATGGAAATAAACCTCCAAATCTTGAACCAAAGTTTGAGGGACCTTACTCCATACATAAGTTTCACTCTAACTAAGCTTATTCCATAATATCAATGGATGGAGAGCTCATTATGACCCTAACCAATGTGAGGTTCCTAAAGAAATATTTCTTGTAATCACATGAACCTCATATTTTTTACAAGACATTAAGTTGCATAGTTGTTCTTTGTCACATGACTTTAAAAGGAACAAAACTCATCCTAGATGTTGGATATTAAACTCCAAAACAATATATATAGTCCAATATTTAATACTCTAAACTGTGTAGCATAACATCCTAGCCATATGACATTAAAACTACATGGTTCACACCCATGTTTCATGACATAAAACTATGCAACATTTCGATCCATGTTTGAGTGGATCATAATATCTAGTGTTGGTACCCCTACCACACATTTATTCAAGAACAACATTTGGCTTGATTATCATTCCAATGAGATACGTAGTGATTCCCATACCTCCCATTATGGGTCCATCCGTGATAAAAAAACTACCCATTTCCCTATATACAAATTAGAACTACATAGGGAACCTTTATATAACTATGTATAGATTGATTATCATCTAAAACGATACATAGTAATGCCTAAAACTCATGTATTGGGACTCTCCATCATTTTTGAAAATATCAAAACCACATTTTCCTCCATATCAAGACCTGATCGATGTGGGGAACAATTTCTCCAAGAACTATGTGCGGATTGATTCTTACGACAATAAGATATTTTGTGACTCCTGGGTCCTATACCTTGGTCTAGCTATAATATTTCTTTACACATCAAGTGACCCACATCCTTACCTCAAGATGTTAAACTACACGGACAATTTCCTCATTGAATGATGATAAACTGCATGATCTTCTCAATAATTTCATGTGGTTTGATTACCATTATAATGAGATATGTAGTGATGCCCAGATCTCTAATCCTAGTTCTAGATGCAACAAAAAAATACCCCACTCCCTATGTATGAGTCAGAACTGCACAAAAAACCTTTCAAGAACTACATATTTCTTGATTATCATCCTAATGAGACATGTAGTGATGTTTGGATCGTACCTCCTACCTAACCACCAAAAAATCTAAATTCCTATATAATTAATTCACTTGAATTTCCTTATTGTAGTAGAAGAAACCTTTACCACTCCTTGTTTATCACAACAAGAATAGATCATGTGAGATTATAAGTTTTGGTAAAAGAGACCCCTGCATAAGCAAATCATATCAATTCACATTGGGTTTATCATGGTCCTAGATACAAGACCTTACAAGGCACACCAAATTTCCTTATCACATGACAATAAACTGTAAGATTTCCTCAAGAACTACATATGGATTGATTCTCATTTCAGTGAGATATATAGTGATATCCAGATATTCAATCTTAGATCTAGTTGAAACACAATATGATAAATACCTCCACTCTCCTATGTATGAGTCATATCTATATAAGAGGATTCAATATGGTGTCTCACCCCAAGCATGAGCTCGTATTCAAACCCCCCCTTTTCTCCATACATGAATTCAATGAGTATGGGGAATCCATTTTAGAACTATGTGTGGCTTGATTCTTTCTCTAGAAAGATATGTAGTGACTCTTGGGTCCTATACCCTAGTCCATTCACAATATTCATTTATTTTTCACATCGAGTCACCTTTGTCCGTACCACAAGACATTAAACTGCACAATCGATGTCCTGGATACATGAATTTAAAATACATGGCACCTCCATAACTATGTATGTATTAATTATCATTCCAGTGATATATTTAGTGACACATAACCCTCATGTCCTAGTCACATCCATGAGGAAAATAAAAATTCCCCCTCCCTTGTGTACAAACAATTATCTACGCAGAAGATCTTAATTAGAGTCCCTCATTAGGGGATCCCCCAAGGAAATAGAGATATCTCCCTTCCACATATGAATCAAATCTATCAAAGGGTCACTACAAATCATGGATGATATTAGTCCAAATGATTCCTTTATGATTAGACATATCCCTTCCACATGTCATACTTCTAATCTTGGGAACCTTCAAATCTTCATAATATTTCTCTAGTTTATGGAAATAGAATTTTTGATACCCAAGGACTCCTTTTCCTGACTATAAAGTAACAAACCCCAGTTTTCTATGCATAAATTATCCCACAAAACAAGTTTTTAGCTAGAGGATTCCACTTTTTTACTATGCAGTATCACGCCCTAGTTGGATATGCATAAAGTAGCACAAAAAATGGGTTTTTAGTTAGTGGATTCCACTATTTGACTATGAAGTAACACACCCTAGTTGGCTATGCATAAAGTAACCCACAAAATGGGATTTTAAACCAGTAGTAACTTCACCCTTAGGAAAATCCTCTTATGTCCTCATAGGATTTGACAAAATTTTGTTGGAACTCATGATTTGAATCAGTCCATGTTTATCCCTCACATATTTATCCTACATCCTTTCTCCCAATTTTAGAACCTCTAAGACTATGGTTTAAAATTTATTACCTCATGTATGAAGTATTCTAGAAAAAAATTTCTCCAGTAGGCCACATATCACCTATCATTTCCATAATTCTATGGTCCTAGTTATATGACCTAAAACTACAGGCACCATATTTCCCACGCTTGGGTCAGACTTATACATGGAACATATTACCCCAATTCTTTGGTAAATTTGACTTGAAATATTCCTTCTATATTTAGGTAATTTTCTTTTAAAAAACTATACTCTATTTCTAAGGAAATCTAAATCTCTATAAACTTTTTTCAACCATCAACAATAGAATTTGGGAATACCCAAGAACTCCTTTGCCCGACTGTTCTATAACATTCCTCAGTTGGATTTTTCATAAGTTTTTCACAAAATTTTAGGGCCTTTCAGCTAAAGGATTCCACTATTTGACTATACATTAATATTCCCCATTTGGATTTTCATAAAGTATCCCACAAAAAAGTTTTTTCAACTAGCGATAACTTTTTACTAAAAGAGACCTCATCTATCACCACATTCCCTTTTCCCTATACAACTCTTTGGATTCGTAGTTCCCCATATTACGACTTATAATATTCAACCCATCATACATAAAAGTGATAGTGAATTCTCATAAATATTATCATGATAGGGGATAATTATTAACCTTTAGATCAAAGCTAAATACCTTAAATTATATACCCTATGAGGTCCTTGATCAACAATATTAAACTATATAGCATAATTTTTTTATGTATGAAATTAAACTGCATTTTATAACATCCTAGTCACAATACATTAAACTATAAAAAAACATCCTTGTCGTAAGAAATTAAACTACATGATCAATGTCCCAGTCCTACGACATTAAAATGCATGATGCTTCAATCCTTTTCATAAAGGTTACTTCCCCCTAAAATCGGTCATTTAAAAAAATATACCCTCCTTCACACAATCCAAATCTATGTAAGAGTGTTTTTCCATTCACTACTAATGCCAATATGAATTATCTCTTCATTATCAAACATATTATCTTGAAAAAACCACCCATTGTGGTATTATGAAATCCAAATCTCGATAAACTTCCTTCAGCCATCATAAATTTAATATCATAATTCTTGAGAACTCCTTTTCCATACTATGATGTAACATTCCCTAGTTGGATTTTCATAAGAATCCCACAAAATTTCAGGTCCTGTCAGCCAGATGATGCCACTATTTGACTATGCAGTAACACTCCCAAGTTGGCTTTGTATAAAGTCTCCCACAAAATGGGTTTTTCAACCAGTGGTAACTTCTTCCTCAGGAGAGACCTCCTCTATTCTTGAATATCATGTTTTCGATTTGATAACCACAAAATAATGGCTCAAAATTCCCCAGTAGGTATTTGAATAATGTAAAAATATTCTCAGCTAACAAGCCTTGTTTGGGTCATAATTTCAAAAATTATGGTGAAAGCTGTTTGACCTAAAACACCAGTCACACTAGTCTGGCATGTAGAAATTTAAAAAACCCAAAAAAAGAGACACAATACTATCTATATTGAAAACCTATAAATGGAACTCTGGAAGAAAGTCAAGTCTCTATTCACTAGACCTTTACTCCATGTGGTTTAGGAAAAAACCAAGAAATGATAAGAAATAGGCACAAAAAGTTTCAGGCTAAAAACCCAAAAATAGAGGCCCAATAAAAATCAAAGTCTCTCCCTCTAAGTCTTACTTATATTGGACTGAGGAAAAAATTAGGGTTATGTAACAAAAGGTGCAATGTTTTTAGGGTCTTCCATATAAAACTATCAATAGTATAACTATTCTCACTAGGCCCCATGAATTAGGAAAAAAATTAGAGCATCCTTTACATAGTTGAGATAGCTCTAAAGTTGACTGACTGATATTGGAATGTGTCAAAGTTACCTATAGTTACCTTAGAACCAGATTCTTCTTGTTTCGAATGAATCTAATTCTATGGGGGTCTTTTGTTGACATCGAAAAATGCATTTCATGTACTTTACCATAGAATTAATGATGTGACCCTCATGTAGAAAACAAATTTCGACTTTTAGTAGATATGTGTCTCCATTCTAGAAGAAGATATATGTTATATTTCCCGGTTTCACAATAATAATCCAAATTGAGGGATAAGTGAAAAAAAACCCTCTAGGAGTAGGTCATGGATTTATAACATCAGTGATATAAAGGTTTTGCTGTATTAAAATGAGATTTTTGAGTTTATTTAGAGAAAATTTGGTGTATTCACCATATTAAGAAGTTTATATCTCTTCAAAATATTCAATTTGAATAGTATTAGAGACAAAAAAAAACATAAAAATAAAAAGTTGTGGTACTCGGAAGATAAAAAAATTTTATAAAAAAATTTTCGTCAATGCACATTCCATTCACATAGTCCCCATTGTGCAGTACCACTTGCACATTCCCATTCATGCATGCCCATTCATGCAAACCCACTCACATAGGCCTACTCACGCAGGTCCACCAGCGGGTCTATAAATAGACTCCTTCACATAAAATTTTTGGAGGACGGCCAAACTCCAGAATGATGAATCTATGAGAGGGATTTGGTCACACAACAACTTCACCCAAGTAGTCCATCTCTACTTGGGAGACTTACCATAGCCCACCCTCACTATAGAGAGGACCCCATCCCAGCACTTCAAAAAACTAAACTTGGGAGACCCATACCTGGGAGAGACCCACCAAGGTGACCCACACTTGGGTGACCCATACATGGGCGAGACCCACCTGGGCAACCCACACTTGGGTGACCCATACTTGGGTGAGATTTACTTGGGTGACCCACAGGTGGGTGACCCATACCTGGGAGAGACCCACCTGGGTGACCCTTACCTAGGTGACCCACACTTGGGCATCCCTTTCCTGAGAGACCGACACTTGGGTGACCCAAAACTGGGTGACCCACACCTGGGTGACCCACACCTAGGCGACCCACACCTAGGTGACCCACACATGGGTGACCCATAATAGGGTGACCCACTTGGGTGAACCTGTTGGTCCATACCTAGGAAAGACCCACATGGGTGACCCATTCCTGGGTGAACCACACCTGGGTGACCCACACTTGGGCGACCCATACTTGGGCGATCCACACTTGGGAGACCCATACCTAGGAGAGACCCACCTAGGAGACCCATACTTGGGTGACCCATTCCCAGAAAACCCACAATTGGGAGACCCATACTAAGGAGAACCATACCTGGGAGACCCAAACATGGGAAACCCACACCTGGGCGACCCATACCAAGGAAGAAAACTAGAGAGAAATTGTTGGTCTATACCATGGGGGTTTCACCCCACACCCCCACCCGGGATCAGTGTTGGGCTGTGGTCCCAACCCCTCAGGATAGTACCTTCACTACCATCAGTGACCTTCATGACAAATTGAGACTCACACCGTGAAATTTTTGTACTAGGACCAAGATGTTTTAGGTTACAAAACATACAACCCCACCTATCATTCCAAATCACCATGATACGAGACACTCCTCATGGTTCCTAAACAAGGGAATTCTATTTAGGAATAAGCTCCAACCAGTACAAGGGAATACTCTTTAGGAATAATCCCCAACCAGTACAAGGGAATCCTCTTTTGGAATAAGACCCAACAAATACATGGGAATCCTCATAAATAATAATCCCCAACCATCACTAGGGAATCCACCTAGAGTAATCCCCTATCCTTTTTTTCAGGACCTCTCCTACTTCATTCCTTCCTTAATTTCCATATCCATTGGTAAACTTGAGGGGATATGGGAACTTCAAAGCCCTGTATCTCTCCCTTTTGGCCTAGGGTAAAACGATGGGAGAGAATAGGAACCAGATCCTGATTTTGTTCCCTCTCTGTTTGTGAGTTGATCTTATCCATGAATGAATAGAGAATATTGTCTGATTCCATGGATCTACCACTTCCTCTTATTTCTCAGACTAAGCATGATTCACGTGGTCATAGTGGTTGGCAATGATCATGAAATCTATACGATCCCTAACCTTTGGGAATTATTCCATGTGTAAGTCCCAAATCAATCATGGGAATCCTACTTGGTATAAGTCCCAACCATGTCACCATGAAATCACCAAATGAGCATCATTCTAAGTGTATGAACCATTTAATCGTGGGAATCATTCCATGTGTAAGCCCCATCCAATAATAGACTTCCAATTTAGTGTAATTACCAACCTAAAATCACTAGGGTATCCTACTCAAGAGTAAGCCCCAACCAAACCTAATCCCTAGGGAATCCTCCTCAGGAGTAATACCCAAAAAAATCCAGCACTAGGGAATCCTCCTCAGGAGTAAGCCCTAGCCAAACCGAATCACTAGGGAATCCTCCTAAAGAGTAAGCCCCAAATAAACCCAATCACTATAGAATCCTTATCAGGAGTAATCCCCAACCAAACCCAATCAATAGGGAATATGACTCCGGAGTAAGACCCATTCCAATCCTCTCAAAGGGCCATACTCTCTTATGAGAAAAACTAAGAGGGCCTCTAGAGGAACAACTCCTCACAACTGAACTACATGGAATATGATTCCAATCCAAATGGTATATATAGGAAGGCTCACTAAGTTCCAAACTCAACACGCCAAACCAACCATAATTATCTCTTGGTAACATCCCCATTAGGGTCTTATCCAATTTGGGAGTCCATATCCTTCCCAGGTACCCTGGGCCAATTTAACATATGTCCTACACAAAACTTTAACTAGAAACATTACACCTAGATGTCCTTACCACATGACGTTAAACTGCATGGTTTGGTCCTTATCAAGTGGCCTTAAAAGGTATGATGTTCCCCATTAAACAGAACCAAAAATATGTGGGTTCTAATTCATTTCACAAGTATATATAGGAAGACCATTTCATGGGTCCAATCCTAAAATAAAAAAAACTTTTGTCTCCCTAGATGACAATACACTCCAGAGTGCCCCACTATGTGGCTAAAAACCGAAATCATTGTAATAAAGAACAAAGAATCTCTAATAAGTATACAAGAGTATATTATTGATAGAGAATGTCAGATACATACAAATATCTCAACTGATGAAGAACCAAGTATACACAGATATGATTCTAAGTTCTATACATTTTAATAATTGATTGTAAATTCAAGATTGAAACACATCATACTTGGGAATTAATGAAGGATTAAAAAACATATCTTAAATATATAAGAGAGTCCCAGAGTAGGAAATAATTCCCCTAAAAAGAGTGTGATGAGATTGATATCACATACTCTCAACCAATGTGAGTTATTAAGTATTGTTGGACACACTCCCCAACGAGTGCCTTCCTTTGGAAATCTAGCCCCTCATAGATATAAAACCATTGGGTGTTTCTGGTTCCATGAATAAAACTTATTATAAACCGCTCAAAAATTGTGCACCCAGTGTGAATGATTGAAAAAAACTCAACCCCATGCAATCAATCATCGGAAAACACAATTTTCTTCAGAAACAACTGTATAAGGAATGAAGACTAAAAGAGGGTTAAGTTATGTGATTCATATGTTTTTTTCCAGACTTCATAAGGTTTATAATGAAGTTTTCATTTTTTTTTCAACTTTATAAGGTTAATATTAGAACTTAAAAAGGTCTATAAAAACTTTTCAAGGCCCATAAAAACTTTATAAGGTTTATTATAATTTCATAAGGTTGACGTTGAGAAGGAATTTTTAGAAAATGGAAAAGGCATGAACTTTATAAGTTTGAACTATGAACTTTGTATGGTTTATAAAGGATTTTTTAATGTTAATATTTGTAAAGGTTAGAAGTTTTTAATTCTCACTATAGGATACTTCATAAAGTTACCCCCTTTGTGAAAAATTATTGGAACAACTTCATAAGATTACTTAAATATTTTTATAATTATTTATAATTTATAAGGATTAAAACTCTTTGAAATTTTGAGATGGAGGGAAAATAAAAAGACTAAGAATTTTAGAATATTAAATATCCCAAAAAATAAATTATATTTTTTGATGATGGAAATGATATTTATTTGTTAAAACATTAAAAATGGATTCTTGATTCAAGATGAATGATGTTAATATTGAATAGTGAGGTTCTATGTTAATCAAATAAAAGAAGAAGATCATACTAAAATTTAGAGACCATCACTCCATAAAAAGATGAGCTACACTATAACTGTATTTTCTATATATTTTTATACAATTATAGAGAATATTTATTTTTGGATATTTATAGAAATGTATTGAGTAGACATATCATGAGATTATTAAAATAATAAATGGTTATTTATTTAGTGGGGATAAAATGATATAAAATATGAAAGTGTATTCCCAGAAATATAGAGAAGATACTCAATTGATGCAAAAATAATATGTGAGATAATAGGAGAAAACCCACATGAAAAAATTGAGCAAAGAAATGGAGATTATGGGAGAATACCCACATGATTACATTAAGGAAGACGAAAGGATATATATTAATTAAAATTATAGAATATATTCTATGTGAAATATACATAAAAAATAATCGGGTGATATCATAATATAAAATGGTAGAAGAAGAGATAGAAAAAATATATCTTAGATAAAGTGAGCCTCTTGTAGAATAGAAATAGAGAGCTCTCCATGAGAAGAAAAGAGGACTTGATATAGTTTTGAATAAAAATAAAACCTATTATCAAGGAATAATAATGATAAACTAACTTATTTCTATTGATTAGATCTGGTTAGTCATGGAAAAAGTAGAAAAAGAAGAAGATCTATAACAACTGATATTTTAAAATTAGTGATAAAGAAAGAAGTATAAGTTTGAGAGAGAGAGAGAGAACAAAAATCATAATATTATTCTTGATATGACTATTGAGAATTTATAATTTATGAGATATTGGGTTATAAAAATTATAGGATCTCGTATTTGAGAGAAGCTAATGAGATTATTCAAACAAAGATCTTTGATTTAGACTATGTAATAGAGACTGGGTAACATAATGGTATTATTAAAGATTCAATGGTAGTAAAAGAATATATATAGAGGAATAATATAATATTATGTCAATGTAGTGACATCCTGTGTAGATTTAATATCAACCACTATGGAAAAATAGGCTTTTGTGATGAGCTATTTGTGATAGGCTCATCGCCTATCACAAATAGTCCTTGCCGATGGACTATTTGCAACAGGAAAAAAACCCCATAACAAATAGTTTTTTTGTTAAGGAATATTTGATAAGAAAAAACTATTCCATCTCAAATGTAACACCCCATTATTTTTTTAATGTCACTTCTTAAATAAATTCAATTTCTTTGATAGCTTAAATTACACAAAACACTGAGCTTAAAGAAATGATTATATATTATTATTTAATTATGATAGTTATCACATAACTTTTGGAATTGAGGGAATGAATGAGATTAAATGAATTATGAAAATATAGTTTTCACATGTTTATGAAATTAATTCCTTGGTTACCAATTAATTATAAATGAAAATAATAACCAATTAAACATAAAGGATTTTTTTTATAAAAAAACTAATTTTTTATGATCACAATGGAATTTTAACCTAATAAATTAAATTAATCACTATTATTGAAATATATTAATGAACTTTATATTTTATATATTCAATATTTTTTTAATTCATATAATAAATATGATAGGCTTAAGAAAAGAATAAAATCCAATTTTAATCATAAAAGCTATATTTTTCTAAAAGACAATTTGCCACCTTTTGACGACACACCTATTTTAACTCTAAATTTTCACACTATTATAAGTTTTATTTGAAAAATAAAGTTACTTTTTAAATTTTAATGTCAAAATTATCTTAGGGTGAGTTTTTTTTATTTTTTGGAGGAGTTTCATTTTTATGAATAGTGAAAAATACTGAATTTTAATTGAAAACCCCCTTATCATATAATTTATTTATATAGTTAAATTATATTTTAATTTTATTTTAAAGTATAATTAGTAAAATTATACATAAGTAAATCCAATTTAGGTCATTTGAATCAATTTCACATTGAAATTGGACATAAAAACATATAGAACTTCTGAAATTTTCACTTTAAAAATTTGTTTTCTCATTACATATGCGGGATTAATTTTGAATATAATTTTTCCAATTATGTGAATTTAATTTCATAAAAAAGATACCATATTTGGAATAATAAGGTACATATTAGTTTTCAAGTTCAATTTCATTTTTATTTATAAACACCTTACCCTGGTAAAATAATTATTTACCGTAGTATAGGTAAAATAGTGACAAGGGTTAAAGTTAAAAGTTAAAAGATTAACATTACTAAAAATTGAAACATTTAATGTTATTTTGAGGTTTTTTTATCAAACCTAAATAGCCTAAAAAATATTAATTCACAATATAATTTTTTTAAATTAATTCCACCTCAATGTGGTTGACTTTAATTATAAAATAATCATTCTTTAATCACTTAAAACCACCCTTCCTCAAGTATAAATACCACCCATCACCAACCCATTTTGACCCAAAATTCTTGAAGTTCCAAAAATATCTAAAAAAACTTATCCCCAATCTTCCCATGTACAAGTGCTTTTGGTCTCGACCAAATAACAATTCCAAGGTCCTCAAGGGTCTCTCAAGGAGGTGATATTCAAGAGGCAATTTTCTCAAATTACCTCACTTAATTTATATTATTATTATATTTTATCCCCACATACTTCATCCATTATGACATAATAATTAAATAATAATGTAAATAATAGAATTTTATTTTTATAATTTAATATCTTATATTCATCCCTTTTATTACCTCCTATTATTTAATGAAATGAAACTATTGTCTAAGTTATGTCGGTTAATCACCTCTATGAATAATGATTTTGTTCATTTTCTATTAACACCTTCACAGTTGATCATAAAAATATTATTATTGTTAAAAACGATTTTAATAATTGTATTATAACTCATTTTAGGTTATAGAACTAATATATATATATATATATAATATTTATTAAAACAAAATTAGTTCATAATGATCGAAAAACTTCTAAAATAAACTCAAAATTTATCGTTCATGTTTTATCTAATGAGTAATCCTCACATCAGAATACAAAATGATATATGGAACCATTTAAAATTATTTAATTTCATTAATACAATTTCATTTCACTTTTATGGTTTTATTTCCATTCGATAGTAACTTCCATAATTATATAGAAGTTAACCAATACGAAACCGTGAAACGAACACTCCCAGAATGAAATAATTAATATTTATAACTCATAAAAATGGTCATAAATGAACTTAATAAAATTATAATAAACAAATTAAATGTATAAGGGGTTCTGAGTTAAGAAATTAATTAATCTAATTTTATTACATAGCATATTAAGTATAAGTGTAGAACACTTTCGGACATAAGGTAAGAGATCTCTCCGAACCTCCATATTAACATGGGGTTACATTTTATCTACATTTTCCTCAATTTATCCCTTAATTTCTCTTATATTATTCTATTTTTTCTATATATATGTACCAAACATATGTATTTATCTCTATTAACCTTTCTTTGATAAGTAATTACATGATTTATAAGGTTTCCTTCTCAATTCTCCCTGATAAGCAAGCCCAATTAAAGGGAACTTCTCCATTTCCTTCCCATTTCCAAGTACACTCTATAAATTTTTCTATGATACCAATATTTTTCTAAAATCAATCATTTTATCATGAAAAAATATTTTAGTTCATTTCTAGTTTTATGAAGACACTTATGGATTTTTCCTATTTAAGGACTCTTTTTCTTTTCCCTAAAAGTGCACTTAAGTGGCACATTTCTAACCACTATTTTAATTTTTTCTATTCAATTTAAAATCATTATATTTTATCCATTATTTACTTTATGAATTTCCAAGACTAATTTAACCCCTTATTTCGTGGATACCATTATTATATTCTCCCTGGCCATGATTCATGACAATATTACCACACCGATTTCATTCCATGAGTAACCCTTATGATTATTACTTAAGTTTGATTCTTTTTGTGGAACACATATGCATGTGTATGCTGTAATGGGTGCACCCAGATAATTCTCAAATTCACTGGGTAATGTTTTATTCTCATGAGACATCATGTTGGGATAGAGAGTAAACCTAATTCCTCTATGGGGCTTTGTCCACCATGTGATATTGTATTGAAAGTTAGACTTGAATCATGTTTATGTCATTATATATGTTTCTTCCAATTTCCTATATTCCCATGATCATAAGATTCTATGTTATTTATTTCATACTTCCTTATGTTTATTCATGATCTTTTCCTTTTATGTCAACTCATTTTATATACTATATTCCCATGTTTATCCCCTTACTGGGATTTTCAGCTCATTCCTTTTCTCTATGTATTACCTAGGTTATCCAATGCAGATGTAGGATCTCAAATGAATTTAGGTGCTCATTATGGAATTTTAATAAAGAGATGTTTATTCTAGTCTCATGTTTTCTAATTATGTACCTAGTCTCCAAAATAAACTACACTTTTCAATCCTTGGTTTATATTCCGAGGGTAGTTATTCTTAAAAATAATTTAATAGTATGTGTTAAAAGTGCGGCTCATTATAGTTGGTGTCATAAGACAATGTATTTAATTTTGTAGATTAGGACTATAAAACTTTATTAAGAACCCTAAGGATAATTTTATCACTATGGACAACCAAGATTAAAAATTATAGAATACCAAATTAGGATATACTTTTCATATATAAGATTATGCTTTTATGTTAAAATTTTCCTTTTTATATTATTATTATCTAAGTATTCAATCCACCAATTTTGTTGTTTGTTTCAAATTAATGGATAAAAATAGGAGAACCCATGTCAATAACTGATTTGATATTCAATGCAACAATTTACCTAATGGTATAGAAAAATTAATAAGAACTGGATTTTAGGACTTCATGAAAATACTAGCTCAATTGAATCAAGTTATTAATAATAACATGAATATTGTGGAACACCCTCCTTCTAAGAAAGAGAAAGTTGTGGTTGAATCCTCTATGCAAAAATGGCCTCCTATAATTAGTGGGTCTTATGATCCCCTCATCATGAAATAATGAATTAAATCAATTGAGAATATCTTCTCGATCCTCAAATGCTCATAAGAGTAGAAAGTCATGCTGGAGGTCTATCATTTTGAAGGGGAAGCTGATCCGTGGTGAACACTAATAAAGATCATAAATACCAAAGAGGAAATTTATTCTATGAAATGGGAATCATCCAGGAAAATATTTTTCAATAAATATTTTCTCAGAACTCTCTGTATTAAGATAGATGAGTTCCTTAGCCCGAAGAAAAAGGAAGATGAGTCTATCAGAGCATATGAGGCAAACTTCAAAAGGCTTGAATAGTATGCTTCTGATTTTTTTCAACAGCACCAAAAGTATGGTGAATCGATTATTTAGTGGTTTGAAACCAATTCTATGAAAATCCTTAGAAATTTGGGAGTTTTATAGTTATGAATAGATTGTTAGTTTTGACCTAAAATTTGAGATGTAGATCGATGATTCTCAGTGGTCTCATGGGACTGGTTATAAGAAATGTAAGATATAATTCTCTTTAGAAATGCCAACAAAAACATATTATGGAGGAAAGAAAACCCAACCTTCCACTTTTCAAAAGTGTGGGAAGAAGCATATTGAAAAATACCTAAGGGGAAACAAATGGTGCTTCAAGTTGGAAAATTGGGGCACCAAGATAATCAATGTTGAGGTGAAATAAAGATACCTACGAATGAGGAAGTGGAAAAGAAGGTTCATATGAACACTATGAATATTGTGTAGTGATTTAACTACAAGGAACACATGCACTATGTGAGCCAATTCCCTAAGATAAGGGCTGTCAAGGAAAATCTATGATATAAAATTCCAAGGAAGTAAGGAAAATTATATGTTATCACTACTATTGAAGTGGATCACAATAATGATGTGGTTACAAGTATTCTAGTTATTCATTAAAGATTATTGAACATATGATTCTAGTTCTATTCATTATTTCATATCTTGCTAGTTTAGTATAACTATTCAAACAACACCTCAAAATATGGAATTTGAATTATACGTGAGAATAATAAATGGATAAATTATTTATATAAAGTATATAACTCCTCCCTAATCATTGTTTTTGTATTTAACCACCCCCAAAAAAATATATTCTCACTTACTTTGGTGGAGTTTTATTCTATATTGGTCATGGATTGGATATCTTTATACAAATCCAAAATCAACTATTAGGATAGGGAGATTACTCTTTACATCCCAAGGAATCCTCCAATTCTATACAAGTGTAGGGTGGATAATGAATATTCTTTAGTATCATCAACACAAATGTGGATATTATTTCCTTATGAGAAAGAATATATATCCAAAATGATTGAGATAAAGGATAGGATCATGCTTGAAGACATTCAAATTGTGAGGGAATACACTGATGTGTTCCCTAAATAATTACCCGGCCTTCCTCTTGATTGAGTGGAAGAGTTCTAAATTTAACTTATACACAGATCTCTACCCATATCAAATACACCTTATAGAATGTGCACAAATAAGTTAGAATAATTGAAGAAGAAATTATAAGAAAATTTGGAAAAGGGTTTCATATGACCAAGTGCTTCACCATGGGGTGCATCAATCCTCTTCATAAAAAATAAAGATGTATCAATGTCCCTATGAATTTATTATCATTATATAAACAAAATTATGATAAATAACAAGTATCCCATTCCACAGATAGATGACTTGTTTGATCAACTACGTCTATATAAGAATTTATCTAAGGTGGACCTTCAGTTGGGATATCATAAATTAAAGGTGAAGAAGGAATATATTTCCAAGACTACCTTTAGAATGAGGTATGGACACTATGAGTTCATAGTGATTACCTTATGACTCACTAATGCACTAGAAATATTCATGAAGTTAATGAATAGAAACCTTAGAGATTATCTTGACAAATTTTTGGTAGTATTTATAGATGATATTTTGATATACTCTAAGAGAAAGGAGGAGCATGAGGATCATTTACATACTATGCTAAAGAATTTGAGAAGAGATAAAATATATGAAAAGTAAAGAAAATGTGAGTTATGGATGGAGGAATAATCATTCTTAAGACATGTTATCACTAGAAAAGGGATATCTATAGACCCTTCAAATACAAAAGAAATTGAGGAGTGGCCTAGACCAACATATGTAATAGATATCTGTAGTTTCCTTGGTCTAACTGAGTGTTACAGACAATTTTTGAAAAACTTTTCATGATTGTAAAACCCACTAACAAAGATAACTTAGAAGGAAGTAAAGTTTATCTAGACCAGTGAATGTGAAGACTGTTTTAAAGAGTTGAAAAAGAGGCTTACCACTACACCAGTAATCACACTACCCACAAGTGGAGAACTCTTAGTGGCATATAATGATGCATAAAAGAAGGGATTAGTCTATGCACTGATGAAAAATGATAAATTAATAGCCTATTACTCAAGGTATCTAAAAGTTCACGAGAAAAACTATCCCACACATGTTCTCGAGTTAGCGGCTGTAATCTTCTCTTTGAAAATAGGGCAGAATTATCTCTTTTGGGATAATTATGTGATATATATTGATCACAAGAGCCTAAAATATATATTCACATAGAAGGAGATTAAAATGAATCAAATAATATGGTTATAGATAATTAAGGACTATGATCACACTATTCACTACCATCATAGAAAGGTAAATAAGGTAGTTGATGCTCTTAGCAAAAAAGAAATTCCTACTCTATCCATGCTATAGATTTAGAAAGACCCTATATTCATGGATATCCAAAGGATGAATTTAGAAATTATAAATATAGGGAATACATCCTAACTTGACCAAATTATTTCATAACCATTTATCCAAGAAAAGATTAAGGATGCACAAAGGGATGATTTGGAGCTACAAAATAAGTTTAAAGTAGTAAATAATGGGAAGCTACAAAAGTTCCACATTAATGATGATGGTGTGATTAGATTTGGAATAAGGATTTGTGTGCCTTCATCTTCTGAGATAAAGGAGTTACTAGAAAATTCACATATCTCGCCTTTCTCTATCCATCTCGGGAGTACCAAAATGAACTGTGATATTCGAGAGCATTTCCGATGGGACAACATGAATAAGAATATTTTGGATTATATATCATGGTTTTTAATATGTCAGAAAGTTAAATCAGAGTGATATATGTCCAAAGGTATGATGTAACCATTTCCTATACCCATGTGGAAATGGGATAATGTCACTATGGACTTTTTCATTGGTCTCCTGAAGTCATCCAAAGGAAATAATGCTATATGGGTTGTGGTGGATCAACTCACAAAGACTACCCACTTCAGTGCTAATCAAGAAGATTTATCACTTGAAAAACATTACAAGATATATGTGAATGATTGGTGAGGCTACATAGAATTACACTTTAGATCATCTCTAAATCATGACCCAAGGTTCACATCTAAATTATGGATAAGTCTTCAACATTCTTTGAGTACTGAATTGAATTTCAGAACAACCTATCACTCCCAAACTGATGGTCAATATGAAAGGAATATTTTGAAACTTAAGGACATGATAAGGGCTCTCTTAATGATATTTAAATGTGGATTGGATCAACATCTCCCATTGGTTGAGTTATCATTTAATGATATGTTCTACTCAAGTATTCAAATGGTTACATATGAAGCTCTATATAAGAAGTACTGTAGAACTCCAACTTGTTGGGATGGAGTTGGAGAATGAAAGCTACTTGGACTCGATCATGTTCAAGAGATTACATAGAAGGATAAAGCTATCAAACAACATATAAAATATTATTAGAGTCGTAAAAAGAGTTATGCTGACAACCATTTAAGGGACTTGGAGTTTGTTGTTGGAGATAAATTTTTCCTCTAAATATCTCCATGGAAGAGAGTCATGATATTTGGGAATAAGGGAAAGATAAGTCCTAGGTACATCATCCCATTTGATATTATTGATCACATTGGATCAGTGGTGTATCTATTAGCTCTTCCACCAACCATGTCTCAAGTACATGATGTACTCCAGGTATCCCTCCCAAGGAATTACATACCAAATAACTCACATGTACTAAAATTAGAGGTGGTACATTTGTAAAATGATCATGTTTATGAGGAATAAACAATGAATATATTGGACCAAAGAGATAAATTTATACACAACAGACCATTCACTTTGTTAAAGTAATATACAGGAACCAAAAATATGAAGAGGTGACATGGAAACCAAAGGAAGCGATGAAGGAGAAGTACCCTAGCCTATTTCCACCTTATTATGTAATTTTTTATGGTGAAATTTCATAATTGGGAGAGAATGTAATACCCCAAATTTTACAGTATGCCACTTCTTAAAAAAATTCAATTTCTTCGATATCTTATGTTGCACAAAACACTGATCTTAAACAAATGATTAAATAATATTATTTAATTATGATAGTTATCACATAGTATTTGGAATAGTAGAAATGAATGATATTAACTAAATTATAAAAATATTGTTTTTACATGTTTATAAAATGAATTAATTTGTTAGTAATTAATTAGAATTGAAAATAACAACCACTTAAACACAAAAAAAGTTTTTTTTATAAAAAACTCATTTTTATGCTCACAATGGAATTTTAACTTAATAAATTAAATTAAGCACTATTAGTGAAAAATATTAAAAAATTTAAATGTTATATATTCAATAAAATGTTTTTTAATTCATCAAAAAAATCTAATAGACTTAAGATAAGAATAGAATCCAATTTTAAGCATAAAATCTATATTTTTCTAAAAGACAATTTGTCGCCTTTTGATGGCGCACCTATTTGAAATTTAAATTTGCACAATTTTTTATGTTTTATTTGATAAAATAAATTTAATTTTTTAAACAGGAATATAAAAAATATCTTAGGGATGATTTTTTTATTTTTTGGAGAAGTTTCATTTTTTGATGAATAGTGAAAATACTAAATTTTAATTGAAAACTAAATTTTTGTATAATTTATTTATATATTTTAATTATATTTTAATTTGGTTTTAAAGTATAATTAGTTAAATTATAAAGAAATCAATCCAATTTAGTTCATTGGAATCAATTTCACTTTGAAATTGTATTTAAAAACATTTATAACTTTTGAACTTTTCACTTGACTGACTGAATAGAAATTAACTTTTTATTCAAGAAATAGGTAAGTAATAAATACAAAGTCTACAAAACTCAAGGATGATGGAAGTAAAGGAGGCTGACAGAATATTTCCTAATAATTAACATAAAATCATTGGGTATGGACCCCAAACTGGTGTAAATAATCAATCTCTCTCCAAACCTCCCTTTTCTAGTTAACTCATGAGTTGCATAATTACATTCTCTCCATATATGTCTAATACAGGTGTTCTAACTAAAAAAAATTAAAAATATCTAACAGTATAAGACATATCCCAATGCAACCCACCCCTATTATGTATAATGTTAACCAAAATGGTAGAGTCAGTTTCAACATCCCTAATTTAGAGGTTGAAGTGCTTGCACATAGTGAGACCAGTGGCCAAGGCTCTAGCCTCCACACCAATGGAATTGACTACTCCAAAAAGAAACTAAATACCAGGAGCATAGAACCCCTATTGTACAAAAATAGACCACCCCTCTCATTAACCCGTCCAATAAGGATCCATAAATGTTAAATTTTAACCCCATACTAGGAGGTTTCTATTTAATCCACATGCCAATATATCCACTTCTGGTATCCCACTACATGAAGAGACCTGGAACAAATCAACTAAGGGAGACAAAGTTTGTTGAAACATTGATCAAGTATATAAGCTCCACCATAAGAATATTTTCCATCACTAGAAAATAAATTTCAAAATTTATAAAAGCTTCTCTAGACTTGTTTTGAGACCCCCAGAGGATTAAAAAAACAACTGAAAATTCCAAACCACATATTTTCAACTCCATACATTATTGACTAGAGCCACAAAAATAGGTTGTAACCAAGTCCTGCATAGATTCTCCACTGATGAATGAATTCATCCCCTATTTCATGAGATCCTAGACCCTCTTTGTTCAATCTCCCTAATAGAAGAGATTCCATGAAGACTCTTACTGGGTATGTCTACTATAGTGACACCGTGAGGCCAAAGAAACACCTCTTTTATGGATATTTTCATCATTCAGTAAATCTTTATTTTTTAGTCTCCAAAATAAGAAATTCATTTTACCTAGGATTTTCTTGCACCATATTTTAATGGCCCATTCATACACGCCAGTTTGAGTATAAATTAATTCACTAAAATCCCGACTAGAGAACCTGTCAAATTTGGAGCCTGTAAAAACATAACTATTTAGTTCATCAACTAAACTGATACTATCAAAAATTTCCCACTGTTAATGATTCAGAATGGATCCCAGGAATGTCAGGTATAGTATACCCTCCCTAAATGTGATGATTGGAACTAGACTTCTAGGAAAATACTAGGTTTCTCCAGACTAGTTTGCCTCTCATATGTTGATGTCACTATTCCTCACAATACAACATACTTACCCCTATAGATTCTCTATCCAATAAACCATGAACCTTGAAAAACTTGAAAACATCTATTTCTCATTGAACACACACTCAAATATTCCCTTTAATTATTTTTAATGAACTTTTCCCATAGCAATTTCCCTTGAAAAATTTTCCATGACAACTGTAACTTCCCATCTTTTCTCTAAGGTACAGACATTTACTTTTTGGTTCTAAATTACTTCAAATGGACCTAATAGTGATTCCTAACCATTTTAAGGAGGGATTAGTTGCATTTGGGGACTTTTTAGAGCCCAAATCCTTAAAATAATAGTAGGTAGAATGAGCTGCATGGTTAGAGGAAACCATGCCGCCCAGCCCACACAGTTTCCCCAAACCGTGCAGTTGAAGACAGTGGAGCAGCAAGGGCCACATGGTTTTTATGAAACCATGATAAATCAAGTGTTTGAATGTGAAATATTGTAGATATTTTGGACTCTGCATTTTGACATGGTTTTCATATGGTTAGATAAACCATGCGCCTAACCACGAGATGTTCCCCTTTGAAGCAGTGAATGATGTACAATTTGCACACGGTTTGGAAAAATATGAGGACAAACCTTGTGTAGTGTTAATTTTGGGTGAAATTACCAATTTTAAACTCTTTAATGATTTAATACTTTTCCTCATTATCCCCTATTTTCTCCAGTGACTGAAGCTCCTCCCCCCTATGTAGAAACCCTCTTCTCCTCTCAACCTAGGAATTCAAGCATCTCCTCCGTCTGATATCCAAATTTTTCTCCATCAGATTTATTCAAAAGTTAGAATTATGAAACCAAATACTCTATAATATATTTAAAGTTACTCATCCCATATTTTGTTCTATTTGGGTGCAAGTTGATTTTCCCCATTTTTAGGGCATTTCATAGTTTTGTCGATTTCTTCCAACCTAGCTCAAATCAAAGGTTGAGACTGGAGGAGGGAAGATCTACTAGAATAAGGAAGTTGGTATTGATTTTTTCTAATATTTTAGTCTTTTTCTATAATTTATTCCATTTTTCCACTCAGCAGACCATTTCGGTGACACCTCCAAAATGTTAAAAAAATTAATCCAAGTGGTTTTGTACAAGTATTGTGATCCTAACTAGTGGAGAATCACCTATGAGGTTGATTTCCTTGACTTGGACCACCCTGATGGTCATTTACTACCCTTTATGTACTATTTTAACTTTCTTACATAGCTTATTGAACAACCCAAATGGGTTGAATTATGTTAAATACCTTGAACTATGCATTGAATTGGTTAAGGAGATGAATCTGGTAACAATCCCTTACACACCATGCCTTGGTAAATAGTTGAGCTATGCCAATTGTCCAAGTGATTATGCCTTTTTCATTATAAATTAAATGAAATTTCCCAGTGGGATTTTTTTCTATCATACCTATTATGATATAAATTTTCGAATTTAATGAAATAGACTCCCAGTTGGGATTTTGATAAATGTAATGATTGTTTAATGCTTTCACTACAGTATTGAGGGTGAAAAAAGGGGTTCTGACTTAAGGACCCCTTGGAAGGACTCTCGTTCCTTCTTGTTATAATTTTTAATTTTTGGAAAACACGTCAGGGGAAATTTCATCTATGGACAAGATGAAATTTCCCTGCGTTATCTATTTTTACCTCTAAACGAGTGACACCAGTTCCCTAGGGGAGACCCCTTGGACAGGCCCAATGGCCCGATGGATTGTACTATGCCATGAGTGAGACTAGAACACCTACATTCAATACTAGGTACAAACTCTAAGGATTTTTAGACTTGACAATTTTCACACCATGCTAGAGTGATACTTAGGACCTCATACTTGGGTCACCTTATACGGACTCCTTAACATTGGAATTATATTGAACCCCTCATGAGATACTTGTTAAGTCTATCAAGATTTTCAAGGACATGATAAGGGTGAATATCCATAATCTATAAAGAGGTTTAAAATTGAATTAAAAAGGAAAAAATGTTTTCAAAATGAGATTTGGCCATTAATTCAGGAAATGTAGGGACGTTTCCTCTAAGATCAATAAAAATCTTGGGGATAGTGCATCCTCTTATAAATTATCACTCACTTAACCATTTTAGGTTCTCCCATTTCAGAGACACAAGCTTAGGCTGAAGAAGGTAGATTAGTCAGGTGCCCAAGTGGAACCCATTCTAAGGAATTTAATTATTTATTTCCAAATTGCATTATTTATTTATCCTGGAACATTACTTATTTTAGATTTCATGAAATAGAATGGCCTAGACACCATGGGTTCTGGTCTACTAAGATTATATCTCACACCCTACTCATGTGATTTTAGTACCTGAGTAGACTTTATGGTTGTAGGTATGGACATAGGGAATCAACCACCTTCCAATGCTTGATTTAATTGCTTTAATATAATGGAGATTAGGGTAGAGTACATAGACTATGCTTGAGATGCTAGTCTTAATAGTTTTTCGATTTTTTTTGTATTTTTAAGCATGTTATGTATGCTTTTATCCCCTTCCCATTGAATTTTAATTTTTTTATAACATGATCATCTTATTAAACAATCTGTCTATTTAGCTTCCTCTTATTGTTTATTTAGATTTCATATTTATTTATTAATATTCCTCTTCCATCTATTATTATTTTTCATTCTAATATTTATTATTGTTATCTATTTATGTTTTTAATCTGATCAATGAGGGAATAGTCTCCCCATAAACACACTCAAGGCCCTCACTACTAGTCAGCAGCCTCTGGAATTTGAGGAGATGCGGTTGAGGTCTTGTGGCCAACTGTCTTAGGGTGTTGGTGAGTGACATCTGGGGAGGGATGCTATAAAGTGGAATCATAGGGGTATTTTTACCTTTTTATTACTATTTGGGTTTAGATAAGAGACTAGGATATTGGAATTTGGTCATGATCCTATTCTTGGGAGTATCTACCCCACGTACAGAGGAAACCAAAATTACCTTAGATTGGTAATTGATATTATTTCTTGCATTTGTTATGGTTACATAGGATTTTCACTATTGGTTAACTCACTCGGTATGTTTTTCTGTTAGTATTAATTTTTATTTAAATATAGTTTTTATCTCCGACTCATTGAAATAAGGGAATCTTAGAAACATGCATCATAATAGGCACAATAGGAATTAAAATTTCATGCATTATGCCATGTCATATGTACATTCCTACGTATATTGCCCATTTTTCTTGTGACTGTTGAATGTGAATTGATAGTTATGCCCTGTAGTGTGCCTTTATTCTCTATAATGGCATAATTGATTCACTTGAAAAATAATGACATAATTAGTTGTTTTGATTGGTGAGTGTCAATGGCGGATCATCCAACCAAAACACAACCATGTCCTGTTACACATGCTTCATGATGTAAGGGTTAGGATATAGTTACTAGAAATTACTATTTAAATTTATAAGGTGTATGGGCCCTTATAATTTGGAATTTGTGAGATAATTAACTTGATCATAATGCTCATAACTAAATAAATTAAAAGAAATTTTTTTCTTAACATGAAGTGGATCCCTTATATGACACCTTAACTTGACCTTAGTAGTGGGATGTAGTCCATATCTCCAATGATTCCTCATATTTCTCATTATTATCACCCAGAATTGGTTATTGGAGTAGGATAAGGGTTGTATCATGATTATAGGCAGTCTTTGTACCTTTACTTCTTTATCGATTTCTCTTTTTATTATAAATCCTCTCTAAGGCATGCACTTGGCATTGTAGAGCTATGCCACCGTGACGACCTCTTTCTGTATGATAGGAAAGTGGCGATGAGAATACCCCGAAGGTAACAGGCCCTGATCCACACTTGATAACTCCTATAATTTCACCCAAGGAACCTCCACTAGATTATCCACTGGTTGATAATTCCTAGTTTCATGATAACACCCTCTAGTTCATACAATCAGTTCAGCGTGCTCCTAGGCCTACCCCTTCTATGGAGAAGCTGACCCATGAGTTTCAAAAGTAGCATACTCCCACCTTCTTCGTGGATGGAGGGCCTTAGGATACTGAGTCTTTGTTAGAGTATATGGTGTAAATCTTCAATCATATATAGATGCCTTCAGATTTAAGGGTTAAGCTTATGACCTACATGCTACATGACTCCGCCAAGAAACGGTGGGATGTACTGATGTAGGCTGGTCTACACTAGGGTATGTTTTGGGTAGACTTGAAGATAATATTATTAAACTATTTATTCCCTCATAACTTGAGAACTTATCATGTTCAGGAATCCATACACCTTGAGCAAGGTGACATGTCAGTGATGAAATACTCAAATCACTTCATCAAATTGTAGCATTTCACACCAACCTTGATTGGTGATGAGTTGACTACTGCGATGAGTTTTAAGGATGGGATTTCATATGCCATTTGACCATAGGTGAATGTCTTCCAGCTGACCACCATTTTATACATATTGAACCAGGCCCTCATCACTGAGCATAACCCAAGGGAATTTGGCGACGTGAAATAGGGTAGTTCAGTTTCTAGAAAGAATAGTTGTTTATCTAGTGGAAATAAGTGAAATTTTTAGGTTACATTTGGGGGAAATACCAGCCATGTAGAACACATTGATAGCTATGTTCTGTATCACCAATTTGGCAGGCCACATCATAAAATCCCCAGTGTATGAGAAACTTGATCGAATGCTGGGACTGTGGAAGGATGGATCACCTCTAGTGTTTCTTCCGATCTTTTCCTCTAGTTCCAAATGACCAGGGATATGTTCCATCACCACCTTTAGGTGTAGGATCAACAAATCCTCATCAAGTAGGAATCTGTTCTTCTATAGGCTATTTAGGCTAAGTAGGTTGTAGAGGATAAGGTAGTCATGCTTCATAGTTTCATCGTCAGCAGAGTGGACCTAATTAGGCTAGTCAGGGAGCTTCTCAGGGCCTTGGTTCAAGATATATCTATGCTATGTAACCTACACTAGAGGAGAATATTCTGGGACTATTTACAGTTATAGGTACTATTCTGGTAGCCTCTACTCTATTATTTTCTTTTTTTGATATAGGTTCATCACACTTTTTTATTTCTACTACAATGATGAGAATTCTAGGCCTAGTGATATAATACTTTAATGGTGTTATGACCCTTGAAATGAATTTATTATTTCATGATGAGGTTATACTATAGTTCAAGGAATTTCACCTTGAGATAGGTGAGTAATATTTTTTGTGGAGTTTCTTCATCCTCGATATGACCAACTTCAAAATTATTCTTGGTATGGACTTTCTTGTGCCTTATCAAGTCCAGGTGGATTGCTATCGTTGTAGTGTATCTTTCACATCACCTAAGGGTAGCATGTATATACATAAGGTTTAATGGGATCCCTAGGTGATTCAAGATGGACTCAAGCATATTGGGCTAGGTGTTGTGACAAACCATATGGCCAATATCTTTATAAGTAATTTGGGAATGAAGCTCAAGGAATTCCCTCTAGTCATGGATCATTTCCAAGATATTTCCCTAATTATTTCTCTAGCTTACCTCCTGACAGAGAGATTGAGTTCAGTATTGAGATTAATATAGGTGCGGCACTAGTTCCCATTCCTCCTAATAGGATGACACCTATAGAACTACAATAACACAAGAAGTAATTGTAAGACTTAGAGTCTAGGGGTTTTATACAAACCAACACATCACCATGGGGTTCACCAGTACTTTTCTCCAAGAAGGAGAATGTTAAACTTATATTGTGAATGGATTACCGTCAACTAAACCAACTTATGGTGAAGAACTAGTATCCACTTCCTCATATAGATGACCTATTCAACTAGCTTTAAGGAGAAACTATTTTATCCAAGATTGATTTTAGGTTAGGCTACCATCAGGTTCATGTGAGGTAATCCAATATACCATATACATCATTCTGGATAAGTTATGACTTGTATGAGTATTTGGTTATGAAGTTTGGTCTGAGAAATGCACTGGTAGTATTCATGGATTTGACTAATCATGTTTTCACCTATATCTTGATTTCTATGTGGTAGTCTTCATAGATGAAATATTAGTGTACTCATGCACTAGACACAACCATGACAATCACCTTGAGATCATGCATAATACACCAAGAGAGCACCAACTATATGAAATTATTTTTAAATGACACTTTGTGATCAATGTGTTTCACTTCTTAGGTCATATCATATCTAAGGTAGGAGTATTTTTTGATCTAAAAAGGTGATAACTGTAGTTTCTTGGGATCTTCCTAAGAAAATATTCGATATATGTATCTTCTTTGGGATGACTGGCTATTATAGGCGATTCATCCAAGAATTTTCATACATAGAAGCATTGAATACTATATTTAATAATAAGGGTGTGAAATTATACTAGAATAAATCATGTGAGACATATTTTTAGGAGTTAAAGGGAATACTCACTTCAATACTGATCCTAATTTTTCAGGATCTAGGAGAAAGCTAAATAGTCTAGTATGATGCTTTTTGAATTGGACTGAGTGTAGTTATGATGCAAGGTGATCAAGTCATGGCATATGGATCCTTATAGATAAGGCCTTATCAGTGGAACCATCCTAAACATGAACTCAAGATAACAAACATGGTTTATGATCTACATTGTTGGAGAAATTATCTATTGGGTGAGAGATTCGTTATTTACACGGATCATAAAAATCTAAAATACATCTTTACTGAGCGAGACTTGAATATGAGGTAGATCAGGTGGGTGGAATACTTGAAATAATCTGATTTTTATCTTTCTTATACACCCAAAGGGGAATTCCATAGATGATTCATTGAGTTGGAAGACTCAGACGCAGGCCGCCAAGGAGGCTAGCAGTGAGTTGTAGTTAATGGATCTTTTCTTCGAGATGCATATTGAGGTTCAGTAAAAACACTAGAAACCAGTTCTAGAAGCTCTAGAAGTGACATATTACCATATATAATTGGTTTGAATGAGGAAATTATCTAATTATGAAGGCCTCATTTTTAGGTAGAATTTCATAGGAGAGAACCCACATCTTGGTGGCTTGGTATAAAGAAGCAGATAGTAGGTCTCATTACACAATGATCCACCTATTAGTAGGTAAAGGCAGAGGACCATTGACTTGAGAGACTTCTATAACCATTATCAGTTCCTAATTGGAAATGGAAGGACATTAACATATATTTTGTGATAGGCTTCCCAAGATCTCCTCTCGGCATCAATGAAGTATGGCTAATCATCAATAGACTAACCATGGTCACACACTTACCACCGATCCATGATTCCTTCTCAATTTATGATCTAGAAAGGCTATATATTTAATAGATACATCAACTTCATGGTGTACCTTGTTCTATCATTTAGAACCGAGATGCCTGATTTTCTTTACGATTTCAGAAAGGGTTGAAAAATGCCCTAGGTTTACAAGTTCTCTTGAGTACAACATATCAACCTCAGACCTATGAGAAATCCTAGAAGATGATTTGGGTGTTATAGGATATGGTATAATCCTGTATACTTGATTTTTGAGGTTCCTTAGAGAAGCATATTCCTCTGGTTAAGTTTTCATAAAAAAAGATTTTTCAGGAAGCTATTCAGATGGATTCATATGAGGCTCTTTATGGTAGACCATGCTTTTCACCTCTATTCTAGCTTGAGGTTGGTGAGGTAGCTCTATTGGGTCCTCATCTTGTGAATGAGACTTCATATAATGTCTATATAATTTTGAAGCATACAGATATAGTTCATTCTAGGAAGAAGTCTTAAACTAATATTCACCATATACCACTTGAGTTTGATGTGGGACATTTTGTCTTTCTACATGTATCACCTAGATTGGGTCACAGATAAATCTGAAGATATTGAAAGTTATCACCTAGATATGTTGGGACATTAAGATAGTATAGAGAGTTGTTCTAGTAGACTATCAATTTATATTACCTCATAGGTACTATTCCATTAATGATGTCTTTCACATATCTCATCTTTGACAGTATCATCATGACCTACCTCATTTATTTGACCTTGTGGATATCAAGATAGAAGAAGATGAATCCTTCAAGGAGCATCCAATATGTATCATTTATTGGAGCACAAAGGCTCTCTAAGGTAGGCTAGTTCCTTTGGTCTAGGTGTTATGGAATCATAGATGAATACATGATGAGACCTAGGAGAAAGAAGATTATGTACATGAATATTGATTAGAACTCTTCTCAGACGACATTCTACTACCCTTGAAAGGGAAACTCGGGGATGAGTTGTCTTAAGGAAGGGAGGTTGTAACGTCCCAATTTTTTTCTAAGGTATAGCCCATTAATTATCGGTTTTAAATTCATTTAAATGACCCTAATAGTGATTCCTAATCATTTTAAGGAGGTCTTGGGTGCGTCTGGGGATCATTCGGATCTCGGATCCCTGAAATGGGAAGAGGAAAATAGGGCCGCATAGTCAGAGGAAACTGTATAGCCCAGCCCACACAGATTCCCGAAACTGTATGATTTTAAAAAGTAGAGTGGTAGGGGCCACACAGTTTTTATACAATCATGCAACCCCAGGTGCACTTTTGTGTGAGATTGCAGAGGTTTGGGATAATGCATTTTTTTCACGGTTTGCACATAGTTAGATAAATCATGCGCCTAACCGTGTGATGTGACCCTTTGAAGAAGTGAATGGAGAACAATTTTTACATGGTTTGAAAAAATGTTCATCCAAACCATGTGAAACTTTAATTGTGGGTGAAATTACTAATTTTCCCTCTTTAATTAATTATTACTTTTCCTCCTTCTCCCTTGTTTTCTCTAGTGGCTGAAGTTCCTCCCCACTTACGTGGAAACCCTCTTCTCCTTTCAAACTTGGAATTAAAACAACTCCTCTGTCTGATGTCTAAATCATTCATAATCAGATCCAATATAAATATAAATATATATGATATCAAATCCTCAATAATCTATTTCAATTTATTCATCCCATCTATTTCACTATTTGGGTGCAATATCATTTTCCCCATTTTCAGGTCATTTAACAGTTTTTTCAATTTATTCCAACCTAGATCGAATCAAAGGTTCAGATTAGATGATGGAATCTCTTTAAGGATAAGGTAGGTGGTCTTGTATTTTTCCACATTTTCACTACATTTTATAATTTATTCTATTGTTCCACTCACCATACCATTCCAGTGACACCTCCAAAATGTTAAATAAACTAATCTAAGTGGTTTAACATGTGTATTATGATCCTGACTTGATGTGAATCACCTATGAGGATTATTTTCTTGACTTAGATCACCCCAATGGGCCTTTCCTACACTTTATGGCCTTTTTTTCCTTTTTTCTCTTAGCTTATTGAACACCCCTAATGGGGTTCCTTATGTTAAATACCTTGATCTATGAATTTAATTTCTTAGGGTAATGAATCTAGAGACAAGACCTTGCACACCGTGCCTTGGTAAATGGTTGAGCTATTTCAATTGGCCAAGTGAATATTCCTTGTAAATTATGACTTAAACGGATGTTCCCAATGGGTTTTCCTTGTCCATCATTCCTATTATGATATAAATATTCGAATTTAATTAAATGGCCTCTCAGTTGGTATTTTTATAAATGGAATGCTTGTTTAATTATTTCACCGTAGTGCCGATGGTGAAATATGGGGTTCTAACTTAAGGACCCCTTGGATGGAATCTTGTGCCTTCTTGTTAGAATTGTTAATGCTTGGTAAACACTTCAGGGGAAATATCAACTATTCCTGATATAGGATTGTTGTGTGTTATATATTTTTACCTCTAGATGAGTGACAGTAGTTTCCTAGGGGAGACCACTTGGATGGGCTTGATGGCATGATGGGTTATACCATCCCATGAGCAAGACTCGAGCCCCTAAATGTGATACTAGGTATAGACTCATAGGTCTATTATACTTTACTATTTTTAAACCATGCCAGAGTGATACTTAAGACTTCATACTTGTGTCACCTTAGACAGACTCCTTGGCATTGGACTTATATTGATCCCCTTAAGTGATACTTGGAAATTATCTCATGATTTCTAAGGATAGGATAAGGGTGAATCTCCATAATCTATAAAGAGGTTTTAAATTGAATTAAAAATAAAAATGAATGTTTTGAAAATGATAATTGGACCATGGATAAAAAAATAGTGGGATGTTTCCTCTAAGCCCAAATACAAGCTTGGGGATAATCAATACACTTATACATTATCACTCACTTTACCATTTCAAGTTCTCCCATTTCATAGAAACTAGCTTAGGTCGAAGTAGGTAGATTAGACAGGTGTACAAGTGGAACCCAGTCCAATGTGTTTATTTATTTATTTAACCTTGAATTATTTATTTATTCTTCCACATTTCTTATTTTAGATTGCACACAATGTAATGACCTAGACACTGTGGGTGCCAGACTATTGATATTATACCTCACACCCTACTTGGGAACCTTTGGTACCTAATTATAATTTATGGTTGAAGGTATAGACAAAGGGAAGTGGCCAGTTTCCAATGCTTGATTGAATTGCATTACTAGGATGAATATCGGGGTAGAGGACCGAGCTTATGTTTGAGATGATCATCTAAGCAGTTTTTGGATTTTTTTTATTTTTCAGTTTGTTGTATATGCTTGTATCCCCTTTCACTTTCATGTTATTTTTTTATAGCATGATCATCATATTGTACCGTCTATTTATTTATCTCCCAATTATTGTTTAATTAGCTTGAATGTTTATTTCTTACTGTTTTTATGCCATATGTTCTTATTTAAACTTTCACTATTTATTATCATTATCTAATGCTATGATAACTATAATCAATAAGGGAATAGTATCACTACAAACACACCCAAGTCTCTCACTACTAGTCAACAACCTCTGGTATTTGTATAGATGTGCTTGAGGTCTTGTGGACAACCATCTTGGGGCACCAGTGAGTGGAATCTAGGGAGGGGTGGTATAAAGTGGTATCATAGGGGTATTTTTCCTTTTGTATTACTATTTAGGTTTATACAGGAGACTAGGATATTTGAATTTTATTATAAACCAATTCCTAGAAGTAGCTACCCCATATATAGGGAAACCCAAATTACCTGGGATGGGTAGTTTATCTTTTTTCTTGCACTTGATATGATTTTAGAGGATTTTCACCATTGGGTGATTCACTTGGATTGTGTTGATATTAATATTTATTTTTATTTTAATAGACTATTTATCCCTTACTCAATGAATCGAGGGCCTCTTTGAAACATGCATCATACTAGGAACAATAAGATTTAAAATTCCATGCATTATTCCAGGTCATATTTACATTCATACGTACATTGCCTGTTTTTTTTGTGATTTTTGTATGTTACTTATTAGTTATTCGTTATGATGTGACTTTATTCTAAAGTATGGAATAATTGGTTCAGTTGAACAATAATCCCACAATTAGTTGTTTTGATTGGTGAGTTCTAATGGAAGACCATCCAACCAAAACACAATCATGACTTATTACACTTATTTCCTAGTGTAAGGGTTAGGATACAGTTATAAGATTCACCTATTTAAATTTATATGTTGTATGGTCCCTTATAAGTTCGAATTAGTGATGAAATTAACTGGATCATGATGCTTATAACCTAATAAATTGAAATTAATATGGTTATTAAAATAAACTGGATCCCTTATATGAGAACATAGTTTGACTCGACCTTAGTAGTGGGTTATAGTCCATATCTCTTATGATTCCTTTTTTTTTTCTCATTCTTATCACCCATACCTAGCTCCTAGAGAGGGATAAGAGTTGTGACATTCTTATAGGAAGGATTTGTACCTATCTCTTTTTGTTGCTTTCCCTTTTTTATTATAAATCCTTTCTAATAAATTCACTTTTAATTGTAGAGCTATTCCCCCATTATGAACTCATGTTGTACACCAGGAAAATGGTGATGAGCATACCCCAAAGGTGGTGGGACATGATCCACCCATGATACCTCCTATTGTGACTCCTGAGAAACCTCCTCTAGATCCTCCACTGGGCGATAATGCCCAATTTCGTGATAGCTTCCTCTGGTTCATGCAATCAGTTTAGGGTGCTCCTTGACCCACCCCTTATATAGTGGAGATGAATCATGAGTTTAAGAAGTATCATACTCCCACATTCCTAGGGGGTTCTGGGCCTCCAGCTATTGAGTATTGGTTAGAGGCTATGGTGTTAATCTTAGAGCATATAGAGACACCTTCAGAGTGGAGGGTCAAGATCTAGACCTACATACTTCGCGACTCTTTCAAGTGATGGTGGGATCTTCTGATGTAGGATAATTGACACATGGTATGGTCTTTAAAGACTTCCAAATAGTATTATTCTACTATTTCTTCCCTCATAACTTGATAACTTATTGTGTTTTGGAATTCCTTCACCTTGAGTAATGTGACATGTCAGTGATGGAATAATCAACTCTCTTCACCGAATTGAAGCGTTTTTAAATGACCATGACCAACGATGAACTGACTACTATGAGGAGTTTTGAGGATGAGATTTCTTATGGAATTTTATCACTAGTGAACATCTTCTGACTAGCCACTATTTTAGAGATAGTGAAATAGGCCCTTATTACTGTGTAGAAACTAAGGGAATAAGGGGATACGAAACATGTAAATTAAACTTCTAAAAAGAGCAGTGGTTTAACCAGTGAAAAAAGCGACACTTCAAGGTTAAAATGGGGGAAATATCAACCAGGTGGAACACACTAACAACTATGTGTTGTGTCACCAATGTGGTAGGAAAGGTCAAAAAAATCCCCAGTGTATGAGGAACCTGATCAAATTTCAAGATTGTGGCATGATGTGTCACCTCCATCATTTCTTCCGATCTTTTACTCCCGTGAAAAGTGAGCAAGGATAAGTACCATCGCAAAATTTAGGTGCCGGATTAGTGAATCCTCTTCATGTAAGAATCTGGTCTTCTATAAGTTGTTGAGGCTGAGCAGGTGGTCGAGGCCAAGGTAGTTAGGTTTTAGAGTTTCATCATCAGTAGAGTGGACTTACTCCGGATAGTTAGGAAGCTTATCAGGGTTGTGTTTTAGGCCATATTTATGTTTTTCAACCAACACTATCGGAGTAGATTCCAATTCCATCTATATTTAGAAGTAGTATTTTGATATCCTCTACTCTAGTATCTACCTTATTTGATACAGGTGCATCACACTCCATTATGTCTGATAAAATGATGGGCAGTATGAGCCTAGTGATAAAGTACTTTAGTGGTGTTATGACCCTTGAAATGCCATTAGGAGTTCACATTGAGGGTATAAAAAAGTGAAAGAAATTCCACCTTGAGATATATGGGTACCATTTTTTGTAGAGTTTCTTCATCTTTGAGATGGATGGATTCAACATCATTCTCGGTATAGAATGGATTATTCCATATTGATCCCAAGTGGATTACTATTGTTGTAGGGTGTCTTTCACATCACCTGAGGGTAGCACCTATATCCACAAGGGATAATGGGATCTCTAGGTGATTTGAGTTGTACTCAAGATTACTGGGTTAGGTGGGATGAAAATCTAGATGGAAAGTCTCTTTATGAGTGATCAGGGAATGAATATCATGGAATTTACTCCAATCATGGATCATTTCAAGAATGATTTCCCAGAATATTTCTTCGGATTACCTCTTGAGAGAGAGATTTAGTTCACCATTGAGCTTGTGCGAGGTGTATCATGAGTGTCTATTCCTCCTTATAGTATGAAACCTATATAACTTGAAGAACTCAAGAAGAATATGAAAGAATTAGAGGCTAAGGGTTTTATATAACACATCATATCATTGTGAGATTCACTAGTCCTTTTCTCCAAGAAGGAAAATGGTACCATTAGATTGTGCATGGATTCTTGCCAAATGAACCTGATTACAATGAAGAACCAATATCCACTGCCTCATATAGATGAAATCTTCGACCAGCTCTGAGGAGAAAAAATTTCTCCAAGATATATTTGAGGTCAGGCTACTATCCAGTTCATGTGAGGCAATAAGATATACCACATAAAATGTTCCAGAGTAGGTACGTATTGTACAAGTATTTGGTTATGAATTTTGATTTGAAAAATACATCAGTAGTCTTCATGGATTTGATGAATCAAGTTTTTTACCCATATCTCGATTCCTTTGTGGCAGTATTCATAGAAAACGTCTTAGTGTACTCACACACCATACATGACCATGCCGACCACCTTGATATCATGTTGAATACACTAAGAGAGCACCATCCATATAAAAATCTCATTAAATTCCAATTTTAGATCAGTAAGTTTCACTTATTAGGTTATATCATATATGAGGAAATAATATCAGTTCACCCAGAGAAGGTGAGTGCCTTGGTTTCCTAGGAGCATCCTAAGAAAGTATCTGATATACACATCTTCTTAGGGATGGTTAGATATTACCAGCGATTCATCCAGGACATTTCACTCCTACTAGTTTTTCTTATGGAATTAATCAAGAATGTTGTGAAATTAAACTATATTAAAGCCTATGAGACAAATTTTCATGATTTAAAGGGAAGAATCACTTCAACACCAATCCCAATTATTTCAGATTTGGAAAAAATATATACAATCTATTGTGATGCTTCAGGAATTATACTAGGTGTAGTTATGATGCAAGGTGACCAAGTCATGGAATATGGATCCTACCAGATGACGCCTCATGAGTGGAACTATCCTATGCATGAATTCAAGCTAGAATCCATGGTTCATTCTCTATACTATTGGAGGCTTATCTTTTGGGTGAGATATTTTCTATTTACATGGATCATAAAAGTATCAAATACATATCTACATAGTGAGACATGAATCTAAGGTAGTGAAGGTGGAAAAAATACCTGAAATCATTTTAATTTAACTTGATTACACACCCAAAAAGGTAAATTCTATAGATGATGTTTTGAAGTGAAGGAATCAAATGAAATTCATCAAGGAGGCTGGTAGTGAGTGGTAGTTGATGGATTTGTTCTCTGAGAATCATATTGAGGTTCAAGAATAGAACGGGCAGCCAGTTCTAGCAGCTATAGAAGTGAAATATTCCCTTCTAGAATGGTTTTGGATGAGGAAGTTATATGATTTAGAAGGCCTCATTTTTATGGAGAACATCACAATAGAGAACCCACCTCCTAGTTGGGTTGTTGATGGCAGTGAGGCTCTAAAATTCTGTGGCCATATCTGTATTACTTCTAATATACACGAGATGATGTGAACATCACACAGCTTAGTATGTGAAGTTCATCTTGGGATTACCAATATGTACATGGATATAATTTTTCAGAACTGGTGGCCAGGTATAAAGAAGCAGATAGCAGGTTTTATCACACAGTGCTCCACCTATCTGTAGGTGAATGCATAACACCATCGACCTTAAGGACTTCTACAACCCCTCTCCATTTCTGAGTGTAAATGGGATGACATCACCATAGATTTTTTGAAAGTCTTTCTAAGATTTAATTAAGGAAACAATGTAATATGGGTTACCATCAACAAGATGACCAAGATCGTACACTTCCTACTGATCCAGGAGTCCTTCTCTATTGATGAGCTAGGAAGGATATATATCCAGGAGATAGTGAGACTTCATGGTGTACCCCATTATATAATTTTGAACTGATATTCCCATTTTACTTCACAGTTTTGGCAAGGGTTGCAAAAAGAACTGGGTTAACAAGTGATCTTGATTACAACATATAAACCTCAGACTGATGGGTAGTCCATACCAACAATTTGGGTGATAGAAGATATGCTAGAGTCCTGTATCATTAATTTTGAAGGTTATTAGGAGAAACATATTCCTATGGTTGAGTTTTAATACAACAAGAGTTTCCCTGAAACAATTTATATGTCTCCATATGAGGCCCTTTATGGTAGACCATTCTGTTCACCTTTATGCTAGCTTGAGGTAGGTGAGGCAGCTCTATTGGGTCCTCATCATGTGCAATAGAATTCAGAGAAAATCCATATGATTCAAAAGTGTATGGATACAACTCAGTCTAGGAATAAGTCTTATATTAATCATTTTCATAGAACTCTTGATTTTCAGGTTGAACATCAGATATCTCTACATGTATTGCTTATATTGGGTCATGGATGAATCCAGAGACATGGAAAGTTATCAACTAGATATGTTGGTCCTTTCGAGATAGTGGAGAGAGTTGGTTAGGTAGCCTATCGATTGCTATTACCTCAGTGGTACCATGACATTAATGATGTCTTCTATGTATCTTAGATTCGATAATATCATCATAACCCATCTCATTATTTTGACCTTGTGGATGTTGAGTTGGATGCATATTAATATTTCGAGGAGTGTCCAATATGTATTGTTGATTGGAGAAGTAAGGATCTCCAAGGTTGGTCAGTTCCACTGGTTCAAGTGTAATGGAAGTAAAAATGCATACAATATGGGGCCTAGGAGCGGGAAGCTGATGTTCATTCACAGTGTTCAGAACTCTTCTCAAACGACTTTCTAGTACCCTTAGAAGGGAAACTCAGGGATGAGTTATCTAAAGTTGTAGAGGTTGTAACATACCAGTTTTTCTCTAAGGTACATACCTATAATATTTGGTTCTAAATTACTTTAAATATCCATACTAGTGATTCCTAATCATGTTAAGGAGGGATCATGTGTGTTCGGGGTTCATTCGTAGCCCAAAATCCTAAAATAGGAAGAGGAATATTAGGCCACATGGTTAGAGGAAACCGTGCAGCCCAATCTGCATGGTTTCCCTAAACCATCTAGTTTCATAAAATAGAGTTATAGGGGTCTCATGGTTTTTCTACAACAATGAGACTCCATACACACAATTTTGTAAGATTTAATAGGTTTGAGATAGTTTGTTTATTAATGGTTTCCAAACGGTTAGATAAACCATGTTCCTTACCATGCGATGTGACCCTTTGAAGTAGTAAATGACACACGGTTTGGAAAACCATGTGAAAAATCGGTGCACAATGTTAATTGTGGGTGAAATTAATTTACCCCTATTTAATGATTTAATCCTTTCACCCCTTCTCCCTTATATTCTTCAGTGGGTGAAGCTCCTCCCGCCCACATAGAAACCCTCTTCTCCTCTCAAACTAGGAATTCAAGAAACTCCTCTATCTGATATCTAAATCGTTCTCTATTGGATATAATAGAAATCTTGAGGTAAAATATCTAATACTCTCTTATATATTTCAAGTTATTCATCCCATATGTTTCATTATTTCGGTGAAATATCATTTCCCCCATTTTTATGGCATTTGATAGTTTTTTCAATTTCTTCCAACCTAGCTCAAATCAAAGGTCGAGATTGGATGAGGGAAGCGTTATGAGGCTATGGTAGGTGGTCTTAGATTTTACTATATTTTCATAATGTTATATAATTTATTCCATTGTTCTACTCATCAGACCATTCCGATGATGCCCCCAAAATGTTAAATAAATCAATACAAGTGGTTTCACATGTGTATTATGATCCTAACTAGCAGTGAATCACCTATGAGGTTGATTGTATGGAGTTGTACCACCCCAATGGGTGTGTTGTACCCTTTATGTCATATTTTACCTTTTTCCCTTAGCTTATTAAACACCCATAATGGGTTTCTTTGTGTTAAATACCTTGATTTATGCATTAAATTTCTTAGGGTGATGAATCTAGTGACAATCCCTTACACACCATGCTTTGGTAAATGGTTGAGCTAAGTTAATTGGCCAAGTGCTTATGCCTTGTGACTTATGACTTAAATGAAAGTTCATAATGGGGTTACCTTGTCCATCATTCCTATTATGATATAAAAGTTTGAATTAAATGAAATGGCCTCTCAGTTGGTCTTGGGGTAAATAGAATGCTTGTTTAATTCTTTCACCATAGTGTTGATGGAGAAACAAGTGGTTCCAACTTAAGGAACCCTTGGATGGACTCTCGTTCCTTATTGTTAGAATTTTTAATGTTTGGTAAATATGTCAAGGGTGATATCAGCTATACCTGAGATGGGATTTACATGAGTTATATATTTTTAACTTTAGAAGAGTGACACCAATTCCCTAGGGGAGACCCCTTGGACAGGATTGATGAAATGATAGGTTTTACCATGACACGAGCGAGAGTTGGGCCCCTACATGCGATACTAGGTACAAACTTGGGGGTCTGTTATAATTGAAAATTTTGACACCATGATGAAGTGACACTTGGAACTTCATACTTGGGTCACCTTAGACAGACTCCTTGGCATTGAACTTATATTGAGCCCCTAAAGAAACATTTTTAAAGTCTCTCAGGATTTTCAAGGACAGGATATGGGTGAATCTACATAATCTATAAAGAGGTTTTAAATTTAATTAAAAATGAAAACGAATGTTTTAAAAATGAGAATTGTCCCTTGGTTTAGAAAATGAAGGGACATGTCCTCCAATCCCAAGAACAATCTTAGGGACTGTCTATACTATTATACATTATCACTCACTTTACCATTTTAGGTTCCCCTATTTCATGGACACTGGCTTAGGTTGAAGAAGGTTGATTAGATGAGTATCTAAGTAGAGCCCAATCCAATGTGTTTATTTATTTATTTCCTCTTTCATTTGTTTGGAACAATTCTTATTTTAGATTGCATGAAATAGAATGGACTAGACATCGTGGGTGCCGTTCTATTGAGATTATATCTCACACCCTGCTTGGGTGCCTTTGGAACCTGAGTAGATATTATGTTTGTAGGTAATGAAAAAGGGAATAATCCACCTTATAATGCTTTATTGACTTGAGTTACTAGGATGGAGATAGGGATAAAGGATCGGGCCTATGATCAAGATGTCAGTGTTAGAAGTTTTTGGTCTTTTGTGTATTTTTTCATCTTGTTGTATATGATTATATCCCTTACCCCTTTCATGTTATTTTTTTTATAACATGATCATCATATTGTAACATCTGTTTATTTAGATTCCACTTATTGTTTATTTAGATTTCATGTTTATTTCTTACTTTTTTCATTCCATCTTTACTTTTTTTATTCTTCTTCGATTTATTATCATTGTCTACTGATGTTCTCACTCTGATCAATGAGGGAATAGTCTCCCCATAGACACACCCAAGCCCCTCTCTACCAATTGACAAACTATATCATTTGGGGAGATGCGCTTGAGGTCTTTTGGCTAACCATATTGGGGAACCGATGAGTGGAATTTGTGGTGGGACACTGCACTAACCTCACTTGCATAGCTCTCACTATCTCCTCCACATTACGTAACCCGATAAAAAATTTATCAATAATATTTTCCATTCGTTTCCAAAAATGACCAATGACATTGATCGAATTGGTTTTCATCCCATAGGAAGGAAACCATAAAATTTTATAGCTTTATAATAGTTCCCTTTGGTGTTTTAATAATTTATAAACTACAAAAAACAAAAGATTATTGGTGGTTTTTAGAGGGGGTTATGAATAACCCCATCTAAATTTATTTTAGAGGGGTTATGCACAACCCATTCCAATCATCAAATTTAGGGGGGTTCACAACCCCTCTAAAATTTTTAGCATTGTTTTTTTAATATTTGGTTTGAGTTCAGAGGTAATTAGGTCACAACCATTACTAATTTAATAATTATTGGCACTATATATTCTGTTGGATTTAAGAGGATATATATATATATATATAACATTCATTTTCTTATATATATAATTGTTTTTTAAAGGAAATAGTGGGGGTTCACAACCCCATCTTATTTAAGATATTATAGGGGGTTCATGAACTTTTGATAATCTATTAGATTAGAGGGGGTTTTGAAACCCTTCTAGTTAAGAAATTAGAGTGGGGTTTTAACCCCTTCTAATTTAAGAAATTAGAGTGGGATTTGAACCCCCTATAATTTAAGAAATTAGAGCGGGGTTTTGAACCCCCTCTAATTGATGAAACTAGAGGGGGGGGGGGGTTGAACCCCCTATAATTAATGACTTTAGAGGGGAGTTTTGAACCCTCTTTAATTTAAGAAATTAAGGGGGGGGGGGGTTGAACCCCCTCTAATTTAAGACAATAGAGGGGGTTTTGAACTCCCTCTAACTGATGACATTAGAGGGGTTTTTGTACCCCCTCTAATTTATGACATTATAGGGGTTTGTTAACACCCTTTAATTCAAGAAATTTGATGGGGGGGGGGGGGTTATGAACCACTGCAAATCCCTCTGATTAGAGGGGGTTTTAAATCCCCTCTAAATTTTATTTATTTTTTTAAAATAAATCTCATTAAAATTAAAATTTTATAATATGTGTTTATGTGCACGCATGTGTGTATATATATATATATTACATAAACACATTATATAAATGTATTTAAATACATTATAAACACATATATATAAGGACATTATATAAATACTTTAAATAGATACTTATACATATAAAATATATATATATATATATATTGGTATACATAATATAAATGTAATTATAAATATATTTATTCAAATTTATAAAATTTATATATGGTTTTATAAATACTATACATTTATATTATGATTTATATTATACATATATTATATTAAATGCATTTTTATGGTATATTTTTGCATAAATACATTTATATTATATTATGTAAACAAATATATATAATATTAAAAAAATTAAATATAAATATACATATATATTTTATATAATTATATTATATATATAATAATATAAATATTTAATTATATATAAATTTATACATATTATATAATTATTTTATATATATTTTAGTATACCATATTAATTATAAATTAATTTAATGTATATATATATATATATTCATTTAATTATATTTATTTCCAACTATATGAATGTATTTAGTTTTTTGTGTATATATATATGATATAATATAAAATTATATAATCACATACATAAATATATAATATAAATTCATTTCATATAATATATGTATAATATAAAACTTAAAATGTATAAATATATAGTATTTATAAAACCAACATATAATTTTTATAGTTTTAAAAATATTTTTAATAATAATAATAATTAATAATATTATTTTCACACACACACACGTACATATATACAAATATATAAAAATGATTATATAAATATACATATTATAATTATATCATATCTATAAATATCATATAAATACATAAATACACACACAACACACAAATATAAATGTATTTACAAATATATGTATAAATATATATTTATATATCTAAATATAATTATTTATAAATATATTATATATACATAGATAATATATATATATATATATATTATACACAAATATATTATATATTATCTCATATTTATGTATCTAATATATTATATATATATATACACATATTACAGACAACTATATACATTATATATTATGCATAAATATATTATATATATATATGTTATACACAAATATATTATATATTATCTCATATTTGTGTCTGGGTGGGTCTTTCTAGGATAGGTGCAGAATATATATATTTAAAAAGTGTGTGGTTTAGGGGCGGTTACATTATAACCGCCCTAAACTTGGTCCTCGTACAGTCAAATAGGGGCGGTTCTAACCACCTCTAATGTGATGTTTGAATTAGAGGGGGTTAAAATTGCCCCTAATGTTTCAGTTTATAGTGAATTTAGGGAAACATTAGAGGGGGTTAAAACAGCCTCTAATCTAACCACTACTAAACACATGCATAGTTTACCAGCGCTTACCCATAACCACCTCTAGTTAGAGTAGGGGGGAACTTTAATATCGGTTATAGGTAACCACCACTAAAGTATTTAGAAGGGGTTAAAACCCCTTATAAATGAAAAAATAACCCCTTCTAATCACCCTATTTTTTGTAGTGATATCACATGCATTGGAATAGATGTCAGAACACTATTTATCAGTGTAATCCTTCCACTAAATGAGAGAAACTTGTTATTATAATTAAAAATTCTCCCTGAGAGCTAGTTAATGATGTCTTCAAATAGAACCTTTTTTATCCTTCTATTAGAAATAGGAGAACCAAGATAGACCATTAGAAGTTGACACCTTTGAATGACCAGCTGATTAAGAATTGAATTTCTGCATCTCTTTGAATAGTTATAAGATATGAAAATAGTAATCTTTATTTGATTAATTATTTGAACACTCAGGTTGCTATATGTAGACATGATTTTAGTGAATATAGTGATTGATCTTAGCCTTCAATTAATAAAAAAACATGTCTTCAGAAAACATGAGATGATACAAAAGGATACTCCTGAACTTTTTATTGCAAGGAAAGATCTTCCCACCTTCTAGTCTTTGATGAATGCTCTTTATAAGTTCATCCCAAGACATGATGAAGAGAGGGGGTGTCAAAGGGTCACTTTTCCTGACACCATGAACTGATTTAAAGAATCCAAAATCCTTTCCCATTAGAGAGATTGAAATACATGGGGAGGAATAACACTTGAAACAAAAGTCATAGAACCACTCATGGAAGCCAAATATTCACATAACCCCTAAGATGAACCTCCATTAAATTTTATCATAGGCCCTATCCATATCAACCTTGATCATTATATTGGAACCTACCATATTTTTATTCAAATATTAAACCATTTATTTGTAAATGAAATTTCCCCCCTAAATACCCCTCCCTTTAAAAAACCCATGCTTCTATTCTAAAATTATCCTTGTAATAAAATTGCAAAGTCTCATACTGAGGAGACTAGATAGAATCTTGTCGGTGAAATTACACAAACATATAGGTATGTAATGGTTTATCAGAATGGGGTATTTGAATCTAGGGATGAGTAGAACTTTGGAAGAAGAAAACTTATCCTCCTCACTCTTCCCATGTATAAGTGTAGATGGTCTCAACCGAAGACCAATTACAAGGTCCTCAAGGGTCTCTTAAGGGGGTGATATTCACTAGGTAATTTTCTCAAAGTATCTCTCTTAATTTATTTTCTTATTCTATTTTCTCCCCAAATTATTTATACATTATGAAATAATAATTCCAGAATCATGTACATATTGGAATTTTATGTTTCTAATTGAATATCCTATATCCATCCCCTTTATTACCTCCTATTATTTAAAGAAATGAAAATATTTTCCAAGTTATGCAGGTTAATCGCCTCTATGAATAATGATTTTATTCTTTTTCCATTACCACCTTCATGGATGGTCATAAAAATATTATTATGGTGAAATTATTTTTTTAAAAGTATATTATAACCCATTTCAGGTTCTGGAACTAATATATATACATAAAATTTATTAAAACAAAACTAGTTCATGATGATCAAAAAACTACCAAAATAAACTAAACATTTATCATTAATGTTTTATATAATGAATCATCCTCATGTCAAAATACAAAATGATACACGGAATCATTTAAAACTATATTAGTTCAATAATACCATTTCATTTCACTTCTATAATTTTATTCCCATTCGAAAAGAACATCCATAATTATACACAAGTTAACCAATCACGAAACTGTAAAACAAACACTCCTAGAATGATGAAATTGATCTTTATAACTCATCGAAATTGTTCTAAACGAACTAAATAAAATTATAATAAATCAAATAAGTGTGGAATAAGTTCTTAATTAAGTAATTAATGAATCTAATTTGATTATCCAAGATAGTAATTGCAAGTGTAGAATGCTTTAGGACATAATGTAAGGGATCTCTCCAAACCACCATATTACTTATGGGTTACATTTTCTCAATTTTTTCCTAAATTTATCCTTTTATTTATATTATATAATTATCATATGTTCTGTATATATGTACCAAAAATATTTATGCATCTTGATTCACTTTTCTTTGATGGGTAATTACATGATTTATAAGGATTCCTTTTCAATTCTCCCTGATAAACAAGTCTGATTAAAGAGAACTTCTCTGTTTCCTTCCCATTTTCAAGTACACATCATAATTTTTTTTAAGATACCAATGTTTTTATAAAATCACTCAGTTTATTTTGGAAAACTACTTTAGTTCATTTCTGTTTTTATGATGATGTTTATTCTTTTTTTTCTTTAAAGACTCTTTTTCTTTTCCTTAAAACCGCGCTTAAGTGGCACATTTTTAACCACTCTTTTTCATGCTTTCAATTCAGTTGGAAATCATTATATTTTATCCATTGTTTACCTTATTAATGTCCAAGAGTGATTTAACCCCTTATTTAGTTGATACCATTGTTATATTCCCTCTTGTTATTCTTTAGGACAATATTACCATACCCATTTCATTCCATGGGTAACCCTTATGATTATTACTTATGTTTGATTCTTTATGTGGAACACATATGCATGAGCGTGTTGTAATTGGTGCACCCATATCACGCTCCAATTAATTGGGTAATGTTTTAGTTTCATGAGACATCATGTTGGGATATGGATTAAACCTAATTCCTTTTTTGGACTTTGTCCACCATGTGATATAGTCTTGGCAGTTAGCCTTGAATCATATTTATGTCATGATATATGTTGTTGCCACTTTCCTATATTTCCATGATCATAAGATTCAATGTTATATATGTCATGATTCCTTATGTTTATTCATGATCCATGCCTTTTATTTTATCATGTTATGGATTCTAACTAATGTTCTATGCTTTATTCCCATGTTTATTCCCTTACTGGGCTTTTTAGCTCATCCCTTTTGTCTATGTATTCCCCAGGTTGTCCTATGTAGATGTAGGAGCTCAAAGGATGTTAGGATCTCATTATGGAAGTTTAATAAAGAGATGTTTTATTCTAGTATCATGTTTTTTAATTATATACCTAGTCTCCCAAAGACACTAGACTTTTCAATCCTTGGTTTGTATTTTGAGGGTAACTATGCTTAAAAACCATGTAATAGTATGCGTAAAAAGTGTGGGTCGTTATAGTAAATACCTTTAGTGCGCATGCACACCAAACCAAAAAAGGTATTTGTGATGGGAATATACCCTTCGTCGCAAATACCTTCCGTTGTTATTGTTATTTCGATAAGAATTAATTCCCATCGTAAATAAACTATTAGCATAAGGGTATTTGTGACAGGACCCATCGTAAGTACCTTTTTAATTGCCAATAGGGTTATTAATTATGGGTATTAATTGTGATGGGTCATGTCGCAACTAATAATATTTGTGATGGGAAAACCATCACAATTACTCTCATTGCTAATAATGTAACCTATATATACCCCCGCCCAAATTTTTTTCATTATCTCCTCCTTTGATCTCTCTTTTCTTCCTTTTCTCCATTATTTTCTTCCTTAAACTTTTAAATGTTTTAAATTATACAGTGAAGCAAATTTTCAGTTTTGCATCAAATAAGAAGTTTAGTCTTAAGTTACTTATTTAATGTTTTTAATTTTTAATTAATTTTTTCTGTTAGTAATAATTATTATTAATTATCAGTAATTATATTTAATTAGAATTACTTACTTTTATTTTCCATTAATTAGTTTTAAGTAGGAGTAATTATTTGTAATTATTTTTATTTAGTTTTAATTATTAATAATTATTTTTAATTGGAAGTAATTAGTTTAAATGAGTAGAAATTAGTTTTAATTATTAGTATGTAATTAGTAATAATTAGTAATAATTAGAAATAATTAGTGGTAATTAGTAATAATTAGTGGTAATTAGTGATAATTAGTGGTAATTAGTAAAAATTAGTGGTAATTAGTAATAATTAGTGGTAATTATTAATAAATAGTGGTAATTAGCAATAATTAGTACTAATTAGTAATAATTATTAATAAATAGTAAAAACTGGAGGTACTTAGTAATAATTAGTGGTAATTAGTAATAATAAGTAATAATTAGTAATAATTAGTAATAATTAGTCATAGTTAGTGGCAATTAGTAATAATTGGTAATAATTAGTGGTAATTAGTAATAATTAGTAATAATTAGTGGTAATTAGTAATAATTGGTAATAATTTGTAATAATTAGTAAGAATTGTTAATAATTAGAAATAATTAGTGCTACTTAGTAATAATTAGTAATAATAAGCGTATTTAGTAATAATTAGTAGTAATTAATAATAATTGGTAGTAATTAGTAACAATTAGTAGTAATTAGTAAAATTTAGTAGTAATTAGTAATAATTAGTAACAATTAAAAATAATTAGTGGTACTTAGTATTAATTGTTGGTACTTAGTAGGAATTAGTATTAATTAATAATAATTAGTATTAATTAGTAATAATTACTAATGATTAGTGGTACTTAGTGTTAATTTGTAATAATTGGTAATAATTAGTTGCAATTAGCAACAATCAGTAATAATTAGTGGCAATTAGTAATAATTGGTAACAATTAGTAATAATTAGTGTTAATTAGTGGTAATTAGTAATAATTAGTGATAATTAGTGGTAATTAGAAATAATTACCAATAATTTTTAATATTTATCAATAATTAGAAATAATTAGTAATAATTGGAAAAAAATAGTAAAAAATAGTTATAATTAGTAAAAATTAGTGGTACTTGGTAATAATTAGTAATAATAATTAGTAGTAATTATTAATAATAATTATTAATAATTAATAATAATTAGTATTAATAATTAATGGTAATTAATGGTACTTAGTAATAATTAGTCGAAATTAATAATAATTCATAATAATTAGTGGTACTTAGTAATAATTAGTGTTATTTAGTAAAAATTAGTATTAATTTGTAAAAATTAGTAAAAATTATTAATAATTAGAAATTATTAGTGGTAATTAATAATAATTAGTGGTAATTAGTGGTACTTAGAAATAATCAGTGGAAATTAGTAATAATCAGTGGTAATTAGTAATAATTAGTAAAAAACAGTGCTCTTAGTAATAATTAGTAAAAATTTGTAAAAATATATCTCTAATTAGTATAATTAATAAAAAAATAGAATAATTAAGTAAAAATAAATTTAAAATACTATATGTTGTGTAAAATTGTAAAAATTAATAAAAAAATGAGTAAATTTAATAAAATTAGTTTAAATTAACAAAAAATCATATAAATTAATAAAAAATAGTTTAAATAGTTATAAATTATTAAAAATTAATATATATTAGTATAAATTAGTATAAATTGAAAAATGGTAAATATTAATAAAAAATATTATAAATTAAAAAACTAGCTTAAATTATTACAAATTTGTATACATTTATAAAAAAAGAATTTTAGATTATTATAAATTAATATAGATCTATATAATTATCATAAAGTTGTCTTCAAGTAGTATAAATTATAATAAATTATAGAAAAAAATATAAATTAATATAATTTAAAATAAATGGTTATAAAATAATATAAATTAGTATAAAAGAGTAAAAATTTCAAAAAAAATAATATAATTTATTATAAATTATTATAAATTATGAAAAATTAATAAAACATTTTATAAATTGATTTAATTTACAATAAATTAATATAAAATATTATATGTTATTATAAATTAATAATTTTTTTATAAGTTTATAAAAAAAATTAAATATATAAAATTTATATAAATTAATAGAAATATTTAAAATTATTATAATTTATTATAAATTAATATGAAATAATATAAATTATTATAAATTATTATAAAAGTGAAAATGAAATAGGTGGTCAATTTTTAGGTCATGAGGAATGATAAATTTGGATATGGTTAAGAAAATTTGGTCATTTCTCATGGCCTAAAGATTGTAAATTCTATGATTTACACCTTTTTAGTAATTTATAATATATTTTATTGATTTACACAATGATTAATACATTATGTACATATTTATTATGTTAAAACTTGAATAAAAAATATTTTGTGTAGTTTATTTTATTATTTCAGATGTTTAAAATTATATTTCTTAATTTTTTTTAAATTATTTTGATATCTCGATATTATATATATACATATATACATATATATATATATTTATTTATTTTTCATTTTTTTTTATTTTTAAAACATATTTGGGATGGGTTAGAGTCCCATCACAAATCATTTATTGTGATGGGTCACTTGACCAATTGTAATAAATAATACATTTAAAAAATTATTTATAATGTGGAGCTTTCCCGTCCGAGAGGATCCTATTTGTGAAGCCATTTTTGGCTATGGTTTATTTGCGACATGTTCCCATAGAAAATAAACCCTTTAAAGTAATCTATTTTTCAGTTGTGTACTTCAAAAGGTTGGAAGGAAGTTTTGCAACTCATAGTGGGATATTGTGAATCCAATGGGACACTATATATGTATGGAAGAATATTGGGATTATTTTTAAGTGTGGGATACGATATGGGTTTGGGTTAATCCCTCCTTACACCAATTGTAATGTATATTAATATTATTAGTGGTGAATCTATGAAAGAGGTAAATAACTGATCATAATAAGGTGTAGGTTTCTTGAGAAGGGTCCAAACCTTATAAAAATAGTGCATCCTTATCTTTAATTTATATTGATATATTTCATGTGGGTTTTGTGTACTAGGTTAAATAATAAATGATCCATTATTCTTAACCATATAAATAGGTTCAAATATCAAATGGGGTAAAAAAAATTAAGAACATTTGGAATTTGGTAAAAGTTGTAAACACCCAATTCAAAATCCCTCTTAGGTGTCTACTAAAAAGTCTTGTGGGTATAACATGGTGGTATATCATTAACCTAGTGATACATCATCCACCCATGTTTTTGTGGCGACATATCATCTACTTGGAAATACATCATTAACCTATTATTATTATAGTGACCTCTCATTCACTTGGTGATTCATCATTCATCATGACATTTTTTTTTGTTTGGAGATAAATAATTCACTAGAAGATATATCGTTCACCCTATTGTTGTTAGTTCAGTGATAAATAATTCCATAGATGGTGAATTTTCTACCCTTTTTATTATGTATGGTGATATATCAATCACCTTATATATATCCCATTGATATATCAATCAACTTGACTAGTTTATTAGTGATGCATTGTTTACCCCTGTATTATAATTCCTTGATAGATCATTCAACTTGAATGATGATACGAGTGGTGATAAATCATTGAAAATCAAGTTATGTTTAGACTATATGAGTATTGTCTTATTCTAGCACTAGCAGAAGTAGTTATGTGTCCACCATTAGGGTGGCTCCATGGGTAATCAATAGGACGATTGGGTTGTTCATGTGATATTATAACTTAATTTTCATTTAGTGCATGCATGAACATATATGATGGTTATTATTATGGATACTATTTGTGGTGGACTATTGTTTTTTATGATAACAAACTATATGAGAACCTTATTGTACACATGGATATTATGATTTTCATATAGGTTTGGGTGATGAATATAGTTTAGTTAGATGAGCTAGTGGATCTTATCAGTGTTATAGAGATAGGTCTGAGGTGATGCTAAGGATAGTGGTTGAGTATTTTGTTATTTTTATTTCTCCTATACTTTATATGATTGGAATTTGGGTGGTCTGTCATCTATTATATAACTTTATGAACTATATGTTCATTTTTTACAACAAGACTATGTTTCTATCATAGCATAATTTTTTATATAAATCCATTTGATGTACTATGTTATTATTTGCTTTATGTATGCTCAATAATTTATCTATTACTATTTCTATATTACTAGAGGGTATAGTATCCCCATATGGTTCATTAAATCCATGCTACTTTTCAAAAGCCTCTAGTGTGCATGGATTCATACATGAGGTCATGTAGCCCCATCGGTCTAGTACTATTCAGAGTTTGTGCTGGGATATTACAACCTCATTTACAATTTGTCTTTATATTGATATGAGAAGGGGTAAAAATACCTTTGTACTTAGATTAATATAGTCATGAGACAATTTCCCATTTCTCTTTATATTGATACAAATAGGGGTTGATATTCCTTTGGTTTAATATTATTATAGACATGGGTTATTTTTCTATTTGTATTTATATTGATATGAGTAAGGATCAAGATTACTTTGGAATGAGATAATTATAGATCTGAGCCAATTTATCATTTATTTTTCTATTTATATGAGTAGTTATAAATATTATTGAGATTGATATGGTCATGGGTCACCATTCCTATTTTTATTATTACAACTTTGAGTAGTGTTCAAGATAAACTTGTGACTGAGGTAGGTATGAGTTGACCATCATGGTGGATTCTTGAGTACTTGGCAACATGATGGGTGTATCGATGTGATTCAAAAACTTAGCTTCCATTTAGTACATTCATTGACATTCATAATGGTTTTATTAGGGACAAAATTGGTGTTTTAATACTAAGTTTTATGCTTACATATTTCATTGGAACATTGAAGGATGTGCAAATATTATAGTTGACATGCAGGTTCAGGTAATGACCTTAATACAGGTGGATGAGTTGGGAAGCCCGGTATAGATATTTGACAAGTTAATGGAAATTACATGCATTAATATTAGGTGTCCTTTTTCATTATTCAGTTTACTTCTATACTATATATGATCAACCCATTGGGGGGGGGGTCTTGACTTGTTGTATGATAGTTTCCTACATGACTTAAATTTGTTATAGCATGATGACATTATTCATTATGGTTATCCTTCAACTATAAACCCATTAGTTATATTTTGATTATTATTTTTTTTTGGATTTTTAGTTAGTTACCTATTATCCCTTTTTGTGATTATAAGGGTATAGACTCCCCATGTGGCATTATCAGACCCTTACTTCTAATCAAAGTCCTCTGGCATATAGGGAGGTGTGCCTAAGTTCATGTGGCACTCTAGATTAGGTTTTCAGTCAATGTATGGGATGATTACATTATAAAGTGGTTTAAAAGACTTATTTTCTTTGTTTTACTATCTAGTATATAGTAAACATAGATAGGGATTTATATAAATTGAGATAGAGTATGTTCTTATTATAATTCAACACCTATATGAGATGAATTCTATGTTATTGTGAAGTTGTGATTGGTATTTTTTATTTTTTTATTATGGTTGAGTTGATTTTTTTCAAGGATTATGTTCTCATTATTTGATTTGTGGTATTTATATTGGACAAGGGTGGAAATAAGAGAGTGTTCATGCATTATTTTTTTCATGTAGGTTTACATTATTGTGTGTGATTGATACGACGATTCAAGGAAAAGGGTTCATATTATTTAAATACTCAATAATAACTCATTTGGTGTTTTCCTTAAATAACTTACTGATGGTATTCTAATTAATGTAAGTATATGGTTGCAAGTTCCTAAACATATATATATATACTATTATATCATTGATATGAAAATGGATATGGAATTGACCCCTGAGGGGGTAGTCTAATATGTAGATGTATGATGAGGATAAATACCCTAGAGTGGGTAGTTTAACCTAGGTGTTGGGATAATTGATGTATATGAGAACCCTAGAGTGGGTATATTGGGATGTGAGTTTCATTATGGTATATAAGATTAAAACCTCAATGTTTCTTTATGATTTAGGATCCATTGGGATATATGGACTAAAAACTAGGTTAGGGATCCCATTAGTGATGGGATGATACTCTATATTTTTGTGATCCATGGTGTGTTAGTAGAATAATAAGGAACATTTATTATTATTGCATGATATGAGTTGTGACATATTTGGGTATCCCATGAGAGAGAGGTTAGTCTAGTCACGTGGAATATTTTTTTATTTTGGAATCATGGATTATTACATTGTTTTTTTGGGTCTTGACATCGAACATGGAATGGGATTCCCTTTTATGGTTTGATTGATGGGAATTTTATGGCCTCATTCAATCATGTGCATTAGGTTTTCCATTTGTTCAATCTTCTCTAGAAACTCCCAATGTTTCCCTTATCCAAAGTTGGGTACAGACCTACTTTCCAAAGGTTGGTGGTCATATAGGTTTTCCAGACCAACAACTCTTTGGGACTCACATTAGTTGAGAGGATGGGAAGTTAGGATCATCACTCCCTTTTAGGGGGAGTTGTTTCCTACTTTGGGACTCTATTATAGATTTAAGATATGTTCATAAATATCTTCCTATTCCTGATACAGGACCGATTACCCTAAATAAACGACTATAGCTTATTTTTTTTTACATGAAAAATATAGGGACCTCTTTAGTGAATCCATCTATATGTATCCTAGGTTATCCATCATTTTTTGGTAATGAGTGGCTGCTTATATGCTGAATTTGTATAACTAAGTGCTTCAGAATATGCTTCCATGTAAGGAAGTGGTTAATATTCAAAGAAGGGGATTGATCCATTATATGAAGTCCTACATATCCTAGTTATTTTAGAAATAAAATACCATATAGTTCATTTGTGTCCTTAGGACTGGCCCCAAGGTATATACCCTTGTATAAGGGGTGTAGTACTGTTTCCCTGGTTAATGGATATTCATGATGTACAATGAGGTGTTTATTGCATCTCCCTAAGACCACGTGAGATATTCTCGGTGTGAGAAACAATGGGGTAGTATATGATCGGATTAATGGCATATATATATAGAGATTGGGTATTGGAATAGTCCTTGGGGTGTTTAGTATAGATATAGGGCCTTAAGAAGGCGTCTATGTATCCTGAGTGTGGTAGGAATCAGATTCGTCATAGTTTAGTTTGTATTGGGGGCTCACACAGTGAGGCTTACATGTACCATTGTTAAGGTTTATAGAGATAATGTCATGATCATTGTGATTCCCTAAGCCCACGTGATCCATGTTCATTATGAGAGACAATGTATAATAAGTAATCAATGTCATTTATTTGAGTAAGGGCCTTAGATACTAGGATTTCCATGGATGATTAATATAGAGATCGAACCTTGAAGAGAGGTAGCCTACGTATCCTAGATATGGAAGGAATCAAATTCATCATAGTTCCTTTTATGTTGAGGCTTACATACTGAGGATTACCTATCTTTTAGGGCTTACAAACCGAGGACATACAATGTTATCATGTCATGGGATGCCCTATTGACATGGCCTTATTGTTTAGAGGGTGTTTCATGACCTAGTTGGCATGTCCTGGGAGCCATTGCATGATCTGGCTTGACACATATGGAGGGTACCCTGGGATCTAGTATGACATAGTCCAAGGGGCATCACATGTCTTTTCTAACACACCTGAGAGACATTGAGAGACCTGACCAACATGCCTGGAGGCCATCGCGGGTCTCAGTTGACTTGCCTAGAGATTACCACGAGGGTTTGGTTATCATGTTGAGATGCCTTCACGAGACTCAACTTCCATGAACAGGTGCCGTTATATGAGTCAGGGGATGTGTCCTAAGGACATCTCAAGTCCTGGTTGATAGACCCATAGGGTTAACGAGATCAAATTGGTGCTTGTGGGGGGGACTGTGTGACTTTATCTGACATGTATAGAGTACTCCGCGTGTCCCAGATGGCATGCTTAAGAGGTGTGAAAAGATCCAGGTGACACACCTTGGTGCCATTTATTGTATTTTGGATGATTCACGCAAAGCATATGAGGGCCAGTGAGCATGTATTTTGCTTAATTCCTCTACTTTAAACCTTGGTCCTAGCCCTTGTGTCTCGGATGCCTTGGTTTTATTCAATGTTAGTTTTTCTAGAGTCTCATGTGATCTAGTGGGATTACAGAATATTCTTCGCATAAACCACTAGAGGTCATTCTCTTGATCTATATATGATCAAACGAATTGATTTATACCTATTTAATGACTACTTCGGTTTCCTGTCAATATATTACATGATGGAAAGCTGGCCGGTCTCATGATCGGCTGCTCAGAAAATCCTGTAGAAGTCAAGAGTCGAATCCTGCAGAGTCTAAGAATCTAACACACATAGTAGCAGTCAGATTCCAACCCTTTATTCATGTTGTAATGGGGGATTTATAGGAATATCCACCTATAATACTCTCTGGTTTGTGTGGTGTATCTAGCATGAGTCTATACTAGAGTTGGTGAAGGGGTCTGGCACCACGCGACTTGAGAGTCTCTAATGAGGACTGCTCTAAGTGTGTCACCTAATTTTTAGTGATCACAAGTATCTTCTTTAAATGCTTCCCTTATCATATTATTGGTGATTATTGAATACTTGTTTGATCATGCAGTTGTGACGAAGGAATTCCATTCCATTGTGCTGACATGTCTGAGGTCCTTCACAAGATCCAAATTTCTGTTAAAAGACACTCGCAAGACCTTGGGTGACTTGTATTGGGTCTCATGGGACTACGCCATGGGTGTGCTGGGCATGTCACATGCCTTCCAGTGACTACGTACACCTCTCACTTCATCCCTTTTCACCCCCTTTGTTTTATGTGACAAAGTTTGGGAGTCATGAGAGATTTCATGAGTGTTGTTGAGGATATTTCTTCTATTTTTCAGTGGTGCATCAAGTGACCAACATGGTTCATATGAGGGTTCACGAGAATTCCATGGAAAAATATATTTATTCTTCCTTATAGAAATACGATGTTTTCTATGTTACTTCATATGAAGAGGATGAAAATCCTAAGGGACTTCATGAGATGAGGAATACATGATGCTCAGGACTCACAGTGTCTTAGAGGAACGTCACATGTCCTTCAACAACCTCAAACATTATTCACCTCCTCCCTTTTAATTCCATTTGTTTTATGTGAAAAAGGTCTACAGTCACTTGATTTTTCACCTGTAATATCCATTATTGTTATTTGATTTTTGGATGATGCCTGGCATGACCAATATGGATCATATGAGGAGTGTGTAAGCATGTTGTGAAAAAATATGTCCATCTACCCTTAGAGCGCCACAAAGTTTCTTGGGAACACTTGAGGACCTCCATGAAATGAGGCCAACAAGCCAAAGTCCTTTTTCAAGATGATTCAGACATTTCTCTAATGACTTGTGACATCTCATGAGTTTCTCGGGGGCACGTTTCATGTCTTTCATCAACTGCAAACCCCCTCTCACCTCCTCCCTTTTTCCTCCTTTGTTTTATCATTAAAAGGTTTAGGTATCACATGATTTGTCTTGGATATCATCATGATATTTTATTCTCCCCAATGATGATATGGTGTATGAGATTCATGAACACCAGGAGTCTCTCCTTTGGAATACCATCTCTCCTTATTTTTGAAGGGGTTTAGGTGGTTTTTCTGGTGCTTTCTAATGAAAAACCATGCATCCTGGGGATTCTCATTTGATTTTCACCCTACATCCATGGTTTTCTAGGGAGCCTTCATAGGTAAGGATTGTTGAAGGGGCCTCCACGGGACATGCCATGGGTTATGCGCCATGTGTGAAGACTTCACGTGACCTTGAAATTGTCACGTAATCACGATTCCTTTAGAGGATTTTCGAGTCTTTGACTATCCTCTTATTCCTTTATTTTGTGGGGAAAATGATACCCATATTCAGGTATTTATTTGTTTGTGATTTTTTTGATGATTATTTGGTGGTTTCCAGTAAATTCCCTCCCTTAGGAGTGATGTATGAGGTGACAAAGATTCGGTTTTGAGGAAACTAAATTCCCTATAGAGTCTTTGATGGTGTCACGAACCAATTCCTCATGTGAAATTTTATATACTGGGTAAATATTGGTATTCTGTTAAATGACTATATATAGGGGGAGTAAAGGAAAATTCATTCCATCGGCCACCTCCTCAGAGCATTCCCGTAGTGGCCTCCATTACAAGACCTTGTTGTGAACCCTGATCACGGACCCTATCTGTGAACCTGCATCACGAATCCTGGTCACCAAAGCTCTTGTACAAGACCACATATTTCTAATACCCTCATTTTCCTCAACTAAGAACTATTTCTTGGAAATACCTTAGACTTAGGCTATGAGATTTATGGTTTCCTCTTGAGTTTTGAGAGACTTCACTGATCTGATGGTTCTATTACTTGAAATTCACATGACCATGTTTAGGTCACACGATCTCAATTCTCCAAGGGGGGTCATGCAATGCGTGTGATGCTTTGCTGGGGTTATGAACCCTGCAAGTCTCAAAGGGGGGGTCATATGATGTGCGTGATGTTATTATGAGTTTATGCACCCTTTAAGTCTTCTGGATATCAGGAAATCCACAAACTCTTTATGTGGTTTGAAAATCCTTGGTCGAGTCATGGGATGCACAAGATATAGCTATCTCATATCATATCTTTATTTTGGTCAAGATTTTATGTTCTATTTTAATTAAATGTGCCACTTAATTATTTTTATATAGTTTCTGGTTCTCACCAAGTTTCCTCAGCTGCGGCCAATCAAAGGGCCATGATTGCCTAGAATCACAATGCTGATCCCCGCTATCACGTGCGTTCTAATAATGAGGTCCTATAGAGGTTCCTTTAATCCACCGTACATAATTTTCTTTTATCTATTGAACTTCCACCGTATGAGTTTTCCTTGCTATATGATGCCACTACACCTCCCCCATATTTTAATATTCCATTCCACTGGGTATCTGGCTCCCCCAACTGTGTTCAGGTGATAATTACTGAGGATGGCGGTTGATGACAACCCAATCTCAGGGCTTGTATTATCCATCAGAAAATCCTCCCTGAGCATGAATGGACCTGATATCACCAAAAATCCTATTCCTCATAGCTATTAAAGAATATTTTTTTCTTCTTTGGATACCCCTAGTGGCGGATGGTACTCAAAATGGGACCTTCACCCTGGTGGAAATTTCTACGACGAATGGGCATAGCCATTGTAGGTGAGGTAGAGCTGTTCAGAATTTGTTGATGATCAATACAGGGTTTATATCCATAAATACATGTGGATATATTAATTTATCATTTACCTCCAGCCTAGCCTCCTTTGAGAAATGATCAGCCGTTGGTGTTCGGGGACCAACATATTCCATCTTCCTCACAACGAGGTGGGTATCAGTTTATGGGATATCCATCAGCTGGGTGGAGTTCCTCCTCTTGGATAGATGCATAAAGAATTTATCCCTTAGGTAAACATTCAATATGATACACTATAGTCTCCAGTTATATTGGAGTATATTCTCATCATTTTAAGGAGGAAATTGGGGAGAGAGATGATAGTGCATTTGTTTATTTCCTTCACTGGGTGGATTGATATTTTTTTGTTTGGTAGGGGTTAATAAAAATGTTATTCATCCCCATTGGTGCCCCTCCCAACAAGTACAATATAGAACTGGCTCAAATTGGTCTATTATAGAAGTTGTGGAGTACACCTCATGGGTATATTGGGTGAACTAGAAGGTTTCTTTGGGCCTTAGGCTGGCATGTTTTCTTACTATGTTCCTAAACAGGTGGATTTTCATGGTTAGGGATGCGTGCTCTGAAATTCATGTTAGCGCAATAGTAATGGAGGCATGAATAATAGAAGGTTAGTGTATCAACATGAAAGTAATGGTCCTTTCATACCTCTACTAGATGATGGGCCATATCTAATAAGGCAACACCCCCTACAGGATCACCAGTCCTCGCTAGTTCCTGTTCAGCTGGATAGGAGAGAACTTCTGTTACTACGAGTACTACAATACTTCCCAGATATCTGATTATATATTCTATCCTATATTAATATACATTTATGGAGTTATTCCTATGTCCCAAACCCCTAAATAGGTCAAAGGTGTGCTATACCAATCTGATAGCTTTGACTTTGCTACCTTTCGTGCACCGGGCAGCCTGATTATTGACGATGATAGTGGGCCTCCTGATGAAAGATCCTATATGATCTCTCTTTGGGACAAGATCCTTACAGCCAAGGTGGAAGATATAATTATCTATGACCCATACATACCATATTTATTTTCATAATATATTGTCTTTGTTTAGGGAGTTTCCCCCATTCCTTTGGCCAGTGTTCGAGGGGAGCGAGATCCTAGCGTCATTCACCAATTTTTGAAGATATTATCCCATGAAGATACCAGAGTTGTGATCATAATTATGTCTACTGATAATATCACTTTATTCACCCAAGATTATTCCTAGGCTTGGATAATTACTTATCCCAATGGTGTGCTAGTCCAACTGTTCCGCCATGTGAACGTGACTCTTGCATCACCAATTCCCCTATTTGTGGTATCAATGGAATTTATTGAGGACTCAAGAAAGGAATCAAGGAAGTGACCTAAATCTAATGATTATTATTTGAATAGTAATTTAGTTTCTATTGAGGATATTATTCCTCTCACGTAGGCTATGAATGGCATGCCTATTGAGAGAGAGGTGTATGGATCTTCTTCTCGCATTTCAGTGTTGATCTGACTGGTTAGTGATCCTTTTACCATACCTACATCATCGTCTATTGAAGTTAAGTCATGTCACATGATGATCTAGGAGTGTATCCATTTATTTATTATTGAGACCCATCTGGAGGCATTCTACCATTAAAGGGAGAAGGTTTACTAATTATTTCATGATATATGAGTAGACGATTTCGATCGGAGACCTCTGTACGAAATTATGAATCAGATCATCTTGAATCGAAGATACTTGGATATGTAGGAAAGGGGAATGTAGAATTTTGTGAATGAGGCCTCCCTTAACAAAAAAATGAGGGAGATGGTGGAGGAACCGGAGTAGGGTCGTCAGTTTTTGTCTGAACTGCAGGCCAAGATGGATACCTAAACATCACATGTATGGTGGTATGAAGAGATGATTTCTCATCTAAAGTCCAACCTTTAGACATCATCAACCTCATTGGACACTACTTAGAGGAGAGTTGAATAGTTGAACACTCTCACTGAAGTTATTCATACTGAGGTAGAGGAAGAATAAGCAGGGAGGGAGACACTCCAACGCTCAGTTGACACCTCCCATTAGACTCTTGTTGACCTTTATAGCACTACCGATCATATTTTTCCATGATTCAATTTTTTGTATTGCATACCATAATTTCAATATACTCCGTTGTTTTTGAGGTTTCATAGAGACTGCAAAATTTAGAGATTCTTCCCTCTTTTTCATACTAGGAATGGATAAGCTTTTTGAAATTACTAATCGATTTTCTTCCTTGTATAATATCTCACTATTCTATTGTTGTAGAAATTGTTGTTGATACTGATCCCCTGCCTTATATTGAATGGAATCAAATGCCTATAATTGGATGTTGACATTCTGACCAATTCATTTCGAGGGATGCTCAAGAAGGGTCACCCATATGAGATTTTGTATTGGCGATATGTTCCAACTATCTTGAGATCACCTGATGTGAACAAGGATCATTTTGGAAGGAGATATGTTCTAAAGAATGCGTTATTTTCATAATTGTGGAAATTATATCAAGCATGAAAAGGCCATGTTGTGGGACTCATAGTAATTTCCATGTGATTTAGTTTAGGGTCTTTTAGCTCAGACCATCTATTGCTTTAGTTTAAGGTCTTTTAGCTCAGATCATCTATCACTTTAGTTTAATGTCTTTATATAAGACCATTTGTCACTTTAGTTTAAGGTATTTTATCTTGTACCATCTATCTCTTTAGTTTAAATTATTTTATCTCAGACCATCTATCACTTTAGTTTAAGGTATTTTAGCTCGGACCATATGTCACTTTAGTTTAAGGTCTTTTAGCTCAGATCATCTATCTCTTTAGTTTAAAGTCTTTTAGGTCAGACCATCTATCACTTTAGTTTAAGGTCTTTTATCTTGGACCATCTATAAAATTAGTTTAATGTATTTTAGCTCAGACCATCTGTGGATTTAGTTTAAGTTATTTTATCGCAGACCATTTTTTTCTTTAGTTTAAGGTATTTTATCTCGGACCATCTATTTATTTAGTTTAAATCCTTTTATCTTGGACCATACGTTCATGGGATATGGTGAATATGTTTTAGGAATGACCCAAAACACTATAAGGTGATGTATCCTATCATGTAGTTGTTGAGGATCACGAGGATTGTAATTCCCTTTTTTCATAGTGACATGTTTGGTTGACATCCATAGATGCATATGTAGTAGCCATGAGCATGTATGCATAGTCAAGAAAAAGGTCCTTGAAGCTGAGTATATTTTCCAAGGGCTATGGAATATTTATTGTGGTAATATTGATGTGGTTGGAACACTAGTGATATTATTTCTTCCTAGATAGTTGGAGCATGGATGATACAAATCATAACCTAAATGTTTGAGTCTACGTGTATGAGGTGGTGAAGACATGACATGTATGTCCCATGAAATTTTGAAATGTTAGGTTCCACCACAGTGTTGAAAAGGATCATTGGTATTGAAGATACTTTTCCAAGTATAATATTCCTTTAGTTGGAAGGTCAAGTCTCTTATGCATTGGTATCATGCTAATCGGAAGATAATATCTAATTATTTTTGATGGCTATGAAATATTTTCAAAGAATCAAATGTACAAATGGTGAAGTTGGGTATCTGAAAAAGGCTATCCAGGAAGGGTTATGGAACCCTAGGGTAGCTAGATCTTAAATTGAAACTCGATCACTATTACCCATGATTTAAAATCATGACATGTGGGCCATCAAAGGTTAGTAAATGAAGTTCCATTGTCTATCCTTGAGGAAGGGAACAAAACATGGTGATGTAACATTGAGGGTATTTAATCCACTTGGATAGCTTGGTGAGGGGACTTGTAAATCCCAATATGGAGTGCTTGAGTCATGATAATGATATGAGAAAGTCATACAAGGAGAGTTTCAGACATGTTGAGTTGTTGAGTGCTATTGTGACGATTTTAATGCTAACGATAATCAGAGTGTATTTTTTTAGAGTTGTGCTTTGGTTGATGAGCATATGCACATATGCAGGATCCATAGGCATGTATGCATATTAAAGAAAAGGGAAATTGAAGTTTGATATCTTTTCCAAGGGATATATAAGGTTATGGTGATTCAAGAAACCCCAACTAATGAAGTTTAGTTTTTGGAAGATATAAAATCCTAGGAGGGTTTGAGTACCCTAAAAGATGTGCCACCACCTAGCAAACATATTCTCTTAGTGAAGAGATGTGATAAACACTACGCTAACTTTTTCCTAGGCTAGTGGGTCCAGCGAGTGTATCATGTATTTTAATAGGGTTATATACCCTATGGGAATTATGAGTCTTATTTTTATGCCTAATTTCGTTTCCTAAACTATGAGAATGATGAGTTTTGTGGGCGAAGAATTGAATTTTTCTTAGGTCGACCTTTAGGGGTTTTCAGCCTGACGAGTTTTGTCTCTTTTGTTAGTAGTTCAAGGTATTGCGATTTGGACCATTATGGGAAATAGTTTAAGTTCATACAGATTTGACTAAAATATAGATAGTTTATGCTCATTAATCGCATGGACTCGGTATAGAAGATGTTATACAAGAGCTTAATTTGGATACCCAGGGTCAAGGTCACACCAACATATTTCTAAGAGAGGGGTGGAGGTGTTGTAAATAATATTTTGAGTTTCTCATATGATGATTAATGATGCGGGACAGTCATAAAAAGATCAATTCAGGCACACTGAGGTGTTTAGTGCTACCACGATGATATCGAGGCTCAAAAGAATTGGAATTTCCTTTTTAGGAGTGGAACCTTTGGTTGAAATCCATATGCACATATGATGGAGCCATGGGAATGTATTCATAGTCAAGAAAAGGTTCCTTGAAGTTGGATATCCTTTTTAAGGGCCATGGAAGGTTGGCGGTGACCCGAGACACTCAATACATGAAGTGTGGTATATGGGTTTGAAGTGCTCTTAAAGGATGGTGGAAGCACCCCATACTATGGTTGACCAAGGTAAGTATCTCATGATCATTTGATAAGGAATGAAAAGTGGGAGATGGTCTGAATAGTTTATAATAATGTTGGGGGGATGTTCGTCTCCATGCATTTTAACGTCTTACAGTGAGGACGTATTTCTGTGCATTTTAACATCATGCGTTAAGGACGTACTTCCATGCAGTTTAACATCATGTAGTGCGGATGAATTTTCATGCAGTTTAACATCATGAAGTGTGGATGTACTTAAATATAGTTTACCATCATGTTGTGAGGACATAATTCTATGTAGTTTGATGTCATACAGTGAGGATGTATTTTCGTGCAGTTTAACATCATGCAGTAAGGACGTACTTCCATGTAGTTTAAATTCATGTGGTGGGGATGCAATTCCATGTAGTTTAAAATCATGCGGTGAGTATGTATTTCCATGAAGTTTAACAACATGCAGTGAGGAGGTATTTTCATGTATTTTAACATAATGTGGCAAGGAAATACGTCCATGTAGTTTAGCAGCATACGGTGAGTATTTCCGTGCAGTTTAATATCATGTGGCAAGGACGTACTTCCATGCAGTTTAATGTCATGCAGTAAGGATGTACTTTAATGTAGTTTAACATCATGTGGTGAGGATGTAGGTGAAATAATTTGATTAAATGGGAATGTAATGGTTAGACCATAGGATGAAGATAGGGCATCACTATATATCTCTTGATAATGAGATTCAAACCACATGTAGTTTGGGAAATCTGTCCAATTTAACATCTTGTAGTGAGGACAATGTAACATAGTTTAATGGTGTGTTTCATTGACATATGTGGAAAGTTTTGGATCATGTGGTGCAAAACATGTGATGAATATCTTAACATGGATATGCACTATAATGTCCCGACCCCAGTTACCCAGAGTCGGTACATTATAATGTAACATTGGAATGATCACAAAAGATCAAGTCTCGGAAGACCGATTAGTTTAGTAGCCTTGGAAACAATAGATACATTCATAAATGTTACATTACATCATAAAGTGAAAAACTACAATAACATAGTCTCCATAGTCCACACTCATATCCCCTTCAGACTATCCCTGCAGTTCAGTCATAAAATAGATCTTCACATCCTGGAAAAATTAAAACATTGAAAGGGGTGATCTTAGATGCTCAGTAAGGATAACAATATAGTAGAAACTTTCATAAATAAAAATAAAAATTTAAAGAAATGTTTAACTAAAACAAAATCCTTTTAAACTTGAACTTCAGCATAATATGGAAAAAGTAAAACGAAATAATTCCATTTACTTATTCACATGGATATTCTACTAGTCGAATAATCACATGCAATATCAATAACCACTTTCATAATGATGGAATGCATAATGCCAGACTATCATAACCACGGAGCCAAGGCCTCGTGCCAAGACTACAAATAAGATTTTGTCAAGGCCTCGTGCCAAGACACTAGTTTGTCTCATGAGACTTACCGATGCATCTAAGAGCTATAGAGGGCTCCACTGGTCACTTATTAAGTCCAATTCATTCCTCATATGAATAGGATTAAACATATCAAAAACCATAACATAATCGTATCACATAAAACATGCATAAAGGAAACATAACATTTCAACATTTCAATCAAAAGATATCAATACAACACATTGACATAATAAAAACATTATCAAAACCATTTTTAGTACCAAAATAAAAGAAAATTAAAACTTGGTATTTATTTTGCATTTAAAAGAAGTTATGGCTTGTAGAGAAAGCCGAAATTCAAATAATGGCCACGGCGACAGAGAAGTCGTTGTCGCTGCATACGTAAGACAAAAAAACATTCCCTTTTGTTGTTTATTAAAATGATTCATATAAAAATATTCCTTTTGAATAAATGTAAAAGTCAAAGGGGTTTATACACCGTATAAAAGAAAGTTGTGTATAAAACAAAATATGCCTCAATGAAAGGAGATTGAGACGAAGTCCCTTACCTCGTGTCCGACTTGACTCGATCGTTCTTTAATGTCCTGAATAATAAACTAGATTTAATTTCTACTTGATTAAGAACCTTTTTAAAGTTCATTATTCCTTTTATATCACTTATTACCATGTTATGAACATTATGTAGTCATTTAAGTTAATAACAGTCGTTTTGTCGATCTTTGGTACTTGAGTCAAAAATAAACTTCTTATAATTACAAGTTGTTCATATGGTAAAATATCCATTATATCTAGAATTATATTCATGATTTAGATATTATATATATCATATATATCCAGTATATATATTAATTTATAATATTACATAACATTTAGAGGTAAGAAATGAAATGCACCATTCATGGAGATGGTAAGCTGTACGTACGCATGAACGCTACTTTCATTTCTATTTCATATTTAATGGAATGAAATCATAATGATATAAAGGTTTATTATAATAATCCAGTATAATATCATATATAATATAATTTACTCTATCCTTTACACATCCCACATATGGCATTAACGATTCAAATCACTTTGAGGGGGCGGTAGTCCGCACTTCCGAAAATGAAATTATCGCGTTTACCCATAATGGAAATCATAAAGGTATGCCATAAATGAGAAATACAGAAGCATAAGGAAAATATAAACATAATATATATCATATATAAATATAGTGATATCTTAATGTCCACCATGAGAGGTGTTAAAAGAAGATTGAATAATCATCGTTTCGTGAGGCTGTAATTCGCCACCCATAGAAACAGTACGTTCTTTAACAATTAGAAAAAGGTGTGTGTAAGTGTAAATCAAATCCTTCTCATAAAAACATCCTAGTATATTGAAGATACTGGTGTTGTTACAAAATAAAGGAATAAAAAGAGTTTAAGTGGTTGGAGAAGAAAAATAAAACAAAAGAACACAAGGGAAGACATTACCTTTAAATCGGGTAACTCTTTTTTATTTAAGCCAAAAGCTTCCTTGGGAATACTTCTGCACAAAGTGAGGCTTCTAGGAGTAAGAGAGAGAAGTTTAGAGAGTATTTGGGCAGAGGTTGGCCGAGACAAATGGCATTGAAGGTGTGAATAAGGTGGTAGAGGTGGGGCCTTTTATAATAGGAGAGGAGGGACACTCTTGGAATGTCATGAAATGTTACATTATTATGAAATGACTTTCAGATTTCAAAGGTCCCAAAATTATATATTTGTAATATAAGGTGATAAGGGTTATAAATATACTCATCCAACAGGTTTTTGACAAGTGTATGTTTTAGATTTTACATTATCTTTTCATTTTATTTAAATCGTTAATTAATGAGGTAATCACAGTATCATCATGGTGTGATAAATAAATATATTTATTTAATGCCTAAAAATTATAAAAAAATTACCATGATGTAGGAAATATTTTTAGATTTCCAATTGATATTTTTAGTCTAAAAGATAACTTTTATAACCCCTTGTAAGAATTGTTTTAGTAAAACAATACATGTTTGTGACACTTTTATTTTTACTTTAAATAAAAAGTTATTAATGTCATTTTATTACCCAAGTGGCTCCATGGGGCCCCCAAGTTGACCCATGGATTGTATTGGTCGGCCATGTCTCATAAAATAATGTTAGGACAAGTGTAAAGGTAATTTCATATTATTATAACATTATATTTACCTTAAATTACACTAATTACCTTTAATCGTGATTAATAAAACTTAACAGTTACTATTCACCAAAAAATTATTTTAATCCCATTGAAAAAAATTTTAATTCCTAATGAAAACCATGTATGTAGGATTTTTTAAAATCAAATCACAGAAGCGGTAAATTTTCATTTAAACAAAAAATCAGTTTTTTAACTACCACTTAGTGGTTTCACTATTCATCAAAAATTGAAGTTTTTCAAAAAAATACCAAAAATTCACCATAAGCTATATTTGATATTCTGAATTAAAAAATGATGCATATTTTAAAAAATTCAAAACATATAAGTTGCATTAATTAATTTAATAATTAATTCCCATTGTCAAAACAAATAGCGTATTTTTAAGAAACAATATCAATCAAAAGACTGACAATTGTTTATGTCCAATTTCAAAGTGAAATTAATTCCAATGAAAACCATTGGATAAAATGGTCAAATTATATTCTAATTATACTTTAAAACCACTCAATATTATAATTTATCACTATAAATTATTTTGATTAAAAAAATTGTTTCTAAGTATTTTTCACTATTCATCGAAAATTGGATGTTCTCAGAAAAATACCAGAAATTCAACATAGGATAATTTCGATATTCCGAATACAAAAATGAAGTCAATTTTGAAATATAAAATTTATATAATTTCAAAAAGTGGGTATTAATATTCATAACGGCTACTTTGATTGGTCGCGGTGTGTTAGATTCTCGAAGTTGCGTATAATGCAAGCTATTGTATTATTGAAAGAGAAGCGTACCGTGGAAGCTTGGGGTGTTAAATTATCCCCTCCTTCAATAAATTGAATCCTAAAAATTTTAAATCTTTATTCAAAAATAAAAGTTTGAAAGTAGAAAATACCTTTGTGGAAAACCCAGATCAGAAATAGGGTTAATAAAATTTAGTCTTAATAAGAGGGAAATGGAAATGAGAAATTCACCACCAAATTATGATCTCGATTAGGAGAACATTGGTGGAAATTAGAGAAAAATAATATGAGGAAAAATGTAAATATTTGTATGGAGTGATTGAGGTCATCAATCACAGACAAGTGTAAAATTGAGGGCCTCAAAGCCTTCAATCCATGTTGATTTAAAATATCATCAGTTCAACAAAACATAAGGTATTAGGATAACACATTTTTTGTTTTAATATACTTTTCCTAAAGTTTAAGAATTAATTTATTCATAGAATAAGAGATAGGTATACATATATATATTCTTGACAAGTAGAGTTTCAACCTTCAACTAATTTCTACCACAAACTCAACTTTCACTCAAAAAGATAATAGAATTCAAAAATATTATATTTATCCTAATCATACAAGGTTCAAAATATTAACACATACCATTTAGATTAGGAAAACTATTTTGTAATAACCAGGGACTTCCTGTATGCTAGTGGTAGGTAATAAAGGCCTGTCACACTATGGTTGTGGGTTCGATTCCTACAGCTTTGTCCGACGTGACGGGTTATCCCCCATCCTGTAGGTTGTCCTTTTCCTAAAACTATAGTATTATAATATTCCAAAAATAATATTCAGAAATGTTTTAACCTTAAACAATACTATCCAAAGTTAAACTTAATCCATTATAAACTTTATAGTTATCCAAAATACCTCTGTTCAGACTTTCTCTAAAAGGTCTCTAAATTCCAAAATCAATTCATCAGATTCCCCAAACAAAGTAAAGATTCTATTATTGTCATATAATAAAAATATGATTACCTTCATCATATTAAAACCTTAATGAAAACAACAAGTAATTAAGTACAATAATTATATATATCACATTATTCTTATAACCATAATATAGTTCTTGAGTCCAATAACACAAATACAATAATTATTCCACTTCAACTGTAGTAACAGCAAAAGATTGTCCATGATCCCTTGGCCTTTTCTGAGGTAAGTTTCCTTGGAATTAGGGAATTCATTTTCATAATTCCCAATTTCTCTAGAATTGCAGCATTCAACATTGATAGCCTCTTTCTTTCCCTTGCAATCACGAGCCTGGTGACCTTTTTCTCCACATTTATAACAAACTCCCATTCCTTTTAGGAAAGCACCGGGGTGATTCTTCCCACAATTTTCGCATAATGGAAAATACTTATTTCCCATTTTCCCTTTATCTATCTCTTGTTCCACCATTCTCTTCTTCTCTTGCTTTACTTTATTGTCATAAGATTTAGAGAATTCCTTTTCTGTCTTGATAACACACGAGACTATATCTTCATACAACGAGAAATATTGTGAGAATAAAGCTCGACAGAGAAATGGTTTTAACCCATAAAAGAAACAATAAATCTTACTTATTGGGTTACGTATATAATCTGCAGCATGCCTCACTAACCTTGTAAAGTTAGCCCCATACTTTCCGACATTCTCATCCTCCTTCTGCCTCAGACTCAGAAATTTCCTTTCCGTATCTGCTCGATGGTCATGTGGAAAGTATTTTTATAAGAAAATTTCCTTAAACTCCCTCCATTCCATACTTGATACTTCTTCATCTACCTTTGTGTTTTGAATCAGCGACCACCATTGATCGGCATCTCCAGTGAGGCGGTAAACTGCCATGACAACTTTCTCCCTTTCACTACTCCCCAAGGCATGGAATATTTTCTCTAAATATTTTATCCATTGATCAAATGCTAATGGATTTGTACCCCCATTAAATATTGGTGGTTGTTGCCTCATGAAACGATCTAACATTGATCCTCCACGTTGCGGATTAGGGTGCTCCATACGAGTAAGGTTATTATTCATAACCTGAGTGAGTTGTTCCAGTATGGTGATAAGTTGATCAACACCAGTTGTATCACCAGCTCCACTATAATTATCTTTAGCAGGAGGGAAATCCCTACATGGAGTGAATGCATTGATACCGTTTTCATTCCTTCCACTAGGTTCCATTTCTAAAAAATGGCATAAACTAGATCAGTTTATGAATCGAAATACAAAATAACAAACTTGCCAAACACCTAACATAAATTGAACAGTTTATGGATATAATCCATAATCATAAAAAAAAATTCTTTGAGGAACTATATACTCATAAACCCTTCATAATGGTTTGTAAAGAAATCATGAATTATCCTAAGAATATCCCCCAGGAGTGTCGTAACCAAGAGTGCAGCAAGGCCCGTTGTCATGCACCAGTTCCCGTTCGAGTATAGATCAAAGCGGTGTTTTCGGGTTTTACCCGAAGGTACATCTGTGCCAGAGCCGCCTCTACCTGCTCGTATCCAGACAGGGATGTATTTCTTGGAAAACTCACAAAATCTCTACAATACCAAAATTCTAGGAAGTTCTTATATACTAATCCTCAAAGTCTATCTTAGGGCTATGTGCTCTAGTTAGAGTTTATCTAAATCTAGCTTCCAAGGTTAGTACTAAAATTCCTCTGATACCAACTGTAACACCCCGACCCTAGTTACCCAGAGTCAGTGCATTATTACGTAACATTGGCATGATCACAAAAGATAAAGTCTTGGAAGACCGATTAGTTTAGTAGCCTTGGAAACACTATATACATTCATAAATGTTACATTACATCATAAAGTGAAAAACTACAATAACATAGTCTTCATAGTCCACATTCATATCCCATTCAGACTATCCCTCCAGGTCTATCATAAAATAAATCTTCACATCCTGTAAAAATTAAAACATTTAAAGGGATGAGCTCAGATGCTCAGTAAGGATAACAATATAGCGGAAACTTTCATAAATAAAAATAAACATTTAAGGCAGTGTATAACTAAAACAAAATCCTTTTAAACTTGAACTTAAGCATCATATGGAAAAAGTAAAATTAAATAATTCAATTTACTTATTCACATGGATATTCTACTAGTCGAATAATCACATGCAATATCAATATCCACTTTCATAATGATGGAATTCATAATTCCAGACTATCATAACCACGTAACCAAGGCCGCGTGCCAAGATTACAAATTATATTTTGTCAAGGCATCGTGCCAAGACACTAGTTTTTCTCATGAGACCTACCAATGCATCGAGGAGCTATAGAGGGCTCCACTCATCACTTGTTAAGTCCAATGCATTCCTCATATGAATAGGTTTAAACATATCATAATCCATAACATAATCGTATCACATAAAACATGTATAAAGGAAATATAAAATTTCCACATTTCAATCACAAGATATCAATACAACACATTGACATAATAAAAACATTATCAAAACCATTTTTAATACCAAAATAAAAGAAAATTAAAACTTGGTATTTATTTTTCATTTAATGGAAGTTATGGCTTTTAGAGGAAGCCGAAATTCAAATAATGGTCATGGCAGCAGAGAAGTCGTTATCGCTGCATACATACGACAAAAAAACATTCCCTTTTTTCATTTAGTAAAATGCTTTGTATAAAAAGAGTCATTTTGAATAAATGTAAAATTCAAAGGGGTTTATACACCGTATAAAATAAAGTTGTGTATAAAACAAAATATGCCTCAATGAAAGGAGATTGAGACGAAGTCCCTTACCTCATGTCTGACTTGACTCGATCGTTCTTTAATGTCCTGAATAATAAACTAGAGTTAATTTATACTTGATTAAGAACCTTTTTAAAGTTTAGTATTACTTTTATATCACTTATTACCATGTTATGAACATTATGTAGTCATTTAAGTTAATAATGGTCGTTTTGTCGATCTTTGGTACTTGAGTCAAAAATAAACTTCTTGTAATTACAAGTTGTTCATGTGGTAAAATATCCATTAAATCCAGAATTATATTCATGATTTAGATATCATACAAATCATATATATCCAATATATATATTCATTTATAATATTACATAACATTTAGAGGTAAGAAATGAAATGCACCGTTCAGGGAGACGGTAAGCCGTACGTACGCATGAACGCTACTTTCATTTATATTTCTTATTTAATGGAATGAAATCATAATGATATAAAGGTGTATTATAATTCCAGTATAATATCATATATAATATTATTTACTCCATCCTCTACACGTTCCACATATGACATTAATGATTGAAATCACTTTGAGGGGGCGGTAGTCCGCACTTCCTAAAATGAAATTATCACATTTACCCATAATGGAAATCATAAAGGTATGCCATAAATGAGAAATAAATAAGAATAAGGAAAACATAAACATAATATATATCATATATAAATATAGTGACATCTTAATGGCCACCATGAGAGGTGTTAAAAGAAGATTGAACAATCATCGTTTCGTGAGGCAGTAATTCACCACCTATAGAAATAGTATGTTCTTTAACCATTAGACGAAGGTGTGTGTAAGTATACATAAAATAATTCTCATAAAAACATCATAGTATATTTAATATAATGGTTTTGTTACAAAATAATGTAATAAAAAGATTTTAAGGGGTTGTAGAAGCAAAATAAAACAAAAGTACAAAAGTGAAGACATTACCTTTAAATCAGGTAACTCTTTTTGATTTAAGCCAAAGGATTCCTTGGGAAGACTTCTACCCAAAGTGAGGCTTATAGGTGTAATAGAGAGAAGCTTAGAGAGTATTTGGGAAGAGGTTGGCTGAGCCAAATGGCTTTGAAGGTGTGAATAAGGTGGTAGAGGTGGGGGCCTTTTATAAGAGGAGAGGAGGGACACTCTTGGAATGTCATGAAATGTTACATTATTATGAAATGATTTTCGGATTTCAAAGGTCCCAAAATTATATATTTCTAAGATAAGGTGATAAGGGTTATAAATATACTCATACAATAGGTTTTTGACAAGTGTAAGTCTTATATTTTATATTATCTTTTCATTTTATTTAAATCGTTAATTAATGAGGTAATCGCTGCATCATTATGGTGTGATAAATAAATATATTTATATAATTCCTAAAAATTATAAAAAAATTACCATGATGTAGAAAATATTTTTAGATTTACAATGGTTATTTTTATATGAAAATATAACTTGAATAACCCTTTGTAAAAATTGTTTTAGTAAAACAATACATGTTTGTGACACTTTTATTTTTACTTTAAATAAAAAGTTATTAATGTCATTTTCTTACCCAAGTGGCTCCATAGGGCCCCCAAGTTGACCCATGGATTTTTTTGGTCGGACATGACTCATCCAATAAGGTTAGGACAAGTGTAAAGGTAATTTCATATTATTATAACATTATATTTACCTTAAATTACACTAATTACCTTTAATCGCGATTAATAAAGCTTAAAAGTTACTATTCACCAAAAAATTATTTTAATCCCATTGAACCACATTGTACTTCCTAATGACAACCATGTATGCCGGATTTTTGAAAATCAAATCACAGAAGTGGTAAAGTTTCATTAAAACGAAAAATCAGTTTTTCAACTACCACTTAGTGGTTTCACTATTCATCAAAAATTGAAGTTTTTCAGAAAAATACCAAAAATTCTCTCTAAGCTATATTTGATATTCCAAATTAAAAAATGATGTCTATTTTAAAAAATTCAAAAAATATAAGTTTCATTAATTAATTTAATAATTAATTCCCCTTGTCAAAACAAATAGCGTATTTTTAAGAAACAATATCAATCAAAAGATTGACAATTGTTTATGTCCAATTTGAAAGTGAGATTAATTCCAATGACCAACATTGGATAAAATGGTAAAACTATATTCTAATTATACTTTAAAACCACTCAATAGTATAATTTATCACTATAAATTATTTTGATTAAAAAAATTGTTTTTAAGTTTTTTTTCACTATTCATCAAAAATTGGATTTTCTCAGAAAAATACCAAAAATTCAACATAGGATAATTTTGATATTCCAAATCCAAAAATGAAGTCCATTTTGAAATATAAAATTTATATAATTTCAAAAAGTGGTTATTACTATTCATAACAGATACTTTGATTGGTCGCGGTGTGTTAGAATCTCAAAGTTGCGTACAATGCAAGCTATTATATTATTGAAAGAGAAGCGTACCGTGAAAGCTTGGGGTGTTACATGCATAGTGTGGTTACCTAATGTAACCTGACATTAATGAGGACTAAAGAGGTCTCGATCACACTACACACTTGTATGTGGTTGGGCTTGAAGACAAAATGTCTGGGCATCACTACGTATCTCATGAGAATGATAATCAAGCCACACATAGTTATGAAAATTACATGTAGTTTAACTTCATGAATTAAGGATAAATTCAAACCATCGTGAATTGATGGGGACATTTCATTTGGCCTAGAGAGTGGAGGTCTGGTCATCACTACATATCTTATAGGGATGATAATCAAACCACACATAGTTCTGGGGAGGCTGTGTAGTTTAACTTAATGTATTAAATAACCATGGTATGCCTTTTATGGTCTTGGATCTGGTATTGTAATGGTCGTGTCATGTACCTTTATGCCGTTCTTATGAGGATAGGTCCTTAATGCAATTCCTAAGCTCTCGTGAGCTATGATCGGTGTGAGAAACAAGGAAAAACATTGATCTTCCTTTAGTGCAGGGATATAAAAGGGGTATAACAGAGGAATTTTGTACCATGTAGTGTATGGACCAATATGTAGAATCAATAAGTCCCTACGAATCCCAATATAAATTGGAATAAATTAGTACATAGTTCTAGAAGGACTATGCAGTTTAATTTCATGAGGTGAGGATGTGGGTGACTCGATGTGAATAGAAAGGGGAAACTGTGAATCCATGAAGTTTTATGTCATACAATAAGGATATTGGATCACCCATTGTGAGAGGAAGATAATCCTTTGGCTGGGCCTAGAAATTGAGGTTTATGTGTCACTACATATCCTGTGATGATAGAAATCAATCCATATGTATTTCTTGGGAGATCGTATAGTTTAACATCTTGCGGTAAGGATAGCCCCCATACAGTTTAATGTAATGTGGTTATGAATAATTTTTATAGTTTAACATCATGTAATTAAGAAAAAACATTCTATAAAATTTAACGTCATGTGACGAGGATGATTGATGGTACTTTCACTGATGTGGATGCCCTATTGATGGAATCTATGCAAAGTATTTCTTGAGAAATATTTCATTGGTGGGAGGTGTGACATGCTCCCCATCCATGGTGGACAATGAATAGGCTCCATTATGATAGATATTATGTATTATGTAAGGTCTTTCCCACTTTATCTCTAATTTCATGGGCTTATTTCCTAGTATCATTGGGGTTTTGAGAGCCAACACCAGTTCTCCTTGGAGAAATGAACAGAGGTGAAATTTTTTTTATTGAACTCTTTTTCTATTCGATTCTGGTGGACCTCCATATTGTTCAATGTGTGCAAATGTTCTTCATATAACTATTCTAACTCATCTAGATACTTTTGATATTGTTCATACTCTGATAGTTGTATACAAATGGCTATTTGGAGTGTAGGAAACTGAACCTCTATGGGTAGAAATGCATCATCCCCATACAATAGTGAGTATATCATTTCCTGTGTAGAAGTACGTGTGATGGTATGGTAGAACCATAAAGCATGGAAGAGTTTATACGAACAAGAATTCTTATCTTTGTTCAACATATCATGAAATATATTTGATAGATTATTATTAAAGACCTCTATCTATCCATTTTTCGCTGCATGATAGCAAGACGAGTGATTGAAATTGATGTTGTAATCCTAGTAAATATTCTTCACCTTCATGGAATAGAATTTTTTGTCATTGTCTATCAATATTGTGTGAGGGACTCTGAACCTGGTGATGATATGGGATTTCATGAAGTTGACAATATTCTTCATCTCAAATTCCTTTAGGGGTATAACATTGGACCATTTAGAAAATAATTCGATAATAGTAAGTATGTACTTGAACTTCTTAGCTATGGATGGGGGATATGGCCCCACAATATTCATCCCCCAAATAGAGAATGGCCAGAAATATTTAGTTTTGTGCTGTAATTCTAGGGTCTTATGGATGAAGTTTTCATGAATTTGGCATGCATAATTTTTTTTAGTGAATTGTACATAGTCCTGTATAATTGTCTTCCAGTAACACCCATATCTTCTGATTTAGTGGGAGAGCCTGATTCTATATTGGTGGGTGCCACAAGTTCCTGTATGAACTTATTCCATGACGATATGAGCTTCTCCTTATTCTATGCACCTGAGGAAAATTCCATCAAATCCATGCTTCTAGAGTATTTTTTGATCATTTGAGCCATCCTATAGAGTGAAGTTTTCTGCCTAGCATCGAATATATTCCCTTAAAGCATGGTTTTTTGGGAGAGTTTCATATTGAAGATAGCTAATTATATGCTCCATCCATCCAGGGGTGGTCATTGGTTCATCATGATCTGAGGTGGTGTTGACCTGATTGATCTCTTCCATATCACATGTGATTATTGATGAGACCATTCTTCTATGTGTGATATGGAAGGTTGATTTCTTCTGATCAAGGTTGGTGAATATGGTGATTTCATTAGCCAGTGCATTGGTATGAGCATTATGTGACCAAGGAACATAATTCAAGGTGGGATCGAAGGAGAATTCTTCCACCAATCCGCTGATGTATCTAGTGAGGGGGGACAACTCTTCATTCTTAATGTAATATTCATCATTGATCCACTTTATCACTAGTTCTGAGATCCCTTTGATATTCAAGTAGGCAATGTGCAGCTGTAGGGTGAGTTCCAATCCAACTATGAGGGCTTGGTACCCAACCTCATTATTTGTGAAGCCTTCAGACAATGAGAAAGAGTAGGGAAAAACTGCTAAGTCTGGAGAGACAAATACAATCCATAGACCGACCCAATTGAGTTACAACTTTTCCATTATTGAGCCGAAGGGACTCCAAGAGGCGCCATAAAAATACATCTCCCATGTCTAAGGAGTGTCATGGGAATAAAAAATCTCTTCATCAAGAATCTTGGTCTCCTCTAGTGTATTTTTCGGGGGTGGGTTGTATTGCGAGGAAGTCAGTCAAGGCTTTCCCTTTTACTGACCTCTAAGATACGAACTAAAATTCCTATTACACCAAAATGACTACCCATCAAGCCAAGTGCCCATTCAACATAGGTTAGGCCATGATATACTTGAGTGGATCAGTACGAGAGACCAAGTAGACTTCATGGTGTTGCAAGTAATGCCACAACTTTTTCACTGTGAATATGGGTGTAAGTAAGTTCTTTTAAATATCATAATATCATGTCTCAATACCTACCATGGTCTGTATGAGGTAGCAGAGACTTTTATTTCTCCCAACATCATTATTTTATATGGGGAGGGTTACCAATGAGCGTTCCATGGAATCCATATATAATATTAGTGGAATCCCTTCTACTGAAGGCATTAAAATTGGTGGACACAACAATTACTACTTAATACTTTTGAAGGATTTTTGACATTCATTTACCCATTGGTAGGAGACTCCCTTCTTTATTAGCATCATGAAGATGAGGGAATTGTTATCCCGGTTTGCTATGAATCACTGAATTTAGGCGATGTGCCGTTGGAGTCCCCCCAGTTCTTTGAGATTTCTAGGGGTGACATTGCTAATATAGCACTGGTCTTTTCTAGGTCAACCTCACTGCTATGGTGGCATATCACAAAGCTAAGGAACTTTCCTGATGTCACATTGAAATCACAATTTAGCATATTCATCTTTAGACTGTGATGTCATAGCTTGTCAAAGATTGATTAGAGATCCATGAAGTGATCTCATCGTTGTTAGGATTTGATGAATAGGTCATATACATAACACTCAAATATCCTCCCTAGGAATGGATTAATGATGCGATACATGGCACACTGATATATGGTGTTGAAATTCTTTAATCCAAAGGGAATGACCTGGTAGTAGAATATCCCATGGAGTGCCTTCAAGGTAGTGTATTCTTCATCATCGGGGGCCATTTTGATCTGATTGTACCTAGAGTACCCGTACATGAAGAAAAGGGCTTGGAAGATACCAGTTGCATTGATCAAGAGTTATGTGATCGGCAATGAGAAATAATCCTTTAGGAAATACCGATTAAGGTCTCTAAAGTCAATTCAGACCATAATCTTCCCATTCTTCTTCTTGATAGGGATGATGTTGGAAATTCATCTTAGGTATTTTACTTCTTGGAAAAATTTGGATTTGATCAATTTTTTAACTTCTACTTCTACATTGGTGGTTGGAAAGGGGTGCATTCCCTTGGATTCCTTCTTGAATCCTCGATGATCATTGGAAAATCTGAGATGGTGTGTAGCCAGATCTAGATTCAATCTGGGAATTTCTGTATAGTTCTAGGAAAACACATATCAATTCTGCTTTAGAAATTCAATGTAAATTTCTTTCTCTTCAGGGGGAATGGTGTTGCTAATCATAGTTGGTTGTTGATCTTCTTCTCTTCCTAGTTTGATCTGCCTGAGCTCATATATGGTGTTGGAAACACCTTCCTTGAATGATGGAGGTGTGTTTATGAGATATTCCTCATATTCATCCATTTCTAAGTATATAGAGACATCTTTAGGTGAGGATGGAAACCTATGTGCCTCAACATCACTATTAGGGAGAGGGAGGCCATGGGAAGAAACATCATCATCCCTTACCATTTGAGTTTTCACAGAGAGATGCTAGAGTTGATTTTCAATGAGGAAAGGAGAGTCTTGGACCTTTGGAATTGAATCCACTATTTCTAACATGTTCATGGGTAGCAAATAATCATCATAGAGCATGCTCCAGGGATATACAAGGGCAGTTCCTAAGCCATTGGGAGCTGAAACCTATATATCATCATCCACCATTAGTTTATTACCTCCCTCCTGGTATAAATCTGCTTCAGAATATGTGGCTTCATAATTATTGAAGGGGGAACTATCACCATGTAGTATTCCAACCTTTCCATTGATGGGGTACTTCAAATGTTTATGGAATGTCAACGACATTTCCAAGTGTCTATGGAGCCAGGGCCTTTTGATTAGGACATTATATGCAGTGTCTTTCTGGATAACCTTAAAATCAAAATCAGATGTGATATCCCCTAATTGGATCTCAAGTTTGATCTTATTGAGGGGAATTTTCTCATGATTATCATACCCCAATATGGATAACTTTATTGGGGATAAGTCCCCTTCTCCATACCCCAAATATTAGAGAGTTCAGGATGTGATGAGATTGATCCCAGATCCATTATCGATCAGCACCCTTTGGACATTTACATTATCGAGTCTTCATGAAACGTATAAGGGACTAATATTACCTTGGATGGACTCTTCCTGATCTTGATCATTGAATGAGATGGAAACCAGAAAAGAAATAGCCTCCACTTGATAGACCTTGACTGCAATGACTTTTGTCTCAAATTCTTGTGGGTTCCAGAGGGCTTCCAAAAGTACCTCCATGAGTTCTTTTTAAAGTAATAGTGTATCGAGGATCGAGAGTTTGGATAAGACTGAAACTAGCTATTTGAGAACATCATAATTTTTTTACAAAGTTCTACGATTACTAGTATGGGGCTTCTCCTGGGAATGCCGATCAAGGGATGAAGCATATGGTTTAAGAGTTGAATCATCTAAGGTAGATGGACCTAGAGCTTGTGTGGAGGTTGAGGGGGGTATTTGTTTCCAGTGGAGAAGGTCGATTCAGTCTTCCTTGTTGCATGTGTTGATCATATTGAACCCCCACTAAGCCAGTATGAAAGACAATAAGATGAGGGAAACTTCCAGAGGGCTTTGATGCACCTTATTTCCTCCTTTGAGCCTACTGGAGCGCTTCCCTATGAGTCTCAGCTGCATATATGTCCACTATAGGGACATGACTAGGATATTGAGTCCATCCATGCCTGCACTGTCCCCTATATCCCGGTGCATGCGGCCTCCTGTTCCCCTGTTATATGCAGGAAAACCATATTTGGGGGAATAATCATCATCAGAAAAGGGGTTTTTCAAGTGTATCATTTTGACAGAACAAAAGATGAATTATTTGTCCAATGAGGATTCCATTTGGTGGGGAAGTGCCTGTGATGAAGATGTTGCAGGGAAGAAATCTACAAGAATTAGGGATTACTCTATAAAAAAATATGTCTCTTCCTCCTCTATCTCTTCTTGCTTTCCAATGGTCACCCCCACCCTTAGTAGGAACATATGACTTCTCCTTATTGGGTGGTGGAGCTATTGTGAGTTTGTGCAACTATGCTTTCAGAGCACCATGATCTCGATAAACTATTTTCCAAGTCATCTAATTGTCAAACTTTTGAAATCTCATGGCTAGAACATTCTTCCAACCTTAAAATTATTCTGATCTGATGATGGTTATGCAAGTTACTTGATCTAGAGAATTGTCTATAATCACCTCTCTAGAGTAGACCATGCCTTGATGGAAATCCTTAAAGATAAAGAAATTCTAGATATTATAACCAACCTTCTATGGAAAGGGCAGTAATCAGGATGGTCGGTGAGGTTAACTTCATAATTCCTTCTAGGATATGGAAGTGTGAGCATCTTATTATCCATGGAAGCCAAGAAATATCATGGGACTTGTTCATATAGGAAGGATTATAATTTTTTCATCCATTCCCCAAATCTCGGGCGACCCTGTTTTCTCTGTACTTCTGGCCAAGGGAGATTTTGTGGTTGCCACCGCTCGACAAGAGGTACCAGGTGGTTTGGAGCTTGTCTGGGTGCTTTAATGGGCACCACCATAGGCTTGAGAGAAACAAATTAAGCTTATTATATGCTTGAATTTTTCTCCTCTGCTGTGGGAATGAGTCAGGACGTGGATCGAGTCCACTAAATGGCATCTTCAAGATGTTGTGTTATTTCAAAAAACTCTCAAAACCCTCTTGGATATTTCATGGGTATTATGGGCATCTATAACTCATCCCTGAGATTTTAAACATAGAGTTTTATTAGATATTCCTGAGATATGGAGATGCTGATAGAATAAGTCAAAACCTTCCAATTTTCTATGAAATCAGACACCTTCTCATTCTTGAATTTCTTGAAAATTTTCATGTCGATGATTTTTGTTTTCCTTAGTGTCAAACTGAACTGATAAAGTAATTGATGATGAAGGACTTACCATATTGTAACAGATCCTTCTATCAAACTACTATACCAAACAAAGGCTGGCCCTGTCAGGGTCTATATGAAACACCACAACTTTTTCGCCTCCTATTGGTCTTGAGGGTCCATTGTCGACCCACATCGGGACACAAAGTGTGTGAGATTTTTCTTAGGATTTCTTGCACTATCAAAGGTAGAAAATTGAGGGTTTCTGAAGTTGGGTGGAGGTGGGGTGTCATCCACCCATTCAGGATATGGCTTCCTATTAGGATACATAAGTTCACGTTGCCCCTCCTTGGCTTTCATATGATTATCCAAGGATACAATGGGGGTAAGTATCTCTAGGGGAACAACTTTCTGAGCCACCTCCCATCAACAGGGAGAGGGTGGGGTCTAATGATGTGGTCCTATATTCATCTACCACTGATCCTCTATTCATCCTATAACTGATGGATTACCATGGTGAGGGAGAGGCTGTCATTGCAATAGAGGGAAGTCCCAATCATCTTAATCTTCCTCATTTATATATACTGGATTCCTTGATTCAAACCCATTATGATATTTAGATACTACTCTTACTGGTGGATCATCCATGGGTGAAATAATATTCATCTTGGGATAGAGATGGTACCCAGTGGGAATTTTTCCCCTGATTCGATCTTCATTGAGTTGTCAGAGAGCTCATATTTCACTCTCGTATCATGACATCTATTATTTTTCAGATGGAAACTAATATGTAATTGTGTCTTTCCATTTATATTTGAAAATATTCCGCCAAGGAGGTAATTTTGTTTTATTTTCTACTGCCAAATTTTGAATCCTTATTTAGTTCTAGGTCCGCACAACCTCATTTGGTGCATCCAAATCACCCTCCTCTCCAAGTATGTTGTCCATGTTTCAGCCCTCTGTATATTCATCTTAATCAATTAATTCCATGTTAACAGTGAAAAAATTCATAGAGGCATATTAGGAAATGGTGTTCATGCAATTGATTTCCATGCAATAATCTGATCCTACATGGATTCCATCAGGGTCGTTATTCGAACCCTTGGACTTAATGAGATGCTTTGGATTGCGACCCTAGCGGGGTCTGATTTTCTTTTTCATACGCTCCACTCCTCTCGGGTTATGAATAGTGACATTGAGGGAGTTTTCAGTCATGATTACCAAATGATCCCCAACCTACAAAGTTTTGTCTTATGGTGGGAGGAACTGGTGGGATGCTAACCATTGATTCCTTCCTCCCAACCTTGAGAATGCTAATTCCCTCTGTGGTGTTGATGATGATCAAAATGCCCAATCCCTATGGGGTGGGGGTCATTTGGGGCCACCATTGGAATCAATTGGTCCTATTGTTGAGGATCCAATGACTTCAGTCAGGGAGTTGATGATTCTTGGGATGGACATGAAGATATAATTTCCCCCATGCCAGTGGGATGGGGATGATCTAGAATCACCGATGATGTCTCCAGGGTCCTTTTAGGGGGAAATAATCCTAGTTATGGTGATTGAGATATAAATCCCCCAACCCAGTGGGGTTCACCTGCGGCTACCGAAGGTATGTCCTGAATCATTTTGGGAATTGATAGGACAAGGGGTGGAGGCAGTAGTAGATATTCTCCTAGCCTAGGGGGATGAGTCCACTCCTGGAAGGATGGTGTGGAATCTTCTATTGCAGTCTCCATGATGTGGCATAGTTGTACTCGCATGGGATTTGGGTGCGATGACAACCCATGATGAGGATCGTTTCTTGCCGGATGTTGTATGGGTGATCAAAAAATTGATCTCCATGTTCATAACTTCCTAATATTTTCTTTAGGGACCATATTTGAATTCCTATTGGCTATGCTCCCTCCTCATCTGTGGTGTATGGGAACCGTTGGAGTGGGGGAATTCTGTTGTAGTGATCAACTAACCTAAGCATTACCTTGTCACGACCCGCCCTCGGGGTCCATGCCGTGACTACCCCAAGCCCGCCTTCCATAGGCCAGGGGCTGGCGACTAGCACCAAGGCGTAAATCCCGGTAAAAAGGGAAGGCATTGCCTTTGTAAAGTAAACAAACACCACAGAGTAAGCAAGCGGAAAGTAAACACTAAGTAAAAACAGAGTACAACTGAAAGTGTGGAAAAGTAAATGGGCCAGTATACAACCCAAACTGAAAGTAAAGTACAACTCGAAAGGGAAAACAACAACTGTAAGTAAAAGCCGCTACACCGAGCTGTCCACTGGAAATCCCACCTGAAGGGTGGGTACATATAGCTCCACTGCTCCACGGGTCCCGCCGTCCGCTCCGAGCACGTCCCGCCCAGTGGTCCACCTCCAGGTACCGTCATGCTCTGCAAGCCTCAGCTAAGATCAATGCTGTCCGTCGTCTGCAACCAACACAACGTAGTGCGGGCAAAGCCCGTGCAGGGGTGAGTATAAGCTACTCAGTAGGGACCCCGAGACCCCTGAAGGTCTCTCAAATCCACAAAGGATAAACCACGAAGAAAGGTACAATCACGAAGTAACAACCGACACTGCTTAGGTATATGCCCATACATATACCTAAGTCGTCAATTTCAAATACGCTCCAACCTCCGAGCCCGAGTACAACTCAGTCCACACAGGAAAGTAAACGTATTTCACACAGGAAAACAAAACGTAATCCACACAGGATAGCACAACACAATCCACACAGGAAAGCAACATGATTCAGCTCACACAGGTATACTTCTTCAAAAGACGATAAATATGATCTCTGATCCATCTAAGTCGTCGGACCCACGAAGGATCGATAGGTAACTAACCCCCGCAAAAGACCCACACAGGATCGGGCCCACATAGGACCTGTAGGCGCTGGTTCACACAGGACCGCTGAGCGCAAAGACCCACACAGGATCGGACCCACACATGATCGGGCCCACAGAGGACCTATAGCACTGATCCACGTAGGATCGCTGAGTGTTGTAGTCGTCGTCGTCGAATCCACACAGGATCTCTGTACTGTCGTCGTCGCAGTCACAGTAGCAGTAGTAGCAGTAGCAGTAATAGTCACAGTTGTAGCCAGCACTAGGGTTCCCGCACACAACAAGCTCGTTAGGAGGGTCCGCTCCACGACCCGAGAGGCTGATACATCAACTGTCACAAATTCCAGAGTTGATGTATCCAAAAGTTCCGTATCGTCAACAGGAACTCAACGCAACAGATGGCGAGTCGATCGGACGCCCGGTCTGAGAGTTATTGGCATTTTCGTCCCCGGGGCCCGGTTGGTTTTGAAGGCAAAACCAACCCGAACGTACTCCACCAGCATCCAAACCTCGGGAGGAGTATGCCAAAAGATCCGTCTCACTAAGAGGAACACAACAAAGCTGACGGCACATCAATCGGACGTCCGTAGCTCAAGATATGAGCGTTTCCGCTACGAAGGCCCGATTGGTTTCATGAACGAACCAACCCCGCCGAACTCAAAGTATTTCGAAACTTTGAGTGCGATTTATCAAAACGACCGTCTCGATCCAAGGATCGCGTTTCCGCAGACGGTTCGTCATTCGGAGGTCCGTGGCTCAAGTTATGGCCAAAAGACCGAAACCGTCTCGAAAACGGGGGGTCCGGGTCCGGGCCGACCCGGTCCGACCCCCCCTGGGTCGACCCGACCCGGGTCCGACCCGGCCCGGCCGGCGGCGGCGCGGCCTGGCGCCGATTGTCGCCACGCACGGGGGGCAAAGCCCCCGCTTCATCAAAAAGGCGGCGCGGCTTTTAGCCGCACCTTTGGAAACTGCCCCCCCCCTCGTGGGGGGCCTGCTTTGAAAAGAACCGGGGGGCCGCCTGCCCCCCTCAAGGAAACCGCCCCCCCTCATAAATGGGGGGGGGGGGGTTTAGTGCTGGCCGGGGGAATTAAATTCCCCCAGCCTTTGACCTTCCGGCCGGCCACCTGGCCGGCCGGTTTTTCTCCAACGGGACCGGAAAACCGGTCCCCTTTCCGGCTTCCGACGCCGGCGGCCCGACCGCCGGTCTTCTCGTCCCGCCGCGGCCCGGAACCGGCCGCGGTGTTCGTCGTCCGGCGCGGTGCGACGGCACCGCGCCCCTCCGCCGCGCCTTCGATTCCCTTCGACGTGGCGCGACGGCGTCGCGTTCTTGATGATCCTTCGACGGCGCCGCGCAATATAATCGTGCGATTATCCGCGTGGTGCGACGGCACCACGCCATCTTGTTTCATCCTCAAGATAAATCAACAAGAACAAAGGAGGGGGTTCGGCCATGTTCATGCGGTCCGGGCCCCTCACGTTAAACGATAACACATATTTAAATATCCTCATGTTTTTCATGCTAGAACCACAAACGAGAATAAATAAATAAATTAACAACAACCCCTACCTTGGGTTCAAGTTCGAAGATTGTCAACGACCCGCGGAAGACAACGTCGCGGAGGTCGGGCGTCGCGGTAGTCGTTCGTCAAATCCGATGAAGAAGAGGTACGTCCGAAGAGGTACGTCGTTGGCGAATCTTCCTATGCAGACGAAGGAAGTCCGAGGAAGAAGCGGCGTTCCCTTTCATTGACACGGAAGACGAAGAAGAGAGGAGCGGCGTTCTTCGTCGGAGCTTGAGCGTTCTTCGTCAAAGCTTGAGCGTTCTTCATCAAAGTTAGAAGAAGAAAGAAAAGCTCTCAAAATGGCTAAACAATTCTAACCAAATAAAATAAGCTAAGAGCTTATTTTATTAACTCAACCAAACCTTTTTGAATTTCAAAGGTTTGAAAAAGTTTAAACAACTCAACCTAATTAATAAGCTAAGTTGTCAAAACATTTAAAGAGGGGTTAAAGGAAGTTTGAGAGAAGATGGAAGGTTAGGTTCGTGTGGGCCCCACAACACTTAATCCTCTCAAGGGAGGTTAAGTGGGTGTGGGTCCCACCCCTAACTTCCTTTGAGAGAAGTTAACCAACAAAGTAAAATAAAAAGTGTTCCACATTTTTATTCAACTTTTTTATAATTCTCCCCAAAACTAACTTTCATCCCGCAATAAACGCAACTTCGGAAAAGGTCTCCTTAAGCGAATATCGGCGCTGCGAGTTCATCGGTGTCCTTGGATTTCAATTCCGAGCACCGGATCAAAAGTTAGAAATTCCCACTCGTTCGTTCACTGAACGTACCCGAGCCAAACTTCGGAAATTGATTCCGGGCACTCCGGGCCTCGGAATCAGGTGCCGTCTGAAACCGCGCTCTTGTAAAATTCCAAAGAAAATTAAGAAAAAAATTCCCTTGAATTTTACGGGTCTTTACATTACTCCCACCTCAGGGATTTACGTCCCCGTAAAGATACATCAAAAACTAGGGAAACAAATGAGGGTACTGAGCACGCATCTGAGCCTCCCGCTCCCATGTGCTCTCCTGGAGATTCCCGTGCTGCCATCTGATGCGCACAAGAGGAATCGATCGCCCACATAGGACCCGCTCCTGTCGATCCTCTATCTCCACCGGGACCTCCGTAAAAGTCTCCCCATCGTCAACGTCAAGCTCCCCATGGTCAATGATGTGCGTCGGGTCGTGCACGTATCTCCTCAGCTGGGATACGTGGAAGACGTCGTGCACCCGGTGCAACTGAGGTGGCAGACCCAGGCGATAAGCCACCTCGCCAACCCTGCTGAGGACTTGGAAGGGTCCGATGAAGCGCGGAGATAACTTTCCGCCTTGGCCAAATCTCCGAATACCACGTCGTGGTGAGACCCGCAAGAAGACGTGGTCGCCATCCTCGAACTCCAGTGGCCTCCGCCTCCTATCAGCATATGACTTCTGCCGGCTCTGAGCTGTCCTCATCCGCTCCTGGATGACCTGGACCTTCTCTGTCGTGGCCTGGACCATCTCCGGTCCCACCAGTGCGGACTCCCCAGGGTCTGTCCAGCACAAAGGAGATCTACAAGGTCGGTCGTACAACGCCTCGTACGGTGCCATCCCGATGGTGGAGTGGTAGCTGTTGTTGTACGCAAACTCCACCAAGGGTAGGTGGTCCTCCCAGCTACGACCAAAGTCTAGGACACATGCGCAGAGCATGTCCTCGAGAGTCTAAATGGTCCTCTCTGTCTGACCATCCGTCTGAGGGTGAAAGGCTGTGCTCAGACGTAGCTGCGTCCCGAATGCCTCCTGTAACCCCTTCCAAAGCCGGGAAGTAAATCGAGCATCTCGATCGGAGACGATAGATGATGGTACACCGTGGAGCCGCACAATCTCCTGAACGTAGAGACGTCCCAAGCTCTCCACTGAGCCCTGCTCTCTGATGGGTAAGAAGTGTGCCGACTTGGTGAGTCGGTCAACAATCACCCATATGGAGTCGTGACCTCTGGAAGTGCGTGGAAGTCCAGTCACGAATTCCATAGATATGCCGTCCCACTTCCACTCCGGAACCTCCAAGGGCTGTACCAAGCCTGCTGGTACCTGATGCTCTGCCTTCACCTGCTGGCAGGTGAGGCATCGAGAAACGAACTCTGCTACTGCCTTCTTCATGCCCGGCCACCAGTGCTGTCATCTGAGGTCCTGGTACATCTTCGCCACTCCAGGATGTACCGCCAAAGGAGAAGTGTGAAACTCTCTCATCACTTCCTCTCGCAAAGCGACTGGTACCATGGCACGTCCTCTGAAAAGGATGTCATGCTCTGCTCCAAGGGAGAAACCATCAGGTGCCTGTCCCGAGGATATCTGTGCACGCCGTGTCTCACAGTCAGCGTCCTCACGCTGTGCCTCTCTGACCCGCTGCAGTAGTGGAGGGGTGACTGTGAGAGACTGGAGGAAGGCTACTCCATCTCTATCCACGAAGGATATCTGTAAAGAGGCTAGCTGCTCCGTCGCCTCCTCAAGTAGCTGAATGCCCGTCCTCCTGCTGAGGGCATCGGCTACTACGTTCCCCTTCCCAGGAGTATAGACTATCGCAAAGTGATAGTCCTGGAGGAACTCGAGCCATCACCGCTGTCTCAGGTTCAGGTCCTTCTGCGAGAAGATATACCTGAGACTCTGATGATCGGAAAAGACTGTAAAGCGCTCGCCCATCAGATAGTGTCGCCATGTTTTCAGAGCGAAGACCACTGCTGCTAACTCCAGGTCATGGGTAGCGTAGTTCTGCTCATGCGACCTCAACTGACGTGATCCATAGGCGATCACTGCCCGCTCCTGCATCAGAACACATCTGAGTCCGGTCCCTGATGCATCGCAGTAGACTACGTACCATACTCCTTCCTCAGGAAACCTCAAGATAGGTGCGCTAGTCAATCTCTGTCTCAGCTCCTGGAAGCTCTGCTGACATCTGTCTGACCACACGAAGGGTTTCCCCTTCTTCCTCAAAGCTGAGAGTGGTGCCACAACTCTAGAGAAGTCTGGCACGAATCTCCGATAGTATCCAGCTAGTCCCAAGAAACTCTGAACCTTAGTCACGCTCCTGGGTGGCTCCCATGCTAACACAGCCTCGATCTTCGCAGGATCCACTGCAACTCCCGCCTCAGAGATAACGTGTCCCAAGAAGTGGACCTCACGTATCCAGAACTGGCACTTAGAGAGCTTACCATAAAGATGGTGCTCTCGGAGTGTGTCTAGTACAACTCGCAAGTGATAGGCGTGCTCCTCCTCAGTCATAGAGTAAATCAGAATGTCGTCGATGAAGACCACGACAAACCGATCGAGGTATGGCTGAAAGATTCTGTTAATGAGAGCCATGAACACTTCTGGATCATTGGTTACACCGAAAGGCATAACCAAGAACTCATAGTGGCCATACCGACATCTGAAGGCCGTCTTCTGCACATCCTCGTCTCTGACTCTGAACTGATGATAGCCTGACCTGAGGTCTATCTTCGAGAACCACCATGCTCCCTTGAGCTGATCAAAGAGGTCATCAATCCTCGGTAGTGGATACTTGTTCCTCACTGTCACCTGGTTCAGGCGACGATAGTCAACACAAAGCCGCAGGCTCCCGTCCGCCTTCTTGGCGAACAAAATCAGGGAAGCCCAGGGTGAAACACTGGGTCTGATGAACCCCTTGCCCTGCAAGTCCTCCAAATGTACCCGTAGCTCTCGAAGCTCGGCGGGGGCCATCCGATATGCTGGAGTGGATATCGGGGCTGTCCCGGGGTACAAGTCAATATAAAAGTCTACCTCTCTGCGAGGAGGTAGCCCTGGAACGTCGTCGGAAAAAACGTCCGCAAACTGATCCACCACTGCAGGAAAACCAGGACTCTGCACGTCAACTGCTCCAAGGATGAGGCTAGCCAACTAATGAGTGATGGGCTGTCCTCTCCTCCGCGGAAGTCCATCCTGTGCTGCAAAGGCTCCCTTCTCGCCAGTGAAGGTGAACCTACTCCCGTCGGTGCGTACACACCGCACCTTGCGCCTAAAACAGTCAATCTGCGCATGGACCGTAGATAGCCAATCCATGCCCAAGATGACGTCGTAAGGCCTCGACGCTGCTACAAGAAGATCCCAGCCGAAGCTCTCGCCTCCTAGAGTAAGCTCACACTGCCGGCACTAGTGCGTAATCGTCGAGTCTGCTCCCGTAGGAGTCTCTAGCCGTAAGGATCGAGCCAACGGCTCTGTCGGAATCTCCGAGCTCCGAACAAGGGCAGCGGCTATGAAAGAGTGACTCGCTCCTGTGTCTATAAGAACTGTAGAAACGGTGGAATAGACACAGATAGTACCTCGAATCATCTCGGGTGCGCCGTGGTCGTAGGCCTCTGCTGCCTGGAGCTGTGCCTGTCTCTGCCCTCCAGCTCCCTGTGGTCGGGGTGGACCTCCTGGTGGTGGTGGTGGCAGAGCCTCAAAGTGTCGCCCACCACCGGCTGCTCGTCCAGCTCCTCTGCCTCGTCCGCCTCCTCCCTGCGGACCGCCACGGTCGACCCTCTGCCTCTGCCTCGGTGGTCCCTCAACTGTCTGCTGCTCCTCGGCACGGCGGGTCGGGCAGTCACGAGCCATGTGGCCCTGCCCGCCGCATGAGTAGCACTGTCTGCCTCTCGAAAGACTGGCTCCTCGCTGTGTGCCCCACACTGCTGAGCCAGTGCCCTGAGGTCGTCTGCCCGAAGGTCTGGTCTATCTGGACCCCCGAGTCATCCGTCGACTGCCTGCTGCAGATGACTCTGCCACGTGCCGCCCTGCGGTGGGTCGCTGCGCTGGTGTAGACTCAGCAAGGAAGCTCTCGATCAGGAGGGCCCGCTCTAGTACTCCTGTCTGAGTTGGTATGCTGAGGGAGATCAGCGATGCCCTAATCTCGTGTCTCAAACCCTGCTCGAAGGTCCGAGCCTGGAAGAATGGGTCGCGTACCATGTCGGTCGAGTAGCGCGAGAGATCAGTAAATCTCGCCGAGTACTGAGCGACCGTCATGCTGCCCTGCCGCATCTGAAGAAGCTCCTGGATACGCACCGCACGAAGGGTGGCTGGGACGAACTCTGAGCAGAAGAGGCTCTCAAAGTCCGTCCAAAGTAGAGATGCCTCATCGTGCACCTGGAGCATCAAGCTCCACCATCGTCCTGCTGCTGCGTGTAGTAGGCTCGCAGCGAGGATCACCATGAGGTCTGCTGGTGTCCTCACTAGCCTAAACACACGTACCACTGCCTCCAGCCAGTCCTCGGCTGCCTGGGGATCCGTCTCCCCACGAAACCTGGGTGGTCGCTGGCGCTGAAACTCATGCAGTGCGCTGAGGCGACGTGCATCGTTAGCGGCTGGTGCTGGAAGTATCGGTGGCTCGACGGGTAGAGCTACCGCCGGTGCCACTGCTGACAAAGGGCCCTGCACCGAGGCCTCGTCGCTCGGTGGGCTGTCGTCACACTCGACTCTCGGAACCCTAGCTGGCTGCCGTCGTGGGGCCATCCTGAAAAGGAAACAGGTGAGCCACGGTCAGAACAGTATACCTGGTGAGCTGATATAAGTAATCACAAAGAAAACTTTGAAACACACACGCAATCAATGTTTTCGTGCATTAAGTCGGAAATCAGAAGTCAGGATCCTGGTGTACGGATACGTCGGCCGCCGCACCAACACTGGACTCCCTGGACTGATAACCACACTCAATACGCTAAACATTATTGCTTCACATAGAAAAGATCAGAGTTCGCGGTAGAACCGAACTCCTTTGATACCAATTTGTCACGACCCGCCCTCGGGGTCCATGCCGTGACTACCCCAAGCCCGCCTTCCATAGGCCAGGGGCTGGCGACTAGCACCAAGGCGTAAATCCCGGTAAAAAGGGAAGGCATTGCCTTTGTAAAGTAAACAAACACCACAGAGTAAGCAAGAGGAAAGTAAACAATAAGTAAAAACAGAGTACAACTGAAAGTGCAGAAAAGTAAATGGGCCAGTATACAACCCAAACTGAAAGTAAAGTACAACTCAAAAGGGAAAACAACAACTGTAAGTAAAAGCCGCTACACCGAGCTGTCCACTGGAAATCCCACCTGAAGGGTGGGTACAGATAGCTCCACTGCTCCACGGGTCCCGCCGTCCGCTCCGAGCACGTCCCGCCCAGTGGTCCACCTCCAGGTACCCTCATGCTCTGCAAGCCTCAGCTAAGATCAACGCTGTCCGTCGTCTACAACCAACACAACGTAGTGCGGGCAAAGCCCGTGCATGGGTGAGTATAAGCTACTCAGTAGGGACCCCGAGACCCCTGAAGGTCTCTCAAATCCACAAAGGATAAACCACGAAGAAAGGTACAATCACGAAGTAACAACCGACACTGCTTAGGTATATGCCCATACATATACCTAAGTCATCAATTTCAAATACGCTCCAACCTCCGAGCCCGAGTACAACTCAGTCCACACAAGAAAGTAAACGTATTTCACACAGGAAAACAAAACGTAATCCACATAGGATAGCACAACACAATCCACACAGGAAAGCAACAGGATTCAGCTCACACAGGTATACTTCTTCAAAAGACGATAAAGATGATCTCTGATCCATCTAAGTCGTCGGACCCACGAAGGATCGATAGGTAACTAACCCCCGCAAAAGACCCACACAGGATCGGGCCCACATAGGACCTGTAGGCGCTGGTTCACACAAGACCGCTGAGTGCAGAGACCTACACAGGATCGGACCCACACAGGATCGGGCCCACACAGGACCTGTAGCACTGATCCACGTAGGATCGCTGAGTGCTGTAGTCGTCGTCGTCGAATCCACACAGGATCTCTGTACTGTCGTCGTCGCAGTCACAGTAGCAGTAGTAGCAGTAGCAGTAATAGTCACAGTCGCAGCCAGCACTAGGGTTCCCGCACACAACAAGCTCGTTAGGAGGGTTCGCTCCACGAGCCGAGAGGCTGATACATCAACTGTCACAAAGTCCAGAGTTGATGTATCCAAAAGTTCCGTATCGTCAATAGGAACTCAACGCAACAGACGGCGCGTCGATCGGACGCCCGGTCTGAGAGTTATTGGCATTTTCGTCCCCGGGGCCCGGTTGGTTTTTAAGGAAAAACCAACCCGACCGTACTCCACCAGCGTCCAAACCTCGGGCGGAGTATGCCAAAAGATCTGTCTCACTAAGAGGAACACAACAAAGCTGACGGCACATCAATCGAACGTCCGTAGCTCAAGATATGAGCGTTTCCGCTCCGAAGGCCCGGTTGGTTTCGTGAACGAACCAACCCGGTCGAACTCAAAGTATTCCGAAACTTTGAGTACGATATATCGAAATGACCGTCTCGATCCAAGGATCGCGTTGCCGCAGACGGTTCGTCATTCGGAGTTCCGTGGCTCAAGTTATGGCCAAAAGACCGAAACCGTCTCGAAAACGGGGGGTCCGGGTCCGGGCCGACCCGGCCCGGCCGGCGGCGGTCCGGCGCGGCGGTGCGTCCCGGCCGGCGGCGGCGCGGCCTGGCGCCGATTGTCGCCACGCGCGGGGGGCAAAGCCCCCACTTCATCAAAAAGGCGGCGCGGCTTTTAGCCGCGCCTTTGGAAACCGCCCCCCCCCCCCCCTCGTGGGGGGCCTGCTTTGAAAAGAACTGGGGGGCCGCCTGCCCCCCTCAAGGAAACCGCCCCCCCTCATAAATGGGGGGGGGGGTTTAGTGATGGCCGGGGGAATTAAATTCCCCCGGCCTTTGACCTTCCGTCCGGCCACCTGGCCGACTAGTTTTTCTCCAACGAGACCGGAAAACCGGTCCCCTTTCCGGCTTCCGACGCCGGCGGCCCGGCCGCCGGTCTTCTCGTCCCGCCGCGGCCCGGAACCGGCTGCGGTGTTCGTCGTCCGTCGCGGTGCGACGGCACCGCGCCCCTCCGCCGATCCTTTGATTCCCTTCGACGCGGCGCGACGGCGTCGCGTTCTTGATGATCCTTCCACGGTGCGGCGCGACGGCACCGCGCAATATAATCGTGCGATTATCCGCGTGGTGCGACGGCACCACGCCATATTGTTTCATCCGCAAGATAAATCAACAAGAACAAAGGAGGGGGTTCGGCCGTGTTCATGCGGTCCGGCCCCCTCACGTTAAACGATAACACATATTTAAATATCCGCACGTTTGTCATGCTAGAACCACGAACGAGAATAAATAAATAAATTAACAACAACCCCTACCTTGGGTTCAAGTTCGAAGATTGTTAACGACCCGCGGAAGACAACGTCGCGGAGGTCGTGCGTCGCGGTAGTCGTTCGTCAAATCCGATGACGAAGAGGTACGTCCGAAGAGGTACATCGTTGGCGAATCTTCGTATGCCGATGAAGGAAGTCTGAGGAAGAAGCGGCGTTCCCTTTCGTTGACACGGAAGACGAAGAAGAGAGGAGCAGCGTTCTTCGTCGGAGCTTGAGCGTTCTTCGTCAAAGCTTGAGCATTCTTCGTCAAAGTTAGAAGAAGAAAGAAAAGCTCTAAAAATGGCTAAACAATTCTAACCAAATAAAATAAGCCAAGAGCTTATTTTATTAACTCAACCAAACCTTTTTGAATTTCAAAGGTTTGAAAAAGTTTAAACAACTCAACCTAATTAATAAGCTAAGTTGTCAAAACATTTAAAGAGGGGTTAAAGGAAGTTTGAGAGAAGATGGAAGGTTAGGTTCGTGTGGGCCCCACAACACTTAATCCTCTCAAGGGAGGTTAAGTGGGTGTGGGTCCCACCCCTAACTTCCTTTGAGAGAAGTTAACCAACAAAGTAAAATAAAAAGTGTTCCACATTTTTATTCAACTTTTTTATAATTCTCCCCAAAACTAACTTTCTTCCCGCAATAAACACAACTTCGGAAAAGGTCTCCTTAAGCGAATATCGGCGCTGCGAGTTCATCGGTGTCCTCAGATTTCAATTCCAAGCACCGGATCAAAATTTAGAAATTCCCGCTCGTTCGTTCACTGAACGTACCCGAGCCAAACTTCGGAAATTGATTCCGGGCACTCCGGGCCTCGGAATCAGGTGCCTTCTGAAACCACGCTCTTGTAAAATTCCAAAGAAAATTAAGAAAAAATTTCCCTTGAATTTTATGGGTCCTTACATACCTAGTCCCCTAATTTCACTGGATGCTATAACATTGTAGGACATCATATATGAGGGAATCTAATATTCCAGTGGAGTGAAAATGTGTAATTCTCTATAATTTTCCCATCCTTGAATGCATATTCCTAACATGGATTTAGAGATCAGCTTCTAAATAATGACGATGCAATGGCGACAATTGTGTTGTAGATTTGAGTTGTACTTTTCCAGTTTTGGATATCGATCCATGGAGATAGAGGCCAAGTTAAGCTGGAAACATAGTATACTTATTGTCTTAAGGTGAAAATCACATCCTAGATAAGGGAGATATCGGTCCTTCAGTTTCCCATGAGTAACCCACATATTCTAGCATAGATAAGGAATACACTCCTTTTCTAGCCCGCATGGGATCTCATAGATGGAAGTATCTAGGGGTCCAGAACATTATGGGGAGGCTGTTTCTAGCTAAATCTCTCTATATGTAAATTTCAACCTCATCCTCATTAGACTTACATGCTTCCATCTGACCAGACCATAGAAGATGGCTCTGATGGTCGCCTACTAATGTGATTCACGTGTTTCAGAAAGTTGATGGGGAACCTTATACGATTGACCCCAGTGTCTCAAGAACTTCTATATTCAAAGGTGTTTAGGTTTATTTCACCTCTCTATATAGAGGTGTATGAAAAAGGGTGGATTTCCTTGCCCATGAGAGATATCACCGTGGGGAGGTTGACCACGGTGGTTTTGAGGAGTAGAGTCCCTGCGATCCATCTCAACACTACCCTGAGGAGGAATATTGAGGTAATAAATTCCTTCATATCCCAATTAGATAGAATATATGATAAACTCTTGTGGTATTGAGATTGTTTCTCGAACTACCTCAAGGACACTAGCATTGAGCTTATTATGAATATGGGCCATGCTTTGCATCATGGTTGGAATATGCCGACCCACCTTTTGTGACTGTGCAGGGATATGAGCCAACTATATGATAGTTTACTAAACTTGTATATAACTACCTGGTGTTGTGGGAGTATGATCCCAATACTAACAAGCTATTGGAATATGCTTATATGATTTATCATTATTGATAGGGATGTGAGCCCATCCTGATGCATATTCCATTCCTGCTTGGTAAGCCTCAGTCCAGATAGAAATGTGAGCTGGATCTTGATCCTTTGGGATATGCTGATGGTCTTTCCAGCAGGTGTGTGAGCATACCCTGAGGCATGTGCCACTATCACCTGGTGGGCCTTGGTATGAATCACAGTATGATCCTAGTCTGAATATGCATTCCCCACTAGAATATGCTGACAAACCTCCGGAATGGGATAAGGGATATGAACCTCATCCTGTATTGCCTTAGAAGAGTGCTTGTGTAGTTGTTCATCAGTGGAAGTAGGAATATGAACCTTACTTCTGTGATCTGCTGGATTATGCCGAGGAGATTCAATGATAGGAATATGAGCCTGTCTTGAGGCTTGTTCCACTCTCACATAGTTAGCCTCGGTTAGAATGAGGATATTTTCTTGATCCTAGGCCTTTGGAGTATTCTTCCATGCTTTATTGAAAAGCATGTGCCCACGTCCCAAGGAATATGCCACTCTCACCTGGTGGGCCCCGGTCTGAATGGGTGTTTGAGCCTAGTCCAATGCCTCACCCTTCATTGGAATATACCGATAATCCTCCTAGGTGGGAGAAAAAATGTGCTCTTTCTTCGGTACAACCACTTGATCATGATGATCATATTTTTGAGTTTCCCTTGCTATATGGATAGGAGTATGTACCTGTACCTTTATCTGTAACAGTGCTGGAATATGATGGTGGAGCTCTTCAGCTATTTCTAAAATATGTTTTAATTTTAGAAAATCATGTGTAGGGATATAATCATACACACTTTCTTTCTCCATTATATGTTGATAGGAATCTATGATTGAAGTGAGGATATGTACCCACTTATGTAATCATTATTCCATCAAAGTATATTTATGGGATTTGGGAATGGGGGTAGGAGTATGAGCCTACCCCATGCCTTCTATGAGAATATTCCCACATACTTGTTTTGGTCGAGTAGGGGTTTGAGCCTACTTTCTAGTCCCTACCAGAGTATTCTGTAGGCATTTTTAGGAGTATCATGGATATGAGACCTCACCTAGGTGGCTATGGGAATATGCCTATAGATTTTTTCTGAGTCAGCAGGGACATGATCCTGCTTACTGGTTATTTCTAGAGTATACCGACAATAATCATCAGTAGTGGAGGGAATATGATCCCTCTCTTGAATGTCCAATACCCTCCTCTTTTGATGAGACTTCCATGGAGCTCATGGATGGTAATCAGAGGAAGTTGTGTGTCATATGATACCCCATTAGGTGACTGATGGGTACCAGCGAGATGATGCTGGTGATGATGGTCAGCAGGTGACCTCCATAGTGGTACCTAGACCAAAATATGGACAAATTGGGCTTCCTGTCCTACTTTAATCAGATATTGAAGGCGTCAGTTGTCACACTTCGAGGATAAGCTCCTGAAGTAGTTTTTTATAGCGATAGGGGCTACTAGCTTAGTGAAAAACTTCACTGGGTGATACAGACTCCTTGAATTCCATGCTTGAAGGATCTAATGGGAAGATTCGATAGTCAAGATTTTACCATATTAGTGGTACTCCCAAATCATTGTATTTTCTACCTACCGTTGGAGCTGTCTTATAGGGGAGATCGATTTATAACCCGCGAGGGTTGAAACAATGTATGAGGTACCAGAATGAGTGCTGGATGACAAAGACATTTCCTCAAGTTGGGATGCAATAATCAAAAAAACAATAAGGAAAAAGTTGATCGATCAATTATTTATCGTAGGCATGAAAATGACCAATCAGATATGCATGGTTAACACAATTGTCTAGTATTCCCATTCTACCCACTCTATTTGTGTGGACTTGTCAGTGCAAGGATGGAATTAAAAGAATCCCAGTTTATACTGGTGTTATTACTTTTTTTGTATATGGTTTTCAAAATAATGTTTCTTTAGAGATTATCATTGACATTTTTAGTGCTGTTTGAATATAACTGGCAGGAAACATGGCTCGAAAAATCATAAAACAATCATATATTATTATATAGTTTCAGGCCAGGTCCATTTTTGTTTTTTTTGGGTTTCGACGTAGAACGTTGAATGAGATTCCCTTTGATGTTTTGATTGAGGGGTATTTTATGGGCTCACTCAATCATGTGCATTGGGTTTTCCATTTGTTACTTCTTCCCTAAAAACTCCCAATGGTTCCCTTATCCATAGCTGGGTACATACATTCTTTCCAAAGGCCGGTGGTCATCTGGGTTTTCAAGACCAACGACTATAGGGGACTCACATTGGTTGAGAGGATGGGAGGTCAGGATCATCGCACCCTTTTAGGTGGAGTTGTTACCTACTCCAAGACACTATTATAGGTTTAATATATGTCCATGAATCTCTTTCCAATGCTGATACATGATCAATTACCCTAACAAAATGAATATAGGTTAATTCTATTTTACAGGAAAAATATGGTGATCTCTTTAGTGAATCTATCTATACGAATATGAGTTCTTTATCATTTTATGGTAATGGGTGGATGCTTATATGATTATGTCATATAACCAAGTTCTTTGGAACATGCTTCCATGTAAGGAAGATGTTAAAATTATGATGAGGGGATTGAGCCATTATGTGGCATCCTACGCATCCTGGTTATTTCACGAATCAAAACCCACATAGTTTATTCATGTCCTTGGGACTGGCCCCAAGGAATATACCCTTGTATAAGGGGTGTACATACTATTTACCTAGTTAATGTATATTCCTTATTCCCAATGAGGTTTTCATTGTGTCCCCCTAATCCCACATGATCTATGCTCGGTGTGAGAAATAAAGGGGTAGTAAATAATCAGCCACATTACGTGTAGATATGGAGCTTGGGTATTAGAACAGTCTTTGGGGTGTTCAGTATAGAGTTTTATCCTTGAGAAGTTGTCCTATATATCCTGATTATGAAAGTAATCAGAGTCATCGTAGTTCGGTTTGTATCAGAGGCTTACACACAGAGGGTTCCCTATACCATTGTTAAGGTTTATTGTGTAGATGTCATGATCATTATGATTTCTTAAGCCCACATGAGCCATGATTGTTGTGAGAAACAATGAATAATAAATAATCAATGTCATTTTTTTTGAGTAAGGGACTTAGATATTGGTATTTACCTGGATGATTAATATAGATCTTGAACCTTGAAGAGAGGTAGCCAACGTATCCTTGATATGGAAGGAATTAGAGTCATCATAGTTTTCTTAATGTAGGGGCTTACATACTGAGGCTACCCATTTGGTCAGAGCTTATAATTTGAGTAAAAATAATATAATAAAGTCATAGGATGTCCAATTGACACATACTTCTTATTTGAAGGGCATCACATGACCTAGCTGGCACATCCTTTGAGACATCACATGACCTGGATTGAAACATATAGAGGGTGCCGTAGGAGCCAATATGGCATAGTATGAAGGGTAGTGCATGTCTTGGATAACATCTTTGAGAGACATAGCGAGACCTGTTCAACATATCTGTAGACCATAGTAAGTCTTAGATGACTTTCCCAGAAAGTTCCATGAGGGTTTGGTTATCATTTTTCAGATGCGTTTAAGAGACTTTGATGACATGAACATGTGACATTATATGAGTCAAGTGATGTGTCTGAATGACATTGCAAGTCATGGTTGATAGACCCAAAGTATTCAAAATATCAAAGTGGTTCCCACAGGGGGCTCTGTGACTTGATCTGACATGTCTGGAGTACTCCGTGTGTCCCTGATGGTAGGCTGAAGAGGTGTCGCAAGATCCAAGCTGTAACGACCTGAAATTTTGAATAAATATTGTTTCCTAATTTTGTGTGTTATTTTATACTCAAGAAAACTGTTTCATTTGATAACATGAGTATAATTAAAATGAGACCGTTGGGTTTCGACTGTTATATGATCATTGGTCAATATGACCGCTGGAAACTAAACGTTTCGATTATTGTCTCTAAATACAAGTGATCTGGGTTATTTAATATAAAAAGAAGATTCTATGGCCTCATCCAGTAGTCTTGGGCCGATCAAAGGCCATCTAACAGAACTTTGGAAGGAGGTAGCACCACTGGGATTTGCTCTGGACCAAACACAAGCAAAACTTCATAAAGTGAAGCTAGAATGGAATCGCCTTCGTGAGAAGTTCAAACTGATAGAAATTACTACTCGTGCGATGTTGGCCGAGCCGCCCTCAGATTCTCTCACCTTAGCACACCTTACACTTAGGTCCTATGCTGGGGTTATAAGGGGCTATGTAAGGATACTGTAGCTACATTGTGTAATCCTTTATTATAAATAAAATTGTGTTCTCTTCTTATGGTGAAGTTTGTGAATTTTCAAATGTCCGGATAAATATAGTATGCATTTTTTTGATGAATTTTAGAAAAAGGATATATTAAAAATGTTTATGTAAACCTTAAATAATTAAAAATTTGTAATAATTTTCAAAAAATGGTCTTCTACAGTTATGTTCAGTACGAAATATAGAGTCTAATAAGATCAACCTAATTTTTGATGAATAGTAAATTATGAATAGTGATTTTATGCTTAGGATTGGTAATGTGACCAAATGGATTAGTAATCTCACTTAAATAAAGTATTAATATAATCTAGGCACCTTGATTAAGTAATGTGATTCAATAAAATAGGTAAATAACTGTTTCAAAAATTATTAGTCAAGTATTAGTTTTTTTGATGAATAGTGTTTTTTAATTAAAAATTAAATTAAAAATATTTAGAAAATTATTTTTATAAAATGGATTTCATTTTTGAACTCAGAGCAACGATATTATGTTAAGGTAATTTTTGGGGATTTTTCTAAAAAAAATGAAATTTCGGTGAATAGTGTATTTATTTAAAAATTAAATTAAAAATATTTAGAAAATTATTTTTATAAAATGGAGTTCATTTTTAAAATCAAAGCATCGATATTTGGTTAAGGTGAAATTTTGGGATTTTTCTGAGAAAGTTGAATTTTCAATGAATAGTGAAAATACAGTTTTTAAGTTACGAGTGTTTAATGACATCATTAAATGATGTATTAAGTATGTAATCAATATGGTCGACTTATGAATAGTAAAATAAGGTATGAGGTGTACCAAGTGGCCAATACCATGGGAAAATACCATGGGCAAGCCCATGGTTTTGCCAATACCACCAATGAGGTGTCCCTTGGCCATTAATGCCTTGTCCCCTCACTTTCCCTATAAATACCCACCCTTTCCTCCTTTATTTCTCACTCCCAAATCTCCCCCAAAGAAGCTCTGGTCTCATTACCTCCAAAGGAGTCCTCTCAAGGTGCCCTCAAGCCCCTCAAGGTCCCAACCTTCGAGTTTTAAGAGTTACGTTTTAAGGTAAGGGATCCGACCTCTCTCTTTCTTTTCAAGTAATCTCTTTTATGTCATTTCTTTTATGCGCAATGTTCTTATGTTTTAGGATGTTTTTTTATATTCATCCTAACGTCCATTTCATTTTCATATTATGAGATACCCCCTCTTTCTCCCATCAATTCATTTTTTGATGTTTTAAGTGGCGCCGTTAGGCTGCTGAATTTTTAAGGGGTTCTTTCACCCTTCTCGTTTTCAAGATCTATTTTCATGTCAAGTCTTTCAAGTTCCTTTGTATTTTGATGGGGTATGATGTCTATATCTATTATACTGATCTTTTATGTTCATATTATGAGATACCATATTTGATCACTTCAATTCATTTTTTGATGTTTTAAGTGGCACCGTTAGGCTGCCGAATTTTTAAGGGGTTCTTTCACCCTTCTCGTTTTCAAAATCTATTTTCATGTCAAGTCATTAAAGTTCCTTTTATTATGTTGGGGTATGATCTCTATATCTATCATACTGATATTTTATGTTCATATTATGAGAGACCCTATTTGATCTCATCAATTATTTTTTTTGAAGTTTAATTGACGCCGTTAGGCTGCCGAATTTTCATAAGAGAAATCTTATTTTTGTCTTCCTTCCATGTTTTTCATTTCAAATGGTATATCTTTCAAATTTCGTTACCATGTTCTTGAATCCTTTATATTATGTCTCCCTAATGTTTTATGGATCATTTATGAGTGGGTGACCTATGTCCCCTATCTTTTCAATATTTTCTAAAACCCTGAACATAGCTGTTATGCGGCAGAATTTTCGTCTCAAAATGCCTGTATCTTTTTCTCAAATTATTTTATGTTATTAAGTTAATACTCAAAGATATTTATTTTATAGGGGTATTCACATATATATCAAAATGTTCGATTTTAAATTCTTGGATTAACAAACACGAAACCAGCTTTCCTTTTTCCGTGGGTTTAAAGTGACATAAAGATCATGTCCTAAAAGCAGTTTTTAAAATGTTATGATTATGAAATGAAACCCATTTATTTTATGCTATATGGGTTATTTATGAATTGTTGATGATTATATATGTGGATCACATTATAATAAAGACAAATTTAAGGTTGCTCCCTGATAGAACCCCATTGCATTGGGTAATGATGTAACCACTAGAGATTACAAATTTAAGGGTGCGCCCTGATAGCGCCCCATTGCATTGGGTAATGATGTAACCACTAGAGATTAAAATTTTAACGGTACCTTGGGGTTTACCTTAGTAATTTTCAAATGACACCTTGGGGATGGACCTTAGTGATATGTTCATGATTTTCTATGTTAAATGTTGTAGCCACATCTTCAAGTTATGAAACACGTTATTTTTATTATGATATGCCTCATGATCTCTTTCTCATGCCTTAAAGTTATTTTTCATGACTTTTGATGTATCTTAAGTTCTCATGTAAAATGTTTCCCTTGTTTCCCTTACTGGGCCTTTTTCTCACCCTTTCCTTTGATGTATGCTCCCAGGTTATGAGATGCTATAATAAACTTAGGATGATCAAATGAAGAATCCTTTCAAGTGTTTAAGAAGAATATTTTTTTCCTCATGTAATAAGTTCCTGGTTTCCAAGACACTAAACCTTAAAGATCCTTGGTTTTGTATAATGTAATGAAAGTTTATGTGATAAAAATGTGGGATTCTATACAAGAAACATCCATCCAATGGCCCGAAGGCCTTCAATTTTTTTTTTATATGATAAATCCCCATTTTAAGGGATGAAGGGGGAGAAAACCCAGAGACATCATTGACATAGGACAATCAAACTGAAAGCTAGAAAGAGTAAGACCAAAATGAAACCACTAAACAACTCCTCCCCAACATTTAATCTTGAATAAAATCTCCATCATTGCAAGGAAAATCAGCAAGAAAGTGTCCTATGTCAAAGAACAGGCCCGATCCGATGGATGATGCCATACCCTCTCAAACAACAAAATCCAAAAAACTCTGCAAAGAGGAAAAGCCAGCTCTGAAACCTCTTGAAGTCCGTTCATGAAGCCACATCCGGTGACACAAACTTCCCACCTTTGAAAAAAAATCCATTCAAGCATTCAATATAACCAAACCAGAACATCCAACGCAACCAAGTGGACAAAATCCCTCCACCATATTTGAATCCATCAAACAAGCAACCATCCATCCAAATTCCAGAACCAAAATGGGATCAGACCATCATGAAATCAGTACCGCAGAGTCCAAGCGCTAGAGCCGAATCCAGGATCACCCCACCACAGCCTCAAGAATCCTCAAACCACATCCATAGCTACCTAAAGAAGAAGACGATCCAAGGATAATGAATTCGGTTCTTCGTCACCCAGGATGGGAAGAGCCTACAACACCTTGAGGGAAGGTCACCGTGAGGGGATACGATTAAATAAAATTTAAAAATGCCTCAACGGGCTAGAGCTGGACAAATCAAGACCACAGAAGAACCCTCAGCAGATTCTTAATCGGCCAAACCATGGACAGCAGAGGAACAAAAGAAGCAAAGGCACACCAAAGAAGACTTTGAGCAAGGAATCCAGCAAAGAAATACACAGCATAAAACAGAAAACCAATCAGAAAAACCAAAACCAAATAGAGTCCTCCCCCCTTTGTGCCACTTAGGAGCCGGCACCGTGCCTCTCAAAACTAGAGCCAATACCCACATCCACCAAACCCTACCTTTCCATCACTCCACCCGCCCAGATCTGAAGCCATCGCCCGTGGAGACGAGACAACGATGACGAAGACCGAGCCACCTAGAGACACTGAGGAAGGGGACAATGACGCCGAGTCACCGAGAACACTGAGGAGGGAAGGGTGAGAAGCCAAGGAAGAAACCCTAGCCCGCGAGGTAAAGGATATGCCGCCGCTCCGAGGCCGTGTATCCAAAGCCATGATCCAAGCAACATGACTTGGTGATTTCACGTGTATTTTGATGATTCACGTGAAGTGTATGAGGACCAAAGATCATGTATTTTTCTAAATTACTCTACTTTCAACCTTTTACCTAGCCCTTTCATTGTGGATGATTTGGTTTTATTCAATGTCAGTTTGTCTTGAGTCTCACCTGATCTAGTGGTCTTATAGGATGTTCTTCGCATAACCCAAAAAGTTTCTTTTATGTGATCTATGGATGATCATGGGAAGTGATTTATACCTAGAGAATGACTACTCTAGCTGCCTGCCGATATATTCCCTTATAGAAAGATGGATGATAGCGTGATTGGTTTCTCAGAGATGTCCACCAAAGTTGAGAGAAAAATCCTGTAGAGTTTTCCCATCCGGTGTGCATAGTAGTGGTTAGATTACAACCCTTTATTCATGTTAGGATGGGTAATTCATAGGAATCACCACTCCTGATAGTCACTAATTTGTGTGGCGTATCAAGCGTGAATCCAGGTTGGAGTGGATGAAGGGGTCTGGCACCACACGGCTTCACGAGTCTCTATTGTGGACTGATTCGAGGGAATCACCTAATTTTCAATGATCTCAAGTCTCTTCTATAAACGCTTACCTTATTGGATTATTGCTGATTATTGAATACTTTTTTGATCATGCGGCTGTGTCGAAAGACTTCCATGCCGTTGTGATGACATGTCTGAGGGACTTCGCAAGATCCAAATGCCTATTGAAAGACACTCAAGAGACCTTAGGTGACTTATCTTGGGGTCTAGTGGGACTACTCTGTGGATGTGCTGGGCACATCTCATGCCTTCCAGTGACCATTAACACCTCTTTCCTCCTCCATTTTTATCCCCTTTTTTATTTGGTAAAGTTTGGGAGTTATGTGAGATTTCATGAGTGTTGTTGAGGACATTTCTTCTATTTTTTAGTGATGCATCACATGACCAACATTGGTCATATGGGGGTGTGAAATCATTCCATGGAAAAATATATTCATTAATCCTTAGAGCACCACAAAGTTTCCTGGGGCGCTTTTTATAGTGAGTATGACAAGCCAAAGGGACTTTGTGAGATAAGTTAGACATGTATCCAAGGACTCGTGATGTCTTACGGGGCATGCCTCATATCCTTCAACGACCGTGAATATCGCTCACCTCCTCGGTTTTAGTTACCTTTGTTTTATGTGAAATAGTTAAGGGTTTATGTGAGTTTTCATGTGTAGTATCCATGTTTTTTTACTTTATTTTTTGATGATACCTCACATTAAAAATATGGGTCATATGAAGAGTTTGTAGACATGTTGTGGGAAAATTTTATCATCTTCCCTTAGAGTGCCGTAGAGTTTTCTAGGTGCACTTGAGGAACTTCATGTGGTGGGGACTACAGACCAAATGGATTTCATGAGATGTGGAAAACATGTCTCCAATGACTTGCGATGTCTCATGGGTCACCTGGGGGCACTCCACATGTATTTTAGTGATCGTGAAACCCTCTTAACTCCTTCTCTTTTCCTCCTTCATTTTATCTTTTAGAGGTTCTGGGATCCCATGAGTTTGATTGGATATCATCAAGGAATTTTATTCTTCCCAATGATAATATAGAACATGAGATTTATTACCACTGGGAGTATCTTCTTTTTAGTATCATCTCTCCTTATTTTTCAAGGGTTTCAGATGGGTTTTCAGGCACCTAACAATGAGAAACCATGTGTCCTATGGGCATTCATTCGATTGTCACCATGCAATTATAGTTGTATGGAGAGCCTTCGTGGGGAAGGATTGTTGAAGGGGGATCTGTGGGAATTTCTGTGGGTTATACACCATGTTTGAAGACTTATAATGACCTTGATATGGTCATGCAATCATAATTCCTTTAGAGGCTCAGTGAGTTTTCACTCATCCTCTTCTACCTTGATTTTGTGGGGAAAATGATACCCATATTCATGTATTTTTTCTTTTTGATTTTTTATAATAATTATTTTGCGGGCGTCAAAAACTATGCATAATGTGATCAATGCATAAGAAGTGTGATCAAGTATATGATATAGGAATGTAATGGATTCCTTGGTTATGCATTGGGAAAGAAAGTTTGGATAGATTTTTGTGTGAGGGATGTATATAACATCCATGAGAGGTATGTTTAACTATTTGAATAAGTGTGAGAGCCTAATAATACTATGATATTACTCATGATGATATGATTAAGTTATTTAGTAGTATAACACTAGGGTGTACACCTTCATTGGTTTGAAACTTGATAGAAAACAGTGAAAATTATGCACCATTGTGGGATTTTTTTGGAGATTCCTATATTTCCATAGGGAAAAAAGAGTGTTACTTTATACCACACTTGGTAGATGCGATATCATAGACTAATATCAGTCTTGGGTGGTAGGATTAGTGGTTATATATAGGCATGATCATGATTGTATGGTATTTGGGGTATGCCAATTGATGGATTTTTGAAAAAATTCCAAGTTAGGGAGAGTGTGTATGATCATCACAAAAATCTTATTTTTATGTCAAAATGACCATGTTGATTAAATGTGATTTCATTTTATTATTTCCTAATATGTGTTTAGGATGGTTAGGGACATATTTTTCCACTTTGAGACCCGTATGGGGTGTGGGACCCTGAGAGGTGATTATATGTTGTGGTAGAATCTAGGACTTAGTTTTCATGATTGATTGGAGCTATGTCATGGGATTAAAATATGATTTAGTGGATTATAACACATGGATTATGATTGGGTATGAGACATTTGTTGAATGGTGTGAGACACATTATCTTATTTAGAGTAATGGGACCTTATTATTATGCATTGGTCAAAGAAAGGGTTACTCTAGGGAATGGTTATATTTGTTTGAATAGTGAGAACCAGTGCATTATGGTATGATCTGTGCATGGTATGAGGTCTCTATACTTCGATGATGAAATGAATAGGGGGTTATTATAATTTTGAATATGCCAAAATGGTTATTTCATATGAGAAATTAGATGCATAATTTCCAAGGAATGTGAGAAATAATATGTTGACTACTGGTATTTGTTAGATGTTGATGAGACGAGTTACTTGACATGATTTTTGAGGAGTTGGAGGGTTCCTTGAATATGGTGTGTTGGGAACCTTTGTGACTATGAGAGTCAAAACTAGTTCATTATAGTATGACCAGTGCATGGGATGAGGTATTTTTAGTGTGATGATGAAATAACTGAGGGGTTATGAGAATTATGAATATTTTAAAATGGAAAGAACATACGAGAGGTGAGATTTGAATTTTTTGGGGAATGTAAAATATAGTTCGAAGACTACAATTATTTTTAGATGTTGAGGGGATGAGTAATTCAACATGATTATTGAGGAGTTAGAGGGTGCCTCAACTATAGTGTGTGGGGAACCTATGAAATTGTGAGTAATTAGTGAAGATGATTGGTAGTCTGTAACATGTTGGAATGTTAGAGTCCCATGATAGAAAATGATTAATTTATTTCAAGATATATTATTCAAGACTTGGGTGTCTTGGTGATGGATTTTTTGATTCACCATAGAAGTGGTTTTCTGGAGAATCATGATGTTAGAGACCCTAGATCAAGTTTCCTGATATGGTTCTATCAATTTGTAATAAGTGAAGCTCATGTGTCTAAACATTTTGGCTGGTAATGGTATACATAAAAGTTAACACTTGTAGATTGATTCTAAGAGGAATTTTATGTTGGGGAGCACACCATTTGATTTTTTTTGTTTATGAACATTGTTTTAGGTTTGTTATACCGAGTGTCAAGAATGATGCATTTTGTGAACTTGAATTAGTGGTGTTTGAGGTTTTCCATTGACTCTTGGATGTAAAAATCATGGATATTTTTGTGTTAAGAAAGAAATACCTATATTCATGTTTAAAACTATATTTATCATGTAGAGTCAGTACATTTGGTAACTAATGGTTGTGTGCTTTAGGAAACAAAATGGTAGTGTGACCAAGTTTATGAAATGTTAGTGATCATGGATATTATAGTGTTTAAAATGATGTGAGGCTTCACAATATTGTTAATTACTATGTATAAGACTATGGGTTCAGTCCCACATATTTTGGAGGTGATCAAGTGTAGGTTTGATTGGGAAATGTTCCAGTTTTGATAAGAAGTGTAAAAAATTACTGTATTACATTGAAAAATTGAAAATTCATGTGTGTATCTAGGATTGGGGAATCTTAACGAAGTTAGTGGTTTGAGTCAGTGCTACAGTTCATGGTCCATTGAGTTTTTGGAGGCATCTGATACAATGGGGTACTAACCAACATATTTTTCAAGAAATAGAGTATGAATAATCTAATATAGATTAAAATACACCATTAAAGGAATAAAAATGTGCGTTATGGACTAGAGAATAGTATTTATAATGTTTAGGTAGCATCAATTGTTTAAATGTGAGTGATATGGATGAGAATTAGAGCATGAATCAAATCTCAATGATCAATATGGATCATGTCAGATGCACGGGGTAGTTTCTTGGGTACGAGAAGTGTTATAGTGGAGAATTTGTAATACCATTAATATTTTTAGGTATATATATATTTTTAATTTTTATCTAAACCATGTGTCTTTTGATGGTTTCATACTATTGAAGGTGTTAGAGGAGGAATAGAGTTGGTATTTGAGGATTTAGCTTAGGTTTGGGACAAACTTTTAATGTAGGCCTAAGGTGATGTTGCAAAAGAGGGAATCATGAAATGGTGAGAGGCTATGTAAGATTAATTATGGGGATTAAATGGAAGATCCATGATATAACCTAGGAGTTTTACCCCATGGTGGGGATGTTCATGATTAAATTTTAGGTATTCCGGGTGTGTCACACCATAAAATGGTGGGTTATTCCATGAATACCTTGACCATGATTAATATATTGGTGATTATTTATTGGTTCTACTTTATAATGTAGTATTTCACCATGAAGGGGATGGTCACACCACTTCATGACCCTTGGTAAAATCATAAAGTTAGGACCTATGCATTCACGTTGCAATACAACCTACCCTTGTGTAGTTATTCGGATTACTTGAAGAAGGGTGTTGTGTTGTGATGAGGTAGGTTAAGCCACAAAAATCTCCCATTATATTTTTTATATAAAAATAGTTTAAAATTGGGAACCACTTTGGGATTTTGGGGGTTTGACATATATTTTGTGAGGGGATTCCATCTCCCTTATTCACTTTTCTTCCCAATTGGATCCCTTTGACCCATAGAGGCTTGGGTTTTTTGATCTTATAGTGTAATTGAGATATTAATTATTAATATCCTACTTAATAATTATCCTCCACTCTTCTAATTTCAGAAACTTAGTTTTAGGGATTTGGTGTCGATCCCACTAGAGCATGGTGGAATCAGACTCGAGTGAAATAAAATTTTTATAGGGATGGATAGAGGAGGCTATAAGAGGATGATCGAACATGGTTATGCATAATTTTTTATTAATAATTCATTAAATTGATTTATTAAAGGATTTCATTAAATTAGTATGTAATTGGTTGAATAATTAGGGTCAGTTGATGGTACTTTTATCGGTAGTGGAATTGAGGGTGTGCCTAGAGTAAATTACACCCTATTGCTCAAGGTTTCAACATGAATAAATTGACCAGTTAGTTTTTCCACATTTATCCATAAATTTGTAATATTAAATTAATTATAAGTTCTTTATAATTAATTATGGATTTTCTTGGATGATCTATGAGATCATGGATTATGACGATGGCTGATGATTTATTGGTCAAGGATGGAGTAGACTTGGCTTGATGGGTTAACTTCATATTGTGGTAGGTAATACCTAATATTAACTATTAATACATTTATTTATTTATTATATGCATTATAATCATGGGTAATTAGGCATGTGGGACTCAAAATGGAACCGAAAAATAGTTCCACTATATGAAGTGGGTCGTGGGAGTTGATTAGACTCATAGTGATACCTCAAGTATTATGCATTTATTACTCAACCTACGATGGCTATACCACCTATGTGAGAGGGTTAACTAAAAGGGAATTAGAACCTATGTAGGTTTTAAATATATGAATTATATAATTTTAATAATTCAATTAATTTTTATAGGTATTTTATTTTTTGTCAACCATGTAATGGAGAATGTTTTTGAGTAATATTTAAAAATAGATCTTTTATTTTTGGAGGTTTTAATCAAGATATTATGCTTTTAGGTGACCTTATTCCACATATAAAAGTTACCAATGATCCAAAATTAGAAATCATGGAGTTTTATTTGACTTTGGAAGTTGAGTTTTTGATGAATATATGATGTATGGATGTTTCATTAATCTAGAAGTTAGAATCTTTGAAGAATTGAAAAGTAGTAGATCATAACCATGACATGTAAGAGTAAAAATTTCATATGAAAATGTTAATAAGAGGATACATAATAGTCTTTATAATTGTCAGTTTTAGTTGGATCTAAATAGAAATTAAATTTTGGGATACAAATAATCCAAAATTTATACTTATGAAAGTTATTCTATCAAAATACGAGCAATGAATGCTTAGCCGAAGTGTATCCAGAACATGAGGTAGCTGGGAGACTTGTGAGTTCTAAACTATCTAAGATGTTTAGAAGATAAGACAAATGATTATATACTAATATTTTAATTTAATAAACATCATAGTGGATTAATAATAAACTATTATTAAATTTGAGAAAATATGACATGCATGAATAATTAATGATAATTACTTTGAATAAGTTTGAATAAAGATGATATTTTAAAAAGGAATAAGTATCAGAAGACCAGTATTGAGTTTTTTTTTCTTGAAGGAGAGTTTATAATTAGAATTAATGGGATGATAGAAGAAGATTCTAGATGATGGAGTTAGAAGTTAAAGTAATGAATGTTGAGTATACTCTTGGAGAATCATGCACAATAACACAAGTTCATAAGTAAAATATGACAATAATAGAAGCTAAAGATTGGAAAAAGTATCCATATGTAATGCTAATAAATTTTGTTAATGTAAATGTAAAAGTATATGAGTAATGAAATTGAAATTGAATGATCCGGTTAGAGTTAATGATAACCAAATAAATAGACATTTACATGGATCACCAAAAGATATAGTGGAAGCTGAATATGAAGTTAAAGTTTATTAAGTTAATTTTATAAGGAATTTTAAGATGATAATTTTTTTAAGTTTATAAGATTAAAAGTTAAAATTCCCAAAAGCTAAGGAAGTGAAGAGGTATAAAAGTATGAAACATATTATGCCATTATGGTATTAATTAATTAATCAATTAATTAAATTAATTTTAAGACTTTGTGGGTTCTTGAGATTTTTGGGCTGAAATTGTAATATTTTCAAGGGAGTAGGTGTTACACACCATTAGTGTATGGTTAAGAGTAACCATGAAACAATCATGAATTAGAGGTCTATCATTGAAATGGCCAATTCAAATGATTTAATAATTATTAGCTTAACCATACATGTTTCCTAGGGGTAACCATGTAGGTACATCTGTATTTTCAATTAAGGATAGCAAAATTGTTGCACAATTTGGAAAACTATGTGACTTATACATATTTTAATTTTTTTTTCTTCCAAAAACACCCTTAAGTGGGTTAAGGGTTTTTACCCCTTCTCCCTATCCCCCTTATTTCATGTGATTCCCCAAACCCTTTTACTCCCTATCCTAAACCCTCACATGACCTCCTCTTATGTAGCCTCCCTCTAATAGTGACCTCAACCTACATGAGAACCCCCATCAAGCGGCCTTCCTCTCCCTTCATCTCTCTCTCATGAAACCCCCTTGCGGCCTCCTCCTCCCATGATGTTTCCACCCAAATTTGTTGTAATTTATTTCGTGATACCTCAAGGTAATTTTTATGCCTCCCCTATCCTTATGTTTCATGTGATAATTATTTTCCCCATTTCCCCTCCTTTCTTGAAAGAACCCTTGGTTAAAGGGTTGCCACAATTTTTTGAATTTATTTCAATATTAGGGATTGATATGGGTCTCTTGGATCACCTTATTACATGTTTCGTCATACACCACTAAGGGTGAATCATTTTAGACTATTTTGGAGTTCCTTATATTATTTTGAAGTTGTTGTCTATATGGAACCCCTTTATATTACATTTTTATAAATTTCTTGGTGTTTTTTAAATGTTTTTTTTGAAATTATAATTATTTTTTTGTATGTAATAGTTGTATTAAGTAAAATTTTAATATTTTAATGGTATTATTATGCATTCCAAGACCTTTTACAAGTTCCCATGTGGCCCTTTAAAATTCTTTAAAGTGGGTTTTAATGTTTTTATTGGGGTTTTAATTCTTCGAAATATTTTTTTTTGGGTTTATAATGGATTTAAACTATACCTAAATACTTTTAATGGATGTAGGTCACATGCTAAATGGTTGTTAGTGACTATTTGTATTTTTTAAAGGTATTTCATTATTTTAAAAATATTATTGAAGCCACTTTGTTCTTTTGGAAATGGGTGTGATTTATTTTAAATTGTTTCCATGTTTTAAAAGGGTGTTGTTTCTTTGAGAAATGAAAAATTGACTCTTTTGAGTGGTTAAGTTGTGTTTTAGTGTGATTATAATTTCCCATGGATTTTTGTCTGGATTCCAAATGATTTTGTAAAGGAATTTAAAATATTATTTTCTATAAGTGATATGTGAAAGGCCCGATTGGCACTCTGTGAAGTTATGTTTTATTTATTAGTTAAATTGTGCCCTTGTTGAGCCCATTGTATTTTTTATGATGTTTTATATATATCCACATGATGGATGCATTATTTTGATGCTTGATGTGATTATGGGTTGAGTATATTTCTGAGGGAAGTATTTTTTGAAGGAAAGACTGGATTATGATGTTAGACTTTGGGATTTTTTATTCTCATGGAATGAAATTTTTTTTGAACATGGCCCACCTCCATTAGTAATAACACAAGGAGCCCCTGACTAATGAGTGGGAAGTTATGGGAAATTTCTAGGCTATTTGATATTACACACTAGCTATTCACCCATAGTTTTAAATATTTTTTTTCTAGTGGTAGGGTCACAGTTGAGACTGGGGTTAGAGTGATTTGGTTTATGGATGTTTGAACATTAACCTTCACACAGTTATTCCACCTTGCGTGTCATATACTTTCCCCATTAGTCCCTATGGTGTTACCTAGTGACATGTATGGTATATTATTTCTTATTTATTGTATGATAATCATGTTATTTTATTACTTGTTATGTTATGTATGTATTTAAATTCTAGTTCTTTTATGATTGATATGTGTCATTATTTTTTTCCTTGTGGTAGTATCGTTACTCCTTATGGATTTCATGGAATCACCTTATGTGTGTTTTGTCTTACTTTAAAATGTGCCATTTTATAAATGTTTTGTAATTAGTCTTGGAAAATGGGAAATGGTTTGGATTTATTTAATATTTTAGTGGAATGATTTTTGAATAAAATTATTTATAAAAATGTGATTTTTATGAGAGGTTGAAAAAGGGAAAACATTTTTTGGTTTTTTCCCTTATATTAAAGGTTCAATTCAAAATAATATCCTTATTTTTATTTTATAAAGGGATAGTTTTTTAAAATTATGCTTGTGATTTAGTTTTATAAAGAATGTGAAAACCTATTTTATATTTTACATTCAAACTATTAATTTATAAACTGTCTTACTAAGATATTTCCATTGTTTTAGAGGGTAGTGGTGGATTAATGAGTGATTATATTCTCATGCCTATATTATCTCATTTGTAGGTTCTTGGAATATTTTACCTGCCACTCTTGTGAGTGTTGATACTTTGAGGTTAGTTTTTATTTTATCATATTTATCCAATTATGACTATTACTTGATTTTAGTGAGACCTTTTTTTTACTTTCCTAGAATGTTTGGAAAGTTTCCTTTTAAATGATTTACTTTGTACAATTAGGATTTTATTGATTTCAATGGTTAGATATGTAGTGATATTATGGTGTCCAAGGATAGGAATTTTTTTGGGTGTATTTTCCATGCAAGAGAGGTAGATCAGGGTGGGGAGGGAGGTTTTTGGTTCTCATTGTTGTTTAATACTTTCTTTATTCTCTTTTACTTATTGCTATTTTTTTCATTTGGAATGGATATCCGATATACAGACATTCCCTGTTGAATTTTTATTATATTGTATTTTTCACATTTACTCAGATTATTGGGTGAAATTATTCCCAAGTGTGTTCTCGTGATACCCAGAAACTAGTTCCCAGCCTATGGGGATCAGGAACACCATTCAGGCTAGTGGAGGGCTAGTTTAGAATCCTTTAAATAGATGGCCTATATTGGTTCATTACAAATAGTGTAATAGATTTTGGTACTTCATTTTTATAGGTTCCCAAGATTTTGGGGAACTATTTTTTATTTGGGGTGTCATGGTAAGACCAATTTATAATTTTTTGGGACTCTAAAGGTAAGTGTTGGGAGATTTTCATGATCTCTTTCTTTCCCAGATCCTTGAGTTTCCATGGATAATTGGGTTTTTACACTTGATTCTGTTTTTCTATTTGTTGATGTTTTTAGATTATGGTTTTATGTCTATGGTAGTAATATTTGTATCCTCATCAGTATGGATTGAGTTATTTTGGGGATTGTAATTGATGTTTTGGAATGGTGATGAAGAAGGAATTCAAGATGAGAGGTTTGTTTGTAGGACCTAACATACCATGCGACAAAAAATGGTTAATTATAGACACTCTTTAGGAACCAATACATGATTGGTATATGGTCATCAACTATGTCTCCAAGTCAAGCATGGTTCCGCATCCCAGTTTTTTATTTAGTCTAATTGACCATTTCATTTCCTAGTGTGTGTAAAAGCAACGATATAGGGGTTATGGTTTTTCTTATTATATGTTTTCATATTTGGGTTTCTTTTGAGTGTTATGTTATACCTCTATTTACTCAATTGTTCATGTGATGTGAAATTCATTTTTTATGTGTAAAAAATTTATTTCCAAGAAAAAATTTTCAATTTTAAAACAAGGCCTTGGGATTGTTTTCAATGAGATAATTGTTTTATTAAATGTTTTTAAATAGTTTATTTCATTTATAATTTTTAATGTTTTTTTATGTGTTACTAATTTTCTTAATTAATTGGAATTTTTTTAATATATGGATTTCCTATTTTAAGGGAAACCAGTGATTTCCAAATTGATTCTTGTGGATTGTTTGAGATTTTACCCTTTGGTGATTGTATTTTAAAATGTTAAGTGATTTAAAAACCATTTCAAAAATAAATGTGTTTGATTTATTTTGAAAACCAAAATGGTGTTTTGGTTTTAAAACAAGTGCTGTTTGTTTTGAAATTAGTTTTAGAAGTATTTTAAAATTAACTAAAAGTAAGGGCTTGGGGTTTGATTTTTAAAATGGTTTCTATTTGGTATTGAATGAGGGACACCCAATTTTTGATGGATCATTGGTTTTAAAAATGTTATATTAGGATAGATTTTCTTGTTTGGTAAATCATCTATTTTTTGTCCCCTACGTGTTTTGGTATAAATTGGTGTGATTTTGGGGACATGATCTCGTGTGGGTATATGTATCAGATTGTTTGATGTGGGACCCCACCCCCCAGAAAGGTCTAATATAAAATTTGAGTGTTTTTCTTAAGGTCCTTCCTCCCTCTGTTTAACACTTCCCATGATCCAATTGGTGTGGTAGGTGCAGTTTTCTTCTTGGAGTGTTGTGATATGTATTGATCTGAGGTAGTGTTAATTAAATGGTTACTTTATAGATTTTGGGTGAAGTGGTTTAGAACTATGAATTTTAGTTGATGTATGGATCAGTGGGGATAATTTGTTTTTAGGGCCCCCCATGTGATCTCTCATTTGAGGTTTTATGTTTGAGTGGCCAGCGTTCAGAGTAAACTTTGGGTGTTGGTTGAATCTCTTTTGGATGATGAGCCATTTTGATATTTATGGTCATTATGTTTAGAGAAATTTTGGATTGTGTAATCCTTTTCCCAGTTTTCCTTTGGCTGGATGTTGTGTGTAGTGTTCCATTTTTGGAAACTATTCATGCTTCATTACTTATTTCTTGTTGATTCTCTTGCATGGTGTGGACCACAAGCTATTTTTTTCCAATTTGGAAATGGGAAGAGAATAGTTTATATGACTAGATAATTTAGGTGTTATTTATTTGTATTTGGGATATGTATTCCATAAGGATATGTTTTATATCAGATTTACCATGGGATAATATTATGAGGAGTTGGATCTAAACACCATCATATGCTGGTTGTGACCCTTATGTTAGAGCCCTGTCATTTCTTAACAAGTAATGTCTCATATTATTGTGTTCCTTGGTTTTTGTACACCTTAGGTTTGGTGATCCAAATTTCGTATTTACTTGGGATGTTTCTTTTATAGTTATCTCTTTTTATGTTGGATTGATTTGATTGCTGGATCTACACATGTTCCCTCTATAGATTTGTGAAATGAGGTTTCTAGGTAGCATCCTCTTGTTTTTTTGGAGGAGGATGTTTATTATTCAAAAAATTTAGATTAATTTTAAAATGTGGGGAGAATTATGTTCAATATCTATTTATTTATATCTTTTGATAAACTAGGTTATTTATTGGTAATTATTGGGTATTCACTTAGTTGTTCGAGGAATTATTATGTTCTTGCGAGTTTTCTTAGAATTCATTTCCCTTTTAACCTCAAATTAACCTCAAAAATTTTAAGGGTAGAAAGTTATATGGTGGGGATTTTGTGAAACCTTCAATATAACTTTTTTATTAATTAATTAATTAAATAAATTAATTTTAAGTCTTTATGGGTTCTATACAATTTCATGATAAAATTATAAAATTTTTAAGGGAGTAGGTGTTGCTCATAGTTTGTGAACTATTAGGAGTAACCATGCATCGACTACATGTGAGGGGTGTATCCTTAACAAAGTTGATTAAAATGGTATAATCATGGTTATCTAATCCATGTAAATTTACTAGGGTAACCATGTTGGTACCTTGTGCTTGTCCTGTAGGGACAACACAGTTGGAGAACAGTTTGGAAAACCATGCACCTAAATCATTTTCCTTGTCCATATTTTTAAATATTTATTTTTTATTCCAAAAATACCCTTAATTGGGTTAAGTATTTTTATCCCTTCCCCCCTCTCCCCTGTGTCATGAAACACACAAACTCCCTATCCTCCCTAGATAAAACCCTCGCATGGCCTCTCTATGTGTGGAATCCCTCTACCAACGACCTCCCCCTACATGAGAACCCCCTATTGGAAGCCACGATTTCCCATACTCTCTCTCATGAGATTCCTCCCCCTAGGAGGCCTCCTCCACCCATGTGGTTTATACACAGATTTATTGGAATTTCTTGGTCGATACCTCAAGGTATGGTCTCCTCTTCCCTTAACTTTATATTTCAGAAAATTATTCTTCTCTCCATCGCCCCTCATAGCTTAGTTGAACCCTTGGTAAAAGTGTTGAACTAATTTATGGAATTTATTTAATTATTTGGGAATGATATGGGTCTTTCAGATCGTATTATTGCGTGTTTTGACATCCTCCACCAAAGGCAAATCATTTCAGACTGTTTTGGCTTACCCACTATTATTTTGAGGTTGGTGTCTCTATACAACCACCTTACATTATATTTTAATAAATTTATTAGTGTGTTTAAAATTATTTTTTTGAAATTATAATTATTTTATGTATGTCATAGTAGGATTAAGTGATGTTTAAATATTGGAATAGTCTTAGGCCACATTCCAAGAGCTTTTATAAATTGATGTATGGCCCTTAAAAATTATTTAAAGTGTTTTATACTGTTTTTATTGGGTTTTTAATTCTCCATCATAGTTTTTTTTGTTTTATAATGGATTTAAACTATTTATAGACTTGGAATAAAATTAGGTCACATATTAAGTGGTTATTAGTTCCTTTTTGGAGTTTATAGAGGGATTTAATTATTTTTAAAATATTATTGAAGTCGGTTTGTTATTTTGGAAATGGGTTTAATTTATTTTAAAGGGTTTCCAAGTTTAAAAAGGGTTTTGTTTCTTTTTGAAATGAAATAGTGTCTCGTTTTAGTGTTTCTTATGATTTGGTGGGATTTTTATTTCACTTGGATTTATGTTTCAATTATAAATGGTTTTCTAAATGGATTCCAAAATTTTATTCAATAAGTGAAATGTTAAAGGCTTGGTAAAGAAGTTTTGAAGTTATGTTTGATTGATTATATAGATTGTTCCCTTTTTAAACCCCTTTGTATTTCTGATAATGTTTATATATATATATATCCATGTGATGGATACTTGATTGTTACGCATGATGTGATTATGGATTGGGTATCTTTTTAAGGGAAGTGTGTGAGGTGGTAAGTAAATTATTCTGATTTTAGCCTTTGGGCTTTGTTATTGTCATTGGATGTCATTTGTTTCGAACATGGAAAACCTCATTTATTAATTCCATGAGGAACCATAGGCTACTGAGTGGTAAGTAATGGGATGTTTCTAGGTTAGTTGAGATTACACAATGGATATTAAATTCTATTTGTATATATTTTTTGTTATTGGGAGGGTTATGGATGTAGTTGGGTATAAAGTGATTCAGCTGATGGATGTGTAACCATTAACCAGCTGGCAGTTGGTCCACCTTGTATGTATTATTATTTTCTCATTACCGCTTAGGTGTTTCCTCATGATATACATGGAATGTTATGAATTATTTATTATATATTGAGTATTTTAGCTTCTTACTTGTTATTTTATGCATGTGTTGACATGTTTGTTCTTTTATTATTGAGATTTATAATTATGTGACTTTCCGTATGATAGTATTGTTACTCCGTATGACTTGTATAGAATCATGTTATGTATGTTTTGGGTTTCTATAAAATGTTTTATTTTATAAATGGGTTGAAATTAATATTAGGGAAATGGTTTGGATTTATTAAAGAGTTTAAAGGAATTGGGTTTCCTTAATTTTTTTAATAAAAATGGGTTTTCAATGAGAGATTGAAAAAAGTGGAAAATGTTTTAGTTTTTTCCTCCTTTCAAAGGATCCATTCAAAATGTATAACCATACTTGTTATTATTTTTTAAAAATCATAGTTTTTTTAAAGTATTATTGTTATTTTTTTATAAATCATGTGACTAATTTATATTTTATGTTCAAACTATCAATTTATAAACTTTCTTACTAAGGGATTTCCATAGTTTTGTGGGAAGTGGTGCAATTTTGAGTGATTATATTCTCACACATAAATTATATTAGCTATAAGTTATTGGAATAATTTCTTGTAAACTATTAAGAGTGTTGATCCTTTGAGTTTATTTTTTATTTTATATCACTTGTCCAGTTATTCCTATTATATGATTTTAGCAGCACTTGTTTTTACTTTCCTAGAATTTCTAGTAAACTTTCTTTTAAATGATTTAATTTTCAAAATTATGATTTTATTAATTTATATGGTTGGAGGTGTACTGATATATTGGTAGTTTAAATTAGGAATTTTTTGTGCATATTTGTCTTGTAGGTGAGGGATACTGGTGTGGTGAGGGAGATTTTTGGTAATCATTTCTATTTACTACTTTCCTTATTCTATTTTGTTTTTTGATAAGTTTTTTCATTTGGTGTGGATATATAATATACATATGGTTCATTTCAAATTTTTATTATATTACAGTTTTTACATTTACTCTAATTACTGGGAAAAACCATTCCCGAGTCTGTTCATATGATGCCCAAGCACTAGTTCCCAACCCATGGGGATCGATAACCCCTTTCGGGATAGAAGTAGGTTAGTTCGAGCATCTATCAAATGGGAAACCAAGACCAGTTCGATAAAAATGGTATCATAGCTTTGGTTACTTATTTTTCATATGATCTTAAGACTTTGGACTAACCTTTTTTTATTTATGGTGTCATTTTAAGATCGAGTTATAATTTTTTAGGACTCAAGAGGTAGGTGCATGGAGAGTTTCAAGAGCTCTTTCTTTCTCAGATCCTCAAGTTTATATGGATAGTTTGGGGTTTCTATTTGATTATGGTTTGCTGTTTAGTGAGATTTTTAGATTATGGTTTGATGCCTATGGAAATAGTGTATTATCCACATCGGCATGTCTGTTTTTCTTGGGGGATCATATGTGATGTTTTTAGATGGTGATGAATAAGGAAGTAAAGATTTGAAGTTGGTTAATAGGGACTAAAAAACCATACAAAAACCTAATTCTTGATTATGGACACTCTTTATGAACCAAAAAATGATTGGCATGTGTCTGTTAACCACATTTCTTTGTCAGTGAGAGTTTCATATCCCATTTTTTTATTTAGACTTATTAACCCTTGGATTTCCTAGTGTGTGTAAGGGAAATGGGATAGAGTTCATAATTGGTATTTTGATATGTTTGAATATTTGAGTTTCTTTTGAGGATTGTGTTATATGTCACTTTATTCAATTATTCATGTGATATAATTTTTTTTTTGAGAAATTCATTTCCAAGAAAATATTTTCAGTTTCAAAACAAGAACTTGGGTTTGTTTGAAAAGTGAGATTTTTTTATTAAATGTTTTGAAATATATACTTTCATTTGGAATTTGGAAATTTTTTTATGCGAGGCTGATTTTACTAATAAAATTTACACTATGTTTTAAAATATGGGTTTCCTATTTTAAGGGAAACTGGTGATTTCCAAATTGACTATTGTGGTATGTTTGGGATTTCACCCTTGGTGAGTGTATTTTAAAAGGGTAAGTGATTTGAAAACAATTTAAAAAATTAAAGTGTTTGATTTATTTTAAAACCCAAAATGGTGTTTTTATTTTAAAAAAGTGGGGTTTATTTTGAAATTATTTTTTGGAAATTTTTTAAAATTAAACAGATGCAAGTTATTGGGGTATGATTTTTTATAATGGTTTCCATCTAGTTTTTAATGAAAGAAGGACCAATTTTCAATGTCTCCTTGGTTTTTAAAAATGGACTTTGGGATATATTTGATTTTTTTGGTAAATATTGTGTTTTTGTACCTTTTTTTGTTTTGGGACAACTTGGTGTAATTTTAGAGACATGATTGCATAAGTGTCTATGTATTAGATTGATTGATGTTCCCCATCAAAAAAGGTCTAATTTAAAAGTAGATTATTTTTCTTAAGGTTCATTTATGAATTTTTTAACACATCCTAGGCTATAATTAGAGTGGAAGTTGTAGTTCCATTCTCATTGTGTCATGATTTGGATCAATCCAAGATAGTTTTACTTTAATATTTTATTTAGAGATTTTGGATCCTATGGTTTATAGCCATGAATTTTGGTTGATGGATGGATTAGTTTTTATTTGAGTTTCTTTTGTGGGCTCTCATTTGAGGTTTTACGGTTTGGTTTCCATCATTTAGAGTAACTTTTAGGTGTTATTTTGTATCCCTTTTTGATGGAGATCCATTTTGGTATTTATGCCCATGGAGTTCAGTGAAGTTTTGGCTTGAGGAAGACTTGTATCAGTATTCCATTGGTTGGCCATTATCGGTGGTGTTACTTTTTAAGAAATTTTTCATGAATCATTTATTAATTCTTTTTGATTCCCTTATAAGGTGTGGACCATGGGTTGTTTTTTGTTTTCCAGTTTAGACAAAGGAAAAACCTAGGGTGTATGTCTGGATACTTTGGGTGTGGTTTTATTTACTATTGGGATATGGATGCCATCAGGCTATGTTTTCTATCATATTTACAATGGGATGGTATTATTATGAGTTAGATCTAAACACCCTCATATACTAGTTTTGACCCTTAGGTTAGAACCCTATAGTTTCTTACTGAGGCATGTCTTCTGTTCTTGTGCTCTTTAGATTTTTTAAACCTTATGTTTAGTGATCCATTTTCTCCCATGAGATGTTTCTTGTGTAGTTCTCTATTTATGGTTTGGATTGATTGGATCAAATGATCTTCATGAGTTTCCTTTGGAGATTATAGGAATGAGGTTGCTCGGAAGATCCTTTTATTTTGTAGGAAGATGTTTTCATTTGTTCCACCATTTTAGATTAATTATAAATGGAGGGGAGACAAATTTTTAGTCTTTATTTTGTTAGAGGTTTTGTTGAACCTGGTTTTTGGTTGGTCTTTCTTGAGGATTCACTTAGTAATTTTAGGAATTCTCATTTTCTTGCAAGTTTTCTTATAATTCCTTTCCTTTTTTTGACTTCTACTTTAACATAGGACTGTTTAGGGGTAGAAACTTACATGGTGGGGAGTTTTTGACACCCATTGTGTCCCTATAGTATTAATTAATTAATTTATTAAATCAATTTTAATATGTTGTAGGTTCCCAATAATTTTAGGCTGAAATTTTAATATTTTTAAGAGAGTAGGTTCTCCACATGGTTTGTTCATGCTTAGAAAAAACTATTCACTGATTGTGCTTGAGGGGTCAATCCTTAAGAGAACCAATTCACATTTTTTGAGAAAAATTATATCAAGAATTCAACTTTAATAGGGGTAACTACATGGGTACCTCATGCTTGTCTAGTAGGGACAACACAATTAGAAAATTGTTTGGAAAAATGTTATCCTTAATAGTGCATCTTGTCCATATTTTAAATTTTTTATTTTTTCATACAAAAATAACCATAAATGGGTTAATGGTTTTTTTCATTTATATTACTCTACCTTGTGTCACACGATTCCCCAACTCACTCTCCTCCCTAGAAGAAACCCTCACACAAACTCCCCTTGTGCGACCTCCCTATATCGGCGACCTCCCCTTGTGCGAGCACCCCCTACCGGTGGCCCTCCTCTCCCCTCCCTTCTATCTCATGAGGAACCCCTTTTGGGAATCCTTATCTTACATAGTTTACACTCAAATTTATTGGAATTTATTGGTTAACACCTCAAGGTAAGGTATCATCTTTACTTCTTCTATTTCAAGCGATTATTCTTCTCCCTATCACCCTTCCTATCTTGGCTAAACCTAAGGTCAAAGGGTTGACCTGATGTTTAGAATTTACTTCATTGTTAGGGCATGAAATGGGTCTCTTGGATCACTTTTTTAGATACCCAATTTTTTCCTTATAATACATTGAAATATTTCTATATATATTTCCAGATCTAGGCATTGAGACACTGTGTGATTCTGAGGCCCGGTATGACCATAACTGATTTTATAAAAATATTAAATACATTTTATATTACACGCATGTGGTTTATTAAGGAAAATTGGATAAATCTTAAATGGTTGATTGAATAAAAAGTATGATACCACAGTTGGGTCCAAAATGAATTGTTTTCCCTATGTGTGAATAAAATGAATTAGTACGGGACGTTCAGACCCCTCACTCATTGGCGCTGTGTTTAGTGTATTAATTTAATTAAAGTAATTAAATTAATTTTCCCCAAAATTATGTCTATAGATATATCATTAAATGAAGTTTTCCAAATTTGACATCACAATTTCTAGAATCCACTGATGAGAGATCCTCCCTCCTCCCTTGGGAGAATCGATACAAACAATGATAAAATGTCAAATCGAATTATATTAGGATGCAACAAACACATCATCTTCTTCTAATTGTTGAGCGGGTGCGTTCTTCACCAACGATTGATCCAAAATAGAGGTAGGACTCATATTTTGGTGTTTTTATTCCTTTGTATTAAAAGATTGAGTAGATCATTATTCCTTCTTAGATCTGTATCTTGTTATGTCTTTTGCATGAGCCCAAGTACCAAATTTCATATTGTTTAATCAATGCTCTAAACATGGTGCCCTGTTCTTGATCACCAACCAAGAATTCTTGGATGGTGATGTTTAAAAATTTGGTTTATAGTTCTTTTATCCATTAATTATTTTCTTTCTTTTCTAGTTGGATCCCCACGGTCCCGACTCGACATTTTTGGGCAGCACTGACCTCGATCATGCCCCATGATTTGTGTTCGATCGATGATGCGATAATAGTATTGTGAGTGAAGCGTATATTTGTAATCAGTGTGGCACATGAATGCTTTATTTTTTGGTTTATGATAAAATATTTGAGATATAAGATATGATATATGATATATGATATATAATATATAAGATACAAGATACAAGATATGAGATATGAGATATAAATTTTGGTTAAATAATCTTATTTCGGCTATATATTTTAACCAAGGAATCTGTTTGATGAACTATCAGTGAAATCCTGATCCTAGAATGGATACAATCATTTTAAGACTAATGTTGGATACCTTTCTCAGACTCATGGTTCAGGTCAGTGAAACACCCAATAATAATAAAATTATTATTATTACAGAATCTTGTATCTGAAATATCTCCCTCATCCAGTGTTGGAATTTTGAACCGTCTATGATGTTGAAAACCTGAAATTTAGGTGGTCATTTCAAGACTAATATCATGTATTTAATTTAGACTCATGGATTGGGCCCATGAGACTCCATTCATTCATGATGCATTGAAATGATAATTTTCACCGAGTGTCCGATTGTGGTGAGTGAATAGCCTATCTCGAGTGTTGTTTTGTGTAGAATGTGATAATGACCTTAATTTTTGGATTTGAGATAAAATTTGAGATGTTATTATAATGATGAACTAAGAAAACACCTGATGATGGTTGTGATTTTACAATATCACCAGATCTTTTTGTGCTTACCCTCCAGTTGGGCCGGACAGTGGTGTTCCCTGATGAACTTTCTAAGTTACCCTCCAACATGTATAGGAAATTGAGTTCCTTGAAGTTATGGGCTTACTCTCATATAATAATGGGTTGTTGAGTTCAATGATGCTCTTTCCAAGTTACCATTTAGTAGGGCTGGGTAGTGGATTTATCTAATGACCTTACCGGGATTACTCTCCAGTAGGACTGAGAAGTGGAGTTCCTTGATGAGATTCTTAAGTGGTACCCTCCAGTAGGACTAGGCAGTGGAGTTTAATAGTGAATATAAGAGTAGGAACCTTCTATCATACTAGGGCATGTGATACTTACCTAGAATTTATTTCCCCTCAATTATGAGGCCTAATGACAAGACATGGTTTGATGTGGCTTTGGAATCTCAAGGAAGAGGGATGCTTTCCCCACCAATACAAGTTCTTGTGACATGAACTAAAACCATTAGGGTGAGTCAGTGTCGGCCAAAGAGGATGGTATCAAGGTGTTCTAATTTAACCCCTTAGACTTGTGTGTTTGGAAAAGACACATGATATGTTGGGCATCATTGATGGAATTATTTTGGAACTGTTGGGGAATATTCTTCTTGGGATGAGCTATGATATGGAGATCTCTTTACTCTCTCATTTGGTATTATTTGACTGAGAATATATATATATATATATATATTATTTCTTTCAAATTCACACTTTGATTTGGATACTCTTCTTCCAGGAGGGGCGAAGACTTGTGGGGTATTCCACATGCTTTATGTGTCTATATTCTCATGGTTGGATGAGTCTACACTCCTGATATAGGTGGAAGAGGCTCGATAGGTTGTTCATCTTCTCACTATGTTTATCCCCTTCTGATTGGATGAGATTACTTTCACTATATTGTTGGGTCGAGCTGTACTCTTTCATCATACCCTGTTATATGTGATGCTTCCCACTTTAGTTGGATCTATTACTACCCCTTCACCCCTTTTTGGGTGTTTTACAGGGTATATATATATACTCACCCTACATGGGATTTTACCACACATGTTGTGTCTTTTTTCAGACAACGGAAAAGTACACCATGACTTCAGAAAAGATTAGGTATACTGGGTACTTAGACCTCATACGGTGGTCTTAGCTTGGGATACATGAGTTTAGATCTCGTTCAATTGTTTATTTTTCTGATTTTTTGTCAGGTTGGGAGACATTTTTGGTTGGGCATGTATTTTCTCCTTTTCTTTTCATTTTACACTACCATTATTTTTTACCATCTAGTGGTTTATGCATGCCTAGTTTATTTTAAAGCAGCGTTTCATATTTTTCCCTTTCCATCTGTACTTTTTCATTGAGTTGGATATGTGTGTGTATACATGCACTTAGGAAAAGGCCTCCACAATTTTAGTTGTGCCTTGAGTGCTTGTCACCACCCCCTGGAAAATGGAGGCAAGATTGGGGTAGTTTCGGATTGAGCCCTAGCATAGGTCGGGTCGTGAAATATTGGTATTGGATCAATTTCATTCCTTATGAGACTGTTTAGATGTATCCCCTTAAATATGATTAGTTGGGTTTAGGGAAATAATGTCAAACTGTCTTGAGTGTGGCTCTTAGGCCAGGGATTCCAGTGATGGTATGGGTGACTGATGTATCCATTCACCAGGACCTTGACTACCTGCTTTTCGACTTGGCACACCAAGCCATTTTTGTAGTGATTAATGATACATGCATAATATAGGATTGAGTTTTTTACTTTCCTTCTTAAGTTATATCCCTATTTCTATATATATATGATCATATGACCGCGGTACTTCTTGATAACTTTCAGGATGCCTCTGTGATGACAACTTGTCAGGATACCAACTATAGTTTATAATGTTGGTCTTTTGAGTGACAAGGACTTAGTTCAGGGTCCATCATGTGATCCCCTTCCTCCATCTATATAGGTTGAAACACCTCCACCTGTTGAGAAACAGAACATCCCAACAGAGCAGGATGGGGATGCACGTAGGCCTAGCATGCTCCATGAGTTCCAGTATCAGAGACCGCTGAGGTTCTATGGAAAGATAAATCCTCAGGAAGCAGAGGATTGGAGAGAGTCGATGGTCTGTATCTTTTGGATTGTTTAGACCCCGATGGATCCGGTGGTGGTTTTGGCATCCAATATTTTCCATGGATCAGTTGGGTGTTAGCAGAGCCTTATTACATAGACGCACGATGAGTTGAAACACTCATGGGAATACTTCCAATAGCTGTTTCGTGAGCAGTACTACCCCTCTTTATTATGATCAGTTCATATCCAGGAGCTTCTATAATTATAGAAGGGAGGGATGATGGTGGCAGAGTTCACGACAAGATTCAAAGATCTTACATGCTACTCTCATTATACGATTAGAGGTATGATCTATGTTTTTTTCTACTCTTGCCTCAATATTATTAGACATAGGTGCCGGTCTTTCTTTTGTCTCGATAATCCTAGTGTGGGAGTTAGAGCTCCCAGTAGAGGCGTGATCCACTACCACAAAATGGGGCAAGGGAAACACTAGGGTTTTTTAGCGCTAAACAGAAAGTGCTGATAAAGGATAGATTTATCAGCGCTAAATTCAGCAATGATAAATTTTATTAATAAAAAATATCATTAATTTATATAAAATTATTATATTAATATTCAAAAATAATGTTTATTTTCATACATTAAATAAAAAATACATCTTTATAATTCAAATACATATTTTAATAATTCAAATTTATATATAATGTTTAAAAAAATAGTTTCTAAGATTATATATATATATATAAATTATTATATGATTATAATAAATTTCATTAAATAATGAATATATTTATTAGATTTATTAGATTTATTAGATTTATAATATTCCTTATATTCATTATATTTGTTATATTTATTATATATTTATTATATATATTATATTTATAATTAATATATTAATTAGATTAATCTGATTCATTAGATTTATTAGATTTATTAGATTCATTATATTTTTAATATTTTTAATATTTATTTTATTTATAATTAATATATATATATATATATAAATACTTTTTAAATATATATATATTTATATTATAATTATTAAATATATTTGTGTTTCCAATGAATTTGGTCAATAAATATATTGATCGATCATGCGTGCATATATGTTATGTATCATCATGAAAGTTCATTTAAACAACAATCCCTTCTTATTATTCATGATGTCTATTGATGGATCATTTTTTATTATGTATATTTAATTACTAGGTATATATGATTAATACATGTTACCCATATATACTATTATGTTTTAAAAAATAATTATAAAATTACATTAAATATATTTAAATAATAAATATATTTATTATATTTATAATTATTAAATTTTAATTATATATAAATACTTTTTATAAATATTTTTTTTTAATTATAATTATAACTATATATATATTTAAATAATTATAAAATTACAATAAATACATATATTATAATTTTATAAATTTTTTTATAAATATATTTATAATTATATAAAATTATTTATCAAAATAGTTATTTATATTTATAATTATAACTATAAATTAATATATATATATATGTAAATAATTATAAAATTATAATAAATATTTTTATTATACTACTTATAAAGTTATAAATATATAATTAAATAAATATATTTATAAAAAAATATTTATAAATACAATTCTAAATAAATGTAGATATACTTAAATAATTAAAAAATAATGACAAATATATTAATTATATATATTTATAAAATTATAAATATATTTTTTATAATTTTATAATTATATATATATATATATATTTATACATAAAAATACAAATATATATTTATTTATTATAATTTTAAATTACAAATAAATATATATTTATTTACTACCTTTAATTATAAATAAATATATATTTATTTAAATATTTATAAAATTATAATAAATATATTAATAAAATTATATATATTATAAATATAAATTTGTTATAATTTTATAATTATTTAAATAAATAAATACATATTCATTTATAATTATAATTAAAAATAAATATATATTCATATAAATAATTATAAAATTTTAATAAATATAGTTATATATATAAATATATAATATTATATATATATATAATTAATATTTTTATTATATATATTTCTAAGATTATAAATATAATAAGTATATTTCTTATAAATTTATAATTATTTAAATTATAATTTTATAAATATAAATAAATAAATAAATATTGTTACAATTATAAATAAATAAATGAATATTTATAATATATATAATATTATAAATATATAATAATAATAATAAATTAGTAACCCTGTATCTTTATCAGTGTTTTTTAGAGCTGATAATGGCCTATGCTTATTAGTGCTAAAAAAGTGCTTATAAAAGGAGTCTTTGTCAGCGCTATATTTTTAGCACTGATAAAAACATTTTTTATCAGTGCTTTTTTAGTGTTGATAAACATAGGCCTTTATCATCACTAAAAAACACCGATAAAGACATGTTTTATCAGAACATTCTATTTTTTTGCGGATAAAACATACCTTTATCAGCGCTTTTTAGCTAGCGCTGATAAAAGGTTCACCAGGTTTTATTAAAAAACCCTAACTTTCTCCTCCTTCCTCGCACCCCTCAAGCTCTCACGGAAGCTAATCACCACCACCGCTGCCACCATGCCTCCTCCTCCTCCTCCTCTCTCGCTGCCTCTCCTCTACTATGAACCACTCCTCCACGATGTGCCTCTCCTTTTCCGCGAACCAGACCGCCGTGCGCCTCTCCTCCACCACGCGCCACACCTCTTCCATGCTCTAACCAGAATTCCATGCACCTATCCTCCATCGCATGCCACACCTCCATCATGCATCACACACTACAAGAAAATTTACTGTTCATGGTGGTTATTTTTGGGTAGGGCAACAGTTTTAACCAACACTATATGCTTCTGCGGAGGTTTTTGAAAACCGTCACTAAATTGTGTGTCAAGACACTATTTCCAGTGGTTAAATCCGTTTAGTGGTGGTTTATAGGAACCGTCATAGTTTTCATAGTTTTCGGTGGTTATGATGTTTTTTAGCGGCGTTTTTCCCGGGGCAAGGGATCACTTTTTTCGCGGCGGTTTTAACCGCCATGAAAAAAAGTCAGCCATTGACCGGTAAAACCGCCCCTAAAAAAACATAACCGCTATGAACTGCGTGCGTAAGATTGGAATTTGTAGATGTGGTTATAACCGCCACTAAATTTAATACCGTAGTTGTGGTTATAACCACCGCTAATAGAAAAATTCTGAAATTTAGCAGTAGTTAAAACCGCCACTAAGTATTCCTGTTACATTAGCGGCAGTTTTTACCGCCGGTAATAGAAAAATACCGACATTTAGCGAAGGTTTTAGCAACTACGAATTATTCTGGTTATGGTTAGCGGTGGTTAAAACCACCTCTAAAAATAGATTAACAAAAAAACATCAGTTTTTGCAGCTTCTGTACCAGTGACCTGAAAAAAAACCTTTCCAATAATACCAAAAGACCAACATAATACATACTACAGTAAATATGAAAAGAGATGCTTAACTAAGGATAACCACTGGAATTTTGTTTCATATTTAATAAAAACATGATTAGTGGTGTGAGTAATATCTTTTTAGAAAATGTCAAACTTCTTTTTGTGGCCTATGAATCTCTTCAATATTATCCACAAGATAAAAATTACCCCTATAATGAGTTTGATCATTTTTTAATATATGCATGTGCTTAAGTGTTGGAGACACAATCTTTTGGAGAGATTTTCATGATCTATTTTTATCATAATAATATGAGAAATTTCTTTTCTTAGAAGTACATGAGTCTCAGATAGAGGTGGTGGGTAGAGTACCTTCAGACATTCTAGATCATCTTTCTCCCACATGACTTTCCAGAGATAAAAAAGTCATATAGTGAGGAGAATTGTAACATCCTGGGTACTATTTTTATATTTTTTTTAATGTTTGAGAGTTGTTACTTCAGTTTCAGGGAAATTTTAAGGCAATCACTATGTTTTTCTAGGGATTGAACTGCATAGAAGATCATTTTCACCATAAAGAGTGCCACTAAGGTGTGGATAGGTTGGTTGTGGTGTGTGTGTGTGTGTGGGGGGGGGGGGGGGGTGCGTAGAGAGGATTTTGTTGATACATTCATTTTTTTCATGGCTAAATTATGGAGAAGAGTCACAAAATGGACCTTGTATTTCTATGGTGTGGATTGGTAGGCTACGACATTAAGGCTCATGAGAGTGTTTGGGTTATTCTTCCATTTTGGTAATGGCTTAGGAATTGTCACCTTGGTTGTGTTATGGTGTGTGAGGGTGAGTTTTTTTTGGGGGGGGGGGGGTGGGGTTGGGGTGTTTTATCAAATTTGGGGTAGTGGAATCATGGATTTGGATTGTGTCATAAGACCCCCTTCCTAGTTGTGATCTTTGAAATAGTTCTCTAGAATATATCATGGCCCCTTCAATTATTTTATCAGATCTTCATCACAGATATAACTTTAATTCTCATAGGATACCTTGAACATCCTCATTATAGAAAGGTCCTTCCCTTTATTCCATAGACCCCCCCTTTTCAATAATTCTATAAAATTGTGTATGGGGATGCACCAAGGTCTTCTATTTTCTAAACCACCTATATATTCTAAAATACCCTTAATCCCCCACATTTTTCCATCTTTTCTATCAGTTCTTAAATGACCTAAGTATATCCCTAAGAGGAATTCTGAACCCTTTTCATTAGATTTTAACCTCGATCTTGGGAGACCAACCCTTAACAGTTTTAGGTGAGTTTTCCTCTTCCCATATCCTAATTTTTTTCATATTCTTCACTATGGTAAAGTTGTTGGAAAGAGAATGGTTGGTTCTGTTAAAGCTTTGGTAGGGGAATTATATAGGTTGTTGTGTCCTAAATATGAAATGACCTTGATGATTCCTCGCACAATCAATTCAACATAAATTTCCTTCATTGAGTATTAAGAGAGTTTTGGTATGGAAGGTTGGTTACAATGCCTCTCATTATATCTAAAAATTTTACTAATATCCATAGAATATATGAAATTCATTTTATATATCCACATTATAGGACCGACATCCCCATGACCAGTCAATAATGCTTTGAAGTGGGATGTTCACCCAGGGCTGACAAACCTAATAAATTTAGGAAAAACGAATCATAAAAAACAAATCATCACAATAAAGAATCGACATATATGGTGCGTACCACACTCAATAAATCAAGACATAAAAGGAAACATCAGAAATCAATAAAATACATAAAAAAATCATGGCAAATCAAGAAAATGTTAGGTCATAAAAATGTTTGGTGGAAACTATGTGCCACACATGATACATATACAAACTGATGATGAACACATATTGTCACCCTATCCACCTCTAACATATCAACAATACAACTAATCAATGTTCGATGACGTATACATATCATCACCCTCTCTACCTCCATCTCCACTTCCTACTACCACCTATAAGAACATTATATTGAAAATTAAATAGTGTTTCATTTTTATATCTAAACTTAAAACCAATAAAAGTTGTCATACTAAATGATTTTGAATTTTTGTGATTTGCCTGCTCACCACCAGTTGATACAATACCACTGGGGGCATATCTGCTCATCTGATGACGTATATAAGTCGACACTTTCTACAAAGAGGATATCTGATCCCCCTGCTCGTGAACTGTATTTCGTAGAGAAAAAATCTCTCTCTGAGCATCTCCAGGTATGGACTGACTACAACTAGGAGTAGATGCACCAGAAATCCCTGATGGCCTGCCAAAAACCTCAGATGGTATGGGTACCAAACCCATCCCACACACTCTACCAGGATGCTCCTTCCTAAGGACTTTAGCAACTGGGTCATCCTGGGAGACTGAGTAGGACTGCCCAGGATTGGAATCCCATAGTTATTTCATTTTTACCTATAAATCAAATATCAATATATATTAACAGAGTAAAAACTGATAATAAGTTATTATAATGAAAAAATGTGTTCATAGCCCAACTTCTTTGGTAGGCTCATTAACAAAACTTCCATTAGATTTTTTGTGAACATCCAACCACACTTCAGTTCGGGATGCTACGTGCCCTAAACTCTATGACTACATTAAACAAAGATAAATCAACAATTTAATATATTAAATAGATAATATTTTCTTATATATATTTAATCTAAAGAAAATATTACCAGAGTCGATCGGCTTCTAGAAAATATTTTTGACCCTGTAGTGTGAGGGATGACTTGCTTAGCCCGGATTGATGCATTATTTCTTGAGAGATCCTGAAATAAATATAATGCAATTTAATAGTAATGTATTCAATTTTATCTCCTCTTCATATAAATGTATAAATGTAAAATATGGTTAATATAATAATATATATCTAAATATCATATGATTCTCATCACGATGTCTGTCAACAAAAACTTTCCACTATTCTTTGGGTACCCCATTGGGTAGCTTCTCATACATTTGTTGGATGGTCAACAAAGTATCGTTGAAATCACCCCACAATCTCCATTTGAAGTCTTTCCATTTCTTATCATGATTTTTCAACATCCACTTTTGTGCTATCACATCAACAACTGTAAAGTAGAAAAACATCTGTATACAGAAATTCATTTTGAACATATTAAAAACATGACATTCAATTACACCATAATGTATTAATATTACCTTTATTTTGGAATAAAAAACTTCATTTTTCAAACTTAGAGGCATATGTCTCCAATCAACATAAGAAATAGGAAGGGAAATGGGATCCGCTGCCAGCTAGCCTAGAATTTGGAAAAGTAATCCCGATGTGTCATCCGTAGGGACCCCATATGAATCAAATGAGAAAACTATCTTCTCTCCATTAATATTCCACACATTTGAACTTTTTATATTTTTATCCATAGTTTCATTTTTTTTAATATTTAATGAACAAATAGTTAGTATAAAAAAAGTGAAATAAATTTATTTATATTAAAACTTATACCTATAACAGTGACCCTCTAGTATGTCTGTGATGAACTAGAAGTAGCGCACCGCCGCCCGAATGATGAGGCTGCTGAAAGGGGAGTCATTGACTTAGATTAAAAATGGATTCTCACAGAGTGTGTGAGAGATGGTGCAGGGGGAGATGGTGTAGGGGCAGGCAGTTAGTGGCTCAGATGCCGTAGGGAGGGGGATAGATGGTTCGTAAACTGTCGCAGAAGTGGATGAAACATTGTATCACTTCCTCCTTTTCATTCCTATCATTTAATCAAATAAAATTAAGTTCAGAACATATATTTCAAAAAAATTATGCCAAAAAAAAATTTAAAAATGATAATAGATGCTTAGTACTAACAAACAAAATATATGTAACAATGATAATGAGTGAATGCACAAATGAAATAAGTGGCTGTTGAACGAATAAATAAATGTACATACAATCATTTCCCCCTTCAATAATGTCTGTTTCCTACTCAATTACTTCATCCACTTCATTTATCCTTGCTATACTAATATTTTAAATATCATCATGGGAAAATAATTATGCTTCTTTTTGTTGATGAGATTCAATTTCAGAGGTCAAATCTCCCACTTCATCACCCATATCATACAAATCTTTTTGTATTACATGAGAAACTACACTCCAACCTTTATACAAAACATCATTCACAAAATATACCATTTTTCTTGCGATGATAAGATATATGGATCATGTAGTTCACGATCACCAACATCCATCAAGCTAGAGAATTTCACATATGTAAATTTCAAGGAATCTCTTTTAACACCTCTGATAATATCGACCCAATTTCATTTGAATAAAACAGTTGAAAAATGTCTCTGGTAGTTTAATTAAATAATATTAGTCATATTTCCATAGTATTTCACTTCAGAAAGTGTAAATATACCACTATTATGTGTTTTCAAACCCTCTTTTCAATCAACTAAACGAAATCTAAATCCGTTAACACTGTAAGCATAAAACTTTCTAACTTGTTTTAGAGGACCTCGAGCAAGAAAATTCAAATCCTATGACACCTCTGCTCAAGTATCAATATTAATGATCTAAAAAAAGAAATATACTTTATTAGATTTACAAAATATATGTGTCAAACTAATATTCATATTCATTGCAATATTTATGAACTTACACATTGTAAAAACCATTCTACAAGCTCTTTATTAATAGCTTTCGTTATATCATTCTAATTTTGTGTTCGGACTCTCATTCATATCTTTGTTTATATCCTCAACTCTTTAATAAATGAATCTGCAATTTCACTATTCAGAAACACATATCTATGTGCCTATAATAACTCCAATTCTGTTAGTGTCACATTTGAGGTCCTCCAAACTGATCGGCCAATAACATGAAATATTTTTTATTTTTAATGTATTTGAGATTGATTCAACATGTCATCAACACATCCAAATCAATTAAATATTTTCTCAATATCATCCAAGTATCTAGAAAAAAAATGTAAGACACTCCTTAGCCAAATAACCTTCAACAATAGATCCTTCTGGTTGAGCTCTATTTCTCACGTATGATTTCAAATGCCCAAGATATATTTGAAATAAAATAAACATAATTATGCATTTAATTAAGTGCCAAAAATTGTTTACTTAACTAAAAAACATATAAATAAAATACCTCTCAATTTGATACATCCATCGATAACGAACAGGGCCTCCTAATTTATCTTCCTCAACCAAATGCACAGTTAAATGCATCATTACAATAAAAAACGATAGAGGAAATATCATCTCCATTGCACAAAGGGTCAATAAAAACATCTCCTAGAGGTTGTCAAGATGGAATGGATGTATAGATTTATCACATAACTGTTTGAAAAATGTGTAAAATTGGAGTACAAAAGTAGTAAATTTTTCAGTTAATAATGCACACAATTCCAATGGTAGTAACTATTGTAACAAAATATGTGAATCGTGACTTTTCAATCCATGTAACTTATGAATCTTCAAGTCAAAACACCTAGAGATGTTACTTGAATACCCATTAGATACCTTAACACTATTTAAAATTCAAAAGAATGTATCTTTATCCCTATTTTTCATTTTAAAAATTGCCGGCAGACATTTTTCATTCTCATGTGGCTAGAGATCGAATTTTATGTTCATTACTTGTAAGTCTTTGCAAGCATTGAGATGATACTTTAACTTTACATGCTCATTAAGCATTGTGAAAATAAAATTGTCACATACATTCTTCTCAATATGCATCACATCAAGATTATGACACAACAAATTAAATTTCCAATATGGAAGTTTGATGAATATACATTTTTTCTTCCATTGTTGCATTCTGATTTCGCTTGACGTTGCACTTCGAACCCGTTTCCCGCTATCATTCAAATGAAGAAAATTCTGAAATTCTGTTTCAACATTTCCAAGTTGTGTCAATATTTCATAACTAGTTAACAACATTGGAGGTGGTCTATGATTAAAGAAACTGTTAAATTTTGATCTGTTCAGCAAAAATTTATGAGATGCATCGATAAATCTTCGATGGCACAAGAAGAAATATTTTCTACTGTGAGGTAGCTGTTTGGTATCAGAATCAAAGTTACATATAGGACAAGCCAAAAACATGTAAGTGTTCAAACTAGATACATTCCCAAGCCTAGGGAAGTCACTAATTGTCCACATTAAAGTGGCATGCATTTTGAACATTGTCTTAGAAGAAGCATCAAATGTGTCAACACCGTTGCCCCACAACTCCTATAATTATTCAATTAAAGGATGAATGTATACATCAATATCATTTCCAAGAATTTTTTTTCTAGGAATAATCATCGAAATGATAAAATACATTTTTTTCATACACATCCATGGAGGCAGATTGTAAGGGATCAAAACAACTGGCCAAATGCTATAACTAGCACTCAAAGTTCCAAATGGGTTGAATACATCGGTAGCCAATCCCAATCGAACATTCCTTGGATCAGCTGAGAAATCTGGATGTAATGACTCAAATTTATTCCATGATTGTGAATCTTGTGGATGTATCCTTAACCCATCATTGTTATTATCTACAGAATTCCACTTCATGTGTTTGGCTGTTTTTGATGACGTGAATAATCTTTTCAATTGAGGCTTTAAAAACAATTAGTGCAAAACCTTTGCAGGTGTCTTCCTTTTATTCTTCTTCATAAAAGTATATTGATTCAGACTTCCAATATCACCCATTGACTACCATCTAAAAGAATAACATTTTTTATAATCTTGTCTACTTGAATCCTCTCACCAATAAAGCATACAATCATTTGGACACACATGTATTTTTGTATAATTCATACCAAGCCCATTAACAAAATTTTTCATATCATAAAAAGACTAGGGGATGTTTTCTTCAAGAAATGCATCACACAACAACTACAATATCATGGACATTGCCTTATTTGTAATTCCACATAGACATTTGATATGGTACCAATTTAGAATAAAAGAACGTTTTGAATATTTCAAACATCTACTATACAACTCTTGATTTTCATCAACAACTAAATCATGAAATTTATTTTCTTTAGTGAAGTTTTCTTTTACATTAGTGTCCACAGAATCAAGAGGATGATCTAATAATATGTTACAATGTTAATATGGCTATCCTACAGTCTCAAAAACATCACTTGTCTCATTTATATTTGTAGCACCCTCATCTGGTTGTTCTAATATGTTTTGATGTTGATGGTGGTCTCTTGCAGTACCGAATGCACCATTTATAAGGTTTTTCTTTTCATTTTCCATTGTCGACGAAGTTGGGAGGTCATTCTGTGGATTGACATCAGTTATCAACCTTTCAGTAACGTTCGATTCTCCGTGCCAAATCTGATGAAAATATTGACCAAGGAATTGCTTCAATATTAAATGTTCGTAAAATTCATCTCTCTTCAACCATCTTCTAAATTTACATTTAGGACATGAACATCTTATTATCCCTTCCACAGATCGATTGGAAATTAAAAAATTTAAAAACTCATTCAAACCCTTAATATACTGAGGTCTGTTCCTTGGTAATGTGATCCAACTTTTATCCATGTATATCAAAATGTTCCTACACAATATTAAAAAAAATTAAAACACATAACTATTACTAAATAATGAAAGATATTCATATATAATAGTTGAAAAAATATATAAATATATTACGTAAGGATATCATATCTAAATATATATGGTAAATCACCCACTAGAAAACCAAAGTACATATGTGCATGAATGTGTATGCTTATACACATGTGATTACAAAATCACTTGAAGAAACAAGAAGATAGTGAGTATTTTCTTAGGAAATATACATTTTAACAAGGTTTTTTTCATTATTGGTGATGGTTCATCATATTTAATCTTATTCAATCAATAATTTAATTCACATAGATAGTTTGAGTATTTTTATTTTGAATCCCCACAATACATGATGTTAAATTGGGATCCCCTATATTGAATATGTATTGCCTAAATTTTCATAACTCTGACACAAGAAATGTACCCCTAAGGGAATTTGGAAATAATTGATGGTTTTTATATATTGAAGACAGTCGAATGTATATGAAAAAGTTTCTCTCCCTATCATTGATGATGTAGTTATAGGGACTTTGAGTACCAACTATAACATTGTAGTATGAAACTTAATAAACAACAATGCAAATATGAATCTAAACCCTATGAAAAATAAAATTTAAACAAAAGGAGCATTAAATTTGGAGGATGAAGAAAATGGGGGAATCTATATCACCTATGAAATAAAAAAGAATTAATTTATTGGATTCACCCTATATTGAAATGGAAAAAGTGTTCTTGATGGAATTTAAGGAAGGATTGTAAGAAAAATGCTTAAGTGGTCTCATTTAAAAAACTACAAAGCATGAGAATAAGACTGGTGGAATTATCCTTGAATAGAAAAATAAACATAACAAAGAGTTCATGGATGGTGCATAGTTCATAAATAGAGGAAATATAAAAAATTAGGATTACTCCCACAACTGGGTTAAAGCCCAATGACTAGGACATAAAATATTTTAAATTTAACATTGGTGAAGAAATTTTTACTAGTGGTGTCATCTAATGTAATACCACCATAAAGGATTAGAATTAAATTAGGATATTGGGGTGGGTGAACAAAGTACAACCACATTACTCAACTTAAGAAAGTTAGAGGTTCCCATCTCCCATTAAATTAAATAATTCTAATCATTGTTTGAAGTGGCCTAATATTTAGGGGGAGATATGATCCATGGGGTTTATGTGCTAATAAAGAACATGTTATTCAATTAAAGTAATATATGATTAAATCTAAAAAATGCTTGAAATAAGTGATGTAATAATTATTTCAAGTCTCATTTGATATAAAATATGATAAAAACATGTCATGGCTGATCCTGACTTAGCAAAGTGGTGTTAAGAAACCACTTTTTTCTTAAAAACTTGATCTAGAAGTTTCATACTAAAGTAAAGTCATTTGTTGAATCTATAATTACATAAAAAAGGGATTATTCTAGAATAAAAAGAGGTTTACAATCCTTAAATAAGAGAATCAATGATTTTATTGGTTCTTTTCTCATGGGAACTATATGTTTTAGAAAAAGGTATCATATAAGATGCATGATTGTATATGATGTAGATGGTGGATATTGGTATAGAGGTACAAGTATTTGATGGAGATCATGCCAGATCCCTTTGCAACTTGAGTTGCATTGGTTCTTTTCTAGAGGCTGTTCTTTTCTTACATTCATAAATTTGGGAATTCATATTTGTTATTAATGTTATAAAGTATCGTGGGGTAAAACATTATAGTTGAATGAATGGTTATTTTTTATCACATAGATATTCTTTAAAAGTGTTTTACAGTTTATCTTAAAAGAGTTTGGGATGGACATTCACAAAGTATTATATATGATGTGACATAAATGGAAGTTAATGATAGATTTATAAGTGTTTTAGAATATATCCAAAATTATTTTTGGATATGGTTTCACATATTATTATACATGATACAATATAAGGGAAAATAGAACTATGTCTATGAGGCTTTAGGTAAAGTAAGAGGTTGAATGAGATATTCCTTAAATCCATACACATATGATGAATTCATGGTTATATCATATTGTTTGGTATAATAAAAACAATGAATATTATATTGCTTATTAAGGGTTATTCATAAAGCATGTTTATGATTATATATTTCTACCACCACATAATATATCATTAAATAAAGGGAGATTAAATATTGTTTTTATTTGATAATTATCGGTACACATTCGATCAATGTGTTGTAAACCGAAGTAACCATATATTATTTACTCATGTGTTATGTAAAACATGAGTAAATGTGCGGGGCTTGGGGGACATATCTAATAGATTATATAAAGGAAGAGGGTCAAAAAAATTCTGTGTATGATTATTATGTAAGATCTTGGATGAATATCTCATCTGCTTCAATGCTCTATTTCATATTTTATCCTAAAACTAAAGAGATACTAGCTTATCTTGGATGGATGGAGAATACCACCTGAATGTTAGGTGACTTCTTTCAACCCATGGATACACTATGTAGAGGGTAATCTTATGGATACCCTTGTGTGATATTTATCACACGTAATGAATAAAGATAAAGGTTGAAACTCTTCAGTGTAAGGTATATAATAATTTCTTCATTTTATTTATTGTATGTTTTTGGGTTTCATGCATGGTGATCATGGATTTTTTTGTTTCTTATTTACTATCACTACTTAGTTTAAGTGTTAAACTACCCTATAAATCTTTCATTACCCCCCATATTCTTATAAATATAAAATAAACCACCAATAAAATTGAAAAGATATAAAATAAAACCCAATCCATAATTCATGTAATTTACATGCATAACAAAAGTATGAAAAATAAATATCAAAAGTAAACTCCTATGAAAATGAATCTAAAATAAACTATAAGCCTTGCCCTAAAAATGTGTACCTCAGCCACCAATTCTCCCTCAGAAACCTTTAAAACATATTTATATATGTGGGAGTGATTATATAAGTATACGCAATAGGATAATACCCAAAACATCTCATGAAAATGTGAAATGAGAATAGTAATGACTAAATGAATAAACATATGAACTAACTCGCACCTACATTAGTTTAACTATCTCCCTCCCTCACTAAGGTCCACTCATCCAATATCACATTTAGACATCCATGCAGAAAAATAAATAGTTTTATTAATAGTGAAAGAACCAAGAAGAGTATAAAAAAATAAAATTAATAAAAAAAACTCATAAACAAAACAATCACATAATCCAGACATAAAATGAAAAAAAATATCCCATATACAAGATAAATCATAAATAATATCCTGTATGAAAAGGATAATACACAAACATCCAAAGAATAAAAAAACGTGAAAAACCATACCTACCACTATGAAAACCACCAATGGCAGGGGAGGGGAGCCGACCTAGGGTTGGAACTCAATGGGGTCGGGGGGAGAAGGCGACATCACGGGTGTCGGGGAGAGAAGGGGAGTCAGCGATGATGGTTGGTGAGGTCACCGACGGAAAGGGAGGGGAGCAGAACTAGGGTTGGGTCTCAACATGGTTGGGGGAAGAAGCCGCGTCAGGGGGGAGAAAGGGGTCGGCTTGGGTGTGTGTGTGTGGGGGGGGGGGGGAGTGCTGCGAATGTATGAAAAATAAATGGGTTTAGCGGCACTTTTTAATAAACTGCCGCGAAACCCTTTTAAGAAAAGATTTCACAGTGGTTTTGTAAACCACTGCTAAAAGACACCTGCTAAATGTGATTTATGTGGTAGTGAAACCTTTTCCGTGTGACTCTCCTATACTTCACAACTCTCCTCTACTGGCACCTCTCCTCTACAACGTGCCTCTCCTTCACCACATGCCTCTCCTTCACCTTGAACACACCTCTTCCGTGCGCTGAACCACACCTCCACATTGTTTTTTCTCCTCTTTTTCATCTATTTTGTCTTGTTCGCATGTAATTTTAGTTTTATATTAATGGTATGTTTTTAATTGTATGGTATAAACACCCTGCTGAAAATCGTGATAGTTGGTGGTCCTTGTTTTTTCATTAAATGAATTTCATGTTGGTTGGTGTTTATCTTCATATTTTTTCTTTGATTTTGTGTGACTCGATTATGGATTTGAAGTGTGATGCCACTACATCAAAGTGTAATTTCTTTTTAATTATGATTATTTTTGTCATTAGGGGTTGAGTAGTATTTCACTTGATATATTTATGTGTTCTCCATTAATATCGACAAGTTTTAGCTTTGATTTTTCTTGAGTGAGGTAGGTGTTTCTTTAGAACTCCCTTGTAATACATGTTATAAATTTCTTGGATATTTTTAAATGACTTATTATGAAATTATAATCCTATGTTATGACTTAGTTGGGTTTAAATTGGCTTGAAAATGGATTAAAGACTTGGCATAGAGATATTCTACATGCCAAGTGTTTTGTAAAAGGCCAAAGTGGATTTTTTAAGGGAATGTAATTATTTTGAAACTCTGGTCATAATTTTTTTTCTTTAAAGTGAATATGCGATATTTTACAGTCATATTTTGTAAAAAGAATGTAATTTAAATTTAACCTATTTAAATGGTTTTGAGACCCTTAACTCTCATGGTAGATTAATATGTTTTCAAAAAGACATTGAAGCTTAATAAAAGGTTTCTTAGCACATATTTCCTTTTAAAATAAAAGGGTATATTATTTTAAAAATTTATTTATATAAAATGGCTAGGTTTCCAAATGGGATTTCTAGTGCATTTTGATAAATTATTTTTGGATGAAATTTGAAATATAGTTCTCAAATGGGGTGAAAATGGATTGGATTCTCAAGAACATTTGTAAAATCATAGTTGGTAATTTAAAGAAAGTTATTTTATAAATATGAGAGACCCGAAATTGATCTCCATGAATTTATTGTTCATGTTGTGGCTCATGAACCCATGAGGTATTATTTATATTCTTATGCTTATTTTGAAGCATATAAAAGGATGCTAAAGGGGTTGTTTCTTGTGAGGGTGTAGGAGGTGGGGTGAGGTTAAATTTTAAATTATTGAAATTATATTTATGTGATGATATATTATTTCATTGGTTGATCACTTCCACTATTGAAATTTTATGGGTGTCCTAGGAGACTATTAGGGATCCAAATAAGTAAAATACCTAGTGTGGAGTGTGATGCCTAGTGTAAAGACCCAGTTATATTGAGTGAGTTTCAGATATGTTTCAATGTCCCAAGAATGTACTGGAAGGGACTAGAGTTTCTTTTGATCCCCTGATCATGATAGAGACTAGTGAGTTTTGTAGGACTACTTGGATATGAAAAGTTAAATCATATCGACCAAGGTTCCTTATCTTCAGTTCAATATCTAAATAAATGAGTCATAGAAAGTTTTACATGATTGTTACATCATTCTTAGGAAACTTTAGAATATTTGTTTTCTTTGATTTATTGTATTCCCCATGTTTTTAAAATTATATGGAACCATCATTTGGTTTTATAGATCATGTTTCCTTTTTTCCTTAGTGCCTATGTATGATCATTTTTCTCTTCAAGTGTGTATTTTCTTAATTTCATATAGGTTGATTTAAATGGTTAAAAAGTATCATTTAAAAAGGAAAAAATTTGGTTATTTGTTAAATTAGTTTTAAGAAAATGGATTTTCATTGCGGTTATTTATGAAAAAGGGGTTTTCAGAAATTGTTTTAAAAGAGGGATAAACTGTGATTTGTAAAGTCTTATAAGGTTTTAAAGGCCCTCAATCCATTTTTTGATATTTTTATTTTAAATTTTTAATCATACTTGTTTTTATATTTTAAAAAGGGTAGTTTTTTGAAAATATGTACGTCTATTGTTTCTACATTTGTTTTATAATCCATGTGAATATATATTTTATACCTCATGTTCAAACTAGAACTTCATGAACTATATTATTAAGGGATTCAAAGAAAATTATTTATGAGATCATAAAAATAATTTTTAGCTCACACCCTACATATGAACTAGTGGAAGAGAGTGTATGGCACTCTTATATATCCTTTTTAAGTGTCCTATTTTGTTTTTTTTCTTGATGCTCAGATTGGTCCATGGTTGGACAATGGGATGTGACAAGTTACTATGGGTCACTAGTGTTAATGTTGGAGTGATTTGGGGTTTTATTCCCTGTTAACATTCCTTTTAGGATGTTTTAGTAATAATGAGTTATGTTTTATTAGGAATTAGGTGATTGGTCTCGAGTGGGTTCTCAATCACTACCCTTTATAACAATGATTAAATTTCTATATACTTGTTATACTCCATACATTGATGGTTTGGAAAAGTCATGGTAGTAGATAAGACTCTATGTGAGATGGTGGATGATTATAAGATTAGATTTGTATAATGACCCATACTTTACATAAATTGTTATTACTTCAGAGTTGAAGTGTACTTATTACAAAATATAACAAAACCATGAAAGGAACGTATAGGTATTGTGTCTTTAGAAACTGGTAAACATAAATAACTGGTTCATAAAATCAACTACATTGTCTCCTGTTTATTTCATCATATCTAGAGTCCCTTTTTGGAATATCATACTTAATATCCTTCTTCCTGATCTGGGGAAAAGAAAACATACAAAAGGGTGAGCTCAAATGATCGTAAGGGTAAACAAAAGAAATTTCAGTCATATCAAATTCATAAGAACATATAATTTTGAAAATCCTAACCTGCAAAAGAGATCATAATATCATGTCATAGGATAAATCATAATAATGAAAAGTAATCCCAAATAATCATAACTTTAAACATGAAACTTTGTTTCATACACACATAATCATAGAAAATCATTTCATATTAGTCAAGACTAATTTCCAAGACTATCTTAACGAACAAATTCCATTTCTGAACCGAGTTCACTCCTCGTTTCAGTCCTTTTTCACTGAACCGGATTAACCTGCCGTTCCAGCCATGTCTATCTCATGAGATATAAATATTTACCCAATGCATTGGAGGGAGATATAGGTCCCAACCATCTCATATTATACCGTTCTTATGTGTTCCACAAGATCATAAATCATACATTATAGCATAACCCATGTAATAAAAATGGGAATCTTAAACATCGTGCCATCATATCATAATTCATATAAGATAAATAGACTTCATAAAAATAATTCCATCATAAAATAATCAAATCAATGTGAAAATTGGGATATAAATGGAACCCTATATTATCTTAGATAGAAAATAATTTTGATAAAACACTTGAACTTCATTCTTGAAAAAAATATCCTTTCTACTTCAAAAACATTTTCCTTTCTTAACATGTCATAAAATTTTAAACTAAAAGAAGTTGATTAAAAATAAACTTGAAAACTTGTAAAGTAATATTCATGGAAATAATGCTCTAAAAATACATTCATGCCGTATAAGTAAAAAAAGAAAATTCTTCTCGTACTTTGGCCAAAAAAGTCAAAAAGTACTTCGTACGAAAAACGACAAAATATTCCTTTAATATCTTTTACTAAAAACTCACCGAAGGGTAAAATTGGATTTAAAAAATTGTAGTAGGATATAAATAATATTACATATTGAGGAAACATGGATTTTTATGATAAAATACACCCCAGTAAATACCAAATTATAAACAATCTCGGATAAAAATGAGATTGTGAGATTTTCCCTTACCTTAGGTCCGATATGCTTCGTATGAATCCGAACCTCCTGTAATATGGTTTAAATAATGTTAATTGACTTATTACAGAATCATATTCATTTTTATGATATCTTATATGGTCATATTTTTATCTTCTTAGTAGTAATATTTCATTTCTACTTGTTATTCAGGTGTTTATTGCTTTATGTTCTTATGCGTGTTTTGTCAAATAAATTCTTATTCTTCTCTTTAGGTTATAGATACCTCATTTACAGAATGGTATTAGTGTAATATATATCATATTTATTCATTCAATTCATTTATATAATCATTATTGAATGAAGATCATGTAGAACGAGTCACATCACATCGTGGAGACGGTAGGCCGTACGTAAACACGAGCGATGATACCGTTCCCATGATCGTGGAATTTTATTGAAGTGTATGTATAATATTTAAGAATGAATAAAACTTTAAAATAATCATATATATTTATTTATTTACACCATTATACCCATCCAAGTAAGGTGGTGGTGTAAAACATATTACACTACGACGTGGAGACGGTATTCCGTACGTACGCACGCGCGGTGATTTTTTTTACCGTAGGATGGATAAGAGGTGAAATAGGGTTGTTTCATATTTATAATAACATATCAGTATATTAGGGATACTGATGTCATTACCTCATAATGAAACAACTAAAGAAGAGGGAGTAGAAGAAGAATGGAACTTGAAGAAAACGGTAGAAGGTATTACCTCTCCTTCGAAGTGCCTCCTTTAAACATTCTCTTAGGGAACTAGAGTTGGTATTTTGAGAAGAACCATACCTATAGTAGGTTTATAAGGAAGTGGGGAAGTGAAATGGGAAGGGTTTGGCTGAGATTGAAGGCTCAACGTGGTGTGAGGAGGAGAGGGAGGATGTGCCCTTTTATACGGGAGGAGAGGGGCACCTTTGGAAAGTGTGAAAATATTATTTTATTATAAACTTATATTAGGTTTCAAAAGGTCCAAAAATAATCAAAGATGAAGATAAGATGAATCATGGTCTAAATAAAATCATCCAATCATAATTGGACATTTTTTGGAAGATATTATAATAATTATAATCTTATTTATTTAAATTATTTATTAATGAGGTAAATACTGCATCATTATTGTGTCCTAAATAATTTAATTTATTTGATGTCTAAAAATTATAAAAAAATACCAAAATGTAGGAAATATTTTTATCTTTACAATTAATATTTATAGTTAAAAAGATAATTTAAATATCCACTTATAAAAATTAATTACTAAAGGATTTGTTGTTAATGCCAATTTTGTCTTTACATTAAATTAATTAATCTAATGTGTCATTGTCTTTCATAAGTGGCTCCATGGGGTCCCAAAATCAACACAAGTATGCCCATGGTCGGACATTACACATCCAATAAGGTTTGGACATGTTTTAAGGTAATTTGAAATTATTATAATTTTCTTTCAACCTTGAATTACCCTATTTACTTTTAACCGTGGTAAATAAAAGTAAAAAGTTACTATTCACCAAAAATTATTTTTATCTAATTGAACCACATTTTACTCCTTGATATTAATCGCGTATCTCTGATTTTTTAAATTCAACTCACAGAAGAGGTAAAATTAAGTTTTATGAACAATTGCAAAAGCTCCTAGGAGGTGGGTAAAAGATGATGAAAAGTTTAATACAATTTTTTATAAATCTAAAATTTTTATAAAATGATTCCAATGAATTTCATTGAACTTATATAAGTATTATGTATCAATTTTGACCTAAAAAAAATTTAAATCAAATAAATTATTATTTAAATAAAATGTCGGTTTTAACCAAAAACTCAGTGTTTTAACTATTCATCAAAAATTGAAGTTTTTCAGAAAAATACCAAAAATTCAGCCTAAGCTATATTTGATATTACAAATTAAAAAATGATGTGTATTTTTACAAATTCAAAACATAGAAGTGGAATTAATTAATTTTAAAATTAATTCTCGTTATCAAAACAAATAGTGTGTTTATAAGAAACAATAACTATCAAAAGATCTTCACTTGTTTATGTCCAATTTCAAAGTGAAATTAATTCCAATGAACAATATTGGATTAAAAAATATATTCTAATTAAACATTAAAACCAATTAAAAAGATAATCTAGCCATAAAAATTATTTTGATGAAAAAATTTGTTTTTAATTAAAATATAGCGTGTCATTACTATTCATCAAAATATGAAAGTTATCAGAATAATATGAAAAATTTATCCAAATTAAATTTCTATATCCTGATTTAAAGGAAGAATTTTATTTTGTCAAATTGAACTTATAAAAATGTCAAAAACTAGATTTAAAATGTGTGCGCCATCAAAAGGCGGTAAAACTGCATTTTTTTTTGAAAAATACTTCTTTTATCCGAAAAACTGATTTTGTTTTCATACCTCATTCTAGAAAATGTGTAAGATGAATTATAATGTTATAAAATTTAAAATTCAGTTAATACTATTCATAATGTCTAGTTTATAATATTATAATAATATATCGTTGTTTAGTGAAACTCGGTATTGCGTTCTACACACGCTATCGAGGAAGGTCGCGATGTCGTGTAACGCAAGCCAAGATAGTGTTGTGTGCAGTGAAATATTCCTTTGCGTATAACATAATACATAAAAAATATACTTCTCATAAAATATCAGGGTGTTACACTCTACCCCCCTTAAAATGAATTTCACCCTTGAAATTCGTCACTTCGTAACAAACAGATGAGGATACCTCTCCCTTATAATATCCTCAAGCTCCCATGTAGCTTCTTCTAATTAGTGGTTCCTCCATAAAACTTTCACCAAGGGAGTGGTCTTGTTCCGTAGAACTTTTTCGCTATGATCTAGAATCTCTATCTGTTGTTCTTCATAAGAAAGATCTTGCTCCAGTGGTACAACTTCTGAGCTTAGTACATGTGAAGGATCAGGTATGTACTTTCTCAGGACAGATACATGGAACACATCATGAAATTGAGAGAGATTAGGTGGAAGTTCCAATCAATAATCTACCTTCCCAACATGATCTAGTATTTCTAAAGTACCTATATACCTAGGGCTCAACTTTCCCTTATTCCCAAATCTCATTACTCTCTTCCAAGGAGATATTCCTAAGAACACTTTATCACCCACTTCAAACTCTAGGTCTTTTCTTTAGTTGTCGACATAACGTTTTTGTCGACTCTGAGCTGCTCTTATGTGTTGTTGAATAGATCAGACTTTTTCTGCAATCTCATCAAAAAGATTAGGTCCTAATATCTTTCTTTCCCCAACTTCATCCCAACAAGTTGGAGTTCTGCATTTCTTTCCATAGAGAGCTTTATAAGGAGCCATCTGAATACTGGAGTGAAAGCTATTATTATAGGAAAATTCCACCAAAGGTAGGTGTTGATCCCAACCACCATTTAAATCCATAGAGAAAGATCTTAACATGTATTCTATAGTTTGAATTTTCCTCTTAGAATGACCATCTGTTTGAGGATGATAAGCAGTGATGAAACTCAACTCTGTATCTAGAGTATGTTGAAGACTTTGACAGAACATCGAGGTAAACCTCGGACCCTGATCAGATATAATGGAAAGTGGTACTCCATGCAATCTTACAACTTCCTTTACATATATCATGGAAAGCTGATCCAGAGAGAAATATTCCCTAATAGCAATGAAGTGTGACGACTTCGTAAGATAATCAACTATAACCCAGATAGCATTATTTCCTTTGGATGTTTTAGAAAGTCCAGTGACAAAGTCCATAGTAATGTTTTCCCATTTCCATTCTGGTATGGGTAATGGTTGTAACATCCCTTTAGACTTCTGTCTCTCAGCTTTAACTTGCTGACAAACCAAGCATCAAGAGACATATTCAGCCACATCTCTTTTCAGGCCATCCCACCAGAAGTACTCATTCAAGTCCCTATACATCTTCGTGCTTCCAGGATGAATAGTGAATGAAGAACTATTAGCTTCATCCAAAAAATCCTTCTTTAATTTGGGGATTGGTGGAACAGAAACTGAATTCCTGAACCTTATTATCCCATCACAATCAAGGTTGAATTCAGGAACATTTCTCACCTTCTTTCTTAACTCTACATCTTCTTTTTGTGCCTCTTTAATCTTCACATGTATAGATGGTTGAACATTCATTTGAGAAAGATAATATTTTTCCCATTCCATTATAATTACAATATCCATCCTTTGTAAATCCATAAATATTGGATCTTTTGTGATCCTCATCATGGATAAGCTAGCATGGTCTTGTCGACTTAATGTGTCTCCCACCTTGTTTTCTTTCCCAGGGTGATAATGAATTGAGCAGTCGTAATCCTTAATCAGCTCTAACCATCTTCTTTAGTGCATATTCAGCTCCTTTTGTGTGAAAATATACTTTAAACTTTTGTGGTTAGTATAAATATCACACCTTTCACCATAAGGATAATGCCTCCAAATCTTTAATGAAAAGATTACCGCAGCTAACTCCAAATCACGAGTTGGGTAATTTTGCTCATGGATTTTCAACTGTCGTGAGGCATAAGCTATCACCATATCGTTTTGCATGATAACACACCCCAATCCCTTCTTGGATGCATCACTGTAGATCACAAACCTTTCTCCACTACAAGGAAATGTGAGCACAGGTGCACTGGATAACCTTCTTTTCAACTCCTTGAAATTCTCTTCACACTCCTCCGTCCACACGAACATAACTCCTTTTCGAGTCAACCTGGTGAGTGTATTAGATAATCGTGACAAATATTTCACAAAATGTTGATAATATCCATCCAAACCAAGAAAACTTCGGATCTTAGTTATTTTTTTTGGTATCCACCATCTTTCGATAACATCTATTTTTTCTGGATCAAAAAATATCCCCTCTATTGATATTATGTGACCCAAAAATGCATCTTTTTGAAGCCAAAATTCACACTTGGTAAATTTGGCATAAAGATTCTCCTTTCTCAGGGTCTTCAATACAATTCTCAAGTGATATTCATGTTCTTCCTTGCTCTTTGAATAGACAAGAATATCGTCTATAAAGACTACCACAAACTGATCAAGATAGTCTCTAAAGACTCTATTCATTAGATCCATGAATATAGTAGGGGAATTAGTAAGACCAAAAGGAACCACTATAAATTCATAGTGTCCATTCCTTGTACGGAAAGCTGTCTTTGGTATATCCTCCCTTTTGACCCTTAATTAATGATACCCTGAATGAAGATCAATCTTGGAAATGTATTGAGCTCCGCATAATTGGTGAAATAAGTCATCAATGCGTGGGAGAGGATATTTGTTCTTGATCGTGATCTTGTTAAGTTCTCGATATTCAATGCAGAGTCTCACTGATCCATCTATCTTCTTAACAAACAGATCAGGTGCTCCCCAAGGTGACACACTAGGGTGTATGAATCCTTTATCAAGATTCTCTTGGAGTTGCTTCTTCAATTCTTGCAACTCAATTGGGGCCATTCTATAAGGTGTATTTGAAATAGGCAAAGCACCTAGTACGAGTTCTATTGAAAACTCAACTTCACGATTTGGTGGAAGACCCACCAATTCCTCCAGAAAGACATCATAAAACTCCCATACCATGGGAATATTCTTAATTGTGAGTTTCTTGCTAACCATTTTAGATAAATAACCTTCATTTATTAGAATCAAGACCCATAATATGGAAGAAATTTCCTCTTGAAGGTTATATTCATCCTTGCATCGATAGGCGATCATAGATTGATCTGGAATATTAAATGTGATTTTCATTCTTTGGAAATTGATATGAGATCCGTATAAAGAAAGACAATACATTCCAAGAATCACATCAAATTCCACTATAGGAAGGATCATAAGATTTGCAGGAATCACTTTCCCACAAACTTCAATCAGAGAAGAATTATAAACTTTTTATGCGACTGTTGTGCCATTAGGAGTTGTCACAGCTAACTCAACATCTAATTGCTGAGGTAATATGGTGATACCCATAGAAAATTCTTCAGAAATAAAAGAGTGGGTGGTTCCAGAATCAAATAAAACATTTTCTACTTTAGAGTGGATGGTAAGTGCACCTTTCACCACTTCGTTATCATACTCCACACCGCTGATAGTAATTGCATGTGACTTTCCTTTGTCTTTGGCCTTAAGAGTTCATTGACTTCGATCAACATCAACAAACCTTGGATTTGGGCATTGATTGGCATAATTCCCCATCTCCTTGCACTTGAAACATTGAAGTGTAGGAGGTGCATTCTGTGTATCCATTTATTTGTTCGCATCATTAGAAATATTCTTCCCATTATTTTGACATTCAACTGCCTGGTGACCTTCTTTTCCCAACTTAAAACATTTTGTTGTCCCTTTAAGAAAATTCCCTCCATGTTTCTTTCCACAATTTGAGCATAAAGGAAAACTCATCTTCTTTTCAGTGTGGTCTTTAGATTTTCCTTTGAATTCCATTTTCCTCTTCTTATCGAACCCATATGACTGATGGGTTAATCCAATATCCATCTCAACCCTGAGAGCACATCAAACAATTTCCTCGTAGCTATTGAAGTCCCTTATGGCTAACGCCCTTTGAAGACTTGGATTTAAGCCACTAAAGAATCGATTGATTTTACTCTTAGGTTGGATAATAATTCTGGAAGCGTACCTTGCAAGTATTGTAAAATTACCTTCGTAGGTGCCAACTGATTAATCATCGTTTTGCTTTAGTTCAAGAAACTCCTTCTCCGTCATTGTTCGAAGAATATGAGGGAAGTACTTATTAAAAAATAAGTTCTTGAACTCATCCCATTCCATGGACTCAATTTCATCTATTTGCCTCGTATTCTTGATAAGATTCCACCATTGATCAGCATCACCTTCCAAACGATACAATGTTAAGATACTTTCTCATGTTCAGAACATTGTAGAACTGAAAATATCTTTTCTATGTTACTAATCCATTGTTCAACTACTAATGGATCAGAAGACTCACTGAATGAAGGTGGACGCTGCCTCATGAAGGATTCAGCAGAATGTTGCTCCTTCCTTTGCTCATTTGGAAGTCCTGCATGGTTCATAGCTTGAGAAAGTTCTGTGATCTTGGATAAAATATTTTTCATTCCAGCTCCCATAACATTTGGTTGCTCATGGGGACAATCATTGCATTGACCATCGCATTCAGCATTAACACGGTTCCTTCGGGTTCCAACCATTGACTAAAACCAAGAAGCATAGTTTGAGCAACACTAATCATAATAGGAAAACCACATCATCAAGAAAAAAAATTTCACACTTAAGTTATTATCATAGGTTGTTCATGGCCATTTCTAAAACACTAAGATTGTGTTCTATGCTTAGACTTATCCTTAGGGTTCTTACTAAGGCTTTCAAATACTAGTTTCCAAAGGTTGAGTATACCTTTCCTCTGATACCAACTATAATGAGCCATAATTTACATACATTTTTATTACTTCAGAGTTGAAGCATACTTATTACAACATATAAAAAAACCATGAAAGGGTTTTATAGGTATAGTGTCTTTAGAAACTAGGAAACATAAACAACTGGTTCATAAAATCAACTACATTGTCTCCTGTTTATTTCATCATATCTAGAGTCCCTTTTTGGAATATCCTACTTAATATCCTTCTTCATAACTTGGGGAAAAGAAAACATACAAAAGGGTGAGCTAAAATGCTCAGTAAGGGTAAAAAAAAAAGAAATATCAGTCATATCATATTCATCAGAACATAACATTTTGAAAATATTAACCTGCAATAGAGATCATAATATCATGTCATGGGATAAATAATAGTAATGAAAAGTAATCCAAAATAATCATAACTTCAAACATGAAACTTTATACCATACACACATAATCATAGAAAATCATTTCATATTAGTCAAGACTCATTTCCAAGACTATCTTAGCGGACAAAATCCATTTCTGAACCGAGTTCACTCCTCGTTTCAGTCCTGTTTCACTGAACTGGATTAACCTGTCGTTCCGACCATGTCTATCTCATGAGATATAAATATTTACCCAATGAATTTTAGGTAGATATAGGTCCCACCGATCTCATAATGATACCATTATTATGTGTGCCACAAGATCATAAATCATACATCATAGCATAACCCATGTAATAAAAATGGAAATCTTAAACATCGTGCCATCATAACATAATCCATATAAGATAAAAGGACTTCATAAAAATAATTCCATCAAAACATGATCAAATCAATGTAAAAATAGGGATAGAAACAAAACCCTATATTATCTTAGATGGAAAATAATTTTTATAAAACACCTGAACTTCATTTTTGAGGAAAATATCCTTTCTACTTCAAATTTTTTTTCCTTTCTTAACATGTCATAAAAATTTAAACTAAAAGAAGTTGATTAAAAATAAACTTGAAAACATGTAAAGTAAGCTTCATGGAAATAATGTTCTAAAAATTCATTCATGCCTTATAAGTGAAAAAAGAACATTATTCTCGTACTTTGGCCGGAAAAGTCAAAAAATACCTCGTACGAAAAACAACAAAAGATTCCTTTCATATCTTTTACTAAAAACTCACCAAAGGGTAAAATTGGATTTAAACAATTATATTAGGATAGAAATAATATTACATATTGAGGAAACATGGGTGTGGATGATAAAATACACCCCAGTAAATACCAAAGTATAAACAATCACGGTTAAATATGAGATTGTGAGATTTTCCCTTACCTTAGGTCTGATATGCTTCGTATGAATCCGAACCTTCTATAATATGGTTTAAATAATGTTAATTGACTTATTACATAATCATATTCATTGTTATGATATCATATATGGTCATATTTTTATCTTCTTATTAGTAATATTTCATTGCTACTTGTTATTCGGGTGTTTATTGCTTTATGTTCTTATGTGTGTTTTGTCAAATAAATTCTTATTCTTCTCTTTAGGTTATAGATACCTCATTTACAGAATGGTATTAGTGTAATATATATCATATTTATTCATTCAATTCATTTATATAATCATTATGTAATGAAGATCATGTAGAACGAGTCGCATCACATCGTTGAGACGGTAGGCCGTACGTACACACGAGCGATGATATCGTTCCCATGATCATGGAATTGTATTGAAGTGTATGTATAATATTTCAGAATCAATACCACTTTAAAATAATCATATATAGTTATTTATTTACACCATTATACCCATCCAAGTAAGGTGGTGGTGGAAAACATATTACACCACGGCGTGGAGACGGTATTCCATACATATGCACGCACGGTGATTTTGTTTACCATAGGATGGATAAGAGGTGAAATAAGGTTGTTTCATATTTCTAATAAAATATCAGTATATTAGGGATACTGATGTTATTACCTCATTATGAAACAACTAAAGAAGAGGGAGTAGAAGAAGAATGGAACTTGAAGAAAACGGTAGAAGGTATTACCTCTTCTTTGAAGTGCCTCTTTAAACTTTCTCTTAGGGCACTAGAGTTGGTATTTTGAGAAGACCAGTACCTCTATTAGGTTTGTAAAAAAGTGGGGAGGAGAGGGAGGAGGTGCCCTTTTATATGGGAGGAGAGGGGCAATTTTGGAAAGTGTGAAAATATTATTTTATTATAAACTTATCTTCGGTTTCAAAAGGTCTAAAAATCATTAAATATTAAGATAATATGACTCATGGTCAAAATAAAACCATCCAATCAAAATTGGACATGTTTTGGAAAATATTTTAATCATTATAATCTTATTTATTTAAATCATTTATTAATGCGGTAAATACTACATCATTATTGTGTAATAAATAATTTAATTTATTTGATGTCTAACAATTATAAATAAAATACCAACATGTAGGAAATATTTTTAGCTTTACAATGAATATTTATAGTCTAAAAGATAATTTATATAGCCCCTTATAAAAATTAATTACTAAAGGATTTTTTGTTAATCCCAATTTTGTCTTTACATTAAATTAATTAATCTAATGTGTCATTGTCTTTCATAAGTGGCTCCATGGGGTCCCAAAATCGACCCAAGGATGCCCATGTTGGCCATTACTCATCCAATAAGGTTTGGAAAAGTGTTAAGGTAATTTTGAATTATTATAATTTTCTTTTAACCTTGAATTACCCAATTTACTTTTAACCGTGGTAAATAAAAGTAAAAAGTTACTATTCACCAAAAAATATTTTTATCTAATTGAACCAAATTTTACTTCTTGATATTAACCGTGTCTCTTGGATTTTCGAAATTCAACTCACAGAAGTGGTAAAATTAAGTTTTATGAACAATTGCAAAAGCTCCTAAGAGGTGGGTAAAAGACAGTGAAAAGTTTAATTCAATTTTTATAAATCTAAAATTATTATAAAATGATTTCAATGAATTTCATTGAACTTATATAACTATTATGTATCTATTTTGACCTAAAATAAATTTAAATCAAATAAATGATTATTTAAATAAAAATTCGGTTTTAACAAAAAACTCAGTGTTTTCACTATTCATCAAAAATTTAAGTTTTTCAGAAAAATACCAAAAATTCAGCCTAAGCTATATTTGATATTCCAAATTACAAAATGATATCTATTTTTCCAAATTCAAAACATAGAAGTGGCATTAATTAATTTTAAAATTAATTCCCGTTATAAAAACAAATAGCGTATTTTTAAGAAACAATAACTATCAAAAGATCATCACTTGTTTATGTACAATTTCAAACTAAAATTAATTCCAATGACCAAAATTGGATTAAAAAATATATTCTAATTAAACTTTAAAACCAATTAAGAAGTTAATCTAGCCATATAAATTATTGCGATGGAAAAAGTTGTTTTAATTAAAATATAGCGTGTTGTTACTATTCATTAAAATATGAAAGTTATCAGAATAATATGAAAAATTTATCCAAATTAATTTTTTATATCCTTATATCAAGGAAGAATTTTATTTTGTCAAATTGAACTTATAAACAAGTCAAAAACTAGATTTAAAATGTGTGTTCCATCAAAAGGCGGTAAAACTGCATTTTTTGAAAAATACTTCTTTTATCTGAAAAACTGATTTTGTTTTCATACCTAATTCTAAAAAATGTGTAAGATGAATTATAATGTTATAAAATTTAAAATTAAGTTAATACTATTCAAAACGGCTAGTTTATAATATTATAATAATAAATCATTGTTTAGTGAAACTCGGTATTGCGTACTACACACGCTATCGAGGAAGGTCGAGATTGTGTGTAACGCAAGCCAAGCTAGTGTTGTGTGTAGTGAAAGATTCCTGTACGTATAACATAATACATAAAAAATATACTTCTCATAAAATATCAGGGTGTTACAATTTGAATTATATGAGATAGGGATAAACTACAAACTTCAAATTTCCATCTATGATAATACCATTGAAATAAGCATGTCATTATAAGAGATCTGACCTAAGTTGTGTTGATCAGTATGAGTATTTAGATGTTCATGAATGATCCTTATAAGATCTTAATGGCATATTGATGAAAACGCCAATCATAACCACAAATGAGCTGGGTAATGCGTATGGATTATATTGTGATATATCACGAGTCATGATTTGAATAGTTTCAATCCATGATGGTCATGTGGTTGATTATGGGTCTAGATAGTTAAGAAGACATAAGATAAAATTCCCAAATCCTTTCCTATATTTGGAATTAGTGGTTATTTCAATGAGGTGTTATCAGAATAAACTAAAAAAATGTCTGAAAATGTGTTAAACATACATTTTTTTGGGTTTAATTAAATTTAAAATGATTTAAACACTTTTCATGGAATTAGGATGCTTGAAAAGTGGTTCTCAACTCACCTAATTGGATTTCATAAAGGGGTGTGAATGTTTTGAAAGAATATGTAATACATGATTCATTTTAACTAGGGGTGTGTGATGTTTTCAATGGAAATTTGTAAAATATAGTGGTTTTTTCCTCATTTTAAATGATTAAAATTATTGGTTCATGATGTTTCCTTGAATGATTTATAAAAAAGGAATTGGGGTTTTGAGAATGAGTGTTTTAAACTGATTGTTTTATTTTAAAAAAGGCATGTGTTTTTAAAGAGGAATTTATGTAAATGGTTGGTTTTTAATGGGATTTCAACTATGATTTTATAAATATTTTTCAAAGGAGACTTAAAGTATATAATTTTTTTATCCTTGTTTACTTTTTATATCAATGTTTTGTCTATTTATTTTGTTAAATATTAATTTCACCGAATCAAAAAGGATGAATATTAATAAATAATGGATGGATTCCAATCATTTTACAAGAGAGTATGAAGATAGAGTGAAAGAGATCATCATGTTTGAAAACGATCATGTATATGACCCTTCTCAAATCATTTGTCTGTGTTTATGCTATTTTTATTGAAGATAAGTTATTCTAGAGGATTTGTAAGAACACTTGATCTATCATAGAATAGATCAAAGTTATAAATGTTGGAATAAACATGGGGAAAAAGAGAATGTAGAAAGTGGCTAGGATAACAGTACATTTTATGGATCATCTAATATGATTACATGTGTGGACAATGAAGAAGACCATGTCGAGGACATGATTACAAATGTGAATTATGATTAAGATCGTATTTAAGAAATGACAAGTACAATTGAAGATGAACTTCATGATTACCCAAAATTGTTTGAGCAATTAATGATTCGTGAAAAGACGCCTTTGTATCGTGGTTTCACTAAATATACATCATTGTTAGCCGTATTGAAGCTGTATAATTTAAAAGTAGGAAATGGATGGAGTGATGCCAGTTTTACAGAATTACTTACTCTCTTGAATGACATGATCCTAGAAGATAATGAGCTCCCAAGATGAAAATACAATGCCAAACAAATGCTACGCTTGATGGGTATGATCTCTGAATGAATACATGCCTACTTGAATGACTGTGTATTATTTCGGAAGGACCAAAAATCACTTAGAGAATGGCCAAAGTGTGGTTCTTCTCGATACAAAAAAATGAATCTGGTCCTATGAAAATTGTATAGTGCTTTCCAATCATTACAAGGTTTAGGTGATTATATGAAAGTGAGGAGACTCTAGGGAAATTGACATTACACACAAATATAAGAAATAAATATGGGAAACTATATCACATGATAGACTCTCCTCAGTGGAAGAGAATCAATCATGAGTATCCTGATTTTGGAAACGAGCCGAGAAACTTTCGTCTTGAATTATCTATAGATGGAGTGAATCCTTTTGGTTTTCAAAGAAGTAATCACAGTACATGGCCGATTATGTTGGTAAATTATAAATTTCCACCATGGTTATGTATGAAATTAAAACACATCATTTTATCTATTCTTATATCAGGACCAAAAAAAAGGGTAAGGATATTGATGTTTATTTGGATTCTTTGATCAAGTATTTGAAATTATTGTGGGATTTAGGTGTTACATTGTATGATGCTTATAGAAATGAAGATTTCAAAGTGAGATCCATGTTTTACGGGATGAAAAATGACTTTCTTTCTTATGGTAATTTGTTAGGATATAACATTAAAGGAAGTCATGGGTGTCTCATCTGTGAACAAAGTAGATGGTCAATTACTTTAAAACATTTATAAAAAATCAATTTTCTCGGACATCAAAGATTTATACCTCGACGAAATAAGTACTAATATTGGAAAACCTAATTCGATAGAAGTTCAGAAGAATGTACAAAACCATACCCACTAATTTGTGATCAACTATTTGAGAAAGTAAAATATGTGGACACTGCTTTTGGAAAACCATTTTCGAAAAACCATATGAAAACAAGTTGGAAGAAGAGATAATTTTGTTTGAATTACCATAATTGAATTGTATTTACATCAAACACTTACTTGATGTTATTCATGTTGAAAAAAATATATGTGACAGTGTCATCGACACATTTCTAAATGAATCTAAAATAAAGGATGGAATTAAGGCTAGGTTGGACACAGTTGACAAGGGAATACATGAAGAGTTGTCACCAGTGAAGGGTGAAAAACAAAATTTTCTTCCTCCATCTAATTAAAATCTTTCCAGGAAGAAAATATATTGGTTTTTCAACTTCTTGAATTATGTAATGGTTTTAGAGGGGTATTCATCAAATATAAAGAACATCATGTCAATGACCAATTTAAAGTTAAAGGTTCTGAAATCAAATGACTACCACATTTTGTTGAAAGATCTAATTCCTACATCTTTATCTTTCGTTTTTTCCATGAATTCCCATTAAATGTTAATGAAGCCTTTTTCCTTCTTCAAAGCTATATGTTGAAAAGTTATAGACCTGGAAAAATTGCTGAGTATGGAAAGATAAATTTCTGTCATATTATGTGAATTGGAAAGGTTCTTCCTACCAAAATTCATTGATATTATGGTTCACTTGGTGAGAGGAATTTTACTATGTGGTCCTATACAATATAGATTGATGTACCCAATTGAGCGGTATATGAAAATTTTGAAAGGGTATGTCAAAAATCGAAGTCAGATAGAGGGTTGATTGCAGAGTGATATATTTTTAAGGAAGCCATTGAATTCTGTACCGAATACCTATCCGGTGTGAATATAATTGATCTAATGAAATATCATCACACTGGGTGGCTTGTGGGTGAAGGAATTTATGGAAGAGAAGTTTCCACAATTAATATTACAGACCAGGAGCAGTCCTACCTTTACATTTTATATAATAGTTTAGAGGTTGACCCATATGTCAAAAACCATAAATAAATTCTTAGGAATTTGAATCCAATAAGGGATGAAAAATGGATATAAAATACACATAATTGACAGTTTATAGGATGTTTTTAGGACCATATATTTATGGAGTTAGATGAAAATATAGACTCAATTTCAGAACATCTTCGATGAATAGTAGGAGTAACAAGTGTGTATGTATTATCTTATAATGATTATGTAATTAATGGTTATAAATTCTATACTAATGAACATGAAGAAGATAGTACCATATAGAATAGTGGAGTTACACTTGTGGCTAAAGCGATGCATGTTTCCAATGCTAAGGAAAGAAATACAATTTATGAGAATATGTTATACTTTTGTATCATCAAAAAATACATAAGTTGGATTATAAGAACTTCCAGGTGCTGATTTTTCAAAGAAAGTGGGTTGATAATAGGAGTGATATTAAAATAGATGAGTTGGGATTCGTGAAAGTTGATTTCAGTAAGGAAGGGTACAGAAAAGACCATTTATAATGGCATCATAGGTAGTACAAGTATTTTATGTTCTATATCCCGTAAACTAAAATTGGTCAATTTTTATGTTATCCACTAAAACCACAGAAGGGTCAGATAAAAATTCAATGGAGGATGACCCTTTCATTGGAATGTTGCAATCATTTCTCAGCAGTCCTGATGTAGACGAAATTTTTTTATGTCATAGGAGACCACAATAAAGGATTAGATAGTCTATAGAGGGGTCAAATCCCTTCAGCCTTAAAAAAAGTGTTCAATAATAAGATTATATTTTTTTAATATACATAGTGTTACCTTATGTTATTATATATTCACTTCTACTTTTTTGTAATCTAAATTAAACGTTAAACCACTTCTGGAGATAATGAATTCGGTATGGGGCGATGCTCCCAATCCAAAGGCGCAACCAGTCTCTCAACATATTGCTGCTCGCAGTGCAGAGGACCAATAGGTTTCTCAACCAGTTTCTATTGTTTTTCCCAGTGAAGAGGTACAACAACAATCTGCACATTCCGATGCTAGTGCTCTGAAGAAACATATTGATGACGTTGAAACTGAAAAAATGGTAGGCATCTAAACACTGGAGACATATAAAAAATAAGAGTGTCATAGTTTGAGAGCGTCAGCAAAAATCCTTAAGGATAAAGCGAAAGGCATCAAATAAAAATTTGGATGGAATAAGTGGGGAAAACATGTTAACTCCAAAAGGACATGTTTAGTAGTTACATTGGAATTGTCCCTCGGAAACGTGTGCCGATTAATGTAAAGTCATGGCCCCATATTGTCACCGGAATTAAGACACTGATGTGGGGAGGTATTACAGTGACATTATGATATCATTTATTTAATTTACTAAAAAATAAAATAATAAAACATTGACTTACTCTTTATCATCCCTTGTAGAGTGCATTTATAGTGGATGACTTGCACAAGGACTATGTATTAAGGGTTTAGGGAAGGATTCACATAGGATTTCACACAATTTTAACAAAATTTTATCTTAGATATTAAGAAAGGAAAGTAAACACACACCCACCTCCTATTTATACACACCAGATAACCCATGGAGCATGGGATGCGTTTACTAAATGTCATGAGGAGCAGTCTTTTCAGGTACATTGTGTTTGGTAATACGTTGTTTGACGATACATGTATTCATCAATTTGATTGAAATTTTTTTATTTATGAAATAACAAATGAGTATTGAAAATAAGGAATGACCATAAAAACCAGTGTACCCCTATTATAAAGTAATAATGGGGTGCACTTCACTTGAAAAAAATTGGTACGAATTTTAAATCTATCGTAATAATTTTATGTGACATAAAGCAACACCACAACTATGTTACTATGATTATATGAATATTGATGAGTCCAGATCCAATGACACTTCCATCCCACACCATATGCTGTTGAAGTAGGCAGATGTAAATTAATATGGGATACTAATAGATGATAACACACAAAAAGTGTGGGAAACAAGTGTAAGTATTCCATAATAAATATATTTTTTGATTTAAATTAATATTACATAATAATTATTACTTATTTTACTATATTTTTTATCTGACATAGTCACAGGAATCTTCAACACCCAAAATGGATGCAGATATACTTTCGGTGGCCTTGAAGTAGCCAGAAAAGTACAGTCGTGTTAGTGGTGTGGGGTTTGGGGTGACACCTTGAAAAATTTTTGAGAAAAAAAGAGGAAGATCAAAGTGGAGAAATAAAAATGGCGAGAGAAAAAATATCTATCCTTGAAGAACATATTAAATTGCAGAGAGAGTTCATGGAAAATTTTATGGTAGGGGGTATAAGAAATAACTCAAGAACAACCAGTGTGTGAAGATCCCACCCCACCTCCACTGGCTTTGAGGTGGGAGATTCCACTCAAAAACCTATCTTAGATGAGATAATCAATTTTCTAATAGTTGTTTCTGTGAATTGTGAATCAGATATGTACTAATACCTTTCATGTACTGATATTTTATAGGGTGAAAATGACAGTGATTTAAATCTATCAACACCCACCCATCACCTTGTAGCAGGGGCTATGGTGTTCAATATCTATAATTTCATGTTAAACAACATAACACTTCCTATAGATCATGTAAAAGTAATGATTAATGTATCCCATGATCCAACATCCAAGATAAATATTCCAATTGATGGTGAAGATCTTCATATGGTCGGAAAAGCTCTGAAAACATTCGTTGCATGGCTATCACATCCTGTAAAAAAAAATATCGACAAGTAGGTATTCATTTCCAATTTTTTTTCAAGATAAAAATTTTATGAAAAAAGGTCTTAATCGATGAATGTTATTACATATGGAAATAGGAAAGTGGTGAAAAGAAAAATAGATCAAAACCATCTCAAGGATCAACCAACTGATCAAAACGATCTACCGAAAGCACTTTAAAACTACCCGTTTTATATCCACATTTATTATCATTGAAGGCTCATGTGAATATGAAGTCGAAAGACGGTGGGGTTCACATAATTATTTTTGATGAAAATATATACAACGGGGAAGATACATATTTTATTAGTGTTGAAAATGTAAGTGAAATCCTAGAGTATGATTGACTAGGTGGCTTAGTTGTAAATGTGTACATGAGGTATGTTTTCATGATTTTATTTTCCAAAAGATTATATTCTATGATAATTATGAATAAATATATTTCATATTTTTTATAGGCATATATATGAAAAAAATTTAAGGGATTCCCCCATGAACAAAAATTTGGACTCGTTAGTCCTCACGTCACCTCTACAGAACAAATAGATATAGAATCCATGAAAGTGGGTGAAATAGTAGAATGCATGATCAAATAATTTAATAGAAAAATTACAGATGACAAAATCTTCTTAATACCAATGATTCAATGGTAAAAATGTACAATTTAATCATATCAAAAATATTTTAATTTCTTTCATTACTTATTTCTTTTTGTGTTTTTAGGTATCATTATATTCTCATTGCAGTAAATTTGGATACTCTAAAGATTTATTTCGTTGATTAAATGTATGGATATCCAACAAATTGACCACAAATGATGGTGTTTTTCAATTTATAATACACTACATCCAACATTTTACAACTAAAAATCTAGTTATATAATTTATATTATCTTTTAACGATGATTTTTTTTATGATAGTTTGATGTTTGAATATCGTCTACATCATGAAATGAGGCCAGGGGAAAAGGACAAGAAACATGAAAAGTACTAAAAATGGATATAAATCAAGTTATATATAATAAGATTGCAATATCCAAACACATATAAAAATATTAACTATTTTTGTTAATGTTTCTGTAGTGCCCGAAACAAACAAATGATAAAGACTATGGTTATTATGTTTATAAATTCATGAAATAGATTGTATTCCCCGAACAAACCAGCATCCCTGAAGATGTATTTTCGAATATAATTATTATTTAATTTGAAATATTTATTAATCCTTTTTGTATTTATATTTTTTCAATACTACAATGATTTTTAAGAAGAATCATATTCACAAGATAAGATATATTTGTTTAGAAATGAGTGGGAATCATACTTGATGGAAGAATGTATAGAAATATCATGAAGATGTAACCAATATGACCCAAAGTGTCTATTTTTATATAAAATTGTCATTATTTTTAGTAAAAAGAACAAGTTCCATACTGAAAACTAATAAAACTCATTAGGATTGTTTTGATACTTTAAGAAAATGATCCATAAGTCATTTGTAACATGTAGGAATCAACCGCACCAAAATCCAACACATGGTGGGACTGTTATGACTTTAAGTGTGTATTTTTATAATAAATTAATAATAAAGTTAGAAAAAATAACGAGAGGTATACTGAAAACCAAGTAAAAACATTCATATTATTTTTCTACTTTAGAAAAATGATCCATCAGTCATTTGTGATGTGTAGAAATCAACCACACCTTAATCTGACGAACAATGTGACCAATATAACTAAAAGTGTCTATTATCAGTTTAAAATTGACATTTTAGCTCAAAACACATCACTCCGTGAAAACCAAGAAAAGTTGATCCAATTTTATTCATAATTTTGGAAAAAAATTCATATGTTATTTGTGTTGATTATGAATTAGTCTCATGTCAAACTAATGCATGATGTGACCGGTATGACTCAAAATTAGTGTTTCTAGTTTGAAATGATATTTTAGTAAAAAAAAAATTAGAATACTAAAAACTAATAAAATGAATTCAAATTGTTTTTATACTTTATTAAAATGATCTATAAGTCATTTTTGATGTGTATTAATCAACTACACCTCAATATGATGCACGGTGAGACCTATATGACTCAAAGTGTCTTTTTTATTTAAAATTGAAATTAATTTTTATAAAAATATCATAATTGGCATCTGTAAAATCGGGAAAACTCATTTATATTGTTTTGATAATTTAGGAAAATTATCCATGAGTCATTTATGATGTGTAAGAATCAATACTACCTCAATATAATGCACGATGTGATCAGTATAAATCTAAACGTGTCTTTTTATTTAAAATTGACATTAATTTAAGTAAAAAGAACAACTAACATATTGAAAACCAAGAAAACACATTAGAATTGTTTTGATACTTTTGGAAAATTATACATGAGTTTTTTTTGACATGTATGAATCAACCACACCTCAATTTGACACACGATGTAACTTGTATGACTAAAAGTGTCTATTATCAGTTTAAACTTTACATTTTAGCTCAAAATGTGCCCCTCACTAAAAACCAATAAAACTCTTTCCAATTGTCTTCATAATTTAGGATAGTGATTCTTAAGTCCTTTATGATGTTTATGATGTATTCTCACATCAAATTGATGCACGATGTGACCAGTATGACTCAAAATGGGTGTTTTCAGTTTGAAATAATATTTTAGTAAAAAAACACAACTAAGATACTGAAAACCAAGAAAACACATTTGGATTGTTTGGATAACTTATGAGAATGATCCATGAGTCCTTTTTGATGTGCAAGAATCAACCACACCTTAATATGTTGAATAATTTGACTGGTATAAATCCAAATATTTTTTTATTTAAAATTGACATTAATTTAATTAAAAAGAATGAGTGACGTACTGAAAACCAATGAAATGAATTATGATTGTTTTTATACTTTAATACAATTATACATGAGTCATTATTGATGTGTAGGAATCAAAATCAGCTCAATCCGATTCATAGTGCCAATAGTATGACTAAAAGTGTCTATTATCAATTTTAGCTAAAAATGTTTCACTCACTGAAAACCAAGAAAAAACCCTCTGATTGTCTTCATAATTTATGAGATTGATTCGTAAGTACTTTTTGACATGTATGAAGCAGCCTCATCTCAATCCGACACACGATGTGACCGGTATGACTCAAAATGGGTGTTTTCAGTTTGAAATGATATTTTAGTAAAAAATACAACTTTCATACTAAAAAAGGAGAAAATTCATTCAGATTGTTTTCATAATTTGTAATTATGATCGATGAGTCATTTGTGACATGTAAGAATCAACCAAACCTCAATCTGATGAATGATTTTACCGGTATAAATCAAAGTATGTCATTTAAATTTGATATTAATTTGAGTAAAAAAACAAGGGACATACTCAAAACCAAGAAAACCCATTCAGAGTTTTTTGATATTTTAGGAGAATGATCCATAAATCATTTGTAATGTGTAGGAATCAACCCCAACTCAATAAGATGCACTATGTGACCTGTGTAACTCAAAATATGTCTTTTTATTAAAAATTGACATTTTATTAATGTATTATTTTATATTATTGTTTAATTTATTTCTTTATATTATTACTAAAATAATAGTAGTTTTCTTATATAAGTGGAACCTTTTTCTTGAGTTGGGATGAATTTTTCAGAAACTAATACCATGGGTGGACATTTTTTAGAGGGGATCACAGATGTCAATGGATGAAACATTAATGTTTTTAATTGTTTTTTGGATAATTTTAAATATAAGCATATAAAACATTGTTTGAAATGTATATAGAATGGTTTTACAAAACCTTTTGTAGACTTATTTTTTCTTGTGTGCACTATTGTGTGCGCTGCTTTATTCTTGTGTGCACTGTACATGTGTTATTTTGTGTAGGCGGTCTGTGTGTGTGGTATGAAAGTGCTACTGGTGGGTGTGCTGTTATATAAAAAAACAACACAAGAATCTAGGTCTTTATCAGTGATATTTTAAGCATTGATAAAATCCCCCTTTATCAGTTCCAACAATATAATTTATAAAAATGTTTTTTATCCACACTAAAATAGCACAGATAAAGGGATCCTTTATTAGTGATTTTTTAGCATGGATAAAGGACACCCTTTGTTAATGATTTTTTTAGAGCTATTAAAGGGGACCCCCTTTATCTATGTTTATATTAGCATAGATTTTCAAGCACTGTTAAAAGAATAATCTAATGATGATAAAAGCACTATCTGTAGTAGTGAGCACAACAACTTTGACTTGAGATTCCTACCAAGAAAAGTTATTATGTATATTTCATCTGCCAGTAGTGTGATCTATCACTTAGAGAAGAGAGGTTCATATGGGACATTTTGGTTGTCACAATGTAATCCTATGACATCATCATGGGTATGGATTGTCTTTCTATGGTCCAAGCCCAGATTTATTGTCACTGAAGACAAGTTAAATTCCTACACACAAATGGGAAAATATTCTCCTTATCTAGTGAGAGGGATCTCATGGAAGGGCTAGTGTGTTTAGCGAGTAGGAGGATAAAACCCACCACCCATAAGTTTTCAAGTGTATCCCTTAGTGCAGTAGTCTCATCAGGCATCTAGGTTCCTTCATTTATGTTGGATTATATAGACATATTCCCTGAAAACATTCCATGACTACCTTCGAGGAAGGATATGGAGTTTTGCATTGACTTGCATCCTAAGAATACCCTGATATCTTCTACAACATATCATGTGGAACCTATTGAGCTCCAAGAGATATAGTTTTAGTTATAGGACCTTTGTGAGAAAGGTTTCATCAGACATAGTGTGTCCCATTGGGCATATCTAGTGTTGTTCATGGAAAAATAATATGGGTGATTACGAATTTGTGTGGATTATTGTTTCCTGGACTAGTACATGATAAATAACAAGTTACCCTTACAGATAATTGATTTCATCTTTGATTAGTTGCGAGGTTTGAGATGGTTCTCAAAGACCAATCTTAGATCTAGCTACAACTAGTTGAGGGTTTTCAAGGATGTCATTCCAAATTTAGCCTTATAATGTCGCTATGTACACTATGAGTTTTAGTGACTCCCTTTGGTGAGAAGACTACGCCCAACATATTTATGGATTTGATAAACCAGGTATTCTATCCATACTTGGACCAGTTTTTTGTTGTCTTCATCGACGACGTACTCTTCTACTCTGCAATAGAGGAGGAGCATGCAGAGAACTTGGGGATGGTCCTAGACTTTCTTTGAGGGCACCATCTTTATGGAAATATCTCAAAGTTCTTGTTATAGATACACGAGGTTCACATTCTGGGGCATGTCATTTCTAAATGAGGTTTATACATGGATCCATAAAAGATCAAACTAGTTCTTTATTAGGATCCACCCAAGAATGTATCAAAGGTATAGAGCTTATTTGGAATTGTGGGGTACTACAAGAGGTTTGTAGTAGACTTCCTAAGAATCACACCCTTTTTGTACACCCTGATGTGTAAATGGAAACCATTTACCTGGTGTGAGAAATTCTAGAGGTCCTTTGAGGAGTTGAGGAAGAGGATGATGAGTGATCTAGTGTTGAGACTACAAAAGGAGGGTGTGGAGTTTTTTGTATTATGATGCCTTAGGATCTAGGCTTAGTTGTGTATTGATGCAGCAACCTGGAGTTATAACATAAGAGTTGAGGTAGTTGAGACTCTAAGAGTAAAAATATGCAACTCATGACCTAGATCTAGAAGCATTAGTCTTTGACCTGAAGATGTGGAGACACTATCTTCTAGGAGAGAGCTTTTTTGGGTTACTCAGACCACCAAAGTGTTAGGTACATCTTCACTCAGAGATACCTGAACCTAATACAACCATGATGGTTGGAATTTCTATAGAACTATGAATTCAAGACATTCTATACTCAAGGGAGTGGAAAAATTGTAAAATATTCCCTTATTAGGTATTCCTAGTCTTTCTTAGTTTAGGAAGCTTCAGAGCAGTCAGCTTCCCTACAGCTAACCCTGGTAGAGCAGGAGGACACAATTTTTTTTCAGTCGATGGTTTTGACTCCTTCACTCCTTGAGAATGTGAGAGATTCCCAGCTAGGAGACATTGAATCTAATATCTTAAAATATTAGATATCTATAGGTGAGAAACTATATGGTTATTATGAATGAGGGAATCATGTTATCATGTTCCATGAGTGGACATTGGTTCCAGTCACGATGCAGGAAGAGATGATGTAAGAGTTACATATTTATAGCCTAGTTGTATATCTCGATGTGGGGAAGATGTATATATCCATTAAGTTGTAATTTTGGTGTCCTAAAATGAGAAAAAGTGTAGCTTAGTTCATATCTCTGTGCCTCACCTGTCAGCAGGTGAAGGCTGAGCACCATCTTTTAGAAGTTTTGGTGCAACCCCTTGAGATCCCAGAGTGGAAGTGAGATAACATATACATGGATTTCTTCATAGGGATTCCGTGCATAGTAAAGGGCCATGATTACATTTGGGTGATAGTTGACTGACTCATGAAGTAGGAACACTTCCTTTCCATCAGAGTGTAGATTTTGGTGGAGGGTTTGGGGTATCCTTATGTATGAGAGATCATTAGCCTTCTGAAGGTACCCTCGATGATTGTCTCCGATCGTGATGGGCGGTTTATGTCATTATTGTGGAGAATCATTTAAGAGGAATTTGAGACCCATGTGTGGATGAGTACATCATTTTATCCCTAGACCGATGGGAATACCAAGTGAACTATCCTTGTGATAGAAGATTTTATGAGGGCTTATGTGTTATAATTCAGTTGGAACTGGGAGGATCACTTGCCCTTGGTTGAGTTTGTGTACAACAAAAAATTCCACTCTACCATTTTCATGACACCCTTTGAGTCCCTTTACGGGAGACCCTGTAGTCCACCTTTATCATGGATAGTGGTTGGTGAGACATCTCTTGTGGTCTCAAAGTTGGTGTAGGTGACAATAAATAAAGTCTAGGTCATTTGGGAGTAGATGAGGATAGTCCAGAGCAGAAACAAATCCTACACAGACCGCCTTCATAGGCCCTTGGAGTTCTATTAGGGAGACCATGTTTTCTTGTGAGTCTCCCCACAATGAGTATTCCAGTGGTTCACCTAGAGAGATAAGTTATCCCCGAGGTTCCTCTGGTTTTTTGAGATCATGTAGAGAGTTTTCAAAGTTTCCTACCTCCTTTCCCTACCCCCATAAATGGAGTAGGGGGAAAAAATAATTCATGTGTCACAGTTGAGAAGATATGTTCATGAACCTATACATGCCATTTATTGTGGAGAGATAGAAATTGAGGATGGATCCGCCTTTTCGGAGCACCTAGTGGAGATCAAGGATCCGAAAGAGAGGACCCATGAATGAATGAACCATCCATTTGGTTCACATGTTGTGGTAGCACAAAAACATACAGGAGAGTTCCTAGGAGTGGGAGAGACAAGTGAGGGATCAATATCTCGAGTTATTTTTCTTGTTTTTTTATTTAGAGGATTAAAATATTGAAGGAGGGAATGATGTAGAGACTCATTTTTATCCTTGTAAGACTTTGAAATATTTATATATATATTTCTAGAGTTAGATGTTGAGACAACATGATATTCCGAGGCATGGTGTTCCTAGAATTGATTTTATAAAAATATTAAATATATTTTATATTGTGTACGTGATGTTAATTAAAGAAAATAGGATAAATCTTAAACAATTGATTGGATAAAAAACCTTAAACAATGATTAGTTTCAAAACACAATATTTTAACTAGGTGTAACATAAAATGAGTTGGAATGGGATGTTCAGACCCATCACTCATTGGCGGTGAGTAAAGTGGATTCATTTAATTAAATCAATTAATTAACTAATTAAATTCATTTGATATAAAACGATGTCTACAAACATATCATTAAAGGAAATTTTCCAGGGTTGGCTGCATAGTTTATAGAATTCTCTGGTGAGAGCTCCTCCCTACTCCCATGGGAAAATCAAGATGAATTATGATAGAACATCAGATCAGATCATATCAGGATGCAAAAAATGCATCAACTTATTCTAATCATTGTGTGGGAATGTTATTCACCAATGATCGATCCAAAATAGAGGTAGGACTCATATTTTTGTGTTTTTATGCCTTTGGATTAAAATATTAAGTAGATCATTATTACTTCTTAGATACGAGTCTTCATATAGCCTTTTAATGAGCCCAAGTACCAGATTTCATATTGTTAAATTAATGTTCTAACCCAGGTTCCCCATTATTGATCGCCATCCAAGAAATCTTGGCCGATGATTTTTAAAACTTTGGTCTATAGTGATTTTCTCCTGTAATTCTTTTCTTTATTAACTGGTTGATGGTGCTGGATTGACATTTTTGGGCAGCACCAAATCGATTGGGCCCACAGATTCATTGAGGATCGACGATGAGATAATGGTTTGGTGAGCGAATAAGAGATCTAAAATATTTAAGGTATAAGGATGCTTGATCTGTTGGTTTAAGATACAAGATATGAGATATATGAGCATGATGTGGGGAAATGAAACTTTTTCATTAGGTTTATGGTTGAGGAAAGTGAGTAGCCCATCTCAATAATTTTTCCACATAGAATATGATGGTTCCCTCCAATGTGGATTTTGAGATACAATGTGATAAGTTCCATCCATGATGCACTAAGGTGACACCTGATGATGGAAGTGATCGTACATGATCAATAGAGCTTTATGGGATTACCCTCCAATAGGGCAGGGTAGTGGTGTTACCCAATGATCTTTCTGAGTTACCCTCTATTAGGATGGGGTAGTGGAGTTCCTCAACATTACGGGTATACCCCCCTAAAAGATTTGGGAAGTGGAGTTACTTGATTATCATTCTAAGTTATCCTCCATCAGGGATGGGCAATGGAGTTTCTTAACATTCCATGATTACCCTTTAATAGGGATGGGAAGTGCAGTTCCCTGATGAACTTACTTGGTTTACCCTCTTGTATGACTGGGATGTGGAGTTAACTGATGAAATTCTCAAGTGGTACCCTCTAGTAGGATAAGGAAGTGGAGTTCCTCAATGACTATAATAGTAGGAACCTCTTATCGTACCAGGGTATGGAATCCTTACCTAGAATGTGTATCCTCCTGACTATTAGTGACGAGGTAGGATTTTATGTGGCTTTAAACTCACATGGAAGAGGGAAAATTTCCCCACCAAGACATGTTCTAATGATGCGACCTAAAACTGTAAGGGCGAGTCAGTGATACCCAAAGAGAATAATATCAAGGTGTGGTGACCGGGTCCATTAGACTTGTGTGTTTGGGGAAGATGCATGAGATTCTGGGCATTATTGATGGACTTATTTTGGAAATATTTGAGACTCTTCTTCTTGGGTTGATATGTGAGATTTAGTTCCCTTTACTCTGTCATTTGGGATTCTTTGACTTAGAATATATATATATATATATATATATATTCTTTCTTCTAGATTCACACATTGGATTTAGATACTCTACTTCCCAGAGAGGAAAATAGATGAGGGGTATTCCACATGTTTTTTGTGCCTATATTATCATGGCTGGATGACTCTACTCTCATGATATAAGTGGATGAGGCTCTACATGTAGTTTATCTAATCACCGTTTTTAGCCCCTTGTTCATGTTTGATATTACTTTCACTCTCTTGTTGGGTTGAGTGATACACATTCACTGTACCTTGTTCTATCTACTACTTCTCTCTTGAGTTGTATCTATTACTACTCCCCATTCACCTCTTTTAGGGAATTCTACTAGGTATGTATATACTCACCCCTGTATAGATTTTACCACATGTGTCATGTTGTTTTCAGATGATGGACATGTTGACTATGACTTAAAAGGAGATTAGGGATAATATTTTCTTGGACCACATGCGATGGTCGTAGCTTGGGATATAAGAGTTGGGAGCTTGTTCAATTGTTTATTTTTCCAGTTTTCTATTAGGTTGGGACACATTTCTGGTTGGGCATGTATTTTTTCGCTTTTCTTTTCAATTTACACTACCATAATTTTGTACCATCTAGAGGTTTATCCATGCTTTTTTTATTTTATAGCAGTGTTGTATATTTTTACCTTTCCCTATGAACTTTTTCATTGGGTTTTCTGTGTGTGTACATAATTGTACTTATGAAAAGGCCTCCCCATGTTTAGTTGTGCCTTTAGTTCTTATCACCACCCCATAGACTTTGAAGGTGGGATTGGTGTAGTTTTAGCTCTAGCCTCATCATGGCTCGGTTCGTGATAACTTCCTTTCATGTTTCAACATCTGACAGTGAAGATGAGGCATTTCAGAACATTTTGGATCTCCCATCGTCATTTTGAGGTAGGTTTCTCCATGGAATCCACTTAAATTACATTTTTATAATTTTATTGAAATTTTTAATTGATTTTTGTGAAATTATAATTATTTATTATATGCTACATTAGGCTTAAGTGATGTTTAAATCTTGGAATGGGATTATGGAACATGAAAAGAGCTTGTGAAAATGCCTATATATCACTTCAAAATTGTTTAAAATGGGTTGTAATGTTCATATTGGGTTTTTAAATCTCTATAATAGTTTTTTTGGATTTATAATAGATTTAAAAAATTAATAAATACTTGGAATGTAATTAGGTCACATTCTAAGTGGTTGTTAATTCCCATTTATCTTTTCTAAATGGATTTCATTATTTTAAAAATATTTTTGAATACATTTATTTTTTTTGGAAATGGGCATGATTTAGTTTAAAGGGTTTCCATGTTTCAAAAGTGTTGTGGTTCTTTTCAAAATGAAACATTGACTTTTTTGAGTGGTTTAGTTGTGTTTTGTGTGATTTTTATTTCCCTTATATTTTTTTTTCATTCAAAATGGGTTTTTAAAGCGATTTAAAAATTAATATGTTATAAGTTATATTTGAAAATCCCAGTTGGTTCTTTTTGAAGTTATTTTTTATTGATTAGTTAGATTGTTCCCTTGTTGAGACCCTTTGTATTGTTGATGATGTTTATTAATATATATATATATCTGTGTGTGTGTGTGTGTGTGTTCTTGTGATTGATTCTTGATTGTGATGCATGATGTTCTCATGGGTCGGAGATCTTTATAAGGGAAGTGTGTGGGGTGAGAAGGAAATGATTATGATGTTAGCCTTTGGGATTTTTTGTTATCATGGGAATTTTTTTCTTCTAATCAGGACCAATTTCTTTATTAATTCCACGAGGAACCCTAGGATATTGAGTGGGATGCTATGGGACATTTATAGGGAAGTTGAGATTATACATTAGATATTCATGCCTAGTTGTATGTATTTCTAGCTATTTGGAGGTTCACCAATGAGACCGGGTTTAGAGTGATTTGATTGATGTATGTGTGACTGTTAACCTATAACGACCCATACTTTACATACATTTTTAATACTTCAAAAATTGAAGCACACTTATTACAACATATGACAAAACCACAAAGGACCGTATAGGTATAGTGTCTTTAGAAACTGGGAAACATAAACAACTGGTTCATAAATCTTCTACAGTGTCTCCCATTTATTTCATCATATCTAGGGTCCCTTTTAGCATATTCTACTTAATATCCATCTTCCTGACCTGGGGAAAAGAAAACATAAAAGGGTGAGCTCAAATGCTCAGCAAGGGCAAATAAAGGAAATAAAAATCATATCATATCTTTTTGAAAATCAAAACCTGCAAAAGAAATCATAATATCTTAACATGGAATAAATCATAGAAGTGAAAATGAGATCCCCATAATCATAACATAAAACTTGAAACTTTGTGGCATGCACACATAATCATGGAAAATCATTTCTTGTTAGTCATGACTCATTGCCAAGACTATCTTAGTGGACAAAGTCCCTTTCTGAACCGAGTTCACTCCTCGTTTCAGTCCTGTATCACTGAACCGAAATAACCTTCTGTTCCAGCCATGTCTATCTCATGAGATATAAAATCTTTACCCAATGCATTGGAGGGAGATATAGGTCCCACCCATCTTATAATGAATCCTTTCTTATGTGTGCCACATAATCATAAAACATACATCATCGCATAACACATGTAACAAAAATGGTATTCTTGAAACATCATGACATCATAAAATCATATAAGGCAAATGAATTCATAAAAATAATTCCCTCACAACATAATCAAATCAATGTAATTAAAGGGATAAAAACAGAACCCTTTATTATCTTAGATGGAAAATAATTTTGATAAAACACTTGAACTCCATTCTTGAGGAAAATATCCTTTCTTTTTCAAAAACACTTTTCTTTTCTTAACATGTCATACAATTATAAACTAAAAGAAGTTGATTAAAAATAAACATGAAAACTTGTAAAGGAAGCTTCTTGGAAATAATGTTTTAAAAATCCATTCATGCCGTATAAGTTAAAAAAAACATTCTTCGTACTTTTGTCGGAAAAGTCAAAAAGTACCTCGTACGGAAAAACGACAAAAGATTCCTTTCATATTCTTTACTAAAAACTCACCTAAGGGTAAAATTGGATTTAAACTATTGCAAGTGGATGGAAAAAATATTTCATATTGAGGGAACATGGATGTGGATGATAAAATACACCCCAGTAAATACTTACGAATAAACAATCTCGGATAAAAATGAGATTGTGATATTTCCCTTACCTTAGGTCCGATTAGCTTTGTACGTGTCCGAAGCTCCTGTATAATGGTTTAAATAATGTTATTGACTTATTCCAGAATCATACATATTTATATGATATCATATATGGTCATATTATTAGCTTCTTGTTAGTAATATTTCATTGTTACTTGTTACTCGGGTCTTTATAACTTTTTGTTCTTATGCGTGTTTTGTCGAATAAATTCTTATTCTTATCTTTAGGTTATAGATAATTCATTTCCAGAATGGTATTAGTGTATTATATACCATATTCATTCATTCAATTCATTTATATAATCATTACAAAATGAAGATCATGTAGAATGAGTCGCATCACATCGTGGAGACGGTATTCCGTACGTACGCACGAGTGATGATATCATTCCTATGATCGTGGAATTGTATTGGAGTATATATATATCATTTCAGTATCAATATTACTTCATAATAATCATATTTAGTTACTCATTACACCATTATACCCATCCTTGTAAGGTGATGGTGGAAAATAGATTACACCACGGCGTGGAGACGGTATTCCGTACGTACGCACGCGCGGTGATTTCATTTTTCCGTAGGATGGATAGAAGGTGAATTAGGGTTGTTTCATATTTATAATAACATATCAGTATGTAAGTAATACTGATGTTATTACTTTATCATGAAACAACTAAAGAAGAAGAAGTTGAAGAAGAAAGAAATTGAAAAGATCGGTAATGGATATTACCTCTTCTTTGGAACGCTTCTTTGAATCCTCCATTTAAGGAAATAAGATTGGTCTTTGGAGAAGACCAGGACCTCTAGGATTATTCTAGGGAAGTGTAGAGGAGAAAATGGCAGGGGTTGGCCGAGCTTGAGTGCTCAATTTGGTGTGAGGAGGAGGGGGAGGAGGTGCCCTTTTATAAGGGAGGAGAGGGGCACCTTAGGAATATCTCAAAATATTATTTTATATTAAAGTCAAAATCGGTTTATAATGGTTCAAAAGGGTCTTATTTAGAAGATAAAGTGGGGAAGGGTCTAAATCCTATCAACCAATAGGATTTAGACAAGTTTAGGTTATTATTTTAACCTTATCAATTAGATTTAACTCTAAGTTAAATAATTTAACTCTTACCGTGTCTTTTTGTTTTCTTTCACTATATGGTTAATACACTTACTATAACATGCCAAACGAACCCCAAATTGTTTATTATTAATATATATATCCTTATCTAAGTCATTTGGCCGAACCTTAGATTTTTAGAAATAAAATAACAATTAATAATATAATATTTGATTTAAAAACTATTTTGTGTCAATTTTGACACTATTTGATATATGATTTTTGTGAAAGTCATAACAGAATTATATGTTCAAACCAAGTTGATTAAATCAACAATAATATATCATAGTAACCTAGAAAATTAGTGGAATTCATAAAAAGTCTTAAATTACATTTATTTTGGTATTTATATTATCAATTTTGTCAATATTTCATTAATAAGATAATTACTGCATCATCTTTGTGTCATAAATAAATTAAATTATTTGATGTATAAAAATTACAAATAAAATACCATCATGTAGGAAATCTTTTTATCTTTCTAATGAATATTTACAATCGAATTTATCTTATGTATAACCCCATATTAAAAATGATTTACTTATTAAACTTTGATTTTAACTATTTTAACCCTTCTTTAAATAAATTAATAATAAATGTCCTAATCTAATCCAAGTGGGCCTAAATGGTCATATTTTATTCCTAAGTTTGTTTTTGGTCGAATTACACTTGTCCAATAGAATTAGGACATGTGTTAGGGTAATATTAATATCATATTTACCCTTAGTTACCCTATTTACTATTAACCGCGGTAAAAATAGTAAAAAGTTACTATTCACCAAAAAATTATTTTCATCTCATTGAACCACATTTTAGTCCTTGATATTAACCGTGTCTCTCGGATTTTTGAAATTCCATTCACAGAAGCGGTAAAATTAAGTTTTATGCAAAATTCAGTTTTTAACCTACCACTTAGTGGTTTCACTATTCATCAAAAATTGAAAGTTTTCAGAAAAATACCAAAATTTCACCCTAGGCTAATTTCGATATTCTGAGTCCAAAAATGAAGTCCCTTTTGAAAAATAAAATTTATAAAATTTCAAAAAGTGGTTATTACTATTCATAACGGCTAGTTTTAATAGCATAATGTTGTTTAGTGAAACTCGGTATTGCGTACGACGCAAGCTATCGAGGAAGGTCGCGATTGCGTGTAAAGCAAGCCAAGCGAGTGTTGTGTAAAAAAAGATTCCTTTGATGATTTATAAAAGTCTCGGGTGTTACATTCTACCCCCCTTAAAAAGAATTTCGCCCTTGAAATTCATCACTTTGCAACAAACAAATGAGGATACTTCTCCCTCATCATATCCTCAAGCTCCCATGTAGCTTCTTCAAGTTGGTGGTTTCTCCATAAAACTTTCACCAAGCGAGTGGTCTTGTTTCGTAGGACTTTTTCGCTACGATCCAGAATCTCTATCGGCTGTTCTTCATAAGAAAGATCTTGCTCCAGCGGTACAACTTCTGAGCTGAGTACATGTGAAGGATCTGGTATGTACTTTCTCAGGAGAGATACATGGAACACATCGTGAACTTGAGAGAGATTCGGTGGAAGCGCCAATTGGTAAGCTACCTTCCCAACACGATCCAATATTTCGAAAGGACCGATATATCTAGGGCTCAACTTCCCCTTCTTTCCAAATCTCATAACCCTCTTCCAGGGAGATATTCGTAAGAATACTTTATCACCCACTTCAAACTCTAGGTCTTTTCTTCGGCTGTCGGCATAGCTTTTCTGTCGACTCTGAGCTGCTCTTATGTGTTGTTGAATAGATCTGACCTTTTCTGCCATTTCATCAACGAGATCAGGTCCTAATAGCTTTCTTTCCCCAACTTCATCCCAGCAAGTTGGAGTCCTGCATTTCTTTCCATAGAGAGCTTCATAAGGAGCCATTTGAATACTGGAGTGAAAGCTATTATTATAAGAAAATTCCACCAAAGGTAGGTGTTGATCCCAACCTCCTTTGAAATCCATAGAGCAAGCTCTCAACATATCTTCTAGGGTTTGAATTGTTCTCTCAGACTGACCGTCTATCTGGGGATGATAAGCAGTGCTGAAACTCAACTCTGTATCCAGAGTATGCTGAAGACTTCGCCAGAACTTCGAGGTAAATCTCGGATCCCGATCAGATATAATAGAAAGTGGTACTCCATGTAATCTTACCACTTCCTTTACATATATCCTGGCAAGCTGATCTAGAGAGAAATCCTCTCTAATAGGAATGAAGTGTGCAGACTTTGTAAGACGATCAACTATGACCCAAATATCATTATTGCCTTTGGATGTTTTAGGAAGTCCTGTGACAAAGTCCATAGTGATGTTTTCCCATTTCCATTCGGGTATGGGTAATGGTTGTAACATCCCCTTAGACTTCTGTCTCTCAGCTTTAACTTGTTGACAAACCAAGCATCGAGAGACAAATTCAGCAACATCTCTTTTCATGCCATCCCACCAGAAGTACTCTTTCAGGTCCCTATACATCTTCGTGCTTCCAGGATGAATAGAGAATGAAGAACTATGAGCCTCATCCAGCAGCTCCTTCTTTAATTTGGGGATGGGAGGAACACAAACCCGATTCCTGAACTTTATTATCCCATCACAATCAAGGTTGAATTCAGGAACATTTCTCACCTTCTTTTGTAACTCGACATCTTCTTTCTGTGCCTCTTTAATCTTCACATGTATAGATGGTTGAACATTCATTTGAGAAAGATAAGATTTTTCCCCTTCCATTATAATTCCAAGATCCATCCTTTGTAAATCCATAAATATTGGATCTTTTGTGATCCTCATCATGGATAAACTAGCATGGTCTTGTCGACTTAATGCATCTGCCACCTTGTTTTCTTTCCCAGGGTGGTAATGGATTGAGCAGTCATAATCCTTAATCAGCTCCAACCATCTTCTTTGGCGCATATTCAGCTCCTTTTGTGTGAAAATATACTTTAAACTTTTATGATCAGTATAAATATCACACCTTTCACCATAAAGGTAATGCCTCCAAATCTTTAATGCAAAGATTACCGCAGCCAACTCCAAATCATGTGTTGGGTAATTTTGCTCATGGATTTTCAACTGTCGTGAGGCATAAGCTATCACCATATCATTTTGCATAAGAACACACCCCAATCCCTTCTTGGATGCATCACTGTAGATCACAAACCTTTCTCCACTACAAGGCAATGTGAGCACAGGTGCACTGGATAACCTTCTTTTCAACTCCTTGAAATTCTCTTCACATTCCTCTGTCCAGACAAACTTAACTCCTTTCCGAGTCAACTTGGTGAGTGGATTAGATAATCGTGAAAAATCTTTTACAAAACGTCGATAATATCCAGCCAAACCAAGAAAACTTCAGATCTCAGTTATTGTTGTTGGTCTTGACCATCTTTCGATAACCTCTGTTTTTGCTGGATCCACAGATATCCCCTCTTTTGAGATTATATGACCCAAAAATGCAACTTTTTGAAGCCAAAATTCACACTTGGTAAATTTGGCATAAAGCTTCTCCTTTCTCAGGGTCTTCAATATAATTCTCAAGTGATCTTCATGCTCTTCCTTGTTCTTTGAATAGACAAGAATATCGTCTATAAAGACTACCACAAATTGATCAAGATAGTCTCTAAAGACTCTATTCATTAGATCCATGAAGATAGCAGGGGCATTAGTAAGACCAAATGGCATCACTATAAATTCATAGTGTCCATACCTTGTACGGAAAGCCGTCTTTGGTATATCCTCCCTTTTGACCCTTAATTGATGATACCCTGAACGAAGATCAATCTTGGAAAAGTATTGAGCTCCGCGTAGTTGGTCGAATAAGTCATCAATGCGTGGGAGAGGATATTTGTTCTTGATAGTGATCTTGTTAAGTTCTCGATAATCAATGCAGAGTCTCATTGATCCATCTTTCTTCTTAACAAATAGAACAGGTGCTCCCCAAGGTGACGCACTAGGGCGTATGAATCCCTTATCAAGATTCTCTTGGAGTTGCTTCTTCAATTCCTGCAACTCAATTGGGGCCATTCTATAAGGTGTCTTTGAAATAGGCAAAGCACCCGGTACGAGTTCTATTGAAAACTCAACTTCACTATTTGGTGGAAGACCCGGCAATTCCTCCGGAAAGACATCATCAAACTCCCGTACAATGGGCATATTCTTAATCGTGAGTTTCTCACCAACCATTTGAGATAAATAACCTTCATTTAGTGGAATCAATACCCATAATATGGAAGAAATTTCCACTGGAAGGTTATGTTCATCCTTGCATTGGTATACGATCGTAGATTGATCTGGAATATGAAATGTGACTTCCCTTCTTTGGCAATTGATATGAGCTCCATGTAGAGAAAGCCAATCCATGCCAAGAATCACATCAAATTCCACTAAAGGAAGGATCACAAGATTTGCAGGAAGCACTTTCCCACAAACTTCGATTGGAGAAGAATTATAAACTTTTGATGCGATTGATGTGCCATTAGGTGTTGTCACGGCTAACTCAACATCTAATTGTTGAGGTAATACGGTGATACCCTTAGAAAAGTCTTCAGAAATAAAAGAGTGGGTGGATCCAGAATCAAATAAAACATTTGCTACTTTAGAGTGGATGGTAAGTGTACCTTTCACCACATCGTTATCGTACTCCACATCGCTGATAGAAATTGCATGTGACTTTCCTTTGTCTTTAGCCTTAAGATTTTGTTGACGTCGACCATCATCATCAACCCTTGGATTTGGGCATTGATTGGCATAATGCCCCATCTCCTTGCACTTGAAACATTGAAGTGTAGTAGGTTCATTCTGTGTATCCCTTCCTTTGTTTGCATCATTAGACATCTTCTTCCCATTATCACGGCATTCAAATGCCCGATGACCTTCCTTTCCACATTTAAAACATTTACTTGTCCCTTTAAGACAACTCCCTCCATGTTTCTTTCCACACTTTGAGCATAATGGAAAGTTCATCTTCTTTTCAGTGTGCTCTTTAGAGTTTCCTTTGAATTCCATCTTCCTCTTCTTATCAAACCCATGTGACTGATGGGTTACTCCAATCTCCATCTCGACTTTGAGAGCACATCGAACGATTTCCTCGTAGCTATTGAAGTCCCTTATGGCTAACGCCCTTCGAAGACTTGGTTTTAAGCCACTAAAGAATCGATCGATCTTACTCTCAGGTTGGATAATAATACCAGAAGCGTACCTTGCAAGTCTTGTAAAATTTGCTTCATAGGTACCAACAGATTCATCATCCCTTTGCTTCAGTTCAAGAAACTCTTTCTCCATCTTTGTTCGGAGAATACGAGGGAAGTACTTATTGAAAAATAAGTTCTTGAACTCGTCCCATTCCAAAGACTCAATTTCATCCCTTTGCCTCGTATTCTTAACAAGATTCCACCATTGATCCGCATCTCCTTCCAAACGGTACACTGCTAGGATGACTTTATCATGTTCAGAACATTGAAGAACTGAAAATATCTTTTCAGTAGTACTAATCCATTGTTCAGCAACTAATGGATCAGTAGACCCGCTGAAAGAAGGTGGACGCTGCCTCATGAAGGATTCAACAGAATGTTGCTCCCTCCTTTGCTCGTTTGGAAATCCTGCATGATTCATAGCTTGAGAAAGTTGTGTGAGCATGGCTACAAGATTTTGCATTCCAGCTCCCATATCGTTTGGTTGCTCAGGGGGACAATCATTGCATTGCCCATCGCATTCCGCATTAACACGGTTCCTTCGGGTTCCAGCCATTGACTAAAACCAAGAAGAATAGTGTGAGCAACACTAATTATAATAGGAAACCACATAATTCAAGAATAAAATTTTCATGCTTATGGTCTTATCCTAGGTAATTCATGGCCATTTCTAAAACACTAAGATTGTGTTCTATGCTTAGACTTATCCTTAGGGTTCTTACTAAGGCTTTCACATCCTAGTTTCCAAAGGTTGACTATACCTTTCCTCTGATACCAACTATAACGGTCTAGAATTACTTCTAGTGGACTACAATTGATACCTATCAGGGCACTCCATGGGCGGCTACACCCCCTGGGCGGGACACACCACCATCCCCAGTGGCAGCCATTTCCTCATAAAGCCCTTGGGCGGAGAGCCATGCTTCGTCCAACGCTCACATGTGAGAGTTCCCAAGGATCGGATACATTCCTACCTCCTTTGCCTCTGATACCAACTATAACGACCCATACTTTACATACATTTTTAATACTTCAAAAATTGAAGCACACTTATTACAACATATGACAAAACCACAAAGGACCGTATAGGTATAGTGTCTTTAGAAACTGGGAAACATAAACAACTGGTTCATAAATCTTCTACAGTGTCTCCCATTTATTTCATCATATCTAGGGTCCCTTTTAGAATATTCTACTTAATATCCATCTTCCTGACCTGGGGAAAAAAAACATAAAAGGGTGAGCTCAAATGCTCAGCAAGGGCAAATAAAGGAAATAAAAATCATATCATATCTTTTTGAAAATCAAAACCTGCAAAAGAGATCATAATATCTTAACATGGAATAAATCATAGAAGTGAAAATGAGATCCCCATAATCATAACATAAAACTTGAATCTTTGTGGCATGCACACATAATCATGGAAAATCATTTCTTGTTAGTCATGACTCATTGCCAAGACTATCTTAGTGGACAAAGTCCCTTTCTGAACCGAGTTCACTCCTCGTTTTAGTCCTGTATCACTGAACCGAAATAACCTTCCGTTCCAGCCATGTCTATCTCATGAGATATAAAATCTTTACCCAATGCATTGGAGGGAGATATAGGTCCCACCCATCTTATAATGAATCCTTTCTTATGTGTGCCACATAATCATAAAACATACATCATCGCATAACACATGTAACAAAAATGGGATTCTTGAAACATCATGACATCATAAAATCATATAAGGCAAATGAATTCATAAAAATAATTCCCTCACAACATAATCAAATCAATGTAATTAAAGGGATAAAAACAGAACCCTTTATTATCTTAGATGGAAAATAATTTTGATAAAACACTTGAACTCCATTCTTGAGGAAAATATCCTTTCTTTTTCAAAAACACTTTTCTTTTCTTAACATGTCATACAATTATAAACTAAAAGAAGTTGATTAAAAATAAACTTGAAAACTTGTAAAGGAAGCTTCTTGGAAATAATGTTTTAAAAATCCATTCATGCCGTATAAGTTAAAAAAAACATTCTTCGTACTTTTGTCGGAACAGTCAAAAAGTACCTCGTACGGAAAAACGACAAAAGATTCCTTTCATATTCTTTACTAAAAACTCACCTAAGGGTAAAATTGGATTTAAACTATTGCAAGTGGATGGAAACAATATTTCATATTGAGGGAACATGGATGTGGATGATAAAATACACCCCAGTAAATACTTACGAATAAACAATCTCGGATAAAAATGAGATTGTGATATTTCCCTTACCTTAGGTCCGATTAGCTTTGTACGTGTCCGAAGCTCCTGTATAATGGTTTAAATAATGTTATTGACTTATTCCAGAATCATACATATTTATATGATATCATATATGGTCATATTATTAGCTTCTTGTTAGTAATATTTCATTGTTACTTGTTACTCGGGTCTTTATAACTTTTTGTTCTTATGCGTGTTTTGTCGAATAAATTCTTATTATTATCTTTAGGTTATAGATAATTCATTTCCAGAATGGTATTAGTGTATTATATACCATATTCATTCATTCAATTCATTTATATAATCATTACAAAATGAAGATCATGTAGAACGAGTCGCATCACATCGTGGAGACGGTATTCCGTACGTACGCACGAGTGATGATATCATTCCTATGATCGTGGAATTGTATTGGAGTATATATATATCATTTCAGTATCAATATTACTTCATAATAATCATATTTAGTTACTCATTACACCATTATACCCATCCTTGTAAGGTGATGGTGGAAAATAGATTACACCACGGCGTGGAGACGGTATTCCGTACGTACGCACGCGCGGTGATTTCATTTTTCCGTAGGATGGATAGAAGGTGAATTAGGGTTGTTTCATATTTATAATAACATATCAGTATGTAATTAATACTGATGTTATTACTTTATCATGAAACAACTAAAGAAGAAGAAGTTGAAGAAGAAAGAAATTGAAAAGATCGGTAATGGATATTACCTCTTCTTTGGAACGCTTCTTTGAATCCTCCACTTAAGGAACTAAGATTGGTCTTTGGAGAAGACCAGGACCTCTAGGATTATTCTAGGGAAGTGTAGAGGAGAAAATGGCAGGGGTTGGCCGAGCTTGAGTGCTCAATTTGGTGTGAGGAGGAGGGGGAGGAGGTGCCCTTTTATAAGGGAGGAGAGGGGCACCTTAGGAATATCTCAAAATATTATTTTATATTAAAGTCAAAATCGGTTTATAATGGTTCCAAAGGGTCTTATTTCGAAGATAAAGTGGGGAAGGGTCGAAATCCTATCAACCAATAGGATTTAGACAAGTTTAGGTTATTATTTTAACCTTATCAATTAGATTTAACTCTAAGTTAAATAATTTAACTCTTACCGTGTCTTTTTGTTTTCTTTCACTATATGGTTAATACACTTACTATAACATGCCAAAAGAACCCCAAATTGTTTATTATTAATATATATATCCTTATCTAAGTCATTTGGCCGAACCTTAGATTTTTAGTAATAAAATAACAATTAATAATATAATATTTGATTTAAAAACTATTTTGTGTCAATTTTGACACTATTTGATATATGATTTTTGTGAAAGTCATAACAGAATTATATGTTCGAACCAAGTTGATTAAATCAACAATAATATATCATAGTAACCTAGAAAATTAGTGGAATTCATAAAAAGTCTTAAATTACATTTATTTTGGTATTTATATTATCAATTTTGTCAATATTTCATTAATAAGATAATTACTGCATCATCATTGTGTCATAAATAAATTAAATTATTTGATGTCTAAAAATTACAAATAAAATACCATCATGTAGGAAATCTTTTTATCTTTCTAATGAATATTTAAAATCGAATTTATCTTATGTATAACCCCATATTAAAAATGATTTACTTATTAAACTTTGATTTTAACTATTTTAACCCTTCTTTAAATAAATTAATAATAAATGTCCTAATCTAATCCAAGTGGGCCTAAATGGTCATATTTTATTCCTAAGTTTGTTTTTGGTCGAATTACACTTGTCCAATAGAATTAGGACATGTGTTAGGGTAATATTAATATCATATTTACCCTTAGTTACCCTATTTACTATTAACCGCGGTAAAAATAGTAAAAAGTTACTATTCACCAAAAAATTATTTTCATCTCATTGAACCACATTTTAGTCCTTGATATTAACCGTGTCTCTCGGATTTTTGAAATTCCATTCACAGAAGCGGTAAAATTAAGTTTTATGCAAAATTCAGTTTTTAACCTACCACTTAGTGGTTTCACTATTCATCAAAAATTGAAAGTTTTCAGAAAAATACCAAAATTTCACCCTAGGCTAATTTCGATATTCTGAGTCCAAAAATGAAGTCCCTTTTGAAAAATAAAATTTATAAAATTTCAAAAAGTGGTTATTACTATTCATAACGGCTAGTTTTAATAGCATAATGTTGTTTAGTGAAACTCGGTATTGCGTACGACGCAAGCTATCGAGGAAGGTCGCGATTGCGTGTAAAGCAAGCCAAGCAAGTGTTGTGTAAAAAAAAGATTCCTTTGATGATTTATAAAAGTCTCGGGTGTTACATAACCTTCAAGAAGTTGTCCCACATTACATGTTTTATACTTGTCCCATTAGTCCCTTAGGTGTTACCTCAAGATATGTATGGTATGTTAAGAATTCTTTATTGTATATTGAGTATGTGAGTTTCTTACTTATTCTGTTATTAATGTGTTAACATGTTAGTTATTTTATGATTTATCTTTGTAATTATGTTATTTTCTTTTTGATAGTGTTGTTTCTCCTTATGAATTATATAGAATCATCATGTGTGTGTTTTAGATTACTTTAAAATTTTTCATTTTATAAATGGTTTGAAATTAAGATTTAAAATTGAGAAATGGTTTGGATTTATTTATGAATTTAAAGGAATGAGTTTTCTCTATAATTGATTATTATAATGGGATTTTTTAGAGGTCAAAGGGGGGGGGGGGGTGTTTTAGTTTTTTCCTCATTTTATAGGTTTCATTTAAAATTTATAACTATCATTTTTGTTATTTTTCAAAAAGGATAGTTGTTTAAAATTATTATTCTGATTTAGTTTTATAAATCTTGTAAAAAAAATTTATATTTTATATTCAAACTATAAATTTATAAACTATATTACTAAGGTATTTAAATAGATTCAGAAGGTAGTGGTGGACTACTAAGAGATTATGTGTGCATAACTATATCATCTCAGTTATAGGATCCTGGATCAATTTCCCAGTTCCATTAGAGAGTATTGATCCTTTGAGGTTAGTTTTTAATTTATCACATTTGACCAGCTATGTCTATTACTTTATTTTAGTAAGATATATTTTTACTAGTATTGGATATCCAGAAAGTTTCCATTTTAATGATTTACTTTGTCCAATTAGGATTTTCTTTCTTTCTATGGTTGTACGTGTAACGATATTCTGGTGGTCGAGAATAGACATTTTGTGGGTGTCATCTCCGTAGAGGAAAGGGAGATCGAGGTGGTGTGGGATGTTTTTGGTGATCATTGTTCTTTACTATTTTTTTATTATATTTTATTTATTGCTATTTTTTTTCATTTGGTGTGGAAATATGATATATGAATCGGTCATGATGAATTTTTTTATATTACATACATTACATTTACTCTTATTATTGGGAGAAATCATTCCCAAATGCGCTACTATGATTCCCAAGAACTAATTTTAAGCTCGTGGGGATCGAGAATTCCTTTTGGGTCAGTGGAAAACTCGTTCAAGTGCCTATCGAATGGACAAACTAGTCTGGTTCATTATAGAAATCTAAAAATATAAGAAGTAAAGATGATTGGTAGGTGATGGGATCAGACACTGAAAAAAATTTAGCTTTTATAATATTGATTTCAAGGAAAATTGAATGAACTATGAACATATATAGTTGATTATATATATTACCCAACACTAGTTTTGATTCAACATCAATTAGCACAATTATAAAATTTGATTCATCAAATAAAATATTTTGGTGGAGACCAATGCAGTCATCATTATTTTCAATTTCATCCCCACCATCGTCAAAGAACATGTAATGTGATTACTTCAATAATGACACTATAATATTTTATGAGATGATATTTTACATAAAAAACTTTATTTTACATTGATTCCAAAATATATAGTTCATCAGTAGCCAAGAAGAGAGCCATGTAAATAAATATAAATCCATAGTCATTAATAAATGTACCATGTCATGTCATTTAATCAAACCATTTTCATTTCATCATAGTGACTTGACTATGATAGTAGAAATAAAATTACAATATTTACTCAATAAATCCATAATAAGATATATTTTCATCTCAAGACCTACTATTTGATGCCCTGGAATAATAATTATTTTTTGGAGTTAACATAAATCCCTCATGTTGTGTTCTCATATTCATCTCTTTATCTGTAGTAACAAATTTATACCCATTGATTATTAAATATTTTCATTCATGAACCAATGAATTGGGACCAAAATAAAATTATATTAATTCTTGAAAGATAGAGTCACCATGTAAACTCAATAATTCAAATATATATGAATAATAAAATTAAATGAATATCTATATTTTAATTTTATTAATTTAATGGTCAAACCTCTGATTTCAACCATATAGAAAACTCTTTAATATTAAAATTCTATCTCTATATTTAAGGAAACAATCAATGAACTCTACTTATAATTTATTTATGTTCCCTACATAAAATGATAATAAAATTTTATGGTATATGTGAAATTATGTAGTAGGAGATAATATATAAATATTCAAATTACTTACTTGATATAATCATTGAAAAAAACACAGTTAAATACGACCGTGTGATGTTCCATATCATACTCTTCAAGGATAAATGTAGACAATGTATATAAACCATGAATTCCTCCTATTTATGGAAGATATGGAAATTATGGCTCAAATTATCCATACTACTATTAATCATTATTCATTTTTTGTTTATGTCTTTTTCTCACATCAGAAAAATACATTGAATTAAAATACATAAATTCATGAGCCATATAAGCTCTCATAATGGAACCTTCTAGATGATTCTTATTTCAGAGATATTATTTCATTATGAAAATATTTAATTAAATAGGATACATCCAATGAAAAGGAAAGGGTCCCCTAGAAAGTGTTTTATTTAGAATGTGGACTGTTAAATGTAGCATGCAAGTAAAAAATGATGGAGGAATGATTTTCTCTAAGTCACAAAAAATTAATGTTTCATTCTGATCAATTTTGATCAATAAATACTTGGATAAAATTTTAGAATAGAAGCCTATATAAAAATGGAAAAAGAAAATCTCTATCACCCGTACATTATTGGATAGTAAATTACAAATTTCTATTGGAATAAATTCATGAAGAATGATGTGATAATCATGAGTTTTCAAGTATTTTATTTTCAAATACCTTATATTTATTCATTTAGATATGTTTCTTGAATAAAAATCAGGAATCTTGATATTATTCAATACTTCCTAGAATATATATTTCTCTTAAGTTTGCATCATATACGAATCACATGGAAATTTCTATTTATTTTCACCGATACACACAGGATGGAGTTATAGTCGAATATCCTAATTCAAGAAGTCCTACTAAGACCGTAAGTTATCTTTGTCCCCCCTTTATATTTAGAATAATTTAAAGAAACATTTCACATTATTTTTTCTCAATGGGAATTATATATAAACAAAGACGTAAAATTTTTTTTAACCAATATGAAAACTAAAAAAATATACTTTTATTTTTACAATTGTAAGTGGATCCAATGTTAATATCATTCACCTTTTTAGATTTTATCTAACCCTTCCCTAATGAAAAACTAAAATATTTCAATTCATTAAGCACAACAGTTCCAAAAATAAATTGAGGTGGATATTCAGTTTCAATAGTATTATCAAACCTCCTAGGATTCTTCCTGTATTGATGATCCGTTGGAAATAATCATTGATTCCCCATGAAACTAAAACTATGATTATATTATAGTCTTTGAGATCATGTATTATACATAAAAATAGTACCTGGTAGTTTTCCCTTCGTTCTCTAACCAAAAACCATTGTATAATTAAGAAAATAATTTATAGTTCATAGTAGGGAATCACGTATCAGAAATATATCTTTTGAAGAAGCATTAAATGTGCGCAAACCCATATCCCAAAGCTACTTCAACTATTTCATTAAAGGTTTCAAGTGGAAATCTATATCATTGGCAGTTTCAGTAGTTCTATATAATAGTATACTCATGAAAGTGAAATATTTTTTTTCAAAAAGAAGCACATATGAATATTATAAAAATGAAAAAAAATCACCATGTGCTGTGAGAAGTAACAATATAACCAAAAAAAATAAAACCATCACAAGATTTACCCAACTTAACATTAAAAAACTTTGATGAAAAATTAGGATTCTTTTCATCAAATTTTCACTATGCTAATCTATAGGATGATGTAACTCATCATTATATTTAATTCTCTCAGTTTCATGACATTGGATTTTATTTTTATTTCAACAGACATGAATATATTTTGAAGCCTAAGAATCAATGGAAAGTGACACATGACATTTTGTGGTAAATGATATGTTGTTCCATATTCATTTGGATTATATCAAGATATAACATATTCCTAATAATCATTAAGGTCTACGGTTTCCTCCCAAAATAAATTAAAATATCTTGTAAAAACATGAATTTTATTATTTGAAAATCCAATCTTGTAACACCCCAAGATTTTATGAGATATATTATTTGATGTCTTGTGTTGTACACTAAACCAAGATTATATTGTGCTATATTCAACATCGTATTACATTGTAGTATACGAAACACTACTTCTGACTTTTGTTGCACACAATTTCAAGTTCTTTTGATAGAATTCATCTCACACAACACCGAGTATAGATTTATTTCAATGTATAAATGAACTAAGTTTTTATTTTTTATATGCAACACCAAAGGAATATTTCACTACACGCAACACTTACATGTCTTACGTTACACGCAAGAGCGGCCTTCCTCGATAGTTTGTGTTGTACACAATACCGAGTTTCACTAAATAATGATATATTATTAAAATATTATATAAACTAGAAATTATGAATAGTATTAACTACATATTTAATTTTATATAACATTAGAATTCATCTTACACATGATATGAGAACAAAATCAATTTTTCAGATAAAATAAGCATTTTAAAAAAAAATGCAGTTTTACCAGCTTTTGATGGCGTACCCTTTTTAAATCTATTTTTGACACTTTTATAAGTTATATTTGAAAATATAGAATTATTATTTTGAATTTGGACATAAAATTTTACTTTTGATAATTTCTCAATATTTTTTTTGATAAATTTCATATTTTGACGAATAGTGAACATACACTAAATTTTAATTGAAAAAAAAAATTTCATCGAAATAATTTATATGGTTAAAATATATTATTGAATAATTTTAAAGATTAAATAGAACATATTTTTGTAGTTTAATTCAATGTAATTAATTTTCATTAATTTTAAGTTGAATTTATATGTAAAAACATTTCAATCTTTTGCAATGTTTTAAACAAAAACCCGTTTTTTTCTCGACAATGAGATTAATTTTAAATTAATTACTGAAAATTCTCTATTTTGAATTTTGAATAATGGATTCAATATTTTAATCATAATTTTAAACTTATTTAAATAGTTACTTTTTATTTTTGGTCATTATGAATAGTAACTTCATTAATTATTTTATTTACCATGGTTAAAGGGTAAATATGGTAAATAAGGGTAAAAATAATAATATTATAATAATATTAAACTACCCTAACACATGACAAAATCTTATTTTATGTGATATGTATGGCCATGGGAATCCTTGGATCTATTTTGGGACCTCATAGAGTCACTTGGTTATGAAAATGACATTTTATAATAATTAATTTAAAGTAATGATAATTATAACCTAAACATATATCTCTTATTAAATCGATTTTAATATGGGGTTATATAACAGATATCTATGTATATCAATATTAATTGGAAATATAAAAATATTTTCTATATCATGGTATTTTATTTATAATTTTTAGACATTAGATAAAAATATTTGTGTATGACACAATTATGATGTAGTGATTACCTCATTAATGAAAGATTCAAATAAATGAATTTATAAATACTAAAAAAAATGTAATTTGGTTATTTTGATGTCATAAAAGAATTTAATGGATGATATTGAAATATTTTATTTTCGTTAATGCCTTATTTTCGAAGGAATCAAGTTTTTATGAATTTTTTAAAAAGTCAAGTATGAATAGTGTCTAAAATTGACACAATTCATAACTTAAGGAATAAAATATTTTATTAAATGATATTCAATTATTAAAAATCTAATATTCGGCCAAAGGGTTAATATAAGTCCAAATATATCATAAATAACTTTTTTGTGGGTCATTTGACATGATATGGTAATTACATTAACCCAAAATGTGTAAATAACATGATATAAAGATAAGATTAAAAATGGTAAAATAAAGGTAAAACAAAAATGATAAGGATAAAAAAATATTCCAAACATGTCAAAAAATTATTGTATTATAGGTATTAGAACCAAAAATCATCTTATATTATAATTAAATAAGTTTTTTTACCATTTTAAATCAAAATTTAATTTATAATAAATTAATATTTTAGAACTTTCCTAAAGTGCCCATGTCCTCCCTTATAAAAGGGAACCTCCTTACTCTCCTCTTAACCCCATTGTGAGCCTTAAATCTTATCCAAACCATGAATATTTCTATTATAAACTTCCATAGTTACATTATATAGGTTATTATCTTCTCAAAAGACCAACTCTATTTCCCTAAGAGGAATGTTAAATGAGGCACATCGAGGAAGAGGTTATATCTTTCACCGATTATTTCAAATTTATTTGTTATTATACTTCCTATTCTTTAGTTGATTCATTATAATGTAATGAAATAAGTATCACTCATATACGTATATGTTATTATAAATATGAAACAATCCTATTTCACCTTCTATCCATCCTATAAAAAATGAAATCACAACACGTGCGTACGTACAACTTATCGTCTCCACACCGTCGTTTAATATGTTTTTCACCACCACCTTACTTGGAAAGGTAGAATGGTGGAAATAATAAATATATATGATTACTATAACATGATACTTATTTTTAGATATTATACACCATCCACTTCAATACCATTCAATAACTATGGGACCGATATCGTTGCTCGTGCGTACGTACGACTTACCGTCTCCACGACGCGATGCGATTCATTCTCCATGTTAACCATTCAAGAATGATTATAAAGTATATATAATAAATAATTATGAAATAAGTGATATAATAATTCTTATGAATTTATATATATATATATATATATATATATTTCATTTACTTACTTCCATTCAATTTAATAATGAAATGAAAACAACGTTTATGCGTACATACGACCTACCATCTCCATGAATAGTGTATTCCATTCCATTTATCAATATATTATATATATTTATATACTGAATATATATGATATATAAATTATGTTTTACATTATGGAATTAAGTAAATCATTATCTATGTAATAATATCAAGAATAAAAATTCCAAACACGTACGATAAATAAAACGATTATTACCCAAAACGTTGTTTAAACATGGAATTGACAAATGAATGAGTAATATAAAGTGGTAAGTGAATCCTTTATGATATCATAAATATTATTATGGTTCTGTTAAAAGTTAATAATATGTTTAAACCCAACATAAAATAGTCTTAGACACATATGAAAGAAATTAGACCTAAGGTAATGGATTATTTTGTCTCACTTTTATTTCTGTGGGACATATGCCTTATACCATCTAATTATTTTGTGTGGTATTTATGTTACCCATAAATGATTTTGTTATTATTTTTATGAAGGTTACAATATTTAAATATGCATTTAATTTTATTTATATTATGAGGCATACGATTCGAAAAATTATAAATTGGTAAGGGATAAGTTTGCAATCTCATTTTTATCTGAGATTGTTTATATGTAAGTATTTTCTAGGGGAATATTCGTCATCCATGTCCATGTTTTATAAATTATTTTTCATAAAATGTATGTTTAAATTCATTTTTACCCATTTTTGACTTTTACTACATGGTATGGATGGAATCTTTCTTTTTTTACCATATGAGGTACTTTTTTGACTTTTTTGGTAAAAATATGAGGAGAATGTTTTCTTTAACTTATATGACATGAACTGATTTTTACATCTTCTTAACGCCTTATTTCCATGAATATTACTCCACACTATTTCAAGTTTATTTTCAACTAAATTATTTTCTTTAAAAATTTCATGACATTTTGAGAAAAGAAAATGTTTTTGAAGAAGAAAGGATATTTTCCTCAAGAACTAAGTTCAAGTGGTTTATCAAAATTATTTTCCATCTAAGATGACACTCTTTAAATAGTATTATGTTTCTATCCACATTATTACTCTGATTTTATTGTGTTAATTATGAAATATTTTTTTATATGGATTATATTATGATGGAATGTTGTTTAAGAAACCCATTTTATATCATGGGTTATGCTATGATGAATGATTTTTGTTTTTGTGGAACATGTAAGAATGATTTCAATATGAGATGGGTGGGACCTATATCTCCCTATAATTTATTGGGTAAAGATTTATATCTCATGAGATAGACAAGACTGGAATGAAAAAGTAAATTTGGTTCAGTAATACATGGCTGGAATGACAGGTAAACCCAGTTCAGTAATGGACTTTGTCCACTATGATGGTCTTGGAAACAATGCCTTATCTACTATGGAAATCATGTTATGATTAGTTTTCCACAATTACATGTTTTATGACAATTATATCCTATCATGGTTAATTTACCTTTATGATCTATTCCTTTGATACTTCCAAGTTTTATTTCATGACTTAAGATTTTGATTGTTTAAAATCTATGTTCATGTTTTTATGTTAAAATGTTTATGGTTTGTTTTATGATCTCCATGTTTACCCTTATTGGGAATTTAAGCTCACCTTTTTATGTTTTCATTTCCCCATGATATAGAGAAATGTTCTGGTGGGAATAAAAGGGAAAGATCTTTATGGGAGATGTTGAAGATCTTTCACCAAGTTAGAAGATTATGTTTCAAGTTTCCAAAGAAACTATTATGGTCTTTGGGCATTTGTTTTTGTCATGTATTAAGTATTCTACAAAAGTAATGTAATGTCCATGTACATCAACTTTGGGTCTCTATAATTGGTATCGGGGTAAAGGTTTAGTCAACCTTTGGAAACTAGGATGTGAAAAATTTAGTGAGATCCCTAGAGATATTTCTAAGGTATGTGTAGGGATGTAACAAAGGTTAAATGTAGCTATAGGTTAAAATCTGAGAATTATGGTAATGATCATAAATAAGATAGGATTAATCCTAAGATGCCAGAGATTGAAAGTACTCCCCCTGATTATGTTGTTTTCTTAGAATGATTTTTCATCTCACACTATTCTTTTTGTGTTTTTTTAATGGAGGGAACCAGAAGGAATTGGGTAAACATTTAATCTGATGAACAAATTGGTGACTATGAGTAACAAAATTTTGTAATGTATAACGACCCAAAAATTTATTAATGAAAATTCATCTTGGTCTATTTAAATGTATTCTTGTGGTTATGTAAAACATATGAACTTATTTTGTTTTATGTTTTTGGATTTTAAAATACCGTTAAGGATTGTGACTGTTTCTAATATAGCCGTTGAACAGTGATAACATGATTAGTATAAAAATAAGGCTTTAAAAAATAAAATTTACTTAGAAAAAGGAAGTGATGACCTCATCCAATATACTTTCCCCAAAAAAGACCATTTTTTGGATCTCAGAAAGGAAGTGGCGTCACTGGGCTTCACTCTTTACCCAGCCCAAGCAGATCTTGAATTTGTTAAGCTCGAGTGGAACCTCCTACAAGAGAAGTGGATGTTGATAGAGATTGCCACTCGAGAAATGTTATCCGAGCCACCCCAAGAGTCTATCAACATCATGCACCTTACCCTAAGGTCTTATTATGGTTTTTAAAGGGGTTATGTAATAAGACCCTTGTACTATAATTATTTATATTATTCATGTATATAGAATATACATTCTTTTTATTATTGTTACTTTGTAAATAGTTTTTAAAGAAAAAATAATATTTTTAGTTAATATTCAACTAAGAAATATATTTTTATGGTTTAATGGACTTTTTAATTAAATAATATTTTAATAAAATATTAATATTATTATTAAATTAATTTTTATTAAACATAAATTATCGTATAATTTTATGAATGAAATTGTAATTTTTATTAAGGTTTGAAAGCTGTTTTTGTAAAAACCCTTGAATTTTCGATAAATGTTAGTTTTTATTTTAAAAGTAAAAATTCAGATATTTAGAAAATTATTTAGATAAAATGAGTATTATTTTTGGAATCTGGATGTTGAAATTATCCAAAGGTGAACTTTCCATTATTTTCCGAGACAGTCGAATTTTTGGGAAAAAATTAAATAGCATTTAAATATATAATCAGTTTTATGACATCATAATGACCTAATAGTGAGGTAATAAAATACTATAAACATTATGTTCGGTCAATATATGTTTTACAGTTAAAATAATGTGATTTTGGGGTTTTTTGATTTATTTTACAAAGCTTTAGTGGACCCTTCAAGGCTTATAAAACATTTTGTCTTTTGAAATTGTTTTCCTTAAGAGTGTGAATCACCTCCACATGTATCTATATGACCCCATTACTTTCCATTTCATTTAAATATGATGATAAATGCCTTTATCTCTCATAAACCATTTCTTTATGAGTTCTTATTTCATGCTGTTATGCTTCCGAAATTGCACTATGATTTTCCAAGCCAATGTCATTGTGTAGTGAATACCATGCCCATTTCTTTATAAAGGGTATTCAACTTTAGGAAAATTTACTTATTGATTATAAATAATCATGTATGTATTCCATATCCCTTTATTGTGGAATAAATGATTATGATTTATTCCATGTTGTATGATCCTTGTGGCACACTTAGGAATGAAATGAAATGTTTAAGAAGGGAGCGCCCTGATATCACTCCAATGCATTGGGTAAAGTATATTATCATGATACGTCATGTGAAATGAGTGTTTACTCATTCCAATTCAAGTGAAATGAGGGTTTAATCATGCTTCATGTTCAATGAGGGTTTACTCATGCTCTATGTGCAATGAGCCTTGGCTCATGCTAATTCCATGTTAAGTATTGTTTCCACGTCTCCATGTTATGATTATAATGATTTATCATACCTTTATGTTAATGTTTATATTGTGCTCCATTGATATGTATATTGTCTAACATGTATTGTATTCCTCATGTTATTCTATGTTTATTCCCTTACTAAGCTTTATAGATCACCCTTTTCTTATGCATGTCCTCTGGTTATCACATGCAATGCTAAGTACGAGGGAATGTAGAGGTCATGTAAAGGAAGTTTTCAATAAATATGTTTTATTTCATGTTTTAAGTTGTTATGTAATGATCCTAATCCCAAAAACACTAGTACTCTTTATATTATTTGTTTTATCAAGTGAAGGTTTTATGTAATAAATCATGTTTTATGTGTGTAATAAAGAGAAGGGTTGTTATAGTTGGTGTTAGAGGATTGGTTTAGTTATTTTCTTGGGATTAGGATTAGAAAACCATAGTGAAGAATTAGGGATAAGAATAAGTATAATAGAAACATCTGTAAATTTTGTTGAGTATTGAGTAGGTGGTTTATCAAGAAAATACATCCCTATCTGGATACGAACATGTAGAGGCGGCTCTGGCACAAATGTACCTTGGGGTGAAAACCCTAAAAAGGAGTTTCGGGATTGAACTAAGGTATCCTTTTACATGAAAATAGGCCTTGCTTCACTCTTGGTTACGAAAATCCTAGGGGATATGCATTGGAAAATTCACAAGCATAGTATGAACCATTATTAAGGGAATTAAAAAAAACCCTAAGAATTTATGTTAGAAAGTAGATCATGGATAACATAGATTGAAGCCTATAGATTCATATGTAAAGGAAATAAAATCTATTTATAAGTCATTTGTTTTGTACATGGATTTCCTTTTATGTGTTACCCCTAACATTCCTTTTCTTCCAGCCAATGGCTGGTAATAGGAGGACTCAGGCTAACAACTATTGTGAAGACCAATGTGATGATTGTTCTAATGAGATGCCCAATCCGATGGGAGCAGGAATCACCAACTTTGTCATGATACTATCTCAGTTAACTCAAGCATTGAATAGAAACATGGGTCAAGAGGAATGTTCAACTCCCCCTAAGAAAGAACAAGTCACTATCAAGATCTTCATCAGACAAAGGCCACTTACTTTTAATGGATTATCTGATCCCTCAATTTATAAACAATGGATCAACTCCATTGAAAAGATCTTCTCCATCCTTCATTGTTCTGAACAAGAGAAGGTTCTTCTATATTCTTATCATATGGAGGGTGAAGATAATCAATGGTGAACATTGATAAAAAATACGAAGCCGGAGGAAGCGATCGAGGTGTTAGAATGGAAGGATTTCTGGAAGATGTTTTTTGATAAATATTTTCCGCGCACCCTCTGGATTAAGATGGAAAACTACTTCCTTGCCCTAAAAAAGACGATGAATCCGTCGAAGCATACAAAACAAACTTCACAAGGTTTTCATGATACGCATTCGGATTTGTCGTTACCCCCTAATTCAAGGTTGACCGCTTCTTTGGTGGGATGAAACCTAGCCTGCTGAATGACCTGGAGATCCGCGACTTTGATAGCTATGAGGAAATTATCCGATGTGACCTCAAGGATGAAATGAATATCAGTGAACCTTAGGGGTATCATGGTGATAAAAATCATAAGGTGGACTTCAATTATGGTGGTCTGATGGATAAATCAAAAATGCTAAGAAAATCCAGCACCCCACTTTCCAAAGGTGTGGATAGAGGCACCCCAGAAATTTCCTGAAGGGGACGTAGAAATTCTTTAAGCGTGGAAGAGAAGGGAACCTAGCAATTGAATACTGACAAAAAAAACCCACGGCTATGACAGAGGAGATGAACACTATGTTTTACTCTCAACATGTTGTTCATTTCTTCAATTGCAAAGAACCAATGCATCTTGCAAATCAGTTCCCTAATCCAAGGGTTTTCCAAGGTGACCAACAACCTCCAAGGCAACAAGGGTGATCTTTTTCCATCACTACTGCCAAAGTGAACCCCGACAAAGAAGTGGTGATAGGTACACTCTTTATTCATTAAAGAATAGTGAATGTGCTTTTTGATTCAGGTTCTATGCATTATTTTATATCCCAAAATTTTAGTAGAAAAATCCCAACACCAACACAAATAATGGAAGTAAAGATGTCAGTGAGTACGAAAAATGGGGAAATCATTGCATCCTATAAATATAACTCCTCCCCTATCTTAATCGGTGGATTGAACTTCCTGAAGAACCTCGTCATACTCACTCTGGTGGAATTTGATGCAATTCTTAGCATGGATTGGATTTCCTTATATAGAGCCAATGTAAATTGCCATGATAGGGAAATCACTCTCCATGTGGAGAATCAACCCCTAATTCTTTACAAGTGCAAGGTAGAAGATGAATATTTTTTAGCTCTATCATCCAAAGCATGGAAATTAATACCCTTTGAGCGCGTGTGTCTAGCTTAGATGATTGAGTCTAAGGAGGAAACCATCCTTGGAGACTTTCCTATTATGAGGGAATTCACTAAAGTGTTTCCTGAGGAATTGCTTGGTCTCTCTCCTATAAGAGATGTTGAATTCTCAATTGACCTTATACCTGGGGAGTTTCCAATATCAAAGACTACATATAGAATGGATATTGTGGAGCTTGAGGAGATAAAGAAACAAATACATGAGAATTTGGATAAAGGGTTTATATTCCCAAGTGCTTCACTATGGGGTGAACTGATCCTCTTCATCAAGAATAAGGACGAGTCAATGGACCTTTTCATCAATTATCACGAGCTTAAAAAAATCACGATAAAGAACAAGTATCCTCTCCCATGAATTGATGACTTGTTCGATCAGCTACATAGAGCACAATAATTTTCCAAAGTGGATTTGTGGTCAGGATATTATCAAGTAAGGGTGAAGAAGGAAGATATCTCCAAGACTAATTTTTGTACAAGCTACAGGCACTATGAATTCATAGTAATGCCTTTCGGACTCACTAATGTTCCAAAAATATTCATGGAATTAATGAATAGAGTCTTTAGAGATTACCACAAAAAATTTATGGTAGTATTTATATATGATATTTTAATATACTCCAAAACCATGGAGGATAATGAGGAGCATCTAAAAACTATACTAGGGACCTTGAGAAAGGAGAAAATCTATGCAAAGCACAACAAGTGTGAGTTCTGGTTGAAGGAGGTCTCATTCGTGGGCCATATCATCACTATTAATGGGATGTATGTGGATCCATCTAAGAGAAATGCAATAGAGGGGTGGCCGAGGCCAACATTGGTAACAAATATCCATAGCTTCTTTGGGTTAGCTAGATATTATTGACGATTTGTGAGAAAGTTCTCACGATTGTCCACCCCTCTTACCAAGATAACTCGAAATGGATTAAAGTTTGATTAGAGTGATGAATGAGAATAAAGCTTCAAGGAGTTGAAAAGGAGGCTTATCACTATGCCCAAGCTCACTTTACCCACAAGTGGAGAACTTTTTGTGTTATTCAGTGATGCTTTGAAGAAGAGCATGAGATGTGTGTTGATGCAAAATGTAAAGTCATTTCCTATTATTCAAGGCAATTGAAAGTTCATGAGTAGAATTATCCAACACATGATTTGGAGTTGGATGTGGTGATATTCAATTTAAAAATTTGTTGTCATTATCTATTTGGGGAGAAGTGTGAAATATATATGGACCAAAAAATCCTTAAGTATATATTCACACAGAAATATTTTAACATGCGCCAACAAAGATGGTTAGAGATGATCAAATAATATGACTTCTCAATCCATTACCACCCTGGGAAAGCATACAAGGTGGCGGAAAATCTAAGTAGAAAGGACCTAGCGATTCAATCATTGATGAGAATTGAGAAGGATCCAATCTTCTTAGATTTGATGAAGATGGACATGGGAATCATAAAGAATGGAACATCATCAATCCTTTCACCAATGATTGATCAACCATCTATTTTGGAAAGGTTAAAGGATGATCAAAAGGATGATGTAGGAATTCATAAGAAAGTGTAAGCTATCAGAATAGGGAAATACTAAATGTTCAATGTTAATGAAGAAGGAATTGTGAGATTTGGGAAAAGACTATGTGTTCTGTCAATTCCGGAGCTGAAGAAGGAACTTTTGAATGATGCATGTAGTTCAAACTTCTCTATTCACCAAGGAAACACAAAGATGTATCAAGATCTCCAAGATCATTATTGGTGGGATAATATGAAAAGAGATATTTTTGAATATACATCAAAGTGCTTGGTGTGTCAGAAAGTGAAGGAAAATAGGCCGAAGTATAAGGGAATGATGCAACCATTTCCTATACCAACATGAAAATGGGAGAACATCACCATGGACTTTATCACCAGAATTCCAAAGAAATCCAAAGGAAACAATGATATCTAGGCTGTTGTGGATTGTCTTATAAAGGCTGCACACTTCATTGGTATTAGAGAGGATTTATCATTTAATCAACTGGCACAGATATATATCAGGGAAGTGGTAAGGCTGCAGAGAGTACCACAATCTATTGTATCCAATCGAGATCCAAAATTCACGTCTATGTTTTGTAAGAGTCTTCAAAATTCTCTAGATACTGAACTGAACTTCATTATGGATTATCATCCTCAAACTGATGGCCAATTTGAGCGGAATATCCACACACTTGAGGATATGTTGAGAGCATTCTCAATGGAATTTAAAGGTGGATGGGATCAACATCTTCCTCTAGTTGAGTTCTCCTATAATAATAGTTTCCACTCGAGCATATCAAGGCATCCCAGAGTTGAAAAAAGAGTTATGAAGATAATCATTGAGGAGGACATGATTTTAAAGTTGTAGAAATTGTATTTCTATGCATATCTCTATTGAATATGGTCATGAGTTTTCGAAATAATGGGTAGTTAAGTCCTAGGTACATCGGCCCCTTCAATATTTTGGATCATGTTAGGGTTGTGGCCTATCGACTAGAACTTCCACCTACCATGGCCAAAGTACATGATGTATTTCATGTATCCCTATTAAGGAAGTAAATACCAGACCCTCCACATGTACTCTCTTCAGAGTTAGTACAGTTAGAGGATGATCTATCTTATAAGGAGCAACCAGTGAAGATCATAGATCGTAGAGAGAAAGTTATACAAAATAAGACAATGCCCCTCGTCAAAGTGTTGTGGTGAAACCAAAAGTTTGAAGAAGTGATGTGGGAATCAGAGGAAGTGATGAAGAAATGTTACATACATCTGTTTTTGTGTGGTAAAAGGAAATTTTGAGGGTAAAATTTCTTAAGGGGGGAAGATTGTAAGGACCCAAAAATTCATTAACAAAAATTCATCTTGGTCTATTTAAATGTCTTCTTATGGTTATGTAAAACATATGAACATAATTGGTTTTATATTTTTTGATTTTAAAATGCTGTTAAGAATTGTGACCTTTTCTAATATATCCACTGAACAGTGATCACATGATTAGTATAAATATAGGGCTTTAAAAATCCAATTTACTCAGACAAAGGAAGCGATGACCTCATCTAGTAGACTTTCCCCATACAAAGCCCATTTTTCAAAGCTCAGATAGGAGGTGGCTTAACTGGTATTTTCTTTTAACCAAGCCCAATCTGATTGTGAATACGTTAAGCTCTAGAGAAACCTCCTAGGAGAGAAGTGGATGTTGATAGAGATTACCACTCGAGCAATGTTATTCGATCCACCCCAAGAGTCTGTCACAATCGCGCATCTTACTCAAAGGTCTTATACAGGTGTTTTAAGGGGTTATGTAACTAAACCCTAGTACTACGATTATGTACATTATTCTTGTATAGATAATATACATTATTTTTATTATTGTTACTTTATAAATAGTTTTAAAGCACAAATAGTATTTTTAGTTAATATTCAACTAAGAAATATATTTTTATTAATTAAAGGATTTTTAAATTAAATAATATTTTAATAAAATAATAATAATATTATTAAATTATTTTTTATTAAATATAAATTATCGTATAATTTTATGAATGCAGTTGTAATTTTTATTAAGGTTTGAAAGCTATTTTTGTCAAAACCCATGAATTTTCGATAAATATCGGTTTTTATTTTAAAAGTAAAAATTCAAATAATTAGAAAATTATTTAGATAAAATGAATATTATTTTTGGAATCAGGATGTCAAAATTATCCAATGGTGAATTTTTTATAATTTTTCGAGATAGTCAAATTTTTGGGTAAAAATTAAATACTGTTTAAATATATAATGTGTTTTACGACATCATAATGACCCAATATTGATGTAATAAAATACTATAAACATTATTTTCGTCCAATATATATTTTACAATTAAAATAATGTGATTTTTGGGTTTATTTTGTTTATTTTACAAAGCCTTAGTGGACCCTTCAAGGCTTATAAAACATTTTTGTCTTTTTAAATTGTTTTCCTTGAGAGTGTGACTCACATACACATAAGAAACCATATTATTTTAAGAATTTAGGCCATTATAATAATAAAATATTGTTTCCCACTCCCCTTTGTCAAAATACATGTACAAAAACCATGGGATGGTTTGTGGTTTTGATTAATTTAATGTGTGGTGTCCCAAACCTAAATAATTAAAAATTCCATCTCCTTTCCTATATAAACCCACCCAAGCTCCCACTTCCTCTTCACTCAAGGACATTAGAGTTAGTCCAAACTTTTCCCTACACTCTATATAATCCTCCCAAGTTATCCCAATCTCCCAATAATCATCTCTCAAGCCTCTCCCAAGCCTTTAGAAGCACACTTCTAAGTAAGCGATTTCTTCCTTTCTCATTTTTATCGAATTTTCTTTAAGTTGTTATTCCCTTTTGTTTTCAATTATAAATGTTGGGGTATGGTTTTACACCCCCCCATACTACCCTATTTATTTTTGTATGATGTGAGACCTCTTTATCTCTCATTAATTCCTCCCATGTACCCCCGTTACCATGCCAAAATTCTATGAGGGATTTCTCTCTCCTTCTTTACAACCAAGTAATTATTTTGTATTATGAATTTAAATTCCGTTAAGTTTGTCGAGAAATGTATATATATTACCCCCTTACATTAAATTTCATGTAAATTTTATGATACACCTCTTTCTCCTCATCAACCATTTTTTTGAGTTCTTATTTCACACCGTTATGCTGCCAAAATTGCTCTATGATTTTCCAAGCCAATGTCATTGTGTAGTGAATACCATGACCATTTCTCTATCAAGGGTATTCAACTTTATGAACATTTAATTATTGATTATAAATATTAATTTATTTATTTCACATCCCTTTATCATGGAATAATTGATGATTATTGATTCCTTATTGTATGATCCATGTGGCACACTTTTGCTTGAAATGAAATGTTTAAGAAGGGTGCACCCTGATAACGCTCCAATGAATTAGGTAAAGTATAGTATCATGATAAATCATGTGCAATGAGTGTTGAATCATGATAATTCAAGTTAAACGAGGGTTTACTCATGCTTCGTGTTCAATGAGGGTTTACTCATGCTCCATGTGAAATGAGCCTTGGATCATGTTAATTCCATGTTAAGTGTTGTTGCCACATCTCCATGTTATGATTATCATGATTTTTCATGCCTTTATGTTCATGTTTCTATTTTTCTCCATTGATATGTCTATTTTCTAACATTTATTGTATTCCTCAAGTTATTACATGTTTATTCCCTTACAGGGATTTATAGCTCTCCCTTTTCTTATGCATGTCCTCAGGTTATCCCATGTAATGCTAAGTACAAGGGAATGCAGTGGTCATGTAAAGGAAGTTTTCAATAAAGATGTTGTATTTCTTATTTTAAGTTGTTATTTAATGATACTAATCCTCAAATACACTAGACCTCTTGATATTCTATGTTTTATAAATTGAAGGTTTTATGTAATAAATCATGTTTTATGTGTGTAATAAGGAGTAGGGTTATTATATAATGACCAGAGTGAATGATATTGTGATTATCCTGAATCAGTCATCACAATATATGATTAATAAGGTGAAATTTAGTGGTATTACTAAGTCATCAAATAAGAGTAATATGGACCTTCATTCATGTTCCCATGGTGAGGAACATATAGTAAAGAAGATTAATATTCCTACATATCAAGAAGAAGGGAAGAAGAACCCTAAGGAATACCTAAAACGGAGGGGAAGATGTTATCTCTGTAGAAAAAGGGTCATAGAGTGATGAATTGTTATGGAGTTCAATTTCTAATTTGTGGAAAACATGGGAATTACCCAACTTAATGCCCATACAAAAAGATCTACATCTAAGACAAAGAAAGACTTATTCCATGCCTACCATTAAAGTAGAAGGATTGAATTATTTATGTATTTTAATCCACAAATAATGAATGTTTAATTATATAAGATTTATCGGTTTATGTTTTTCGCTATGTATTTTCAATAATATGTTTAATGGTTATAATGGATAAGAAAATTGATTTAATAAAAAGGTGATATTCTTAATAAACACAAGATTAAAGGAAGGAAAACCCTTAATATGATCATGATGTCGAGATAATGGAATTTTTATAAATATATGTTAGATGATATTAGTTACCTTGGATCTGGATAAAGATTTGTTGAAATGTGGGTTATGTTGTCATAGATGAAGTATAAAACTTTTCATGACTTAAAGAATATGTTCAATATGTTTTGGAATAACAAAACATGCATGTTTTCAATAAGTATATATGGAAATTTAGGTTATTAACATAACTCAAGATAATTCATGATGAAGTCATTCAATTATTTGGAATGTCACCAACAATATATATATTATGATATATGGGGGATAAATTATGGTATTAACATGCTTGTTATATGGCCTTTTTGGTAATTTGTTTCTTTGTGCTGTGAGATTGGACATAAGTATTTTGGATAATCCTAAAGGTTGTAATGGACTAAGTTGGACATCAAATAGTATTGTTTAAGGCTAGAATTTTTTTATATTATTTTTGGAATGTTATAATAGTATAGTTTTAGAAAAAAGGAAACCCGCTAGATGGGAGACAACCCATCGTGTCAGACAAGGATGAGAGAATCAAACCCACAACTGAAGTGCAACATGCCTTTATCACCTACCAATGGCCTACAGGAAGTCTCTGGTTAGTATAAATTAGATTTATTTTATTAAGCAGTATAATATATGAATTATAAGTCCATTTTCAGAACCATATATGATTAATCTCACCATAGATGGACTTATTTATATTTAATAACTTGTGCTAACCTTTTTGTGATAGAGACATTTGGAATGACCTATCATTCTATCGCATGATCTCCTAACACTTCAAGAATGAAAAATTCAACTTCATTTATTTAAATAAGAGTTGAAGTGGAAATTGTTTAGGGAATGACCAACGATAATGAAATCAAGTAAGTATTTCCTTATAATGAAAAAATTATTTAACTTTAGGAAAAGGATATTGAAAACCAAAAATGTTATCCTATTACTTTCTTATTCGATGAATCATATGGTTCCTTAAATCATTGAAGATTTATAGATTTATGGTAGATAACTTTCTCCAAACCTTATTCTCAATCACTATCCATCAGAACTTGATGGTTAGATTTCTCTTCCATATCAATGTTTTCACTTCCCAACTATGTTATCCTTTGTGGAATCTCAATGATGAATTACTTTGGGTAACTATTATGTTTCTAACATTCCTTTTTAAAATTATGTTTTAGAATTCCTTTTTATGATGTGGGTTTCTATGAAGGAAACTTTCATATAGAAAACCATTTATAACCCCGATGAATTTTGAGGGAGAAATTCATTTTAAGGGGGGGTATAATGTAACACCCCAGGATTTTATGAGATAGATTATTTGATGTATTTTGTTTTACACCATACCAAGATTAACTTGTGCTATATGCAACACCGTATTAGCTTGCAGTATACGAAACACTATTCTTGGCTTGTGTTGCAAAAAATTTCAAATTCTTTTGAAAGAATTAATTTCACACAACAATGAGTATAGATTTTGTTCAATGTATAAATGAACTAAGTTTGTATTATGTTATACAAAACACCAAATGAATCTTGCACTGCATGCAACACTTACACGGTTTGCGTTATACGTAAGAGTGGCCTTCCTCAATAGATTTTGTGGTACGCAATTCCGAGTATCACAAAATAATGATATATTATTAAAATATTATATAAACTATACGTTATGAATTGTATTAACCACATTTTTAATTTTATATAACATCAACATTCATCTTACACATGATATGAGAACAAAATCAATTTTTCATATAAAAGAAGTATTTTTCAAAAAATGCAGTTTTACCGCCTTTTGATGGCACACCCATTTTAAATATAGTTTTTTACACTTTTATAAGTTATATTTGACAAGATAATCTTCTTATTTTGAAGAGGGACATAAAAAATTACTTTGGATAAATTTTTGATATTTTTCTGATAACTTTCATATTTTGATGAATAGTTAAAATACGCTAGATTTTAATTGAAAGCAACTTTTTTCACAAAAATAATTTATACAATTAAAATATATTATTAAATGGTTTTAAATTATAAATATAATATATTTTTATATTTTAAGACAATTTAAGTAATTTTCATTAATTTTACATTGAATTCATATGTAAAAACATTTCAATCTTTTGCAATGTTTTAAAAAAAACCCCTTTTTTACAAGAGGATTAATTTTAAATTAATTACTGCAAATTTTGTGTTTTGAATTTGGAAAAATGGATTCCATATTTGGAATCATAAGTTTCAAATTTATAAATAGGTATTTTTTTGGACATTATGAATAGTAACTTCAGTAATTATTTTATTTATCATGGTTAAAGGGTAAATTTGGTAAATAAGGGTATACAAATAATATTGTAATAATATTAAAATATCCAATCACATGACTAATACTATTGGATGAGATATATCCGACCATGGGATCCTTAGGTTGATTTTGGGACCCCATGGATTCACTTGGATGTGAAAATTACATTTTATAATAATTAAGTTAAAGTAATGATAATTATAACATAAACCTATATCTTTTATTAAATTGATTTTAATATGGGGTTATATAATAGATATCTATGTCTATAAATATTAATTTTAAATATTAAAAGATTTAATACATCATGGTATTTTTTTATAATTTTCAGACATTAGATAAATATATTTATTTATAACACAATTATGATGTAGTGATGACCTCATTAATGAAAGATTAAAATAAATGAATTTATTAATATTAAAACAAATGTAATTTTGTTATTTTGATTTCATAAACGTATTTTATGGATTATATTGACATATTATCTTTGATTTAATGCATTCTTATAGAAGGAATTGGATTTTTATGAATTTTAAAAAAAGTCAAGTATAAATAGTGTCCAAAATTGACACAATTCGTAACTTAAAACAAAAAATAGTTTATCAAATGATATTAAATTAATAAAAATATAAGATTCATCCCAATGGTTTATATAAGTCCCAATATTTTATAAATAACATTTTTGGGTCGTTTTACATGATATAGTAATTAAATTATCCCACAATGTGTAAATAACATGATATCACAGTAAGATTAAAAATGGTAAAATAAGGGTAAAACCAAAATGATAAGGATAAAAAATATATTAAAATATTGTAAAAAAATTATTGTATGATGATTATTAGAAGAAAAATAATATTTTATTATAATTAAATAAGTTTTGGACCATTTCAAAATGAAATTTTATTTATAATAAATTAATATTTTGGACCTTTCCTAAAGTGCCACTCTCTTCTCTAATAAAAGGGAACCTCCTTCCTCTCCTCTTAACTCTTTTTTGAGCCTTCAAGATCGGCCAAAAACTTCCCATTTATTTTATAAACTTCCCTAGTTACATTCTATAGGTTCGTATCTTCTCATAAGACCAACTCTAGTTCCCTAATAGGAAATTTAAATAAGGCACGTCGAGGAAGAGGTAATCTCTTCTATCGATTATTTCAAATTCGTTTATTCTTATACTTATTCTTATTTAGTTGTTTCATTATAAAGTAATGAAATAAGTATAAATAATATACTGATATGTTATTATAAAAATTAAACAATCCTATTTTAGCTTCTATCCATCCTATGAAAAATTAAATCACCACACGTGCGTACGTACGACTTACTGTCTCTATGCCGTGGTGTAATCTCTTTTTCACCACCACCTTACTTGGATGAGTATAATGGTGGAAATAATAAATATATACGATTATTATAACATGATACTAATTTTGAGATATTAATCCCCATCCACTTCAATACCATTGAATAACAATGGGAACGATATCGTCGATCGTGTGTACATACGGCTTACCGTCTCCACGACGTGATGAGATTTATTCTCAATGTTAACCATTCAGGAATGATTATAAATTATATATAATAAATAATAATAAAATATATGACATAATAATTCTTTTCTACTTATGTATATATATATATATCATTTACTTACTTCCATTCAATTTAATAAGGAAATGAAAACATCATGCGTGCGTACGTATGGACTACCGTCTCCATGAATAGTGTATTCCATTCCATTTATCGATCTATTATATATATTTATATAATTAATATATATGATATATAAATAATTTTTAAAATTATTTAAGCAAGTAAATCATGATCTATGTAATAATATCAAGAATAACAAGTCCAAACACGTACGATAAATAAAACGATTATTACCCAAAACATTGCTTTAAGAATTGACAAATAAACGGGTAATATAAAGTCATAATTGAATAATATATGTATCATAAATATTATTATGTTTTTTACAAGTTAATAACATGTTTAAACCAACTATACAGGAGTTTAGGACACATATAGAAGAAATTGGACCTAAGGTAAGAGATTATTTTATCTCACTTTTATTTCTCTGAGACATATTCCTTATACACCATCAAATTCTTTTATGTGGTGTTTATGTTACCCATGATTTTTTTTATTCATATTATGAAGGTTACAATATTTATATATTCATTTAATTTTCTTTACTTTTTGAGGAATACGATTTGACTGATTATAAATTGGGAAGGGATAATTTTTCAATCTCATTTTTATCTGAGATTGTTTATACGTAAGTATTTTTTGGGGATATATTTATCATCCATGTCCATGTTTTATAAATTTTGTTTCATAAAATGTATGTTTAATGTCATTTTACCCATTTTCTACTTTTATTACCTGGTATGGAAGGAATCATTCTTTTTTTAGCATACGAGGAACTTTTCGACTTTTCTCGTAAAAGTACAAGGAGAATGTTTTTTAACTTATAGAGCATGAATAGATTTTTATGTATTATTAACACCTTATTTAAATGAATCTTCCTCTACACTATTTCAAGTTTATTTTCAACTAAATTCATTTCTTTTAAAATTTAATGGAATTTTGAGAAAAGAAAATGATTTTGAAGAAGAAAGAATATTTACGTCAAGAACTAAGTTCAAGTGGTTTATCAAAATTATTTTCAATATAAGATGACACTATTTAAATTTATTAATATTTATATCTCAATTATTACTCTGATTTTATTGTTTTAATGATGAAATGGTGTTTTATATGTATTATTTTATGATGGAATGATGTTTAAGAAACCCATTTTATTTCATGGGTTATGGTATGATGAATGATTTATGTTTTTGTGGCACATGTAAGAATGATTTCAATATGAGATGGGTGGGACCTAAATATCTATCCAATGCATTGGGTAAAGATTTATATCTCATGAGATAGACATGACTGTAATGACAAGTAAATCCGGTTTAGTAATAAATGGATGGAACAACATGTAAACCCGGTTCAGTAATGGTCTTCGTCCACTATGATGGTCTTAGAAATAATTCCTTGGCTACTATGGAAATCATGTTATGTGATTATTAGTTTTCCACAATTATATGTTTTATGCCAATACTATCCTATCATGGTTAATGAACCTTTATGATCAATTCCTTAAATAATTCCAAGTTTTATTTCATGACTCAAGATTTTTATTGTTTAAAATCTATGTTCATGTTTTTATGTTCAAATGTTTACGGTTTGTTTTATGATCTCCATGTCTACCCTTATTGAGAATTTTAGCTCACCCTTTTTATGTTTTCATTTCTCCAGGATATAGAGAAAGGTTTTAGGTGGGAAAAAAATAGAAATATATTTATGGGAGATGTTTAAGATCTTTCACTAAGTTAGAATATTATTTTCAAAGATTATAAAGGCACTAAACCAATATGGTCTTTGGGCATCTGATTTTGTCATGTTTTAAGTATTCCAAAAAAGTAATATAATGTCGATGTACAACAAGTGTGGGTCTCTGCACATCTGGTTAATTAAATTCCATTCAATATAATTATTTGAGATAATATATGAATTATTAATAAGTAATCCCTTAAAAGGTAATAATATAATCAATGGTAGTATTATAAATTATATACATGTTTTTTCCATGATATAGGCACATTAGCATTTTTAACTTGGTTATTTTAGTATATTACCGATATACCAGATTCATGGAATCTTCCATTATTTTTTTACTTTTAATATCATGATTTATGATTTAAGAGTTAAAACAACTCCTAGAGATTTATTTTTTTAACATCAAATCCAACCAACCTTAAGCCTTAGAGTCATTTAAACATTTACTGAAATGTGCTCATGATTTTATGTGCCTTTTTTCATTACAAATTAGAGAAAGCAGTTCATTTACAATCCCATGGATAAGGATCGTGTTATCATGATATGAGCATAATATTACCTGCATTGTGTCATGCGTGATGAGAAAAAAGAATCAAAATTAAGGTAAATCATGACTTGTCATGTTTGATAATAATGGATTGAGGAGAATGAATGAATGAAATGAGAAATTCCATCATTTTTAAAAAAAAGGGAAAATTAAAATGAATGAATTGATTATTTTATTGGAAAATGGGAAATTAAATTGATATTTTTTTTTATTTTTAAAATTTTTATTTGACATTGATAATTGTTTGATTTTCTAACTTTGGAATTTGAATAGTGGCAACATTGGTGCCCTCTAAGTTTCAATGTTGAGATTTTATAACTGAGGAAAAGAATCATTTATGTGTGGGTTAATTGATAGAACACATATTTTCAATAAAATTACATTGAATTTAAATGTTTTAAATCCCAAAAAAGTTTTATTTTAAGATTAATTGTCACATTTTATGATTTTGGTGCTATTTTGAGCTTAATCATAAAAATGGCCCATGTTGGTTTTCTTACAATTTTAAATTATTTCAGTAATTCGGCCATAAAATTTTCTATACTAATCCAAATAGTTAAATTCTTTCATTTTAGGATTCTATACATCCTGAGATTCATTTAATCCTTCGGGACAAAAAGCTGAATCCACCATATGGAAGCTCAAAAGAAGCTCACAATTTGGGCCCTGAAAACTGTTCCCATATCTATCTATTTTTGGTTTTGGGACCATATCTTGTTATTGGAGTTCCAAAATAATCTTAAATTTAATGGGTATATGAGAAATAAATTTTTTAAAAATATTCCTGAAGGATCTCATGCGTGAATCTGCATTTTACATGGTTATTAATGCGTTATAATTCGAAGATTTAAAATGTAGAGAGTCTGACTAGGTATAATTAATTATCAGAGTAAAACAGACATAACTATATACAAATAATTCTAAATATAATGAAATTTGAAGGGGATACATTCAATACATTTATTAAAATCTTTAATGAACGATGAAATGTGTGATTAAGTTATTTATTTTGGATACAATGTGTAAACTTTAGAAGGAGAATTATGGACTATAGGAGGAGAGATCTTCCCTCCCGAAGCATCCCCACACCATCCAATCCCCTAGCCAGTGAAGCATTGGAATATGGAATCCTACTGATTTATTTCTATTATTTATTTTATATTTTATTTTAATGTCTCCCCTCTCCTACATAATCCCGACTTCCCCATCCATAGAGGCGTAGTTTCATTGAGTGATTGGGAAATGGGGAGGCTATACCTACATGCTTTGCTTGAGTTCTTGTGGTTCAAATTAATAATATCCCTTATTCTTTGTAAATATGGTTTTAATTAATAATTCAGAATTAAATATCAAATTTTGTTTCATTAGGTTTGAATTATATTATTTTGAATTTCTTTGTTCAATGATTCATATCTCCAACCACCCAAATATTTTCTATATATAATGGAGCAGATTAGGTTTGGGTGGTGAGTTATCTATGGTATTTAAGCATACAAGAAGAATAATAGACATACCTAATGTCTCAAATAAGAATATTCTTATCATAATCATCTGGATATGGGAGAGAAAGGACTCAGCTGATGAATCTCTCGCTAACCATTCAGTGGAAGAAAAAGGGACAAAACATGGAAACCATGATAGGACAACACTAGGTCTAGCCAAACCCCGTCTGATCATCGTATTTATCAATTGTTCAAAACCAATCCAATAAAACTTCTTATTTCTCTCACTTTATTCAAAATTAATTAAAAAAAATTATTTTCATAAACCAATAAAAACTGAAAACCTTTTTTTGGTGAACTCTTCTCCAAGATAATTGTTTGAGTTAACTACTATATTATACTTAAGTAATTTAAATATTGTTTTTATATTCCCCATGACAGGCTTGAGTGTGTCTCATCTCTCCATTATGATACCAAACATAATATTTCATTTTAAATTAAATTTTTTATATGGAAGTTAACTTATTCCCAACATAACCATGGTCTTCCAAAAAAATTATAACTTGAAAAATGTATACAAAATCTATCTAAATAATTCTTAAATGAAAAATCTAAAAAATCCAAATTTTTTTAAATCATTTGAAATCCAATCAGTATGATATATTCAACTTTCATTCATTATATTATCGGAAAAAATTTATATTCAAATATAATATGTAAACTATTATTACAAAATTTATTACAACCAATTTTATTATGAAAGTCATCAAAGAATACTAGTATCTATCCAAAAAGGAATAAGATAAATAAAATATGATATAACTAATGTGTACAAATAAAGAACCAAAAAAAGTATAAAACATGGAATGGGAAACAACTATTACATAATAGAATCAATGTAAATTGGTTTTCCATAGACATATATTGTACATATATTATGAAAAAGATATCTTATACTAGTATTATACTAAATTATCCATTATTAAAAATTATAATATAATCAATGATATGATATCTTGAAATAATACATTTAAACTAATATTTTATTTTTCGATAAAAAATAGAAGCATAAAATAAGGAATATTTTGACTTATCTTTGAAGACATATAAGTTATCCACTTTTAAAACATATATTCTATTCTATTTCCTGATATTTAATGAAATATGGGCTTATAAAAGAAGTAGATTTAATTTATGGGGAGGAAAAGTGTCTTGTAAAGGAAATGTTAATGAGTTTTAAGGAATATCAAGAGACAATGATCATATTATCATTCATATAGAAATAAGTAACCAAAAATAATAATGAAAAATCATATTATATGAGAAGTATTCAATGAAATAAGGACATATTAAGAGAATATATCATAATAAAGATTCAAAATAAGTATCATGGGAAATTATCAAAATAGATATGGTTGGAAATCATTAGATATCTTTTAGAGCATCATTTCCTTATGCTATATATCTATGGGAGAACTATGTATGCATAGTTCATTTATATTGGAGTTCTATATCATTGGGTTATATTTTTATGGGAGAAACATGTCTATATGGTTCAATTCCTATGTGAGAATCATATCCCAAAACCATTTACTCCATGAGAGTGACTCTCCTCATAAAAATATACAAAATAATTTAAAACATATCAAACCAAATTTCACATAGATGATCAACCAAGTATATATCCTAAGTTCCAACTGAAGTATCTAAGTTCTATCTGATAAATTATTCTATATAATCACATGACATATAATAAACCCATAATACATTAATAAAACAAAAAAATTTACTTATTAATTAATTTCCTAATCAGTTAATATATATTAAAAACATTATATTGGATATATGTAAATGTAGTGGATAAATGAATTAAACAAACACACACTGACTGAAAATTAAATTTTTATTATTCCAACACTTTTGAGGAAAAAGTGAGAAACCAAACATGACATCAAAGACTTAAGGAAAACAAAACCACCACGGTACAAATGTTTAGGTCCATACAAATCATCCAAGCATACATAGAAGAGCCCCACCCAGCATGAAAAACATTAAGATTAGCTTCCTCCTACTCTTCACTGCTTGGATAGATATCCCGTGCATGAATTCACGGGCCTGGTACCGATGGAAACACCATACCCTCTCAAACATCTAATTCTGAAAAGCATGGACCAAGAGAAAACTTGAAGTTCTGAACCCCATCTGGAGGAACCCCTTGTAAAAAAATAGATGTAGCGACCCACAAACCTCGAACCGCTGGGACACAAGGAAATCACACCACAAAAAGGATCACAAAAAACCATCATAATCCTTAAAAACACTCAATTCATCATGAAGATTCACGAGACAACCTCCAACTTGTCGCACACTAGAAGATCTACCAAATCATCGCAATCAACAAAGACAAAGAATTCACCATGAGCAGGCCTGCAAAAGACCGCAAAACTGTTAGAAACCTGAGACAAGTGACCCTCCCCCCTCCGCGCCACTCCGAGGCTGAAGTCAATCCTTCCCTCCGACGCCAAGCCAAGATCCAAGACGCCTTCACCGTTGGAACACCTCTGCCCACCTAGATCTGAAGCCACACCCGCCGGAGCCTTCGTCCGCCGAGCATCGTGGGATTCCACCGCTCCTAAACTGATGAAGCCAGAGGCCTGAATCCGCACTCTCCGAACTGAGAAGAGAAGGAAATCCACTACTTTTGTGAGGGGAGATTAGGGATCATGGGTGGGGAGGGGAGGTTGGTAGGTTGAGGGTTATGGGAAGAGGAAATACCAATGGTTAAAAAACATTGGTCTAAGATAGTATATACTAATAGTTTATAAAAACTGTAGGTATAAGTTAATATATACCAATGGTTTACACAAAAAATTGGTACATACTGTTGAAAGGGACTCTATATCGATGGTTATTGTAAAACACTAGTATACATTCATGGGCACACCCCCATTTTCTAGCAGTAGTGGATCCTTTAAAAATGGAATTTATTGATAACTGTCCTAGACTATCCATGATAATTGAGATCCATAGTTTTCTTGGTTTGGATTGATACTACCAAAACATTGTGAAATATTTCTCACAACTATAAAATCCACTCACCAAGTTTACTTGGAAGGGGGATAAGTTTTTTGGTACATTTTAATATAAAGAAAAAAATCAAGGAGCTTAATAGAATATTGATCATTGCACCCATTATTAAATTAACCTATAGTGGAAAAGGGTTTTCAAAATATATTGACGCATTAAAGAAGAAACTAGGATGAATCCACATGAAAAATGATATGGTGATAGATTATTCCTCTCCCCACAAGAAAATTAATGAGAAAAATTACCTAAATCATGATTTGGATCCATTAATGATATTTCTTATATTGAAGATATAGAGGCATTATATATATGGTGAAAATTGTGATATATATAACGATAATAAAATCTTGAAGTTTGAATTTACATATGAAGAGAATAATATGTACCAGAGAAGATGGATGGATTTGATCAAATATTATAATTTCTCAATACATTTCCACCTTGGGAAGGTGAACAAGGTATGTAATGCTATGAGTCAAAAATACCATGCTAGTTTGTTCATGATTAGGATTGAAATATATCCAATATTTATGGATTTATAGAATATGGATATTGAATTCATGAGGAAAGTGGATATATCATATCTTTCATATATTAATTTTCAACCATCCATCCATGAGAGGGTTACTAGGTACAGAAGAAAGATATGAAATTATAAAAGAAGGTGAAGAGTGTTATGGAGTTCAACCATGATCATGTTGGAATGATAAGGTTTATAAACAAAGTATTTTCCCATCAATACTAGACATGAATAAGGAGTTTTTGGATAAAACTCATAATTAATCATTCTGTATTCATCTTGTAAGAACAATGATATATAGAGATCTGAAATATTCTTTCTAGCAAGATAACTTGAAAAGGAATATTATAGTCTATGTATCCAAATGCCTAGCATTTTATAATGAGACATAATCATATGGGAATATTATAAACATTAACCATACTTAAATGAAAATGGGAAAACATCACCATGGGTTCCATAATTGGGCTCCTGAAAACATCTAAAGGACATAATTTTATTTTGGTTGTATTCGATTTCCTTTTGAAATTGGTACATTTTATTGGAATTTGTTTTCTCTTTTAACAAAATAACTCTATTATTAATTAAGTGTTGAAATTTCTTGGAGCAACACTCCCAAAAGTATATTATTGGGTTTTAACAATACTTATCATCCTTAGTTATATGTTAGTATAATAGGACTATTAAAAATCTAGAAGGCATATTGATAGATTTTTCTATGGATTTCAAATGTGGTTGGGATAAAAAACCTCCTTTGGGGGAATTTTCATACAATAATAGCTTTTACATGAGTATTCAGATGGATCCTTATGAATCCTAATATTGAAGAAATTGTAGAAGTTAAATGTACTAGGTTGAAGTTGGATAAAGAAATATATTAAGACTTAATCAAGTTAAGGAAACAATAAAGAAGGATAGTTCTATTTGTTAGTACATTAGGGTTTCTTAGAGTTTACAAAAAAGGAATGCTGACAATTGTCAATGAGATCTAGAATTCAAAGTTGGTGATAAGGTATTCCTTTGAATATCTCCTCAAAACAAGGATATAAGATTTTTAAAGAAGGTAAAGTTAATACCTAGATATATTGTACCCTTTTAAATTTTCAATTGTATTAGGATAATATCTTATCACTTGGAACTTCCTCCAAATCTATATCAAGTTCATGATGTGTTCCTTATATATCTCCTAAATAAATACATGAATCATAAAATGTAATGAGATATAAGGTTATACCACTAGAGAAAGATGTATTTTATGAGGAACAAATGATATAGATCCTAGATTCCAGAGTTAATGTGATATAAAATAAGACCAATCAGTTGGTTAATGTTTGGTGGTGAGACCATAAATTTGAAGAAGATACGTGGAATCCAAGGATGCAATGAGGCAGAAGAAACCTCATTTGTTCATATCAAAGTGATGAAATTTTTAGGGTGAAAATATTATAAGGCGTTATAATGAAACACCTCAATATTTTATGATATATTTCTCTTCAAATATAATTTTTATTTGATATCTTATGTTATATGCAACACAAATTTTAGAAGAACTATGATATAAATATTATTTTTAAATGTGATAGTTATCACATAGTTGTTAGATTAGAGTGTATGAATAGAGATAAATAAATTATTTAAAATTATTATTTATATATGTATAAAATGAATTCACTGGTTATCAATTTGTTATAAATGCAAATAAAATCATTTGAAGTTAAATAAAGATGTTTTTTTAGAAAAATAGTTTTCATGTGCACATTGTGTTTTTATCTAAAAAAATCACATTAATATATATTAATGAGTGAATTTAATTTAATTTAATTTATATATTACAAATTAAATAAAATATTTTAACACCCATAAAATATCTTTTACTAGGAATGAAATAAGAATATATCCAATTTAATGATTAAAAATTCATTTTAGAAAAAAATGATTTTTGTTTCTTTTTGAGATATTATTTTAAAATAAATTTATTTAACTTATAGAAATTTAATTTGAAAAATTTTGTTATATATTTGGAATCAAGGGGTTCAAATTTGTTAAATATTACCCTTTTATTTTTCATCATTGTGAATTATAATTGTGGTAACTATTTGTCACCTTGGTAAGTGTAAATCGGGTAATTAAGGATAGACATAATGTGATAAGGATTTGAAATCTATCTATAACACTAATTATTTATATTTTATTAGTTTATTTCTACCATAATCATATAACATTACAAGATATGGAAATTTTTTTCCCTTTATATTTGATAATGAGCTTAATATTATTTTAAGTAAATAATAAATACAATTTGTCACTCTCTTTGTTTTAATATCTCTAATATTTTTACTAAATATAAAAAGAGGATGAGTTAAGTTATAAGTTTCTATTTTAAATATAAATTAATATTTTTATCATGATAAGTTATTTTTAATTTTTAGTTATTGAATAAATACATTAAATGATTACACAATACTGATACAGTACTTATTCTCGTAATAGAAAAATAAAATAAATGATTTAAAAATGTTTAAAATAAATTCTATTTGGATGAATTATTGTGTTCCCAGAATTTTATAGATAAATATGACATATAAGGGATTTTTTAAATTTTATGTTCAAATTCAATTTCAATCTTGTTGTTTTTAAAAGTCAACTATGTGAATAGTTCCAAAAATGAATTTAATGGTATTTTATGTTAAATAATATTTTATTAAAATAATTAAAATTAATAAAAATATTATCTTCATCCAAGATAACAATATATAGTAAAAAATTAAAGCATTTCCCACTTATGAGTCACTTTTCCTTTTATAGTCAAATTCTTGACCCCTAAACCGCAAAAAACATTGATGTCATTGTAATCGTCAAAAGGGTTAATAGGGGTTAAAACTAGGAGATATAGGTCAAAATTGTAAGTTCCGGGCATAGATGAAGTGCAGTTGGGATGAAAACCAACTTTGATTTTTACCACAATCAATAATTATTCTAGGATCAATACGACGTTGAACGCCAATCTCCACAGAATAGGATCAAAGATTTAGATAAAGAAGAAAGAGGCCTGAAACCTTTGGAGAGGATATTGAACATCATGTTTATAATTAATTTAATTAACTTCATAAAGAAAATAATACCCAGATCTTCAATATTTTTTTATTGATGATGTTGATCATCCGGAATGACCCATCCAAATTATCTCATTGTGCTTGTGAGGATCCAAACTATAATCCCTCTAGCGGTGATCCACACATGCTCTGATGGCCTCCAATTAACACCACTCATTCTCTGGGTGCTAGCACGGTGAAGGGAGTGTCTTGTGTTGGTCATTATTGATCATTTGTTCTTGGGCCTTGAAGAAAGATTCTCATTCTTGAGGGGGGGGGGGTGGAAGAGCATTTGAGATAAAAATTGTTTAGCTCAACAATTATCAATTCACCAGGTGTGTGGTTCGGTACATGGAACAATAGATGTACATGTATATTTATTAACATGAGGCTTCAGTTATGATATTTAATTGTGTAATGGTAATTAAATACATTCATAACCTTAGAGAAAACTCATGATTTTAATAATAATACTGTTTTATTATTTGTGGTGCTCCAAATTGCGCAAAAGGGAATTATAAATAAAATTCCGCGTCAAAAAATAATATTAGTGTTTTTTTAAGTTGTTCCAACTAGTTAAATAATTATTTATCATCTTGCAAATAATTATTTTACTACTAGAATGACCTTGGTCTGATCGAACTCCATATCCATTTATTGAACACCAGAATAAATAAATAAATAATTTATTCTCTTATATAAATATTTTATTTAAAAACTAGTAAATAAATATTTATTAAATGTTCAATAAAATAAATAAATATGTTTTACCCAAAATCTAGTGAATAAATATTTATTTAATTTATGAAATCATTTTAACTTGAATAAAATTATTCCACTATCTTGAGAATAATATTTATTAATTAAATTCAAATAAAATTTAACCGAGACCACCAGAAACACTTAGTGTGTGACCCTATAGGATTCTTTCCCATTGGCATTATGCGGTCTTTCCTAAATTCCAAGAGTTCTATCTTGTAACGGGTCAAGGAACCCAAGATAAAAAACCTAAAGTCACACCAATTAAATCCAAATACGAATGATCACTATGTAATATAATCCCTTTGTCACAATATATCACCAAGCAGGTTTTATGATAGTGTCTTCAATTTTTATGCTTGATACTTCATTCTTTGACTACCTGAAATAAACTCATCGTTACGCCTTGGCAATGGAATTTCACACGATGATTCAATTTCAGTCAAAGGGACGAGATATCAAATTTCGTAAACAGAATGGAAAAAATCCTTCGTCTACTTATCCATCAATAACATGCCACTAGTGACACACCCAACATACCCTACATCCCACCAACTGTTTGTGTGATGGATTTTGTCAGTAAATTAAAGTGCATGAGTGGTGAAATGTATTAATGATAATCTTAAAGACTAAGGATAATTACACATTTTCTCAGATAGAAATATCTGATGACACCATAACATGCAGAATTCCTACTAGCGGGTATGTTCTCATAATCTTCTGTCTTGGAGATTACCAAGTGTGAACTTCATGAGAAGAAGTCTTATCTGCTTACAAGTACTCGCACCTGACGGTCTACATACTTTGTGTCCCATCATAATATTTCATCCACCATAGAACTGTATTTAAGAATATTGTTATAGCATTTTGAGGTTCTCATCATAGCGGGGAACTTCCATGACCATATCAATGCAACAAATACTATAGGAAATTATTACATCACAACCATGAAGAATAATTAAAAACATGTAATAATATGTTTAATATTTAAATACATTAAATATCCATGGAATCAAAGTAAAAAAAGTTGGTTCTAGGACACCAAATATAAAAAACTCCCACTTGGACTAAATCTAAAAACCTACTAATTTCACTATGCTGGACCTCACATTGTGAAAACATTTCTACTAAGTCAAGGCTTTAGTCAATGGGTTCGCCACGTTATCTTCCATGTAAATACTGCTCACTGAAACTTCACCTCTCTCAGAAAAATCCCTCAGTAGATGATACTTCCAAAGTATGTGCTTCGTCCGTTGATGTGACCTTGGATCTTTTGTGAGATCCACCGCTACAGTATTATCACAGTACAGTGTGATGGAATCTTTACTTCTAAGTATCACATCCATCTCCTGGATGATGCTTCACATCTAAACTACTTCTTTAACTGCCTCAGAATCTGCTATATATTTGGAATATACTATAAAATCTATGACCACACTCTACTTTGAGCACTCCCATCCCACTACACCTCAATTCAAAGTGAATATTTATCCTGTTTGCGACTTCATGTCATCTTGATCATCCTGGAAACTAGAATATGTATATCTTATGATGACTATTTTATCATCTCCTCTATAAAATAGGAAGATATCCTTAGTTTGACTTACATACTTTAGGATAGTCTTGACTGTCATCCAATTGCGGTCACCAAGTTCAGCTTGATATCATCTTACCACACTCAATGCATATGAGACATTCATCTTAGTACATATCATGGCATACATTACTAACCTAATCGCTGATGCGTAAGGAGTCCTTACCATTACCTTTCTTTCCGCATGTGTCTGAGGAAACGTTTTCTTGGAAAGATTAATGTTATGTGATACTAGAAACAATCCCCTCTTGGATCGTTCCATATTGGATCTCTTTAGTATCTTATCAATTTATGTACTTTGAATTAGGCACAACGATCTTTTGGATATATAACGATGGATCTTGATCCCAAGAATATATGATGCCTCGCCCAAATCCTTTATGGAGAAGCACTAATTCAACGATGCCTTAACAGAATGTAAGATTGATATCTCGTTTCCAATAAGTAATATGTCATAAATATATACTATTTTGAAAATGAATTCACTCCCACTAAACCATTTTTAGACACAATACTCACATTTGTTCATGATAAAACCAAATTTCGTTACAGCTTCATCAAAACAAATGTTCCATGACCTAGATGCTTGATTTAATCTAGAAATAGATTTCTGAAACTTGCATACCTTATTGGAATCCTTTAGAGTCATAAAACCTTTAGTTTGTGTCATACAGACATCTTCCTGAAGGTTCCCATTAAGGAAGACTATTTTGACATCCATTTTTCAAATCTCATAGTCATGGTATGCGAAAATTTCCAATAGAATTATGATGGATTTTAGCATTACAACTGGTGAAAAGGTTTCATCCTAGTCAATGCCATGAAGCTGTTTGAACCCTTTTGAAACCTGTCATTCCTTATAGGTACTGACTTGTTCTTCCATGTACAATTTCTTCTTGAATACCAATTTTCAACCAACATGCTTTACATCATCTGGAGGATCTACCAAAATCCAGACTTGGTTTTGGTACATGGAATCCATTTTAGAATTCATGGATTCTTTCCACTTGGCAATATCTGTGCCACTTAGTGCTTCCTTGTAGGTTATAGGATCATTATTATCAACTAATAATGAGTCACCATCCTCAGTAACTATAAAACCGTACCATTCCAGTTCTTTAACCTCTCTTGTACTCCTACACAATTCTTGTGTCTCTGGAATAGTTATTTCTTCCACAGGGCTTTGTGGAATCTTCTCCTATACCAACTCTTGTATACCATGTGCCTCAAATTCATCAAATTCTATCTCAATCCCACTATATCTTTTGGAGATGTGCTCCCTCTCAAGTAATATGGTCTGTCTAGACACTATAACCATTTTGTATGAGGGGTTGTATAGGTAATATCCCCTTTTTCCCATGGGGTATCCTATAAAGGTAAACTTTATGCCTCGGGGTGCAAGTCTATTACCTGAAGAGGCCTTAACAAAAACATCGCTTCCCCACACATGTATATTCTATAACATAGATTTATTTCCACTCCAGAACTCATTTGGAATACCATTTGTCAATTTAGTTAGTACTTGGTTTAGTATGTTCACCACTTTTTGTAATGCTTATCCCAAAAAGGATAATGGAAGACTCACATGACTCATCATTGATCTCACCATGTCCAACATGGTATGGTTCCTCCTTTCACCCACACCATATCACAGGGGAGGGTAAGGAGGAGTGAGTTGGGATAAGATCCCAAACTCCCTTAAGTATTCAATGAAGTCTTGATTAAGATATTCTCCACATTGTTCTGAGAAGAGTTTCTTAATCTTCTTAACAAGGTGGTTCTCAACTTCATTCTTGTATTCTTTGAACTTATCAAAAGAATCCGGCTTATACCTCATTAATTATATATATATATATATATATATACATATACAATAAAATCATTAGTAAAAGTTATGAAGTATGAGTATCCTCCCATTAATTCAACTAGAAATGGTCCACATACATCAGTATAAACCAATTCAAGAAGTTTTTTATCCCTTTCACCTTTCCCACTAAATGGGGCTTTGGTAATTTTTCCTTGTAAACATGCATGACATATGCCAATTGGTTTTAGATTTAAAGAATCTAAATATCCATATTGATGAAACTTTGTCAATCATTTCTCATTTACATGACCTAGCCGGTGATGCCAAATTTAGGTGTGGTATGAGTCATGTGAAGTATATTTGTTATCAATTTCCATTACTTGGTTTGTGTAATCCAACACGTAAAGACTGTTGTATAAATGTGCCCTACCAAAACAAATATTATCTTTGTAAAAGAAGAAAAATTCATTTCAAAACTTGAAAAAAAATCCATATGTATCTAATCTGGATACAGAAATAATGTTTTTAGTAACAAAAGACACATAATAACACCCTTTTAACACCAAGATCATCTTAGTTTGAAACCTGAGGTGGTAGTACCCGACAGTTACAATATCAAGTCTGGCTCCATTGGATGCTCGCAGATCTACCTACACTTAGTCGATATTCATGAATTTACTTTTTTCCTTTATTTGGATACATATGTGAGCACCAGAAGCTGTATCTAATACCCAATTTATAGAAATAGATAGATTTCGTTTGATAACAAATGCACCAGAATCTTCCCCTTACTTCTTAGGCTAGGTGAAGTTCTTCTTCTAGTGGCCTTTCTTGGAACATGCAAAACAAACAGCCTCCTATTCCCTTACCTCCCCCTTGATCTTCCTTTTCTTGGAAGGCTGTGAAGAAGCTTTGGGATTAAATATCTTATCCTTCCCTTTCCTATCATTCACCATAAGGAAAGAAGGATTTTAGTGTTTCATCTCTTTTTCCACTTGGAAATTGAGGATAATAAGATTAGATAGAGGCTTCTTAATTTTATTCATCTTGAAATTGACAACAATGTTAGATAAGATATTATGGAATGATGTAAGAATGAGATCGGTGCCTAGTTCTTCGGGGAGTTTAAACCCTAGAACCTCCAAGTGCTCAATGTAGCTAATGATCTTGACTACACGAGGCCCAACCGGGGAACCCTCTCCAACCTTACTCTGAAAGAGTGCCTTAGAGATATCAAACCTTTCCTATCTTGATCCCTCCTGGTAAAGACCACATAGGTGATAGAGAATGATATAAGAATCCACGTTTTCAAGAGATTTCATGAGCTAAATAGACATTTATGGTAGAATCAAACATTGAACGTTGACCCTTTTTGTTCATATGCTTCACATAGACCAGGAAATCCTCATCAATCGCCTATTTGGTAGGCAGATTAGGTAATACTGACTCCAATATATAATACCTCTGTTCAGGGCATAGGATAACCAGAGGCGTTTAAACCATTCCTGGAAGTTACCATCGGGGAGGATGTTGTCTTTGTCCAGAATTTATTGAAGGGATAGTGTGTCTGAAGAGCTTTTCATTTTTATTCTATAATTAAAAGATCATATCATTAGTAATTTCTTGATTACATTTTATGAGAAATAATAAATTAATTTTATTAAGTCTCCCACTATTTTATCAAGTCCCAAAGACCCTCACCATGGAACTCAAAATGTCCAGTTTCCATGACATTCTAGTGGCAAGGATCCATATTCCCATTAACATTACCCCAACAAGGGTTGGTCAAGCTATTTGATGGTATTTAGTTAGGCTAGTATTTTCCAACTATGGGCTTGTAGTTCCTTGATCTGTTGATTGAACTCCCCAATGTAGAAATCATGACATTGAATTTCATCAACTCTTACCTCCAATATGACAGTAAGTCTAGCAAGGGATACTCCACTTGATTTAATATGGTTAACTTAACCCGAAACCTTTCATAAGGGATTCCTATATAAAATTATGTATCCCATCAAGGGTTGGTCAAACACATATTTTTATTGATTTTTTTCCTTAATCAAGAAACGAAAGGCATGGCCTGACTTAATATTTTATTTGAGGAATTTATATCTTATGATTTAATTGATTATTATCATTATCACATGCTTTTTAACATTAAGTGGAACTTAATTAAATGAATAACCATGTCATGATAATATTTATGCATAATTCATGGTTTATTTTAGTTCCATCTTGCGTGCTTATTTATTTCATTAAGTATGTTATCATGAGAACACATTCATAATGATAAACCATGAAACTAACAGAAATAAAATAAATCACGTGGCATGATCATGAGATTTTATAATGGTTAATTTATCTAGCGCTATATACACTAACCCTAACCTAGGGGAGAAACACCTTGAACCTTTTAGGTTTGTGTTTACATCTTTCCACCTGTCCACCTCTGTATCTTCTGGGATTGGTTTCCTCTCAGCTTAAACTTGAACCACCTCCACTAGCTTGGGACTTCCATATATTACATATACTTTTAAACTCACACGTAAGTGAAGGGTAAAATGAGGTTTTACATAAAAGAATCCTTGGGAACATATGCCCTATATATTAATGAGAATAAGGATTGAAGACCAACAAATTTAATTTAAATAAATTAATTAAAAGAAACCATCCACATACAAAGGTCCTGTTCTAGCTCATGATCATCCATACATGAAACAATATTTACACATAAATAAAACTAGCATTCAATTCATTAATCATTACTGTTTAAGATAAATCACACTGGAATCAATTAATTATCGTCTTTAATTAATCAATCCTTTTATCTTAAAACCTTTTATGAATTTCCTTGAAATTATAATCCATCATAATTTTAAAGCAATAAATTAATTTAAAATTATCTTTGTACGTAACTTGTACATTAGAGGCAACCCGATGAATTCCAGTTCATAACTACTCAATGATTAGAAATGAACATTACGTAGATGTTAAATTAAACATATATATATAAAACAACTATCACCTATTGTGACTCAGCTTTATTCCGACACCATAGAACACATCTCAAGGTTTTGTATAATATAATAATAAATTTTAATAAATTTTCATAATTTGGATGAGTACATAACATGTAGTTCCAAATACACAATGTGTACTATTGTTCACGATCCATCCAAAGTACACGCCTAAGGAAACGTCGCGCGAGTGTACATTAGAAATATTTGGAGTAAACTGTGTGTCTAGTGGGCCACACGCCGTGTAGTATCCACATTACGAGGTCTCCAGCTAGGCAATCCATGTATGGGGTACATAGTCTTACCCTAACCCAAAGGGACTACACACCGTGTCCAGTGGGCCACACATCATGTAATCCAGAAACTGTGTGCCACCTATTCCTTGTCAACACATGAAGTCATTAAGACTTAGAAAAACTCCAATGACACGAATTGTCTTGGCAGACCAGAACCGGTGCATTGAACCTTGACTACATGGCTTGTACTGCCAAATAAACTCCATGTGTTCCGGTGTTGTATGACCATGAAGCTTTGGAACCTCCAAATGATATCCACTATTTTATTTAGTCAAAATTAAAAGAAATTATTGTTTATTTAAGGTGAACGAGAAATGAAAGAGGTGGAACAGATCTCAAGATTCATATTTTCAGAATGATTAACTTGAATTGAAACCACTAAATTGTTAAATGTGTAAATCATAAACATACTATTTAAATAATTATAAACTATGATGTAACTTCTCTAATACCACTTTTACGTTCCGAGCATAGCGGAAGCGCTGTTAGGCTGACACCCAACTTTAATTTTTACCATGATAAATTATTATTATGGGATGAATATGATGATGAACTCCAGTCTACATGAAATAGAATCAAAGATTTAGATAAAGAAGGAAGAGGCCTGAAACCTTTAGAGAGGATCTTGTACATCATGTTTATAATTAATTTAATTAATTTAATAAAGAAAATAATACCTAGATCTTCAGTATTTTCTTTGTTGATGATGTTGATCGTCTATAATAACTCTTCTAAATTATCTCTTTGTGCTTGGAAGGATCCAAAAATAGAATCCATATAGTGGTTATCCACACATGCTCCGATGACCTCCGATCGACACCACTCATTCTTTGGGTGATAGCATGACGAAGCGAGTGTCTTGTATTGTCCGTTCTTGATCACTTGTTTTTTCAGCCTTGAAGAACGTCTCTCATTTTTTAGAGGGGTGGGAAAATTATTTGAGAGAGAAATTTTTTAGCTCAACATTTCTGAATTCACCAGGTGTGTGGTTAAATAAATGGAACAATAGATATAGATATCTATTTTTTGACATGAGGCTTCATTTATAATATTTAAATTCATAATAGAAATTAAATACATTCATAACCTTAGATAAAACACATGATATTAATAATAATACCATGTCATTATTTATGATGCACCAACTTGGGAAAACCGAATTATAAATAAAATTACACATCACAAAATAATAGCAACATTAATTTAATTTGTGCCAACTAGTTAAATAATTATTTATCACCTTGCAAATAATTATTTAAGAACCAAACCAATATTGGTCTTCTTTAACTCCACTTCCATTTATTGAACACCTGAAAATTAAATAAATAATTTATTTTCTTAAATAAATATTTTATTTACAAACTAGTAAATAAATATTTAATAAATGTTCAATAAAATAAATAAATATGTTTGACACACAATCTAGTGAATAAATATTTATTTAATTTATGCATTCATTTTAACTTGAATAAATTTATTCCACTACCTTGAGAATAATATTTATTAATTAAATTCAAATAGAATTTAATCGAGACCACCATAAACACTTAGTGTGGAACCCTCAAGGATTATTTCTTATTAGAATTAGGTAGGCTTTCTTAAAGTCAAAGATTACTGTCTAGAAATGGGTCAAGGCACCCAAGAGAAAGAACTTAATGTTGCCACAATGAAATCCACATACAAATGCTCACTGTGTAATATAATCCCTCTGTCACAATATCTCATCAAGAAGGTTTCTTAATAATGTTATCAACTTTTATTCTTGATAAGTTATTCTTTAACTACCTGAAATAAATTCTTCATTACACTATGGCTATGGAATTTCATGCGACAATTCTATTTCAATCAAAAGGCCGAGATATTAACTTCCATAAATGGAATGGAAAAAACCTTCCTCAACTTATCCATTAATAACATGCCACTCGTGACACACCCAATGTACCCTAATTCCCACCAAATGTCTGCATGATGGTATTCATTAGAAAATCAATGTGAGTGAGTCACAATACATATTAATGATAATCATAAAGTCTAAATATCATTACACATGCTCGTAGATAGAAATATCTGATGACACCAAAACATGAGGAATTCCTACTGGCGGGTCTATTATCATAATCTTTTATCTTGGAGATTAACAAGTGTGAACTTCATGAGAGGAAGTATCATTTTCTTATGAGTAATCACACCTGACGGTCTGCATACTATGTGTCCCATCATAGTATGTCGTCCAACCATAGAACTATATTTAAGAATTTTGTTATAGCATTTCAAGGTTCTCATCATAGTGGGAAACTACCATAAACTTTCAATGAAACAAATAATCTAGGAAATTATTACCTCACAATCATGCATAACAATTAACATTATGTAATAACATGTTTAATATTTAAATACATTAAATATCCATGTAATCAAAGTATAAAAAATTGGTTCTAGGACACCGAATCCAACAAAAATACCACCTAAAATTGTATAGATAATATTTAATGAGATAATTTATACTAATAATTTTCTTATATTCAAAATATATTAATTTATATCAAGTTGAAAATGGAAATTAATTTATATTATTTTAATACTTTATGTAATTTCAAGGGTGCCCCTCTCCTCACTTATAAAAGGGAACTTTCTCTCTTACCTTATTTAAAAAGTTTCAGCACTCTATATTAGCCAAAACGTAGCCTAATATATTCATATATTTATTATATTATTCATAGAACCCTTGGTCATATCATAAGACCAATATTTCAAGCTGTAAGGTGTAATCCAAAGGTGGCCATTCAAAGAAGTAGTAATCGTCTTTACCGACTCTTTCAAAATTTGATCTTCTTATACTTATTATAAATATGTTGTAACCAAACCAATATAATGAAGAAAATATCATAAATATATTTATATGATATTATTACTGTGGGACAACCATTTTTCACCTCTTTTCTATCCTATGGAAAGTGAAAACATTGCTTGTGTACACTATGACTAACCATCTCTACATAATGGTGTAATTGATTTTTCATCACCATTTTACTTGGATATTTATAAATATTAACATAATAAATAAATATATTATTTATAAAATTATTATGGGTTTGGGAATATAATATATCATTTACCCGATTTCCTTTACACCAGTTAAAAAAATCATAACATCGCTCGTGCGTACGTGTGGACTACCACCTCAATGAAGCGACGTGACTCTTTTTTCATGTATTCCTTTCATGGATGATTAGTAATATGTACATAATTATTATATCTAATATTTATATCATTATTAACACTCTGGATATTATGGAACCATGAGAAATATTCAAGGACCGAAAATACCAAACTGAAAGCACCAAACCCAAACTTACATGAAAAATGAGACTGTTAACAGTTAGAAACAATTATTTTAATAAATAATTAATAACAAATGGGTATTTAAATTTTATAAGTGGATCATATATGATATTATAAGTAAGTATATGATTCTTTTATCGAATTATAATAAATTCAAATTTTTTATACATGATGTTAAAATAAATTATGAAGCAAGTTTGACCCAAGGTAATGGTTTATTTCACAATATCATTCTTATTAGAGATTATTTATGTTTAAGTTTATATTGGAGAAATTATATGTTGTTTATATATTAAACCCAATAAATTTTATTATCCTACAGTTAATTATATAAATTACTTGTTTCCCTTTATTTTTTTTCTCCTTAAGTACTCAAGATACCAAAAGTATGTTTTTAAGGAGAACTGACTTTATTTTCTACTTAGTCAAGAATATTTTAATTCCATGTTCACATTTTATTTAAAATATTTTCGAGATTTTTTTATATTTTTCAATGATTTATTACATTATTTTTCACAAATGTTTGATTTTTTTTAAATCTTCAAAAGGAATACTGTTATAATTTTCTGAACAAGATACTTTTTACCAAAGGTTGGAATGGAATATTTTTTTTATCATACACGACATGAATGGTTTTACCACCAAAATAAATACTATTTGTTATAAACCATAATTTAAAAGTTTACATATTTATTTACAAATAAATTTTTTACTTTTTTTTTAATTTTTATATTTTGAATAAGTGTTTTCAAATTGAAAAGGTTATTGTTTTAATAAATTTTCCTAATATCTTTTTAAATTATATTCATATATGTCAAAATAATTTGACAAATATTATGATTTAACGAGGATATAATATAATGATACCATAAACCATTTTTTTGGATGGTTTATGATTAGTTTGACTGGGTAAAGTATTGAAATTCCTTATGTTAGTTTTTCAAATCTATAAAGTTTTTTATTATTAAGGAATTTTTATTAAATTATATTATTTATTAATATGAAAAATTCATTGGAATTATTATGTGATATGTGGGGACTGGAATTATATATCCCCTCGATCCATCGATAGGTCTCAGCAAACAAAATTGGTTGGGTATTTGGTAGGGGACTTAACCCTTTATATAAGATTACTTGGCATGATTCCTCGACGGTAAGTTTAAGATCTATTAAATTATGTATTCCATATTATGAAATCCATTATTTATTTATATATTATTATTTTAATAGTTATGATATCGATGGATAAGTTTCAAGATTATGGGATTGTTTACATGGATTTAATTCATCTTCATTATTCCTACCATAATATTCATGTCTTATTTAGCTTTCGTTTTATGCATTCCCTTATTGAGCATCCAATCTTACACATTTTTTATGTTTCCTTTCCCTAGGATTCTAAAAAATTTACTATAAATGATATAAAAGGATATTTTAGAGAGAATAATGATGTTATAAAATAAAAAAATATATTGTATTTCATGATTTAAAATGTAATGTAAAATTCAATCATGTATCTAGTTTACCAGGACTACCAAAATTTTCTATCCGTTGGGATATGCGAATGTATATATAGTTTTAATGTAATAAAGTAACCACCAGCTCTATGCTACTTTTGTCAGGTTATTTACATTTTCAAGCATGTGATAAGGTTATTAAATGAAGCCAACAATATTTTTTCCTATCCAATATATATAATAATAATGGTTAGGTCTATATGTGGTTTTTAATGTATTTTAATCGTTTAGTATATTCACTAATGAATGAGTTCTCAGTGTGATGTGCTAGGGAAATTGTACTTGGAACTCAGTGTGGTATCCATTGAGGTCAATCATGTTGTTGTTAACTATAATAGATTCTATTACCCAACCTTTATTTAGGGGCTGCACTTTATATGAGAGGTGTATTTGGGATTTCCTAGTAATGGGGTATTTGGTTTACATTATATTCTATTATCTTACTTTGATGTGCTAGAGAGGTGTGGTTTGCACACCTTTTATATTCATGATTCCGGGTTGTGGTACCTTCGATGTGTACATTGAGAAATGCTTTATGAGTTTGATACCTAACATTATTTTTACAACCTAGGTAATAGAAACTCAATTTAACGTCTTATTAACATTCATGAATTATATTTTATATGTTTATATTCATTATAATAATATTAAGTAATTTTTCAATCAAATTAATTTTTATAAGGTTTTATTTTAAAGACTAATTTCTAAATTTTAAAATTATAATTTGATATAATGAACTTAATTTTTGAAATCATCATATATAAATTATCTCAAGGGGAAATATTAGGATTTTTATGAAAATATTGAGTTTTTTGTGAATAATGAAAAATATCAATTTTGGTAAAACTGTAATTTATTTTAATTAAATAAAGAATTTTAAATGTCCATTTTATCTTAGAGAAAAATAAGTATCCCTTAATTACAATTAATATAATTAATTACATATGAGTCATTATTATACCTGATTTTGTTATAATATATTTTTTGGGCTTAAAAACACATTTTTCAAAAAAATGTTTTTCATTGTGTTTTATGAATTTATATTAAAATTAATTTTTAATAATTATAGAAATTTAATATTTAAAAATGGATTCCATATTTGTAATTATGAAGTTAAAATCTGGTAAATAGGGTTCATTTTATTTTTGGTTAATATGAATAGTAATGGTAGTAGATATTTGTCACCACGATAAGAGTAAATCATGTAATTAAGGTTAAAATTAATGCGATAAGGCCTAAAAATATCCCTAACAATTGTATTTGTTTTATTTGATAATATTTTTCAAACATGACCATAAATATTTTAAAAATGTGTCAATTTATTTCAACTTTCCTTTGATAATGGCCTTAATATGATTTTAAATATAGAAGAAAAATAAATTTCCACTCTCTTTGTTTTAATATATATTTTTTTCCATAGGGATAGAAAATAGTTATAATTGGTTTTAAATTTTCATTTTAAATATTAAATGTTTTTATCATGGTAATTTATTTTTAATTTTTAGTGATGGGATAATTTCCTCAAATGATTGTTCAACTCCAACACTATGCTTGTGCAAGTAGTATAAGATTCATGTAAATTATTTTCAAAATTATAAGTGTAATATTATTTTTGGGTGAGTTATAGTGTACCCAAATTTTTATATATATATATATAACAAATTTGGGTTGTTTTATAATTTTCTTTTACAATTCCATGACTATATTTATTTCATTAAATCGAAACTATGTGAATATTTCTGAATATTTTTGTAATGGTATATTGTGTTAAAAAATATTTTATTTAATGATTTAAAATTAATAAAAATATTATATTTGTATAATTTAATGGGATATGGTTTATCATATCAACCATGAACCAGTTATGGGTCAATTTTTCTTTTAGAGTAACTTTTTTGACCCCTAAAGAGTAAAAAACAATGATATCGTGGTAATCTTCGAAAGGGTTAACAAGGAGTTTCAAATTTGGAGATAAGGGTGAAAAGAAAACCTAAAATTATCCAAATTTTATTTAATGAGATTATTTCGACTTATACCCATCCTATATTCAAACTATATCAACTCAGTACCAATTTTCCATGAAAATTAATTTATATTAATCTAATACTTTATATAATTCCTAGAGAACACTTACCCTCACTTATAAAAGAGCACATCATATCCTCTCTTACTCTCATTTTTTTAGAACTATAGTTCTACCAATAACTAAAAATTATTTCCCAAAATTCACTTACCACATACTAGAGGCCATGGTCTCCCTAGAAGACCAATCCTATAAGGAATAAGGTGTAATCTAATGAGGTTGTCCGAGGAGATGGTATTTGTACTTTCCAACCTATTTCTAGTTTATTTCTTCTTCCAAATCCTTAAAATATTATTTAACTATGATTAAGTAATAAAATTATTATATTAAATGTAGTTAAATTTTATTATTTTTCTGTTTCAATCATTTTTCATCACCTTTTCTTTCATATGAGAAATGAAAACATCGATCATGATTATGTGTGGATTACCACCTCCACAAATCAATGTGTTTTGTTTTCCATCACTACCCCTAATGGATTTATATAATAATTTATTTAATGTATTTATATGAATTCAATGAAATTATTATTATTATTGATAGATATTATATATATATATATATTTTATTACCTTTCCATCCATTGAAAAATGAAAGCATCGTTCATGCGTATGTGTGAACTACCACCTCTACAAAGTGATGTGATTCATTTTTCATTTACATATTTAATGGATGGTTATTAAATTGCATCTAATTTATAAAAATGATAAAAAATTAATTAATAAGATTCTATATATGATATAACAATCACCCATTTGACCAAAATATTCCAACCAAATCTGTTTTGGGATTAAGAACTGAATGCCCTCAAAACATTTGACGTAAAATTAACTGATTAAGTAACTAAATAAAACATGTCATAAATGACATAAAAAGGGTAAATGTTAATATAATAAAACAAATAAAGGATATTAATCAAGTAAATAAGTAATATAATTTTATTATTCAGGAGTTAATTAATGTATGACACTAGACAATATTTAAGACATGGGTCTTTAATTTAAAAATCCTCTTTTAAAGTTTCCCTCAAAAAAAATTTTCTTCCACATATATCTTATTTTATATATTTCAAGAAAATTATTATTTATACATAAATGTTTTATAAATGAAATTTTTACCCATATATTACTTTTATACAATGGTTTAAAAAGTAATATTTTTAACATTTTCTGTATGGGTCACTTTTGATTATATTTACCAAAGTGTAAAAGAATGTTTTTATTTAACATATACACCATGTTGAAAATTGGACACCATCATAAATTTTTATTTATTTGAAGTTTACTCAATATATTTATTTTTTTCTTATCAAATGAAATCATTTCCATAATATTTTAATTTTTTTTCATTTTAAATAGTTTTCAAAAGAAAATATTATTTCTCTATATTTTTATTTTAAAATGGTATGTTCATTGATTACGAGTTCAAAAGGGTTTTAAATGGTTTATTCTGAAAATGTGAAATATTAAATTGTTTTATTCATGATATGGTACCTGATAAAAATAAATTATAATGAGTAATCCTAATACAACTTATATGATGGGTGATCTTGATACAACTTATATGATGGGTGATTTTTATATAACTTATATGATTGGTGAGATCGATATAGATATCCAATGCATTTGGTAAATAATTAATGAGTTATGTAACACCCCAATCTTCCATGGTACACTTCTCTTTGAATAATACAATTGTGTGTGTTGTACACAAATTCGAGTTCTAACACACCACAACCAATCAAACTAGACGTTATGAATAGAAATACCCATTTTTTGAAATTTTATAAATTTTATCTTTCAAAATGGGTTTCATTTTTGGATTCGGAATATCGAAATTATCTTAGGGTGAATTTTTGGTATTTTTCTGAAAACATTCAATTTTTGATGAATAGTGAAAAACACTGAGTTATAGTTTAAAGCCAAATTTTTATATAAATAATTATTTATATTATTTAAATTTATTTTAGATCAAAAATAGATACATAAAACCTATATAAGTTCAATTGACTTTATTGGAGTCAGTTTATAATAATTGTTGATATATAAAAATTTTATTGAACTTTTTACCGTCTTTTACCCATCCCCTAAGACCATTTACAAATTTACATAAAACTTAATTTTACCACTTTTGTGATTTGGATTTCAAAAGTCCGAGAGACACAGTTGATATCAGTATGTAAAATGTGTTTCAATAAGATGAAAATTACTTTTGGTGAATAGTAACTTTTTACTTTTATTTACCACGGTTAAAAGTAAATAGGGTAATTAAGGGTAAAAATGATATTATTATTACCCTAACACATGTCCTAATTCAATTGGATAAGTATAATTAGAAAAAAAAACCTTAGGAATAAAATATGAAACTCTTTGGTCCACTTGGATTAGATTAGGGAATTTATAATTATTTTATTTAAAGAAGAGTAAAAAGAGTTAAATTCAAAGTTTAATAACTAAACCATTTTTAACTAGATAAGGAGTTTATTTAAATGGACCTATTCATTTTTAATGCGTTAATTTTTGTTGGTATAATACATATTGCTTTAAATTATTATTTTTTAAGGCATTGTCAAGAATTCTTGTAGATGGTATGATGATTTGGGAATTTTATCTAAAGAGAATTTGTTATAATCTTGTGTTTTTTAGATAATTATTCCAATAAGATATATTTAAAATTAGGGTGAGGACATTATGATACAATTTCTATAGGAAAATAATTCAGGGGATCATTCTTTGGTTGATTCTGTAATCCAAACAATTCAAACTACGGTTAATACGGGTGTCCGAAACCCTAGATGTATGGTTGATCATAGCTAATAATTATCTTAGCATCATCCAAACATATACCATGGTGACAAATGATCCTAGAAATATAAGGAGTGGCTTTAGAGGATTGAGAGGATCTCAAAATTCATGAAGAATCCAAAGGACTCTAAGGTGGGTTTTACATGTAGATGCTTGAGGGACCATAAAGAAGATGGACAGAATCTATTGTGAAAGCTATGTTGCAAGAGGATATTACCTACAATTCTTGTAATAATATATTAAAAAAAGTCTTCCACTGAGATATTACATGCAATGAAGACCAACGAGTTTTTCACCTTGGAATAAGGGAAGTTTAATTCTCAAGAGTATTCGACCGATTTTGCTGAGTTAGTACATTTGGAACCAGATATATTCACAAATGATCACCTAAAGGCTCTATAGTTTGAGTTGGGAATGAGGGGCGATATTCAGTCGATGTTGATTCTCATGTGACTTATAAACATTATATATTTAGTTAATAAATATGATTTAGAAGAGTTATAAATAATTATAAATTCTAATTTTGGTGGAGCTTTAGTTGGTGCTGCTGTTACCTTGGGTGTGTATTCTGAAAACAAAGGAAGCACAAGGGTGGTTAGTTTTCAGTAGGACCAATTTCAGGTGCTTCATTGGGATAGTAGTTGGATATATACTATTAATGAGTGATCCATATTCATACTAAACCTAACTATATATAAAATCCTAAGTCTTTTCATCATTATGGACTAATAATCCATCTGAGGTGTTTTTTTGAAGGGATATCCCGGGGCAGTAAGGATGGATCCACTCTCACAAAGGGTCCAAAGGTTCGTACGATGATTCCAAGAGTGGTGGGTATTACCATCAGGCCAAGGTGGATGTTCATGTGGCTAAGAATTCTTAGGGAGGAGTTGGTAACATATGTATTTATGTTTCAGAGTATCTTTCATAGGAATTTAGAGTAGGACCATAAATTTTTAGAGGTACTATGATTATTTCATCTTCTATGGTGATATATTTGTTTGATATAGGTGATAGTTATTATTTTATATCATCAAAGTTAGTTAAAATTCTATTATTTAATTTATAGTTTCTTCCATTCATGTTGGATATTTCCACAACTTTGGGAAGTAGGTACAAATAAGGTTTCAAGTTTACCGCATTCCAGGTGATGATATATAATTTTTGAGATGGTGTGGGATATAGTAGTTATTGATATTTAAATCTTTAACATGATATTTGACATGGATAGGATGATCAATTTTAAGGCTTAGATATAATGTTATCATCATCAGGTTCAGTTTTTATCTTCTGATGGGGTAACTGTTGTTTTTCTAGGTTGAATGGGACTCTTGATTGGGAAAGTTCAGGTCTTTTGTTCCTTATGTTTGGGTAATATCATGCCACTTTTTAGAGTTATTTCTGGATGATGTTGACCTTTTTTGGGTAGTATTCTTCTTGTAGGGGTTTGTGTGTACTTCGAGGCCCTTATAGATTATTTTTATGGTTTACCTGTATAGAGAGAGGTCAAGTTTACCAAAGACCTCCTCCCTGGTATGATTCCAATTTATATTCCATCTTCTCATACGGAATCATATGAGTTGATGGAACTTATATTCTAGATTATTTACCTTTAGGTTAAGGGATATATTCAACCTAGAATGTTACAATGGTCATATCATATCCTCTTTGTTGATAAGGTAGAGAAGATCCTTAGAATTTTCATAGATTATAAAAAGTTAAAACAGGTGACTATCAAGAAAAAATATCAATTTTCTAGGATTTATAACCTATTTGATATTCTTATAGAGGATAATTGGTTTTCAAGGATTGACCATCATTCAGTTACCACCAGTTGAGAGTCTGAGAAGAGGATATACATAAGATAACATTTAGAAGATGGTATGGGATTTTTGAGTTTCTAGTTATTCCATTCGGCCTCACTAAAACTCTTGTGGTATTTATGGTGTGGATGAACCATATCATTTATTAGTTCTTGGAATCATTGGTTGTTTTTTTGGGGATGATATTTTTTTTACTCTAAGTCAGAGGAGAATGGAAAGGTCTATTTGGATATCATTATAAGAACCTTGAGGTAACATCATATGTATGGAAATCATTCCAAATACAAGTTTTGGATTTGGGAAGTGAAATTTATGGGGCATGTCAAATCTAATAGGGGTGTCTTAGTGGATTAGAATAATATAAAGGTGGTAATGTCTTGGGAGTATCTTATAAATGTGTTTGAGATCCAAAGATTCTTGGGATTGGCTTGTTATTATAAATAGTTTGTTCAAGATTTATCAAAGATTGCATCTTCGATGATATATTAACCCATAATGGTGTTATGTTTGAGTGGAATGAAATTTGTTAGATATATTTTGAGGAACTGAAGGTGATTTTGACATCACCACCAGTTTTGAGTCTTCTGTAATCAGGTTTAGGTTGTGATAGTTTCTACGATGCTTCTGGTATGGGTTTGGGATATGTCTTGATGTAGGGGAAATATGAAGTGGACTATGGATAACACCAGTTACACCATCATGATAGGAATTAACCTACCCAAAATATTGAGTTGTTATAGATTACACATTCACTAAAAATGTGGCATCACTATCTCTTTTGGGAGCGATTTATAATGTATTCTGATCATAAGATATGGAAATATTTTTTTACTTATAGTGATATCAACTTGCATAAGAGATGCTGGATGGAGTATATTTAGACCCTTGATTTTGATATTTCATATACTCTTGGAAAAGGGAATGTGTTCACTGATTCCTTAAGTAGAAAATTCCCACCCCAAGATGTGAATGAGTCAGTTGAGGAATGGCCTATGATGAGTTTGTTGAATGAGATGAGACTAAGAGTGAAATAGGTTAGTGGGAAGGTGTTTTATTATTTGATGAAATTTGAATCATCTTTTGATGTGTTATTTTGGATATAGTAGGTGAAAAACACTAAGTGATAAAACTTTAGTAAAATATTTCATGGTGGAGAGACCTTAAGTGAGTTGTCTTTTTCTCATAGTGGAGCATTGTGCTTCTATAGCAGGTAGGTTGTTTCAATTTATAGGAGGAAATATTTGATTTGTAGTGTACACAATTATTTTTAGTCCATGAAACATAGGGATAACAAGATGCATCACAACTTGAGACATTTGTATTGGTGTCATGGGATGAGGTGGTCAGTCGCAGATTTCATACCAAAGTGTCTTCTTGTTAAAAATTAAGGTGTAAGACTAGAGACCTGATGGTTTTTTGTAAACTTTATCCATTCCAACATAAAATTTTGATGATTTTTTAATGGTTTTCATCATTATTTTACAATATAATTCTCTTAGTAAGGATTCAATTTATGTTACCATTGATCAAATTTTGAAATTAGCTCATTCACATCCTATCAAAGAGATGATGGAAATGGAACAGTTTGAAGACTTGTATATCCATGGGATTGTGAGACTTAATGGGGGTTCCCTCAATAATTTTTTTTATAAAAGTGATCTGAGGTTCACATCCATATTTTGGAATGGTTTTCAAGAGGTGGTGGGATCTTGGTTGAAATTGAGTATGACATATCGTCCACATTCGTATGGATAGATAGAGAGACCTTTCTAGATTCTTAGGGATATTCTATAGTCTTGAATGATTGATTTTGGTTAATATTAGGAGAAGAAATTATATCTAGTAGAATTTTACTATAGGAATAGTTATCAATCTTTGATAAATATAGAACCCATTTAAGTGTTGTTTTGGAATCAATGTATATCTCCCTTATACTTGGAAGAGTTCAGAGAGAGGTTTTAGTTGAGACGAGTATCATTTAAGAGATGGTGGAAAATGTGATATTGATTCCAAATTGGTTGGTCGCATCAAAAATTCATTAGAAATCCTATGAGGACAGATTTTGTTAGCCACTAGAGTTTGAGTTTGGTGATTAGGATTTTCTCATAGTTTCAACTCACATGGAACATCATTAGTTTGTTATACATGTTAAGTTGTGGGCCCATTTTAGATCATAGAGAGACTAAAAAAGGTTGTGTATCAGTTGGAATTACCATCCCATTTGACTAAGATCCATGATGTGTTTAATGTTTCACATCTAATAGGTATGAATTGATCCCTTCCCATGTTATTTAATGGGTGGATATTGATCGTGAGCTCGATACCACTGTTGTTGAGAGACCCGATCATACTATAGATATCCCGGATAAGGTACTTCATGGTAAAATGTTTCATTTGGGATGAGTACTATAACCGTATGAACAAGATAACCATGAAAAAACATATATATTAAACTAGATCCATGATGTGTTTAATGTTTCTGTCTAGAATAACATTTAATGTCAACATTCTTCAAGAATTATTCTTCTTATATAAACTAGACATTTTCTTTTTTATTTCCTAAAATCTATTTTTTGAGGAGTGTATGGAGCACTGTACTAGTTTTTAAATCCATGTTTCTTTAGTTAGGACTCAAATGTTTTTCCTATGTAATCCTTTACATCATCCATTCTCAGTGAAATTATTTTCACCCCCTTTTATGGCATGGAGATAAAAATAATTAATAGAAATTAACTCAAAGTAATAATGGAGTGAAGATAAACATGGAGAATCAAGTGTTCTCCTAGTCAAACCTGTGCACACACATCCTATTAGCCAAGAGGCTCATACAAGCCCTACTTTCATATCCTAGAAGGAGAATACACCCCTATACACAACACCTATGTGTGAAACTTTCACTTTGGACATTTTTGGAAAACCTTCATCAACTAGGGTCCTATGTTTACCTATAAATAGGACCATGGGTCTCCTCATTTGCATGATGAAAAAACCTAGTGAATCCTCGAAGGTCTACTCACCCAAGCCCTTCACCCAAAACCATTAAACCACCCAAGTATCTCTCAAAATCCCAGGAGAAGAGTCAATTAAGAGGGATAGTGTGATCAAAGTCCATCTAGGGTGTGAAATACCAAAAACCTATGTGAGGATCCACACCCTCCATAATTAAGAGAGAATTGTGTGAAGGTCCCCTCCTAAACCCGGGTCCTGGGAGAGACCCCTACAGGGGCACCTTAGGAGACCCTTGGAGCCTAATGTAAGGCCTATCCCAAGTTTTTTTTTCCAATATTGTCTTTCATATAAAATTCATCTTCAGCTCGCACAAGCCTACCCCTCATGAATCACTTATAATCTATACAGGACATTACTTGTGTGAGACCCCTTTGGATAATATAACCTTCACCTACCCAAGCCCCCTTTGACCCCTCTTTAATGACACCAATTGTAGGGAACCTACTTCCATGGGATTAACATATGATGGAGACTAATCCAAAGACTCCATACTTCAACAACCATGGTGAGAGACACATCATCATTCCTCCCAGTCAGTTATGCATCCCTAGTCAGAGGTTTCCATGCTTATCCTACTTAATGTGTTAGGTTCTCAAGGTAAATGAAGCTATGCATCCCATCGGTCATGAGTACCCCGACCCTAGGGGTAGTTTAAGGGACCTCCCAGTTTAATAAATGAGGTATAGGTACTTGACCTTCCCTCACCATATCTTATACTAGGGATCTATCATTCTAGATGGTGAGGGAGAGGATCAAACTTGATTTTCCATTTTATGGGGATTAATGACTTGTTCTCCTCCCTCATCTAGAACCATGAGTAGGGAATATCTCATGGAGTAATCCATTGGTCTTTATTATGGGATGTAGCTAGGTAGGTAGTCAGATTTAACAATCTTGGTTATGAAAATAGAAGAGTAAACTGACATATCAAAGTCCATTATTCTTCTCCCATATCCCCAACCTATTATACCACCAGAAGAAGGATTGTGTGGTTTTTAAGATACTATGATTCCTCTTGTTTCACACATATGAGCAATAATCATGTGGTCTTAGAGGTTTGTGATGATCCTAAAATCGACATGATCATATTATTACCTAAAAATAAATTCTTTTTTGGTACCTTCATCTTTACATCCTTCATAGGGATTCCATGGGCATGGGTACTCAAAGCCATGTATCCAATAACTAAGGCATCCTCTAATACAATGTAGGCCCTGAAATAATTCCTTGATTGTAAAAGGGGCCATATTCCCAACAAGGTAAAACTTTAGATTACCTCCATATGAATGGGCCCTCAACCATTACCAAACTATGTGGGTTTTGATTCCCATCTAGATGGGATACATAGGAATCCTCTTTATGGTCAAAACCCAACACCCCCAAATCAACCTTTTTCTCTTTGGGAAACATTAATAGTAGGGCCATATCCAACTTGGGAGCCCATGTCCCTTCCAGGTTCCAAGGTATAATTTAGTGTAAGTCCCACACAAGCCATTGATAAGGCACCATTATCTTAGATTTCCTTGTATCATAATGTTAAACCACATGGTTGGGTCCTCATCACATGACCCTAAATGGTATGATGTGTCCCATTAAGTGGAACCGAACTACATGGGATATGATTACTTTCATAAGGATATATATAAATCCTATTTTATATTCCCAATCCTGACCTCAAAACAAATCCCTGTATCCTTGGATGATGATAAACTCTTGAGTGCCCCACTATGTGGCTTAAAACTAACATCATAACAATAAATGACCAAATAATATCTAATCCATCCATAAAAGGGTACCATTAGTGGAGAACGTTGGATACATACATATGTATCCATCGATGAAGAACCTCAAAAACACACTGATTATTCTATGGTTCCTATGAGCTAATAATTGATTTTTAACCTAAGGGTAAACTATTTTATACTTGGTAATTAATGAAAGATTCATGAACATATCTTAAATTTTTAAGAGAGTCCTGAAGTATGTGATAATTCCCGACAAAAGGTTGGGATGATCCTAAACTCCCATCCTATAAACATATGTGATTCCTTAAGAATTGTTTGACCTTTTCCCAATAAATATTTCCCTTTGGAAATTAATTTCATAAAATACTCTGAATGAGGGAACCATTGGGTGTTTTGAGCTCCATAAACAAAACCTGTTGGAAGCCATTCAAAAATGGTTGATCAGAAGTGAATGATTGTGAAAATATTAAATCCCCCACAATCATAACATCAAGAAAAACACATAAAAACTTTTCATTAAAAAAAATGTTGAACCCAACATGAATCCTTAACCAATATCGTGGTGTTTCCCACCTATCATTCCCCTTTAATGCTCAAAATGAGAGAGTTCATAATAAGGAAATAAATTATTCATGTGCTCATTTATTGAGATATTGATTTTATGGGGTTTTATTATGCGTGTTTGTTACATGTATTTTATGAACTTAAAACTAGGTCTCCCTTAAATCCAAATAGTTTCATACCAGTTCTCATAGATGTATGCACCATCCACTGTATAAGATGGGTTCTCAACAAAAGAAAGGGCATTGTTTCCCACCTAGTATCTTCAACACTGAGTTTCAAATGAATTGGTTTAGGAGTACCACCAAATCAATAACCTCCCAACCCTGTAGGTAGTTCAATAGACCCTCTAGATTATGAATCCCTACCAGCTGTTCACTCAACAACGGTTGGAAGAACAAAAGCAGACGACACCAATCACGGTCTCGAACCATTTCAATAGCCTATCACCAAAATTAAACAATCATATCCTCCCTTATATTAGGAAGGTATATTAAGAGGTAACTGAAGACCTCACCTAGATAAAACAAGGGCCCCTCTAAAGAGAACATTCAAGAACATTCCATTACCAACATTGCATGATGATAAGTCCTCAGCAAGATAGGGGTGTTTTCCTTAGAAGTCTGACCCAGTTCACTCAGACCCAAGAATGAAAGATGAATAATTTATGGAAAAAATCAGATAAAAAGGTGTAGTTCCACACCTATGTTACCTCACAAGAATTATTCTAGTAAAATTCAGTGGAAAAAATGAGTAGGCGCAAATATATTCACACACAAACCAAGACTTTCGACATAGTTTGGAAGCATCCGGAGAATCCCATTAGTTAAATTTCGCAAAAAATTGTGAGAAGGAACAAACACCAACCCATATCAATCAACTCCACTTGTCAAATTCTGTGGAGAACTTCTAGTATGTTCACTAACTTTCCTGCATCTACAAGAATTATGGCTTAACCTGACATCAATTGGAGAAATCACCCAAATTATCTAAACAAAAAGCAGGGAGTTGACCCATATCTCTACCTCGAAATCATGTATTTTCAGTTCTACTAATCAGAAATAGAGGATAAAAGTAAGAACAAACAACTTTTATAGCCATATAAGGATCATAAATCCCCATTACACCTTTTAAAGTTACCAAACACATTCAAAAAATAGTAAAAGGTTAGAAAAGGAATTCTTGGCCACATCCTGAAAAATTTCTGGAATATAATAATGAAAACAACTATGGAAGAGGGACGAACACAAAACTCCATCCCCATGATTAGGGTGACTCATCTAAATGTCACTACAAATTTGAGACACACCTATGGTCCCATAAATTAGGTTCATGGTCCAAATTACCCCATAGTATATGGAAAACCAGATCAGGTCCATACCCTGATTCCAACTAGTGGTAATCATTCTATTCTAATGGCCACACCAAAGTAGGCATGAAACCTATTCAAAATTTGAGAAATATTATAGACATTTATGGAAGTAACATGAGAACTATCCAAACAATTTTCTATATATGAAAACCAATTTTCCCAACAAGTGGCCCCAATCATTCGATTGAAGGAATCCAAAAATAAGCCCCACTAGATACGACTGGAAAATGAAGAGATGATTTATGATCCCAAAAGGGTTAATACCATAGTTATTGAATACCTCATATGATTAATTATGGTATCTTAATAATATACTCTCCCATTAAAAAATTATGGGAATTATACCAGCAGTTTGGAAGGTCCTCTCCAAACACCTCTCTATGAAGTCTTGCTTCATGTCTAGAATCTGATCGATCTCAAGAGCCCATCTCTTTATGAGATCCACGGAATCCCTCAATGTGTCTAGGATATCAACATTAAGAAGGTTCTCCACTTACTATCATCTACCTTGAAGTCCCTCCCTAGGTTATATACTACAGTAAATCTCGTCATGCTTGGATGTGAAGCCATGATTGTAGTCCTCCAAATAACGATATTTCACTTCATCAAGGAGGTTCTCCCATTAGAGATTTCAAGATGAAAAATCCCTCCTACCATGAGGTACATAGTTAAATGAGTTAATTAATTCATGATTAATTGTCATTAAAATTTGAAATCCTTACTCATCTAGAAGAAAACCCAAGGTGATGGTTTTTATCTAAATCGCCCTTGGTTCGACTTCCTTCTAATATGACAGAAGATGTCCCTACCAATCTCTTTGTTTGAAATAAAGTAGCAGGGAAGAATATAAATTTTTCAGAACAGGTTGAGGATACTCTAGAAAAGTAGGAAGAATACATATTAAATATGAAGAGACAGTTGGCTAAAGATGACATACCTGTTATATTCTGTCCTTTAGACACTCCCCAATATAGTATTCTAGAGGCATTGTCAGAAGATTGTGTGCACAATATCCACTTCAATATATAGAACACTCTTCATCACCTAAGATAAAATTTATTACCTTATGAATGATATCAAACACATTATAAGGTAATATAAGGGATACACACCCAAATTTATTTAGAGTCCCTCTTAACTACATGACATCCAAAATTAGGGAAATAACAAGGATCCCTTCAACACACATGTCTCAACACATTATGGGAATTTCATTAGCTAATCGTAGAATCCCCATCCAGTGTTCATATCATAGGATGGGGGAGAATACGGGGCATAGAATTTTACCACACTCCCCAATCAACAAATACCATTGAAGATGAAATCATATAATTTCATAGCTTCATGCCAGCTTCAACAACAAGACTCTATTCGAAATAATTGATACACTCATAAAAAAGAGGTCTCGACTGACTCTCACTAATGTTGGGATAGAATAGAGCGAACCATAAAAATAATTTTTTATCAGGAATATGAAACTATCCATCAATAATTCTGATTAAGGTAATTCAACCATCAGATGGGTCAAATTTCTCAAATGGCACAAATTACTTCTACAGTAGGAAAATCAGGTGCATGTCATACCATGTATCTAGCCAATGTTCGAACAAGACTCTGTAAAATCAAGAAAGTATTCATGGAAGTATCATCCATGGAAATACAAGAGTAACCACATCCCATATGGCTGGGGGATTTTTAACACAACCTTAGAGGTCATGAAGACAGGCTCAAAAGGATGTTGTAGTAGAATGGAAATAATCCTAGCCCTCAAGGCTGGTTTTTTTCACCTTAATAGTATCCACCAATTGGAATTCGGTCTTTTCCTGACCAGGGGGAATGTCGTAGAATGAATACTCCTAGTTGGTCCCATCATTTGATCCATTTCCCTCATTGTAAACATGCACAAGAACATTTTCCATATATTACCTTTAGATTACCATCTTCCCAATGGTTCAAGGAGAACCAATGGAGGAGAGGACACTGAATCATGGAGGGAGAAACCAAAGTTAGTCTCATGAAGATACTAATGAAACACATATAATTAATTACACATTAGTTAATGGCATTAACACCACCCCTTAAGACCATATACAACAAAGGGAAAATATATAATAGATGGAGGAGGAAGTCTTAGTTCATAATATAGTCCCCACTGAAATGATTGAAGGAGGTGTGAAGACCTAGAACCAAAGGATTTCTTTAAATTTGTTAGTTCCATCAACCACTACATTACTACCTCTTTAGAGAGCATCCACTAAAGAAAAGGGTAAATGTAAGTTTGGGACTCACCCACCTTCTGAAGAGGTTGAACCCCTCACACTCAAGGAAAGACTCACTTGGTGGGAGGAACATATGAAAGAGTTGAAAATAATTAATTAATAATTGATCCAAGTCAATGTTCCTATAAAATATGTTCTACAAGAAGAGCCTCAACTTACACTCCCAACTAGTCTACCTCAACAAAGAGGGTTCCCCTAGTAACTAAAGTGTGATTTGAACATATTATCGATATACAAGATGGAATACCGATAAATTTAGACCCCATGGAAGTGAGATGTCAGTAATTACCTCCCTTGGGCACACAACTTGGGTTTCTTCAGACACATCTTCAAGGAAATCCCCTACGAGCTACCCACCATGGGTATGAGTAGAGACCCCACATATGGAATTACATGTCACTGCCCCTGCTCAAGATCAGATTCAACCATAAATCCCGTAAGATATCCTCAATACTTTTGAGTAACTATCAACTCAATTAGATTCTAATGAAGAATGGTGTGCACTAGTATATCCAAAAAATAGGCCTTACCCTGAATGAGTGGATCTGAACCCTCCCTCACCAAATATTGAGAACCCCACATTTTCAATTTTTAATGTTTTAGTGTATTTGGATCATAATTTTATGCATTTCATATCCCTCTAGGATCACATGATATGGGACCATACAAAACAAGAAGTAGTGAAACATAGATGTTTTGTATAAGCACTGCAAGATCTACCCATCATATAGTACACCAGGTTTCCAGCTTGGTCAATCACAAGATGGGAAGATCTCTATATACAATTTTTATTTCAATTCAGCTCGAATTTTTTTTAGAAAATAGGCATATACCTCTTGAACTATAAAAAAATGTATAATTAAATGGTCTCATATTTCATTACTTGATGGAAAGGGTTAACCTAGTCCCTAAACCTATAACTTCCCTAGGAATATTTTTTTGTCTATATGTATAGTTAACCTCTATGATGAGTTTTGTACACAACTAATACCTATAAAATACATATGAGGGTTTTGGGATCTTTGTTTTAGTGGCTCAGAAAAATAAAATATTCTATATTTATCACCAAGGCCAAGTCTAGAGGAATTCTAATATCTCAGTGGAATAGAATAGGGAAAGTAGAGGTTGCCACTATTACACTTAATCCAACCCCTTCCCTAACTCAATATTCGAAACATATGCCATATCATGGGGAACCTCATATTGAGGATCAAAAAAAATTTCCACCTCATTAATATGAGTGAAGAGATAATATGTGAAACTAGTTTGAGGAGGTAAATAATAAGGTTTATTAGTTATGAGATTCCCAAGTCCCTGAATACTTCATTATGGATTTGGAAAGTAACTTGATCAAGTTTCCAAATCCCAAGAGACCTAATTAGGATGGTCTCAAAAATTCCCCAAACTATAGCCTCATCCACTAAACAATGTGGAATAATATTTAGGAATTATTTTTATCAATGTAATTCTATAGAAAATGGTGGACTCCGGACAAGTAAAGCTGGGAAAGCCACCAATACAGGTTGCATGTGTTTCCACAGAAATCTAGAGGGAGAGGATGAATGACAGAACGTTACTAACAAAGGTCTGTAGAATTTAAATTATGGCATGGTTAGAAAAATGAAAAACTATACTCATGTTATACTCTTATCATATTTTAAGTATCCAACTATGCCTCGGCTACTTCTGATACGGTGAAAACGACTCCATCAGCTCCATAGTCCTCCAAAATCCTCTATTCCATGAAATGACAAAGTAGGAAGAATATGAATAAAGAATAGTAATATGAAATTGTTACAAGGATGAAGTTTAATTTGAATTTATAATACCTAATTCCTTTTTTCCCATAAGTAAGGTTACCTCCCCACCAAATGGCACATCAAGATTTGACCGACCAGATGAATTCCTCATCAAATGAGGAGTTGTTCTTTGATTCCATTAATGTTATTCAATTAATGGTTCCCTTCTTGAATGATGAGTGTGGATATAAACCCAAGTTATATGCATCTTACTTAGGAGAATGGGGTAATGGATATAGGCATCAAGGATAAAGGGGATGGCATGGTCATTACAAAAACCAATACTTCAATCTTATCCCCGCTCGGACCGTCTATGTAATTGAAACTCTTGGGAGAGACCTCCAACACGCTAAAATAGAGAAAGAAAATTCCAATACACATGCTAGGGTTTTTTAGGTCCTTATCTTCCTAGAATATTGATTATAGAGGAGACCATCACGAAATTATCCTCAGCATGAAGACATACATAGTTAACCTAACCCACCAATAAAGGGAGTGCCTTCAACTACTATTCCAAGAACCTATATTCCTATGTTAAGTGCTTCATTTACTAAAGCGCCTATAAGTAAATAACCTCAATCTTGGAAGCAAAAAAATATATCCTATAAGTATGAAATTATGAATCAATTATCCCTACAGTCGGGTAAGTTGTTGATCCCGGATGCTTGGAGTCTATTAAAAGACCTCCGAGAAGTGATCGTAGAGGGTTTTTAAAGACCTCAAGAATTTGAGGCTAAATTATCCACTATTATAGTTTATTATGCATAAATAAATCCTTCATAATTCCACACTATCATTTCTTTCATGGATAAATAAAAATATGAAATTATACAAGTAAACATCAATCCTTTGTATGTATCGAGTAGAATAAATGACATAGATATCAGGAAAGCATTAATTTAAAATGGCTTAGGAGTCATCCTCATTTTCATATGAACACTTCATCAACTGGGTTATAACAAGGAACACTTTCCCCCTTCAAACTAATGTTACAATGTTATGAAAATATTGATAAAAAATCTCTCTAATGAATAAATATTAATTTAGAGTTTGGGTACCCTTAATTTGAATCAAAATATCTGGTTGTTTGGAAAGACATGAACTTCAACATTATTTTGGGAAGAGCTTGGTTGAAAAAGCATGTAGAAACCCCTCATCATACCACTACTGCTGTAAAAACCCGTAAATTTCAAGGAATTTTTTTTCTTAATTTTCTTTGGAATTTTACAAGAACGCAGTTTCTAACGGCACCTGATTCCGAGGCCCGGTGTGCCCGGAATCATTTTCCGAAGTTTGGCTCGGGTACGTTCAGTGAAAGGATGAGCGAGTTTTTCTAACTTTTGAACCGGTGCCCAGAATGGAATTCTGAGGGCACTGATGGAATCACAACGCCGATAATTTCTTAGAAACGCCTCTTCCGGAGTTGCGTTTACTCGGGTGTGGTTTCTAATTTTCGGGCTTAAAGTTAAGAAATAAAATAATTGTACGAAAAACTTTATTTTATTTCACTTAAGACACTTGGAAGCCACTTGAAGCCACTTAAAGCGGCTTAAGCTGAGTTGGTACGGATAGGGTGCTATCCAAAAATATCCTACCCCCTTGGTAGGATATTTGTGGGGTGGGGCCCACATGAGCCCCGCCGTTTCTTTTCCGCTAAGTAACGCACCCGCGAAAACCCATCATTATGAAAGTCAACTGACGCGTTTTCTTAATTTCTTAACGCACCATTTAATTGGGAAGTTTTGTTCGTAAATTAAATGGGCAGTTTCTTTCGTTAAATTAATTCTACGAATTAATGGGTCGTTACTTACCTCTTTTTCGTTTGTTGGCGTAATAATAAAATAAGACCAACATCGACTTTTGGAGGATTACATGTTGAGAGACTTTTGACAGAAGTTCTTGTGCCTTCACCCTTATTCGTGAAGAACGCGAAGAATGCGAAGAACGCGAAGAACTCCGACCTCCGATGAAGAACGCCGAAACCGCGGAAAATCGATGATGCGACGCCGTGTACCGCGACGCCGACTGTTCCTCTTCCGCGACGTTCTTCTGCGACGTTCCTTCTTCCGTAACGAAATCTTCGAATCATCTGTTTGAGGTAAGAGTTTTCGGGTTTCTTTTAAAACTTCTTTGTGGTTTATAACAACACACGGATTTAATTATTATTTAATTAAATCTGTTGTTTCTTGGACCTCGGAGTTCGTCGATGCAACGCCGGATACTGTGACGACGCGATGAACCCCTCCTTCCGCGACGATCGAACCCGTGAAGAACCCGCGTGCGATGACTTGACGAGGTAGGGATTTTATTTTGGAAATGCCCTTTTTCCCGTGATCGTTTCTTTTAAATAAAGAACCCAGATTCTTATGAACAATTTTATTTTATTAAAATTGTTTTTGGTTATGAATTCATGTGTTGAATAATTCTCCCGTTGTTTTTATCTAACGCGGAGGGTGCGGGCCAAACGAACACAGCCCGACAACCCTCCGCCGTTCTTTGTGGTTGTGCGGATTTGGTGGGCGACGAAAAAACGTGATGCAAGGGCGATTTGACGATCCCGCAGTGAAGAATGGAACCCGGGAGGAACAACAGCGCAGACGGGAAGGAAAATGGACCACCGGAGCAACTCCGGTGGCCCGCGGAAGCGGCCGGCGGCGGTCAGCGGACCCGTGGCTGTGCGGGTCCGGCTTGCCCGCATGGGACGCGGCAACATGCCGCATCCGCTGAACCAGCGCGGCCCCACGTGGGACCGCGACACCTCCAACCCGTGGGGGCAGCGCCCCACGGCGTCCAGCTGCTCGGCCGCTCGGCCGAGCCGAGCCAAGCCGGTCCGACCGGCTGGGCCGTGCCCTGGCCGGACAGGGTCGGGTCCACCCGGTTCGGGTCGACCCGATTCGGCCGACCCAGGGGGGGGGGGGGTGGGGGGGTCAGGCCGGGTCAGCCCGGGCCCAAACCCCCCATCTTCAGACCGTTTTCAGTCTTCTTCTCGTAACTTGAGCTACGGGCATCCGAACGACGTGCCGTCAGTGGAAACGCGATCCTTGGATCGAGACGGTCGTTTCGGTATATCGCACTCAAGGTTTCAGATTACTTTGGGTTCGGCCGGGTTGGTTCGTACACGAAACCAACCGGGCCCTCGGAGCGGAAACGCTCATATCTTGAGCTACGAACGTCCGATTGACGTGCCATCAACTTCGTTGAATTACTCTAAGTGAGACGGATCTTTTGGCATACTCTGCCTGAGGTTTGGACATAGGTGGAGTACGGTTGGGTTGTTTTTGCCTTAAAAACCAACCGGGCCCCTAGGACGAAAAAACCAATAACTCTCAGACCGGGCGTCCGATTGACGCGCCGTCTGCGACGTTGAGTTCCTGTTGTCGATAAGAATATTTTGGATACATCAACTTCGGACTTTGTGTCAGTTGATGTATCAGCCTCTCGGCTCGTGGAGCGGACCCTCCTGAACGAGCTTGCTGTGTGCGGGAACCCTAGAGCTGGCTGCGACGACGACTGTGCAGAGATCCTCAGTGGACTGCGACGACTACTGCACTCAGCGATCCTACGTGGATCAGTGCTATAGGTCCGGTGTGGGACCGATCCTGTGTGGGTCAGTTCTCAGCGGTTCTGTGTGAGCCAGCGCCTACAGGTCCTGTGTGGGCCTGATCCTGTGTGGGTCATTGCGGGGGTTTGTTACCTATCGATACTTTGTGGGTCCGACGACTTAGATGGATCAGTGATCATCTTTATCGTCATTCGAAGAAGTATACCTGTGTGAGCTGAATCCTATGTTACTCTGCTTTGTGGATTGTGTTGAGCTATCCTGTGTGGATTTACTGTTTACTCTCCTTTGTAGATTGTGTTGAGCTATCCTATGTGGATTACTGTTTACTCTCCTTTGGGGATTGTGTTGTGCTATCCTGTGTGGGTATACGTTTGCTTTCCTATGTGGACTGGGTTGTGATTGGGCTCGGACGTTGGAGCCGAACGGGAATCGATGACTTAGGTATATGTATGGGCATATACCTAAGCCGTGTTTGATGTTACTTCGTGATTCTATCTTTCCTTTGTGGATTATCCTTTGTGGATTCTGGGAGACCTTCGGGGGTCTCGGGGTCCCTACTGAGTAGCTTATACTCACCACTACACGGGCTATGCCCGCACTTCGTTGTGTTGGATGCAGACGACGGACATCGCTGATCGTGGTGGAGGCTTGCGGAGCAGGACGGTACCTGGAGGTGGTCCACTGGGCGGGACGTACTCGGAGCGGTCAGGTGGACCCGAGGAGCAGTGAAGGATATCTGTACCCACCCTTCAGGTGGGACTTCCAGAGGACGGTTCGACGCTGCGGCTTTTCTTTTCAGTTTCTATTTTTCCCTTTCAGTTGTACTTTACAGTTGGGCTTGTATTTCCGGCCCCTTTTACTTCCAGCACAGCTTGTTACAGTTTTTACTTAGTGTTTACTTTTCCGCTTGCTTACTCTGTGGTGATTGTTTACTTTTCAAAGGAAATGCCTTCCCTTTTTCTGGGATTTACGCCTTGGTGCTAGTCGCCAGCCCCTGGCCTATGGAAGGCGGGCTTGGGGTAGTCACGACACAGGCCCCGAGGACGGGTCGTGACAAATTGGTATCAGAGGTGGTCGGTTCTACCATAGACTCTGATCTTTATTCTATGTGAAGCAATAGTGTTTAGCGTATTGAGTGTGGTTATCAGTCCAGGGCGTCCAGTGTTGGTGCGGCGGACGACGTATCCGTACACCAGGACCCTGACTTCTGATTTCCTACTTAATGCACGAAAACATTGATTGCATGTGTGTTTCAAGTTTTCTTTGTGATTACTTGTGTCAGCTCACCAGGTATACTATTCTGACCGTGGCACACTTGTTTCCTTTTTAGGATGGCCCCACGATGGCAGCCAGCTAGGGTTCCGAGAGTAGAGCGCGACGACAGCCCGCCGAGCGACGAGGCCTCGGTACAGGGCCCTTTGACGGCGGAGGCACCGGCGGTACCTCTACCCCCCGAGCCTCCGATGCTACCAGCACCGACCGCTGACGATGCACGTCGCCTCGGAGCTCTGCATGAGTTCCAGCACCAGCGACCACCCGGGTTTCGTGGGGAGATGGACCCCCAGGCAGCCGAGGACTGGCTGGAGGCAGTCGTCTGAGTTTTCAGGCTAGTGATGACACCAGCAGACCTCATGTTGATCCTTGCGGCGAGCCTACTGCACGCAGCAGCAGGATGATGGTGGAGCTTGATGCTCCAGGTGCACGATGAGGCCTCTCTCATCTGGACGGACTTTGAGAGCCTCTTCCGCTCAGAGTTCATCCCGGCCACCCTCTGTGCGGTGCACATCCAGGAGCTTCTTCATCTGCGGCAGGTCAGCTTGACGGTCGCCCAGTACGCGGCGAGGTTCACCGATCTTTCTCGCTACTCGACCGACATGGTATGGGACCCTGAAAGAGTGTTGTCGTGGGCACCCTCAAATGATTAGTGTGATTTGGGGTACTTAGGTGCAGCAGACTGGCTGACCAAGGTCGTCTCTTAAAGGAGGAAGTGAATTTAACAACTTATTCGAGGTATTCTAAATAAAATAAAATAAAATATAATAGAATAAAAACACTACTTTAAAGGATTGGGGTTTGTTGTAGTTTATGAATCTATAAGAAGTTTGCTGGAAGAAGATTGTATAATTTTTTTTGTTTTTAGTTTTGAAATGAATTTCGATTAAAATAACACAACAAGAAGATGTTTTTTTAGAAATCTATTTAAAAGGAGTAATCGATCTAACTATACCTCTTCACTTTATTATTAATCATTATAATTTAAATTAACATTCACTTAATTATGATCCCTTAATTTGTTAAATCTCGAACCCTACGAGAATTAACTTTACCACGAAGATGATGTGAATTTAACCCTAGGCTAACTTCGGAACATGAAATCGCAACACCCTGCTTTGATTGATGTTCTAAGATTAGCTTATGGTCAGTGGTAAATTAAGGCACATATCCATTCTGGAAATGAGGATGAATTGTGTTTAGGGATTATATTTTAACTCTACAAATTTATCCCGTGTGGTCTTGTATTACCGATTAAGATCGCGCTCTCACAATTTACACAAAATCCCGACCTCGCGTGTTTTTGTGTTAATTGTTCAATTGCTTGCTTAGTTTATTACAATTTAAAAACACAATTCATGGATAATATTAAGTGAATTAAAGTATCTCAATGATTCAAAATAATTAAATGAAGATGGTAGAAGATAGATCGATTACTAAAAGACTACTCTTCCATGGGTGGCGTAATCATCGTAGAAGCGTTTTGCATGTGCAAAGGTTTATAATGGGTATAACCCAATAACGCTTCTACTCAATAATTACAGCCCAAAGAGGAAGATTAAGAGAAGAAGAAATTTAAACAAAACAGAAGAAAAGAGAAGAAGTAAAAGAAGAACAAAGAAGTTTATTACACAAATGAAAACATTACAAAATGAAGAAGAGAAGGAGGCTTCGATGAGGGGATCCTTGCTTAAAGAGCTACCCCTCTTACAATGGTTGGAGAATTTGGGTGAAACAAATTCTCCTCTTCCTCCAATCTCCCAATGAACGTCCCCAACCCCTCAAAATGAGAAAAACTCCAATTTATAGAGGGGAGGGGAGGAGAGGTTACAAGTGGTTTCAAGTGTGAATGTGGAAATTCGGCCAAATATTTTATGCCAACTTGAACCTCCCATTTGACCACCAAAACTCGTGAATTGGCCGTCCTTCCAGAAGGATAAAATATGCATATATTGGTTCTTTGTCTCCTCTCCAAATTTGGGCTCAATAAAGGCCTATATGAAGGAGTTATGACCGAAATACAGAAGCTTCTCCATTCTGGAGAGCCCAGACCAATCTTTGACTTCATGGCCCATTTTCAACAAATAAATGAACTCTTTAGCTCTAGTGTCATGAATCAAAGTTGTAGATAATTAAGTTATAAACACTGTTAAAAAATGTCAAATTCAAATAATAAATATAAAAATATATATCTTCGAAATGCTACAGTGAACTATAAAGGGTAAAACTGGAATTTTCATCAGATATTCAAATGAATGATCTAATCCCAAATACTTTCTAATTAAACATATTTAACACAATGTGAGGAAATTATATCATTTATTATCAATTAAATATTCAATAAAATAGTGTTTTATCAACTCCCCCACACTTACTCTTTTGCACTTCTGGGCAAAACCTCATATCAAGTAAACATTAATATCAAATCAAAACCAATTTTAAAACACATATCCTTGAGATCAAACAATTACACCCTAAGAAACAAAAGATATCATGCCTCATAAAAAACCATTATTTCAAGTTCTTAATTTATATCATTCAATATATTTCCACTTTATTTATCCTCCCATGCACAAAACACTTACCTCACTTGAATTTTCTCTCATCACTCAAATATCAATTTTTTTGCAATGTCTTTCTCATCCAAACTCATACAAGGGTCACCATAGGCTTGATAGATTCATACATTGCTACCCGATGTGAGTCAAGGACATATGTTTATCATGAGGACTTTTTAGGGTTGTTCTGTGGCTTTCAGTTGGTAGGATTAAGATGTAAAAAACTCTGAGGCTGAATGAGGAGGGCTTGACTCTTTTGAAGAAAAATTGCATTAATCTAATTTTCACTTAAAGATGGTCTTCTCCTCAATCCCCATAGTATCAATTCAGCCCCATCATCATGAAAAGTCATGAAATGTTTACACCATTCATCATTTTAGCATAAAAAATTTCAATCTTCTCAAACATGATTTTCATGAAAGCTCCAGATGGGCACAACTTTCCACCTCAATTAGAAGCTCTAGAAAAGGCACAACTTCACTTGTCATGAAAGCTCCAGAAAAGGAACAACTTTCAATATAATGAATTTATTCAGCAGCAAACACATCTCTTCAGAATTTAATTTTCCACCCAAAGTATCACAGAATGTGGTGGAAAAACACAAGACAACTTCCCCCACACTTAAGCTCAACTAGATTATGCAATTTTACTTCAAGAGTTGGTTGGATAAGGAAAATTGTCTTGTAATGTGGCTAACCTAACAAGATGTGCATGACTTCTAAGTGCTAAAAGGATTAAATATTCAAGTTAGGCCATTATAAAAAAAGTATTCTTTGAAATAGGGGCTTTAATACCAAACAAATGCCTCAATCATTTAAACATAAGTACCTCAAACCCTCAAGTTTTGACAGGAATAAATTAAATTCTGGTTAAATCAAGCATGGTTTGGTTCTCTCAAGAAGTGAGGTGAATGTAAAGAATATGAAAATAGTGGTTCAGAAGCCTCACAGGAAAGTTATTTCAAATATAAAGACAGTGAGATGTGGCATGTGATTCAAAATTCGGTGTACTTTCCGTGAAATTACTAAATATTTGAAATTGAAACAAAGACATTTCAGAATTCATTTAAGCTTAGTTTCAAGGGTTAAATTGTTTAACTTATTGATATGGATTTAAAAATGGTGATGAGAATCATTTTAGCTCAAAAGTTTCAAAAACACATAGAAAATTGTAAAATAAACACACAAAATTTGAAAAACACACATTTTTTTTGAACAGGAAAGAAATTGAAATTACTAAACTAAAAGGTTCCCTCCCCCACACTTAAAATATTGAATTGTCCTCAATGTGAACCAATGAGATGATATATTCACATGAAATGAATAATTTTTAAATAGGACAAATAATATAAAAGTGAAAGGTTTAGGAACAGCCTGATGTGCTCAAGTGATGATGGGGTCATGCAGTGTGATAAAATCCACTACATCAGTAGGAAGTCCCTTAATGTATCTCTTCAAACGTTTCCCATTGACTGTAATGCTCCTTCCAGTTTCCTCTTGTGTGATCTCCACTACACCATAAGGAAAAACATTAGTCACAACATAAGGACCTAACCATCTGGAACGCAACTTACCAGGCATCAGCTTCAGTCGTGAACTGTAGAGAAGGACTTTCTCTCCAACATGAAACTACCTTTATTGGATCATTTTTTCATGAGTTACTTTTGATCTTTCCTTGTAGAGCATTGAGTTCTCATATGATGATAATCTAATCTCCTCAAGCTCTTGAATTTGCAGCTTCCTTTGGATTCCAGCTTGGGCCAAATCCATGTTGCATTTCTTTATAGCCCAATAAGCCCGATGCTCAACTTCCACGGGGAGATGACACGCTTTCCCAAAAACAATCCGAAATGGGGACATACCAATGGGGGTCTTGTATGCTGTCCTATAAGCCCACAATGCATCATCTAAGCGCTTTCTCCAATCCTTCCTATTTGGCTGCATGGTTTTCTCCAAGATTTGTTTCAACTCACGATTTGAAACCTCAGCCTGGCCATTTGTTTGGGGGTGGTATGGTGTTGATGTTTTTTGTGTCACCCCATACTTTAGAAGGAGGGAAGCAAAATTCCTATTGCAAAAGTGTGTCCCTTGGTCACTGATGATGGCCTTTGGTACTGCAAACCTGCAAAAATTTTTAGCCTTGACAAAATCCACTACAACATGAGAATCGTCAGTCCTAGTGGCCTTGGCCTCCACCCATTTACTCACATAATCAACAGCAACCAAAATATACAAAAATCCAAATGAACTAGGAAAATGACCCATAAAATCAATGCCCCATACATCAAAAATCTCACAGAATAGTATGGGTTATTGGGGAATCTCATGTCTCTTAGAAATGTTCCCAGTGTGTTGGCAACGAGAGCATGACTTACAAAACACATGGGAATCATGGAATAATCTAGGCCAATATAATCCAGAGTCCAAAACCTTCCTAGATGTCCATTGGGGTCCAAAGTGTCCACCACAAGCAAGTGTATAACAGAAATGCAAAACAGACTCAAACTCATGATCGGTAACACACCTCATAATGACTTGGTCACTACACATGCGCCATAAGTATGGATCATCCCAAACATAAAATCTTGACTCACTCTTTAATTTTTGGACTTGATGTTTCTTTAAATTTGTAGGGATTTCAGAATCAACAAGGTAGTTAACTAAATCAACATACCAAGGATGCGTACCTGAGATGGTATAGAGATTCTCATTGGGGAAAGTGTCCCGAAGTGGTACCTGATCCAAGGTGTCATCCTCTAGTGTGTGAGTAAGCCTACTCATGTGGTCCGCCACCAAGTTTTCTAACCCCTTTTTTTCCTTTATCTCAATGTCAAACTCTTGAAGTAGGAGCATCCAACGGATAAGTCGTGGCTTTGCATCTAGCTTCTTCAGGAGGTTCCTCAAAGCTGCATGGTCAGAAAAAACAACTACTTTAGAGCCCAATAAATATGAACGGAATTTATCTAAAGCAAATATGACAGCAAGAAACTCCTTTTACGTGGTTGTGTAGTTTTATTGGTCTGAATCCAATGTCCTTGATGCATAGTCAATCACATGTGAACGTCCTTCCACCCTCTGAGATAAGACAGCTCCAACCGCAAAGTTGGAGGCGTCACACATAAGCTCAAATGGAAGGTCCCACTGCAGGGGTTGTATGATTGGTGGAGTGGTCAGACACTTCTTCAGCTCATCAAATGATACCCTGCATGAATCATCACAATTGAAGTCAATATCTTTTTGAAGCAATCGAGATAAGGGTAGAGCGATCTTACTAAAATCTCTGATGAAGCGTCGATAAAATCCATCATGTCCAAGGAATGATCGAACATCACGCACACATGTAGGATATGGAAAGGATGAAATAATGTCTACCTTAGATTTATCAACTTCAATGCCATGTTGTGAGACTATATGACCTAAGACAATTCCCTTTTCGACCATGAAATGAAATTTTTCAAAATTTAAGACCAGATTCTTCTCAATACAACGATGCAACACATCACCCAAACTAGAAACACATTCATCAAATGAGGACCCATAAACTGTAAAATCATCCATAAATACCTCCATGCAGGTCTCAATGAAATCTGAGAAAATACTCACCATGCATCTCTGGAAGGTACCTGGGGCATTGCAAAGTCCAAATGGCATACTTCTGTAAGCAAAGGTACCGAATGGGTAGGTGAATGTCGTCTTCTCCTGGTCCTCTACTGCAATGGGAACCAGAAAATAGCCATAGAAACCATCCAAGAAGCAATAATGCGTCCTACCTTCAAGTCTCTCAAGCATCTGGTCAACGAATGGAAGTGGGAAATGGTCCTTACGAGTGTATTGATTCAGTTTCCTATAATCAATACACACTCGCCAAATATTTTGAACTCTCATAGTAACTAACTCATCATTTTCATTTTTTAAAACAGTGAAACCAGTTTTCTTAGGCACAACCTGAATTGGACTTACCCACTGAGAATCTGAAATAGGATAGATTATACCTGCCTCGAGCAATTTTGAAACTTCTTTTTTAACAACCTCCAAAAGTGTTGGATTGAGTCTCCTTTGTGGTTGCCTCACCGGTTTAGCCCCATCCTTCAAGAGAATCCTATGCATGCAAATGGAGGGGATAATACCTGATATGTCTGCCAATGTCCAACCAATTTCCCAAATGTTATCTCTCAATAGATTCAAAAGTTTTTCTTCATGTTCAAAAGAGAGATTGTTAGAAATGATAACAGGTAATCTATCACCACTCATCAAGTATGCATATTTAAGATTTGGGGGAAATGGCTTGAGTTCCAATGTAGGGGGGTGATGTATGGATGGAGAAATTGATGCAACAGACATATCTGCACAATGAACATCAGTATCAGAATAAAAATCATCACAACCAGAGAATAAAGCATAAAATCCATTAGCATACTCAATAGCCATGTCATAATCAGAGTGAACATGATCCAAATCAGAATATGAATCCACATCAAAATCAAATCCAAGAAAGGATTGTGTATCAGCAACATGTGTGGAAGTGCTCTTAGACATCAAACTCGAACCAATAACCATAATCTCCCTAAGCATAGGACAATAAAATTTTATGGAGTTTTTATTTACTAGTTCAAAATGGGAGATAACAAAAGTAGAATGGTCCTAAGAGGGGTACTTCATGGAGTCCATAACATTAAATATCACAACTTCATCCCCAAACTCCATGGAAAGTGTACCCTCATTGACATTTATGATAGTTTTTGCAGTTTTGAGGAAGGGTCTACCTAAGATAATGGGGGCATGAGAACTTACCTAATCGTCCTCCATGTTAAGAACATAGAAATCTGCTGGGAAGATCATGTCTCTTACTCGGACAAGTACATCCTCAAGGACTCCTGCTGGATATGTCGTAGCTCTATTCGCCAATTGCACCACTACTCTTGTTGGCTTCAACTCACCAACCTGTAAAGAAGAGAATACGGAGTGAGACATCACATTTATTGAAGCTCCTAAATCACAAAGAGCATCAGAGAAGTGCAACTCCCCTATGGTACATGGGATGGTGAATGTCCCTAGATCCTTGAACTTTGTTGGAATTGCTAGAGTTGGTGTAATGAGTGCTAAGACATTCCTTCCAAGGTTGATCCTCTCATTTACCTTGATCCCTCTTTGATTGGTACAGAGTTCTTTTAAGAATTTCGCATACCTTGGAATTTTCTTAATGGCTTCAAGTATAGGAATGTTGATCTCCACACGCTTGAATGTGTCCAGAAACTCTTTTTGCATTGCTTCTCCAGCCATCTTCTTGGTTTGAACAACCCTGTTTGGAAAAGTAAGGGGTTTAAGAGGTACATAATCAATCTTTTTCTTACGTTTATCTTTCTCCTTGGATTGCTCATCAGTTGGTATGGAATGCGGCTTCTCTAGAGTAGAGGTGAATCCCGATGGAATGGTAGGTCCAGATGTATTGTTCATTTGCTTCCCACTTCTCAATGTAATGGCACTAACATCCCCCTTTGGATTTGGAGTGTGTTGGGAAGGTAGATTTCCAGAATTCTTACTCACAAGTTCATGGAGGGCGGTGGAAATCTGACTCATTTAAGTCTTCAACTCTCTCAGCTCCGAACCTTGACTCTTCAGCTCATTCTGTTGATTAAGAACAATTTGTTTCAAAAGATCATCAGTGTTAGAGTCTACCTTGTGTTGGATATTCCCTTGTTGCTGACTTGTTGATGTTTGAGCTTCGAATCTCCTTAGGGGTTGTTGGAAACCCTGTTGGTAAGGTGGAGGCTGCTGGAAGTTTGGTTGAAAAGGGGGCCTTTGTTGTTGTCCAGAGCCATACCTCATGTCTAACTGATCTTTCCACCCTTGGTTGTATGCTGTATCAAACTTCTTTTGGGGATATGTTTGTTGTTGTTGCTGCTGAAATGGTCTCCCAGGGAACACTGCTGCACAATCTTCTGTCTCTTGTAGTTGTGGGCAACATTCAGTTGGGTGGCTTGTCTCAGTGCAAATGCCACATGACCTTGAAGGAGGGGGTTGGGATGTCTTTTGAGCCAATGCAATCTTTCTCACCATAGTTGTCAATTCTTCTAACTTAGTATCAATCAAATGACTTTCAAGAGAAGAAGGGCTTACTTGATGTACTCCTCGAACATGTGGTGTACCTCTATCACCGAATTGTTGGGAGTTTTGAGCCATCTTGTCGATCAATGCACGTGCAGCTGTTGGTGTCTTGTCCACCAATGCTCCTCCAACTGCGGCATCCACCATTCTCCTCTCCATAGGTGTGAGTCCTTCATAGAAGTACTGAATGAGGATTTGCTCACTGATTTGGTGATGTGGACAGCTTGCACACAACTTCTTGAATCTCTCCCAATACTCATACATTGAATCCCCTTGTGCTTGCTTGATCCCTGATATCTCTTTTCGAATGGATGTGGTCCTTGATGCTGGATAAAATATCTGCAATAAAAGGCATTTCAAATCGTTCCAACAAGTTACATCTTTGGGTTGTAAATAATACATCCAGTCTTTTGCAGCTCCATCAAGTGTGAATGAGAATGCTCTTAATTTGATTTGATCTTCAGAAACATTTATTGGTTTAAGGTTTGAGCAAACCACATTAAATTATTTCAAATTTTTATTAGGATCCTCACCAGAGAGGCCATGAAACTTTGGAAGTAAGTGAATTAACCCAGATTTTAGTTCAAAGTCCGATTCGAGATTTTGGAATGCAATACAATTTGGTCGATAGTTAATATCAGGTGCAGCCAATTCTCGAATGGTTCTATTAAGTTCATTTCCATTGTTTTCAGCCATTGGTTCCTCTTTTATGTTTGAATTTGAATATCTTCCAATTTCAATGTTTCCAGAAGAGAGGAATTCACCAACTGGTTGAATATTGAAACTTCCCGTAGACTGAGAATTTCTGATTCGAGCCCTAAGGCTACGTTCAATCTCAGGGTCAAGATCTAAGAGATCTTCGGGATTAGTTCGTGTCATAGATCAAATAAAAATGAAAAGAAATAAAGTGGACCATAGTAAAATAAAAATGAGAAGTTTGAGTTGATGGTCTAAAAAGAAGTAGATGAAAATAAAAGAAGAATAAGAAAAATCAGATTGGGTAAAGAAGGAAGAAAGAAGAGAGGAAGAGAATAAAATGTAAAGTAAAATAAATACCTCTAATTAGTTGAAATAATTACTTGCCTCCCCGGAAACGGCGCCAATTTGAAAGAGTGCTGTCATGGGCGCCCTCAAATGATTAGTGTGATTTGGGGTACTTAGGTGCAGCAGAGTGGCTGACCAAGGTCGTCTCTTAAAGGAGGAAATGAATTTAACAACTTATTAGAGGTATTCTAAAAAAAATAAAATAAAATATAATAGAATAAAAACACTAATTTAAAGGATTGGGGTTTGTTGTAGTTTATGAATCTAGAAGAAGTTTGCTGGAAGAAGATTGTATAATTTTTTTTTTGTTTTTAGTTTTGAAATGAATTTCGATTAAAATGACACAACAAGAAGATGTTTTTTTAGAAATATATTTAAAAGGCATAATCGATCTAACTCTACCTCTTCACTTTATTATTAATCATTATCATTTAAATTAACATTCACTTAATTATGATCCCTTAATTTGTTAAATCCCAAACCCTATGAGAATTAACTTTACCACGAAAATGATGTGAATTTAACCATAGGCTAACTTCGGAACATGCAATCGCAGCACCCTGCTTTGATTGATGTTCTAAGATTAGCTTATGGTCAGTGGTAAATTAAGGCAAATATCCATTCTGTAAATGAGGATGAATTGTGTTTAGAGATTATATTTTAACTCTACAAATTTATCCCGTGTGGTCTTGTATTACCGATTAAGATCGCGCTCTCACAATTTACACAAAATCCCGACCTCGCGTGTTTTTGTGTTAATTGTTCAATTGCTTACTTAGTTTCTTAAAATTTAAAAACACAATTCATGGATCACATTAAGTGAATTAAAGTAGCTCAATGATTCAAAATAATTAAATTAAGAGGGTAGAAGATAGATCGATTACTAAAAGACTACTCTTCCATGGGTGGCGTAATCATCGTAGAAGCGTTTTGCATGTGCAAAGGTTTATAATGGGTATAACCCAATAACGCTTCTACTCAAGAATTCCAGCCCAAAGAGGAAGATTAAGAGAAGAATAAATTTAAACAAAATAGAAGAAAAGAGAAGAAGTAAAAGAAGAACAAAGAAGTTTATTACACAAATGAAAACATTACAAAATGAAGAAGAGAAGGAGGCTTCGATGAGGGGATCCTTGATTAAAGAGATACCCCTCTTACAATGGTTGGAGAATTTTGGTGAAACAAATTCTCCTCTGACTCCAATTTCTAAATGAACGTCCCCAAACCATCCGAATTAGAAAAACTCCAATTTATATAGGGGAGGGGAGGAGAGGTTACAAGTGGTTTCAAGTGTGAATGTGAAAATTCGGACAAATATTTTATGACAACTTGTACCGCCCATTTGACCACCACAACGCGTGAATTGGCCGGCCTTCCAGAAGGTTCAAATGTGATTAAATGGTTCCTTTGTCTCCTCTCCAAATTTGGGCTCAATACAGGCCCATATAAAGGCGTTATGGCTGAAATACAGAAGCTTATCCATTCTGGCGAGCCCAGCCCAATCTTTGACTTCATGGACCATTTTCAAAAACCAAATGAACTCTTTAGATCTAGTGTCCTGAATAAAAGTTGTAGATAATTAAGTTATTAACACTTTTACAAAATGAAAAATTCAAATAATAAATATAAAAATATTTATCTTCGAAATACTACAGTGAACTATAAAGGGTAAAACTGGAATTTTCATCAAATATTCAAATGAATGATCTAATCCCAAATACTTTTAATTAAACATATTTAACACAATGTGAGGAAATTATATCATTTATTATCAATTAAATATTCAATAAAATAGTGTTTTATCAGACCCCTTCTTCCGGGCCCGGACCTTTGAGCAGGGTTTGAGACACGAGATCAGGGCATCGCTGATCTACCTCAGCATCCCGACCCAGGCAGGAGTACTGGAGAGAGCCCTTCTAATCGAGATTTTTCTTGCTAAGTCTAATTCAGTAGCGAGACCTACCGCAGGGCGGCAGGTAGCGGAGTCTTCGGCAGCAGGTAGCCGACAGATGACTCAGGGTTCCAGGCAGACCAGACCTTCTGGCAGACGACCTCGGGACACTGGCTCAGCAGTGCGGGGGCACACAGCGCGAAGCCAGTCTTCCGAGAGGCATGTAGTGCTACGCCTACGGCGGGCAGGGCCACATGACTCGTGACTGCCCAACCCGCCGTACTGAGGAGCAGCAGACGGTGGAGGGGCCACCCAAGTAGAGGCAGAGGGTCGACCGTGGCGGTCCGCATGGAGGAGGCGGACGAGGCAGAGGAGCTGGCCGAGCAGCAGGTGGTGGGCGACGCTTTGAGGCTCTACCACCACCACCACCAGGAGGTCCACCCCAGCCACAGGGAGCTGGCGGGCAGAGACAGGCATAGCTCCAGGAAGCAGAGGCCTACGACCACGGCGCGCCAGAGATGATTCAAGGTACGATCTGTGTCTATTCCACCCTTGCTGCAGTTCTTATAGACACAGGAGCGAGTCACTCTTTCATAGCTGCTGCCCTTGTTCGGAGCTCGGAGATTCTGACAGAGCGGTTGGCTCGATCCTTACGGCTAGAGACCCCTACGGGAGAAGACTCGATGATTACGCACTGGTGCCGGAAGTGTGAGCTTACTCTAGGAGGCGAGAGCTTCGGATGGGATCTTCTTGTAGTGGCATCGAGGCCTTACGACGTCATCTTGGGCATGGATTGGTTATCTACAGTCCATGCTCAGATTGACTGTTTTAGGCGTAAGGTGCGATGTGTACGCACTGAGGGGGGCAGGTTCACCTTCACCGGCGAGAAGGGAGCCTTTGCAGCACAGGATGGACTCACGCAGAGGAGAGGACAGCCCATCACTCATCAGTTGGCTAGCCTCATCCTTGGAGAAGTTGACGTGCGGAGTCCTAGTTTTCCTGCAGTGGTGGATCAGTATGCGGACGTCTTCCCCGACGACGTTCCAGGACTACCTCCTCGCAGAGAGGTAGAATTTTATATTGATCTATACCCCGGGACAGCCCCGATATCCACTCCAGCATATCGGATGGCCCCCGCTAAGCTTCGAGAGCTACGGGTACAGTTGGAGGACTTGCAGGGCAAGGGGTTCATCCGACCCAGTGTTTCACCCTGGGCTTCCCCGATTTTGTTTTCCAAGAAGGCAGAAGGGAGCTTGCGACTGTGTGTCGACTATAGTCGCCTGAACTAGGTGACAGTGAGGAACAAGTATCTGCTACTGAGGATTTATGACCTCTTAGATCAGCTCAAGGGAGCACGGTGGTTCTCGAAGATAGACCTCAGGTCAGGCTATCATCAGCTCAGAGTTCGAGACGAGGACGTACAGAAGACGACCTTCAGGTGTCGGTATGGCCACTATGAGTTCTTGGTTATGCCTTTCAGCATAACCAACGCTCCAACAGTGTTCATGAGCCTCATGAACAGGATCTTCCAGCCATACCTCGATTGATTTGACATGGTCTTCATCGACGACATTTTGGTGTACTCGACCACGGAGGAGGAGCACGCCTACCACTTGCGGGTTGTACTAGACACACTCCGAGAGCACCAGCTTTATGGAAATCTCTCGAAGTTTCAGTTCTGGTTACGTGAGGTCTACTTCTTGGGGCACGTCATTTCTGAGGCGGGAGTTGTAGTGGATCCCGCGAAGATCGAGGCAGTGCTAGCTTGGGAGCCACCTAGGAGCGTGACGGAGGTGCATAGTTTCTTGGGTCTAGCCAGATACTATCAGAGATTTGTGCTGGACTTCTCTAGAGTTGCGGCACCACTCTCAGCTTTGACGAAGAAGGGGAAACCCTTTGTGTGGTCAGACAGATGTCAGCAGAGCTTTCAGGAGCTGAGACAGAGATTGACCAGTGCACCTATCTTGAGGTTTCCTGAGGAGGGAGTTGGATACGTAGTCTACTGTGATGCATCAGTGAACGGACTCGGATGTGTCCTGATGCAGGAGCGGGTCGTGATTGCCTATGGATCACGTCAGTTGAGGCCGCATGAGTAGAACTACGCTACCCATGACCTGGAGTTAGCAGCAGTGGTCTTCGCTATGAAGACATGGCGGCACTATCTGATGGGCGAGCGCTTTACAGTCTTTTCTGACCACCAGAGTCTCAGGTACATATTCTCTCAGAAGGACCTGAACCTGAGATAGCGGTGATGGCACGAGTTCCTCCAGGACTATGACTTTGAGATAGTCTATACTCCTGGGAAGGGTAACATAGTAGCCGATGCCTTCAGCAGGAGGACGGGCATTCAGCTACTTGAGGAGGCGACAGAGCAGCTAGCCGCCTTGCAGATATCCTTCATGGATAGAGATGGAGCAGCCTTCCTTCAGTCTCTCATAGTCACCCCTCCACTACTACAGCGGGTCAGAGAGGCACAGCGTGAGGACGCCGACTGTGAGACGCGGCGTGCGCAGATATCCTCTGGATAGGCACCTGATGGATTCTCCTTTGGAGCAGGGCACAACATCCTTTTAAGAGGACATACCTTGGTACCAGTCGATTTACGAGAGGAGGTGCTGAGAGAGTTTCACACTTCTCCTTTGGTGGTACATCCTGGAGTGGCGAAGATGTACCAGGATCTTAGACGACAACACTGGTGGCCGGGCATGAAGAAGGCTGTGGCAGAGTTCGTTTCTCGATGCCTCACCTGCCAGCAGGTGAAGGCAGAGAATCAGGTACCAGCAGGCTTGGTACAGCCCTTGGAGGTCCTGGAGTGGAAGTGGGACGAGATATCTATGGACTTCGTGACTGGAATTCCACGCACTTCCAGAGGTCACGACTCCATTTGGGTGATTGTTGACTGACTCACCAAGTCGGCACACTTCTTACCCATCAGAGAGCAGGGCTCAGTGGAGAGCTTGGGACGTCTCTACGTTCAGGAGATTGTATGGCTTCATGGTGTGCCATCGTCTATCGTCTCCGATCGGGACGCTCGCTTTACTTCCCGGCTTTGGAAGGGGTTGCAGGAGGCGTTCGGGATGCGACTACGTCTAAGCACCGCCTTTCACCCTCATACGGATGGTCAGACGGAGAGGACCATTTAGACTCTCGAGGACATGCTCCGCGCATGTGTCCTCGACTTTGGTCGCAACTGGGAGGACCACCTACCCTTGGTGGAGTTCGCGTACAACAACAGCTGCCACTCCACTATCGGGATGACACTATATGAGGCGTTGTATGACAGAACTTGTAGATCTCCTTTTTGCTGGACAGACCCTGGGGAGTCAGCACTTGTGGGACCAGAGATGGTCCGGGCCACGACAGAGAAGGTCCAGGTCATCCAGGAGCGGATGAGGACATCTTAGAGCCGGCATAAGTCTTATGCTGACAGGAGGTGGAGGCCACTAGAGTTCGAGGATGGCGACCACGTATTCTTGCGTGTCTCACCTCGATGTGGATTGCGGAGATTTGGCCAAGGCGGAAAGTTGTCTCCATGCTTCATTGGGCAGGATTGGCGAGGTGACTTATCGCCTGGCTCTACCACCTCAGTTGCACCGGGTGCATGACGTATTCCACGTATCTCAGCTGAGGAGATACATGCACGACCCGACGCACATCATTCACCATGGGGAGCTAGACGTGGATGATGGGGCGACTTTTACGGAGGTCCCAGTGGAGATAGAGGATCGACAGGAGCGGGTCCTATGTGGGCGATCGATTCCTCTTGTGTGCATCAGATGGTAGCACGGGAACCTCCAGGAGAGAACTTGAGAGCGGGAGGCTCAGATGCGTGCTCAATACCCACATTTGTTTCCCTAGTTTATGATGTATCTTTACGGGGATGTAAAGCCCTGAGGTGGGAGTCATGTAAAGACCCGTAAATTTCAAGGAAATTTTTTTTCTTAATTTTCTTTGGAATTTTAAAAGAACGCAATTTCTGACGGAACCAGATTCCGAGGCCCGGTGTGCCCGAAATCATTTTCCGAAGTTTGGCTTGGGTACGTTCAGTGAAGGGACGAGCGGGTTTTTCTAACTTTTGAACCGGTGCCCGGAATTGAATTCTGAGGGCACCGATGGAATCACAGCGCCGATAATTGCTTAGAAACGCCTCTTTTGGAGTTTCATTTGCTCGGGTGTGGTTTCTAATTTTCGGGCTTAAAGATAAGAAATAAAATAATTGTACGACAAACTTTATTTTATTTCACTTAAACCACTTGGAAGCCAATTGAAGCCACTTTAAGCGGATTAAGCTAAGTTGGTACGGATAGGGTGTTATCCAAAAATATCCTACCCCCTTGGTAGGATATTTGTGGGGTGGGTCCCGCACGAGCCCCGCCGTTTCTTTTCCGCTAAGTAACGCACCCGCGAAAACCCGTCATTATGAAAGTCAACTGACGCGTTTTCTTAATTTCTTAACGCACCATTTAATTGGGCACTTTTGTTCGTAAATTAAATGGGCAGTTTCTTTCGTTAAATTAATTCTACAAATTAATGGATCATTACTTACCTCTTTTTCGTTTGTTGGCGTAATAATAAAATAAGACCAACACCGAATTTTGGAGGATTACACGTTGAGAGACTTTTGACAGAAGTTCTTGTGCCTTCACCCTTCTTCGTGAAGAACGCGAAGAACGCCGGCCTCCGAAGAAGAACGCCGAAACCGCGGAAAATCGACGACGCGACACCGTGTGCCGCGACGCCGACGTTTCCTCTTCCGCGACGTTCTTCTGCGACGTTCCTTCTTCTGCAACGAAATCTTCGAATCATCTGTTTGAGGTAAGAGTTTTCGGGTTTCTTTTAAAACTTTTTGTGGTTTGTAACAACGCACAGATTTAATTATTATTTAATTAAATCTGTTGTTTCTTGGACCTCGGAGTTCTTCGACGCAACGCCGGATACCGCGACGACGCGATGAACCCCTCCTTCCGCGACAATTGAACCCGCGAAGAACCCGCGTGCGACGACTTGACGAGGTAGGGATTTTATTTTGGGAATTACCTTTTTCCTGTGATCGTTTCTTTTAAATAAAGAATCCGGATTCTTATGAACAATTATATTTTATTAAAATTTTTTTTGGTTATGCATTCATGTGTTGAATAATTCTCCCGTTGTTTTTATCTAACGCGGAGGGTGCGGGCCAAACGAACACGGCCCGACAACCCTCTGCCATTCTTCGTGGTTGTGCGGATTTGGCGGGCGACGAAAAAACGTGACGCAAGGGCGATTTGACGATCCCAAAGTGAAGAACGGAACCCGGGAGGAACAAAGGCGCAGACGGGAAGGAAAACGGACCACCGGAGCAACTTCGGGGGCCCGCTGAAGCGGCCGGCGGCGCCCCGGCGTGCCGCCGGACAGAGCCGCCGCGGCTTCAGCCACGGCCGCGCGTGTCCGGCTTGCCCGCACGGGACGCAGCGACAGGCCGCGTCCGCTGAACCAGCGCGGCCCCACGCGGGGCCGCGACACCTCCAACCCGCCGGGGCAGCGCCCCGCGGCGTCCAGCTGCTCGACCGCTCGGCCGAGCCGAGCCAGGCCGGTCTGACCGGCCGGGCCACGCCCTGGCCGGACCGGACCGGGTCCAGCCGGGTTGGACCGGGTCAGGTCCACCCGGTTCGGCTGACCCAAGGGGGGGGGGGGGGGGGGGTCGGCCCGGGCCCAGACCCCCCGTCTTCGGACCATTTTTGGTCTGTTTCCCGTAAATTGAGCTACGGGCTTCCGAACGACGCGCCGGAATTGGAAACGCGATCCTTGGATCGAGACGGTCATTTCGGTATATCGCACTCAAGGCTTCGGATTACTTTGGGTTCGGCCGGGTTGGTTCGTACATGAAACCAACCGGGCCCTCGGAGCGGAAACACTCATATCTTGAGCTACGGATGTCCGATTGACGTTCCGTCGACTTCGTTGAATTCCTCTAAGTGAGACGGATCTTTTGGCATACTCCGCCCGAGGTTTGGACGCAGGTGGAGTACGGTCGGGTTGGTTTTTCCTTAAAAACCAACCGGGCCCCTGGGACGAAAAAGCCAATAACTCTCAGACTGGGCGTCCGATTGACGCGCCGTCTGCGACGTTGAGTTCCTGTTATCGATACGGAACTTTTGGATACATCAACTTCGGACTTTGTGTTAGTTGATGTATCAGCCTCTCGGTTCGTGGAGCGGACCCTCCCGAACGAGCTTGCTGTGTGCGGGAACCCTAGAGATGGCTGCGACTGCTACTCCGACGACGACTGTGCAGAGATCCTCAGTGGACTGCGACGACTACTGCACTCAGCGATCCTACGTGGATCAGTGCTACAGGTCCTCTGTGGGCCCGATCCTGTGTGGGTCCGATCCTGTGTGGGTCAGCGCTCATCGGTTCTGTGTGAGCCAGCGCCTACAGGTCCTGTGTGGGCCCGATCTTGTGTGGGTCATTGCGGGGGTTAGTTACCTATCGATCCTTTGTGGGTCCGACGACTTAGATGGATCAGTGATCATCTCTATCGTCATTCGAAGAAGTATACCTGTGTGAGCTGAATCCTGTGTTACCCTCCTTTGTGGATTGTGTTGAGCTATCCTGTGTGGATTTACTGTTTACTCTCCTTTGTGGATTGTGTTGAGCTATCCTATGTGGATTACTGTTTACTCTCCTTTGTGGATTGTGTTGTGCTATCCTGTGTGGGTATACATTTGCTTTCCTATGTGGACTGGGTTGTGATTGGGCTCGGACGTTGGAGCCGAACGAGAATCGATGACTTAGGTATATGTATGGGCATATACCTAAGCCGTGTCGGATGTTACTTCGTGATTGTATCTTTCCTTTGTGGATTATCCTTTGTGGATTCTGGGAGACCTTCGGGGGTCTCGGGGTCCCTACTGAGTAACTTATACTCACCCCTGCACGGGCTATGCCCGCACTTCGTTGTGTTGGATGCAGACGACGGACAACGCTGATCGTGGTGGAGGCTTGCGGAGCAAGACGGTACCTGGAGGTGGTCCACTGGGCGGGACGTACTCGGAGCGGTCAGGTGGACCCGAGGAGCAGTGGAGGCTATCTGTACGCACCCTTCAGGTGGGACTTCCAGAGGACGGATCGACGCTGTGGATTTTCTTTTCAGTTGCTTTTTTCCCTTTCAGTTGTACTTTACAGTTGGGCTTGTATTTCTGGCCCCTTTTACTTTCAGCACAGCTTGTTACAGTTTTTACTTAGTGTTTACTTTTCCGCTTTCTTACTCTGTGGTGCTTGTTTACTTTTCAAAGGCAATGCCTTCCCTTTTTTCGGGATTTACGCCTTGGTGCTAGTCACGAGCCCCTGGCCTATGGAAGGCGGGCTTGGGGTAGTCACGGCACGGGCCCCGAGGACAGGTCGTGACAACTGCCTCAAATATTTCATTAATGGAAAAATTGAGATTTTTTTTGGTGATAAATTCCCATTGAAATATTATGAAACCTAGTACATTGATGTAGGATTACACTAGAGGGAAGGGAAACAACCCATGAAAAACAATGTTGCTCAGGTCATGGCTCTGAATGGTCTATAAATGACCCCATCTAATCCCTTCAAATAAATCAATGAAGAATATGCAGTTCATATCCATCAAATCAAAGGAATGGGCCCAATTTTAGGTGGATTTTCAAAAACCTTAATGATATTAGTCAGGAGAACTAATACCAACAGTGCAGAAAAAGTCACAAAAAGTCCATAAAGTTGTAGAAACTTGAATGAAAATTCCATCAGTACATATATGAAGCCCCATAAAATCCTAAACTCATCAGCTAAGCCAAGAGATAATCAATATAATCCTTCTCTATCCATCACTCCATATCCTCTAGATCATAAAAAAGACTCCACATTCTCATCGGGGTTATAGGGAGTCTATTCATCTTCTTGATGTCAAAATGTCAACTCCCCTCCAAGATCCATTGAGCTTACTCCATTACCTACTTACCCTTAAAGTAAAGCAGAAGTGGAAGAGAAATGGGAAGAGGTGCAGGAGGAGGACCTCATGGATTCCCATCCATAATTTAAGGAAGATGTTTCTACCACCATTGATGAATTCATAGAAATAAATCTTGGTACAGAAGAGGGCCAAAACCAACATTTATTTGTGAATCCATTTATTCTAAAGAACAATAGGTATAAACCTACTTTATTAAGTATCCTTGGTACTTTTTTCCTTGAATTAAAAAAATTCCATGCCTCAATTCCTAGGTGGCCACTCACCACTTGAGATTTCCAGAAAACCACCTGGGATACAAACATTTATCCATAAGAACACACCTAACTCACACTACTAAAATTGAGGTTGAGGTTGATAATATTATCAAGTCCAATTTCCTCTGAGAAGTCCAATATTTGACATGGATAACCAATATAGTTCCAATAAAGAATAAGAATGGGATAAACAGGGTTTAAAAAAACTTCATAGATCTCAACCAGAACTGTCTGAAAGATAATTTACCAATCCTGATTCTAGAGCTACTCTTTGATGCAATGGATAGATATCAATACCTCTCCTTCATGGATGGATATTTGGGGTATAATAAAATCGGAATGGCCCAATAATATGAATAAAACATCACCTTTAGGGCCCCTCAAGGATTATTTTTCTATCGAATAAATCCCTTTGTCTTGAAGAATCCTGGCACTACACACCAACATGCCATGAATCACATTTGTAAATCCTTTTAAGGGAAGTTTTTTGAATGATACATTGATTTCCTGGTGGTCAAGCCACAAAATCATTTAGAAAACATTGAATATCTTAATACCATATTCAATAAACTATGACATCATAGCCTGAAGCTGAAGCCATTGAAATGTGCTTTCAAGGTTACCTTAGGGAAATTTTATGGATTTGTCATATTCCATCACAAGATTCAAGTAAAACCTAAGAAGAAAAATATATAATCAACATTTAACCTCATTAAAAACTCAAATAATTGAGGGGTTTATAGGTACACCTTGTCTATATTTGATTCATTATATAAAACCTCATAGGAAAGTGTTTTCCCTTCACTAGGTTGATATAGAAGGGGGTCACATATTAGTGGACAATTATTGTTAGGAAGCATTTTATAGCCTCAAGAAATATATCTTGAGTCCACTAGTGATAACTCCAAATAATGAGGTGAAACCACTCATTTTGTATGTAATGTAACTGTTAGATGATTTTATGAAATATTTTATTTAAATAATTTTTATTCTTCAGTAGATTTCTTTTCACGCAATCATGAGTATAAATGAACCATGAGATTACGTTAATATAAAATTACCCTTATAGACTAGCCATTAAGATAAGTGGAATAATTATAACTAACTTATGAAAATTAATTATGAATTCATTGGTTATTAAGTATTTATAAAAAATATAAATCAATTGTATATTTTTATTTTTTGAGTGAATTACATTTGGTAATGAGATTAATGAGATATATGTGTTATATATTTAATAATTTTTTTATATTCATCCTATTTATATTTTATTCATAGGGTATGAATAAAACTTATTTTATGTATATGAACCTATTTTTTGAAAGGTTAATTTTATACCTTTGAATGGAGAACCCATTTTAAATTAAGATTTTTACACATTAATAATTTATATATAACAATATAAAAATTTTATTTTGAAGAGGGATATACAAATTTACTTTAGATAAATTTCTAATATTTTTCTGATAACTTTCATGTTTTGATGAATAGTAAAAATATGCTAAATTTTAATTAAAAACAACTTTTTTCATAGAGATAATTTATATGATTAAATTATAATATTGAATGGTTTTAAAGTATAAATAGAATATAAATTTTAACATTTAATTTAATTTATGTCATTATTATTAATTTTACATTGAATTCATAGGTAAAAACATTTCAATCTTTTGAAATGTTTTAATTTTTAAAAATCGTATTCTCATTTCAAAAATGAGATTAATTTTAAATCAATTACTGCAACTTTTTTGTTTTGAAATTTGAAAAATTTATTCCATAATTGGAATCAGAAGGTCCAAATTGTGTGAATATATACCTTTTATTTTTGGACATTATGAATAGTAACTTTAGTAATTATTTTATTTACCATGGTTAAAGGGTAAATCTGGTAAATAAGGGTAAAATAGTAATAATTTAATAATATAATACGACCCTAAAACATGTAATAATCCTATTTGATGAAATATTTTCGACCATGGGCATCCATGGGTCGATTTTGGGTCCCCATTGATTCACAAGGATGTGAAAATGACATTTTATAAGAATTAATTTAAAGCAAAGATAATTATAACCTAAACATATATCTTTTACTAAATCGATTTTAATATAAAGTTATACAAGTGATATCTATTATTATAAATAGTATTTATAAAGATATAAATACTTTATACATCATGATATTTATTTATAATTTATAGAGATTATATAAATAGTTTTTTTATGATACAAATATAATGTAGTGATTACCACATTAATGAAAGATTTAAATAAATGAATTTATAAATATTAAAAAAATGTAATTTGATTATTTTATGTAATCATCTAATTTTATGGATGACATTTACATATTATATTTTAGTAATTCCTTATTTTATAAGGAATAATGTTTTTATGAATTTTTTAAAAAGTCAAGTACGAATAGTGTCCAAAATTGACACAATTCATAACTTGAAACATAAAATAGTTTATTAAATGAAATTAAATTTCTGAAAATCTATGATTTGGAAAAATGGTTAATATAAGTCCAAATATTTCATAAATAACTTTTTTTTGGGTCTTTTAACATGATATGGTAATTAAATTAACCAACAATGTGTAAATAACATGATATCATGGAAAGATTAAAAAGGGAAACATAAGGGTAAAACCAAAATGATACGGATAAAAAAATATTCTAAACTTGTATAAATAATATTGGATGGTGGTTATTTGAACCAAAATAATCTTATATTTTAAATAAACAATTTTTGGACCATTTTTAGTTGAAATTGAAGTTATTATAAATTAATATTTTTGAGAGTTTCCTAAAGTGCCCCTCCTCTCTAATAAAAGGGTACATCCTCCCTCTCATCTTCACTCAATTATGAGAATTATAGCTCAACCGAACCCTACCCATTTATCTTCTAAAAAAACCTAGTTACATTTTAGAGGTACTGGTGTTTTAAAAATACAAACTCTCGTGCCTAAAGAGGAAATCTAAACAAGGCATGTCGAGGAATAGGTAATATCTTCTAATGATTATTTCAAATTTATTTCTTCTTATAATTCCTATTTTTTAGTTTTTTCACTATAATGTAATAAAATAATTATCAATAATATAATGATATGTTATTATAAATATAAAACTACCATATTTCACCTTCTATGCATCCAATGAAAAATGAAATCACTATGCGTGCGTACGTACGACTTATTGTCTCCACGATGTGGTGTAATATGTTTCTCACCATCACCTTACTTGGATGGGTATAATGGTGGAAATAGTAAATATATATTATTAATATAACAAGATAATAATTCTGAGATACTGTAAACCATCCAATTCAAAACCACTGAACAATTATGGGAACAATATCGTTGCTCGTGCGTACGCATGACTTACCACCTCCACAGTGCATTGTGATTCGTTCTACATAATTATTATTAAATCATGGTTTTATAAATGTATTTAATGAATAAATATTATATATATTATACTAATACCATATTTTATATTATATAACTATAAAAAATAGGAATAAGAACTTATTCGACAAAACATACATAATAACGTAATGAAGTTAATGCCGAAATAACGAGAAACAATGAAATGTTACTAAAAAATAGAAGAAAATATAATCATAAATGTTATCATAAAAATTATTATGATTCTGGAATAAATTAGTAAATTTTTTTAAATAATTATACAGGAGGTTCGGATACATACAAATAATATCAGACCTAAGGTAAGGGATATCTTTTCCAATATCGTTTTTATCTGAGATTGTTTATTCATAAGTATTTAATGGGGTTATATTTATCATCTATGTCCATGTTTTCTAAAAATATTTTCATAAAATGTTTACTATTATTTCATGTATTTTTAAAGTCATTTTTACCCCTTTTTGACTTTTACTACGTGGTATAGAAGGAATCATTCTTTTGTTTACCATACGAGGTACTTTTTGATTTTTTGGTAAAAGTATGAGGAGAATGTTTTTTTAAATTATACAACATGAATGAGTTTTTACATCTTCATAACGCCTTATTTCAATGAATCTTCCACTACAATTTTACAAGTTTATTTTCAATTAAATTATTTTCTTTTAAAATTGAATGACATTTTGAGAAAAGAAAACATTTTTGAATAAGAAAGAATATTTTATTCAAGAACTAAGTTCAAGTGTTTTATCAAAATTATTTTCCATCTAAGATGACATAGGGTTATGTTTATGTCCCTATTATTACTTTTATTTGATTAATTTTGTGATGGAATTATTTTTATGATGTCCATTTATCTTATGTGGATTATGTTTTGATGGAATGTTATTCAAGAACCCCATTTTATTACCTGGGTTATGCTATGATGATGATTTATGTTTTTGTGGAACACATAAGAATGGTTTCATTATGATATGGGTGCGACCTATATATACCACCAATGCATTGGGTAAAAATTTATAACTCATGAGATATACATTTCTGAAATGACAAGTAAATCTAGTTTAGTAATACATGGCTGGAATAAAGAGTGAACTCAGTTTAGTAATAGAGTTTTTCCACTATGATGGTCATGAAAATTAACATTGACTAATATGAAATTATTTTGTATGATTATGAATGTATACCACAAATTTTTATGCCTTATGTTATAATTATTGGGATTACATTACACTTCTATGACTTTTCCCATGACATGATATTAAGATCTCTTATACACAGTATAAGATTTTCAAATGTTATATATGATTGATATCTCTTTTATTTACCCTTACTGATCATTTGAGCTCACCCTTTCATATGTTTCTTTTCCCCAGGTCCGAAAGAAGGGCATTGAGTATGATATTCCAAGATGGAGTCTAGTTATGATGAAATTAACGGGAGATGATGTAGATGTTTTATGAACTAGTTGTTTATGTTTCCATGTTTCTAAAGATAGTATAACTATGTGATCCTGTTAATGTTTTGTTATATATTTTAATAAATATACTTCAATTCTGAAGTAATATCATTGTATGTATAGTATGGGCTGTTAAAGTTGGTATTAGAGGAATGGTATAGTTAATATTTAGAAACTTGGATAATAAAGACTTAGTAAGAACCATAAGGATATGTCTAAGTATAGGATACAATCCTAGTGTTTTAGAAATGACCATGAACAACCTAGGATAAAACCTAAATTGTCCTAAATTAAAATTTTATTCTTGATTATGTGTTTTTTCTGTTATGATTAGTGTTTCTCACACTATGCTTCTTTGTTTTAGTCAATGTCTGGAACCTGAAGGAACTGCGTTAATGTTGAATGCGATGGGAAATGAAATGATTGTCCCCTGAGAAAACTAATGTTATGGGAGACGGAATGAAAAATATTTTAGCCATGCTAACATAAATTTCTCAAGATATGAATCATACAGGACATTCAAATGAGTAAAGGAAAGAGCAACATTCTGTTGAATCCTTGATGTGGCAGTGTCCACCTTCATTCAACGGGTCTTCTGATCCATTAATGGTTGAACAATGGATCAGAACCACTGAAAAGATATTTTTAGTACTACAATATTCTGAACATGATAAATTCATCTTAGAAGTATATCATTTGGAAGATGAAGCTGATCAATGGTGTAATATTATCAAGAATACAAGCCAATGAGACGAAATTGAGTCCATGGAATGGGATGAGTTCAAGAAATTATTTTTCAAAAAGTACTTTCCTCATATTCTTTGACCAAATATAGAGAAGGAGTTCCTTGAACTTAATCAAAAGTATGATGAAACCATTGGTACCTACGAAGAAAATTTTACAGGACTTTCAAGGTATGCTTCTGGAATTATTATCCAAACTGAGAGTAAGATTGATTGATTATTTAGTGACTTAAAAACAAGTATCTGACGGGTATTAGCCATAAGGGACTTTAATAGATATGAGGAAACTATTTTATGTGATCTCAAGGTTGAGATGGATATTAGAGTAACCCATCAGTCATATGGATTTGATAAGAATATGAAAATGGAATTCAAAGGAAAATCTAAAGACCACACTGAAAAGAAGATGAGTTTTCCCATTTTCTCAAAGTGTGTAAAGAAACAAGGAGGTAATTGTCTTAAAGGGACTAGAAAATGTTTTATGTGTGGAAAAGTAAGTCATCAGGAAATTTAATGCTGAAGTGATTGGAAAAAGATGTTTAATGATGTGAATAAAGAAAAGGCGATATAGAATGCACCTCCTATAGTTTAATGTTACAAGTGTAAGGAAATGGGGCCTTATGTAAAAAAATTCCATAATCCAAGGATTATTGATGATGATTGAATTCAAAAAACTCTTAAGGCCAAAGATAAGAGAAATTCACATGCAATTACTATCGATGACATGTAGTATGATAATGAATTGGTGAAAGGTACACTTACCATTCACTCTACATTAGAAAATGTTTTATTTGATTCTTGATCCACCTAATATTTTATTTCTGAATAATTTTCTATGTGTATCACTATATTAACTCAACAATTATACACTGAGTTACCTCTTACAACCCCTAATGGCACAACGGTCGCATCAAAAGCTTACAATTTTCCTCCAATTTAAGTTTTTTGGAAAGTGCTTCTTGAAAATCTTGTGATCCTTCCTATAGTGGAATTTTATGTGATTCTTGGAATGGATTGGTTTTCTTTATATGAATATCATATCCATTTCCAAATAAGGGAAGTCACATTTCATATTACAGATCAATCTATGATCATCTATCGGTGCAAGGATAAAAATAACCTTCCAGTGGAAATTTCATCCATCTTATGGGTCTTGATTCCAATAAATTAATGTTATTTATCTCAAATGGTTTGGGAGAAACTCATGATTAAGAATACTCCCATTTTATGAGAGTTTGATGATGTCTTTCTGGAGTAATTTCTAGGTCTTCCACCAAAGCGTGAAGTTGAGTTTTCAATATAACTCATACCGGATGCTATACCTATTACAAAGACACCTTATAGAGTGGCCCCAACATAGATGCACGAATTGAAGAAACAACACCAAGAGAATATTGATAAAGGATTCATACACCATAGTGTATCACCTTGGGGAGAACTTATTATATTTTTTAAGAAGAAATATGGATCAATGAGACTCTTCATTGATTACCAAGAACTTAAAAATATCACTATCAAGAAGAAATATCCAATTCCCTGCATTGATGAATTATTTGACCAACTACATAGAGCTCAATACTTTTCCAAGATTGATCTTCGTTCAGGGTATCATTAATTAAGGGTCAAAAGAAATATATACCAAAGACTAAATTTCATATATGGTATGGAAAATATGAATTTATAGTGATGACTTTTGGTCTTAATAATTCCCCTACAATCTTCACGGATATAAAAAATAGAGTCTTTAGAGACTATCTTGATCAGTTTGTGGTAGTCTTTATAGATGATATTCTTGTCTATTCAAAAATCAAGGAAAAACATGAAGATCACTTGAAAATTGTATTGAAGACCCTAGGAAAGGATAATCTTTATTCCAAGTTACCAAGTGTGAATTTTGGTTTCAAAAAGATTCATTTTTGGGTCACATAATCTCAAGAGAGGGGATATCTGTGGATCCAGCCAAAATAGAGGTCATTGAAAGATGGTCAAGACCAATAAAAGTAACTAAGATCTGAAGTTTTCTTGGTTTGGATGGATATTATCAATGTTTTGTGAAAGATTTTTCATGATTATATAATCCACTCACCAAGTTGACTCAAAAAGGTTTTAAGTTCGTTTGTATGGAGGAATGTGAAGAGAATTTCAAAGAGCTAAAAATAAGGTTAGCCAGTTCACCTGTGCTTACACTGCCTTATAGTATAGAAAGGTTTGGGATCTACAGTGATGCATCCAAGAAGGGGTTGGGGTGTGTTCTCATTAAAAATGATACGTTGATATATTATTCCTTGCGACAGTTGAAAATTATGAGAAAAATTACCCAAATCATGATTTGGAGTTAGCTGTAGTAATCTTTGCATTAAAATATGGAGGCATTAGATTTATGGTGAACGGTGCGATACTTATACCGATCAAAAAATTTTAAGTATATTTTGACACAAAAGGAGATTAATATGCGCCAAAGAATATGGTTGGAGTTGATTAATGATTATGACTTCTCAATACATTACCACCCTGGGAAATAAGACTAGGTGGTAGATACATTAAGTCGACATGACCGTGCCAGCTTATGCATGATGAGGATCACGAAAGATCCAATATTTATGGATTTTAAAAGGATGGATCTTGAAATTATAATGGAAGGGGAAAAATTTTATCTTTCTCAAATGAATGTTCAACCATCTATTCAATTGAAGATTACAGAGGAACATAAGGAAGATATAGAGCTACAAAATGAAGGTAATAAATGTTCCTAACTCCAACCTTGATTATGATGAGATAATAAAGTTCAGAAACTGGGTTTGTGTTATTCCCATACCAAAATTAAATAAGGAGCTATTGGATGAGGCTCATAGTTATTCACTCTCTATTCACCCTGGAAGCACAAAGAGGTACAAGGACCTGAAAGAGTACATCTGGTGGGATAGAATTAAAAGTTATGTCACTAATTATGTCTCTCGATGCTTGGTTTCTCAGTAAGATAAGGCTGATAAAAAAAATTCTAAGGGGATCTTAAACCATTACCCATAATATAATGGAAATGGGAAAACATCACTATGGAATTTTTCATTGGACTTCCCAAAACATCCAAAGGAAATAATTCTACATGGATTATAGTTGATTGTATTAGGATGTTGGCACACTTTGTTGATATTAGAGAGGATTTCTATCTTGATCAGCTTGCCCGGATATATGTAAAGGAAGTGGTAAGATTTAATGGGGCACCACTTTAAATTATATCTGATCAGGATCTGAGGATTTCCTTGACGTTTTGGTGAAGTATTCAGTATGCTATGGATACATAGTTAAGTTTCAGTACTGCTTATCATCCTTAGAGAGACGGTCAGTCTAAGAGAACAATTCAAACTCTGGAGAACATGTTGAGATCTTGCTCTATGGATTTCAAAGGTGGTTGGGATCAAAACCTACCATTGGTGGAATTTTCTTACAATAATATCTTTCACTCAAGTATTCAGATGGATTCTTATGACGCCCTCTATGGAAAAAAGTGCAGAAATCCAACTTGCTGGGATGATGTTGGGGAAAGAAAGCTATTAGGACCAAATCTTGTTGATAAAATGGCAGAAAAGGTCAGATCTATTCAGCAACACATAAGAGTAGTAAAGATTTGACAAAAAAGTTATGATGAAAATCGAAGAAATAAACTAGATTTTGAAGTGGGTGATAAGGTGTTCTTACGAATATCTCCTTGGAAGATAGTAATGATATTTGGAAATAAGGGAAAGATGAGCCCCAGGTACATCAGTCCATTTGAAATTCTAGATCATGTCGGGAAGGTAGCTTACCGATTGGAAATTCCACAAAATCTCTCTCAAGTTCATGATGTGTTCCATGTATCTCTCTTGAGAAATATATACCTGATCCTTCACATGTACTAATCTTATAAGTCATACTGCTAGAGCATGATCTTTCTTATGAAGAACAACCGATAGAGATTCTGGATCATAGCAAAAAAGATCAATGAAAAATACCACTCTCTTGGTTAAAGTTTTATAGTGGAACCACCAATTTGAAGAAGCTACATTGGATCTTGAGGATATTATGAGGGAGAGGCATCCTCATCTTTTTATTTCCAAGTGACAAATTTTTAGGCTGAAATTCATTTTATGGGGGGTAGAATGTAACACCCGGATGTTTTTATGAAATATTTTATTAAGTAATTTTTATTATTTAGTAGCTTCTATGCACACAATCGTGAGTTTAAACGAACCGTGAGATACCTTTAATATAAAATTACCATTATAGCCTAGCTGTTAGGTTAGCAGGAATAATTATAACCAACTTATGAAAATTCATTATGAATTCATTGGCTATTAATTATTAATGAAAAATATAAATCAATTAGATATTCGTATTTTTGAGTAAATTACATTTGGTAATGAGATTAATGAGATATATGTGTTATATACTTAATAAATTTTTTTGATATTAATTCAATTGATATTTTACTCACAGGGTATGAATAAAACCCTATTTTATGTATGAGAACCCATTTTTTAAAAGGTTAATTTCATACCATTGAAAGGGGAATCCATTTTAAATTAATATTTTAACACATTAATAATTTTTATATGACAAATTAAACATGTCATTTTGGATTTGGGATATAAAAATTTACTTTGGATAATTTTTTGATATTTTTCGGATGACTTTCATGTTTTGATGAATATGTAAAATACGCTAAATTTTAGTTAAAAATAACTTTTTTCATCAAGATAATTTATATGATTAAATTATAATATTGAATGGTTTTAAAGTATAAATAGAATATATTTTCACCATCTAATATAATTTATTTCATTATCATTAATTTTACATTGAATTCATAGGTAAAAACATTTCAATCTTTTGTAATGTTTTAACTTTTAAAACCTGTATTCTCATTTCAACAATGGGATTAATTTTTAACAAATTATTGTAACTTCTATGTTTTGAATTTGGAAAATGGATTCCATATTTGGAATCATAATGTCCAAATTTTGGGAATAGGCACCTTTTATTTTTGGACATTATGAATAGTAACTTTAGTAATTATTTTATTTACCATGGTTAATGGGTAAATATGGTAAATAAGGGTAAAAAATAATAATTTAATAATATAATACTACCCTAAAACGTTTCTTAATCATATTGGATGATATATTTCCGACCAAGGGAATCCTTGGGTCGATATTGGGACCCCATGGATTCATATGGATGTGAAAATGATATTTTATAAGAATTAATTTAAAGTAAAGATAATTATAACCTAAACAAATATCTTTTACTTAATAGATTTTAATATAGTGTTATATAACAGATATATATTCTTATATATAGTCATTAGAAATAAAAAACTATTTACTACATCCTGGTATTTTATTTATAATTTTTAGATATTATAAAAATAGTTTTATTTATGACCCAAATATAATGTAGTGATTGCCTCATTAATGAAATATTTAAATAAATGAATTTATAAATGTTAAAACAAATGTAATTTGGTTATTTTGATGTCATACACGAATTTCATGGATGAAATTTACATATTAAATTTGTGTTAATTTCTTATTTTCAATGGAATAAAGTTTTTATGAATTTTCAAAAAGTCAATTATGAATAGTGTCCAAAATTGACAAAATTCTTAAATTAAAACATAAAATAGTTTATTAAATGATATTAAATTCATAAAAATAAAATATTCATAAAAATGGTTAATATAAATCCAAATATGTCATAAATAACTTTTTTTGGGTCATTTTACATGATATGTTAATAAAATTAACCCACAATTTGTAAATAACATGATGTCATAGTAAGATTAAAAAGGGTAAAATAAGGGTTAAAGAAAAATGATAAGGATAAAAAATATATTCTAATCTTGTCTAAATAATATCAGATAATGGGTATTCTAACCCACATAATATTATATTTGAATTAAATAAGTTCCGGAACATTTTTATTTGAAGTTGAATTTATTATAAATTAATATTTTTGAGAGTTTCATAAAGTGCCCCTCTCGTCTCTTATAAAATGTAACCTCTTCCCTCTCATCATCACTCCATTTTGAGACTTCAAGCTCATCCAAACCCTTCCAATTTCTATTATAAACTTTCATAGAAACATTTTAGAGGTTCTGGTCTTCTTCAAAACCAACTCTAGTGCCTTTAGAGAAAATTTAAAGGAGGCACTTTGAGGAAGATGTAATCTCTTCTAACGATTATTTAAAATTTCTTTCTTCTTTTACTTCCTCTTATTTAGTTGTATCATTATAAAATAATAAAATCAGTATCAATAATATAATTATATTTTATTATAAATACTAAAAAATCTTATTTCACATTCTATCCGTCCTACGAAAAACAAAATCACCGCGCGTGCGTACGTACGACTTACTGTCTCCACGCCGTGGTGTAATCTGTTTTTCACCATCACCTCTTAGATGGGTATAATGGTGGAAATAGTAACTATATATGATTAATATAACATGATACTGATAATTATATACTATAAACCCTCTAATTCAAAACCACTCAATAATTATGGGAACAATATTGTTGCTCATGCGTACGCACGACTTACCATCTCCACAGTGTGATGTGTTTCGATCTACATAATATTCATTAAATCATGGTTATATAAATGAATTAAATGAATAAATATGATATATATCATACTAATACCATTATTCAAATTATATAACTATAAAAAATAGGAATAATAACTTATTCGACATAACATACATAATAACGTAAAGCAGTTAATGCCCAAATAATGAGTAATAGTGAAATGTTACTAACAAATGGATAAAAATATAATCATAAATGTTATCATAAAAATTATTATGATTCCAGAATAAATCAGTAACATTATTTAAATAATTATATAGGAGGTTCAAATACACACAATGAATATTATACCTAAGGAAAGGGATAACTTTTTCAATCTCTTTTTTATCAGAGATTGTTTATTCATAAGTATTTACTAGGGTTATTTTTATCATTCATGTCCTTGTTTTCTAAAAATGTTTTCATAAATTTTTATTATTCTTCGATGTATTTTTAAAGTGTTTTTACCCCTTTTTACTTTTACTACATGGTATGGAAGGAATCATTCTTTTGTTTACCATATGAGGTACTTTTTGACTTTTCTGGTAAAAGTATGAGGATAATGTTTTTTAACTTATACGGAATTAATGAGTTCTTACATATTCATAATGCCTTATTTACATGAATATTCCACTACACGTTTTCAAGTGTATTTTCAATTAAATTCTTTTCTATTAAAATTTCATGACATTTTGAGAAAAAAAACATTTTTGAAGAAGAAGGGATATTTTCCTCAACAACAAAGTTCAAGTATTTTATCAAAATTATTTTCCATATAATATGACATAGGATTATGCTTCTATACCTATTATTACTTTTATTTGATTAGGTTTGTAATGTAATTTTTTTATTAAGTTCATTTATCTTATATGGATTATGTTATTATGGAATGATGTTTAAGAGCCCCATTTTATTATATGGGTTATTCTATGATGAATGATTTATGAGTTTGCATCACAAATAATAATGGTTTCATTATGATATGGGTGGGAACTATATCTCCCTCCAAAGCTTTGGGTAAATATTTATATCTCATGAGATAGACATGACTTGAATAGAAAGTAAATATGGTTCAGTAATACAGGGCTGAGACGAAGAGTGAACTCAGTTCAATAATGGACTTTGTCTGCTATGATGGTATTGGCAATGAACCTGGATTAATATGAAATTATTATCTATACTTATGTGCGTATGCCAAAAATTTTCATGTCTTATGTTATGATTATTGGGAATATATTGCACCTCTATGACTTATCCCATGACATGATATTATGATCTCTTATACACATGATAAGATTTTCAAATGTTATATATGATTAATATTTCCATTGATTACCCTTATTGAGAATTTTATCTCACCCATTCATATGTTTACTTTTCCCCAGGTCAGGAAGAAGGGTATTAGGTATGATATTCCAAAAAAATTAGTCTAGTTATGATGATATAAATGGGATACAATGTAGAATTTTTATGAACTAGTTGGTTATATTTACCAATTTCTAAAGACAATATACCTATAAGGTCTTGTTATGGTGTTGTTATATGTTGTAATAAATATAATTCAATTCTGAAGTAATATCAATGTATGTAAAGTATGGGTCATTATATATAACATCCTTGGAAAAATCACTAGGTTTCTTCCCTACACAAAATAATGTCATCAGGAGTGAAGAAAACTATTACTACCTAATTTGAACCATGAAAAAAACCAAGAATAATTATTTATATATCAATAAGAGATTCCTAGAATTAATCTTGATGGTTCAAAAACTAAGGCACTTCCTGTAGCACCATGAAGCCTATTTGGTCTCTTGCAATAACCTTATCAAATATATCCCCATATATCCTTTGTTTAATTGATGTTTGGAATGGTGGGTGGTTATCCTGTAGTAGTTTGACATACAGTTTATGCCTCAAAAGTTGTTGAAAGTTCAGTCTTTGGGTAATTTTATTGAAAAACTCCCATATGCAGAAACAATGTTGTTAAATACTAAATCTACATGTGAAGAGATCTTTTCTATTCAAGAATTCCAATAAAAATGCTGAATTTATTTTGAAGGTGTATCCAGAATAATAATAGGGAATATAATGGAAGAATATAATATCAATAATGTAGGTTTGGAATTCATTCTCATATCTCCAGTAAATGTAGTATTTATTTACTTCTTCTTGTTGTCATAAGGCTATACAAATGATTAAGTGGAATGTTATGTCTTCATTTTATGATTATAAATGGAACTTCAAATACCAGTGGGACACCTAGAGGTGAAGGATGATTTAGATTTGGTAATAAAATAGATCAATGAGGATTATAATATTAGAAAAGAATAACTAATCCCCTTACATGACTATGTATGAGGACTAATGGTATAATTCCCCTCAGATCAAATATTGACTCATATCCCATTGTCAAAAAATTCGCAAGATGATGTATTCAAAAATGAATCCATGACTCTAGTAGATCTAGATCAGGATGAAATAGTCATCAACACTGTGCACCACCTAATAGTCTTCACTTTTTCTCATGTCATCTTGGAAGATATCAATAAGGTATGCCCCATCCCTAAACCAGATGGTCCTACCACTGGTTAGATGATACCCATTTTATTATTCTTTCAAAATTAATTGCTCTCATTAGATAGAGCTAGAAAAGAGTAGATCTAATAGAGATCAAAGAACATTACCCTTTATGATGTTCTAATCACCTGAAAGTACTCTATAAATGAGGCTTTGATAGAGTCATTATCATATGAATTAATGAATAAGAGGTAGTCTCCATCATGAAAGAATTTCATACAAGATATTTTGGTTCCCATTAGTCAAGTTTCTAACATTCCAATCAAATACGAATACTTTGATACTTCTATCTACAATGATGTAGGATTACATAGAATTCAAAAAAACTTGTCATTCTTTCCAAGTTTATGAAATCTTCATCCATCAACCCCCTGTGTTTCTACATACACCCAAATACTCTGAAAAATTTTCCATATGGGGATTGATATTGTATGGTTGTATCCTCCAGCTACAACCAAGTATTTTAGATACATTCTAACTACTACTGACTTCTTCTCCAAATGGGATGAGGCAATAAACCTTAAATAAGTTAGGACCAAAAGCTTCATGATCTTCATGAAATCCAACATGATTACTAGATTTGGTATCCCTCATAAAATAATGACAGAGAATGACACCAATTTCTATTTTTCTAGGTTGGAGAAGCTGTATCAGGAGTATAATATCAAATCCTACCAATTTTCCTACTATCATGAAACAAATAATAAACAGATAGAGGCCTTTAATATTATCCTATCAAACATAATAAAAAATATTGTGGATAAGGATAAAAAGTATTATCCTAACAAGTTATTTCATGCCTTATATACCTACCACAATAAAACTTATATCACTACATGGGGGACCCCATATTCAATTGTATATGATAAACAATAAGTCCTTCTCATTGATGCCCAATTTCTTTTGCTGTTCATTTTGATATTTGATCATCTATCCATATATGGGAAATCTTAGAAATGGATGGATGAATTGTAGTGACTGAATGAGAAAATATGTCATACCTTGTATCACTTGGAGGTCCGTCAAAATAAGATAACATGGGATTTTAAGAAGAAGGTACTCCTCCATTCGTTCCTCCAAGGAGAATTGGTACTGGTCCTCATGAATCTGATGATACTAGGTAAGAATCCTCCAAATATTGAGGCAAAGTGGGAGGGACCATATTCCATACACAAGGTTCACTCTAAAAGACCTTATTCCCTAATCTTGATGAATAGAGAGATCATCAAGACCCCTACCAATGCATGATTTCTCATGAAATATTACATGTGATAAGTACACTATCATATCCACTGCATGACAATAAACTTCAATGATGCTATTTTTTTTGCATGACCTTAAAATCATGACATGTCATCCATATCAGAAGATGATAAACTTCATGACACATGCTTAATTCTTCTATGAAACTAAACTACATATCATCATGGTCATATATGCATGACCTTAATAGGTGCATCATATGATATTAGTCATATGAAAAAAAATACAAGACATGATACTCCAAGATGTATGAATTTAAACTAAAAAGCTGAACATTATAGTGAAAAGATTTTAAACTATATGATTACATAATTTTCTCATGATTCAAAGCTTCATGGTTCATTTCTTTGTTGAATGATGTAAAACTACATATCATTTTAATCCCTGTTTGAGCAGATCATAATATTTGGTGCTGGTCTCCACCACACCATTTTTCAAGAACTATGTGTGGATATATTGTTTCCATCATTGGATACTTAGTTATACCCTAATATATAATATTAGGACTATCTATAAAATAAAAAATTCCCCTCCTTAAGTATGGATCAGACCTAAACACGGATCCTTACCAGATCTATACATGTCTTGATTATCATTATCATGAGATAAGTATTAATTCCTAGACCCTATGTCCAAGGCCTAATCACAAAGAAAAAAATACCCTCTAATACAGACAAATAAAGATCTATTTAGGAGACCCTAACTCTGGTTCCCTGATCTTGGAGGCCATCATAGAAATAAGAATATTTCTCTCCTACATGTAAATAACAATAATCAATCTAGGGGACTTCACACTCTAAGGAAATGTCCATCAAAATACTTCCTTTTTGCTTAGACATATTCCTTCAACAAATCATACTCTTTGTCTTTGGAAATTTCATATATCTATAAGAATTCTAAGAAAATTGGTGATAGGATGTTAGATTCTATAAGAAACCTTTGTATATTATGTATTAATAACCCCTAGATGGAGTTTTATAAGTTACCCAAAAAAAATTCTATTAGTTAGAGAATACCATTTTTTGACTATGAAGTAATACACAACAGTTGGTTTTGCATTAGTCACTCCCAAAAGGGCCTATCAACCAAAGGCACATTCATACTTTGTAGATACCTCTCCTTTTAACGTAATCACTATAAAAAAATATAGGATATCAATTTTCAAACGTAATTCATGGTCTTTCCTTGAGTTTTGTACCATTTCACTTTTCCCGATCTGGTAAACCAAATGATCATGGTTTGAAATTACCTATATAATGTACAAAGTATTACATAACATCATTGAACCACTAAGCCTTACATTTTTCATCATTTACATGTTATATGGTCTTTTCCATATGACCTAAAATTGGAATACACATTCATCCTAGTGACATTATGTTAAAATTTACAAAAACAACTTTAGCACATGATGTTAAAATTTAGCCTTATCCTCTACACCAAGCATAGGATTCTCTAGAAAACTAGAAAAATACTAGATTCCCCTCATCATATAATTTCCTAATTCTGGGAAAACATGTCCAAGGATTAATGCTTCCTTTTTTCCTTACCTCATGACACTAAACTACATGGTTAAATTCTCACTTATTCCATGTTAAAATGTGAGAACTACATGTTTCTCAATTACTTCCATTTTCAGGATACATATTGATTACCAGATATATGTATTGGGCCTAACCAAAATATTTAATTTTCATGTCATGTCACCTTTTTTTCTTAATTCATAATGTTAAACTACATGGATGATGTCCTCTACACATGACACAAAACTATATTATTTTCAATAACTACGCACAACTTGATTCTAATTCTAATGAGATTTATAGAGAAACCCATATCTGATATCCTGGTTCATCCTCCACAAAACCAAAATTCCTCTATCCATAATTATTATCACCCTTGTGTAATGGAATATACCTTTACCACTCTTTATTTATCACACTGAGAATTGCTCATGTGGGAATAAGAGTTTTGGTAAAGGATTCCCAATATTATTATGTACTATAAATTCACATAATGGTTACTCTGGTCTAGGTAATAATACATTAAAAGGAACACCATATGTCCTCACCACATGACACTAAAATTCCTGGTTTTTAAGAACTATGTGAGGCTTTATTCTCACTTTAACGATATACATATGGATGACCAGATCCTATATCTTAGTCAAGTTGCAAGATGGGAAATTTGACCACTCTCATATGTATGAGTTAGATCTATATAATATGATCCAATATGGGGTCTCACCCTATTCATTAGATATTATTCAAATAAAGAGTACATTATCCACAAAATAATTCAATCAGTATAGGGAATCTTTTCTAGAACAACATGTGGCTTGATTCTATCTCCAACAAGATACGTAATGATACCCAGGTCTTATGAACTTTTACAAACAAAATATAAAAACAAAATCCTCTTTTCCCACATATGGGTCAAACCTACATAGGAAAATCATTTTATCCCCATTATAGATAATTTTGATATGAAATGCTCCTCCCATATTTTGGTACTTTCCTCCCACAAACCAAACTCCATGTTTGGGAAAATTCAAATATCTATAATCTTTCCTTGACCATCATTACTAGAATGTATGATTCCAGAGGATACATTTATCTATCTATGATGTAATAAAAACTGGATTTATTTTCATAAGTCACCCACCAAAAGGGTCTATTGTCCAGAGGATTCCATTGTTGGAATATGTAGTAATACATCATATTTTTATTTTCATAATTCACCCATGAAAAGGGCCTATTAACAAGAGGTAAATTCATCCTCATGGGAGACCTCATATACCTCTGTAAGAACAAATGAAATTTTCATCCCATATCACTATTCAAATAAAAAAACCCATATATTAAAACTTAAAACCTCCCCCTTTATACCTTAAAATGAAATCACATTCTTGGATATATTACTATAAAGGGAAAATCATTGATCTTTCATCCAAAGATTAATGACCATAAACTTTATCCTCAACATCCTTACTGCAATACATTAAACTGTACAATTGATGTCTTGGTCACACAACATTAAAATGCACAATGCTTCAACCCCTATCAGGAAGCAGCCTTCTCCCTGATTTCAGTCATCTAATCGAATGTAACCTCCTTTAACCAATCCAAATTCATGTAGGGGTGGTTTAAGTTTCATGGAAAATTCCAAAAATGGTTCTTTATTCATTCTCAGACACATTCTCTTGACAAATCAAAATTTATGGTCTTTAGAAATATGTATCTTCACAAACTGCATGGACATCAATAATGAAATATCATATTCTTGAAGAAAACTTTTTTTGACTACGTAGTAATACATCTGAGTTGGATTTGCATATGTTTCCCACCAAAAGGGCCTGTTATCCAAATGATCGAATTGTTTGACTATACATTAATAACTCTTAGTTGGATTTTCATAATTCACCCACCAAAAGGTTTGGCCAACTAGAGGCACATTCTTTCCCAGGAGAGATCACTTATATCCCCATAATACCCAACGAAAACATCATACCAGAAAGCCATTTTGGAATATGGTCTATGGTATTTCCTTGTATGTTTTTCTCAAATAAATTTTTAGATATGAATGTCACAATATCATGACACAAAATTAACCTGTTCTGGCATCTGAAGAATATTAGAAACATTCTTTCCCATTAATCCCTACTTGGTTTGAAATTTCATAACTCATAGTAAAAGATGTTTGAACTAAAAAACAAGTTACATCACTACGTATTGCAAGACTCTAAACTACCCACAAAAAGAGGCAAAATACTTTCTAGGTTGAAAAAACACAAATGGTCTCACTAAGTAAAATTTGAGTCTGATCTTGTTAGACCTGCACTTCACATGGTGTTTGAAAAAAATAAAGTAATTAAAAGAAAGTGGCATAAAACTTGTCATCTTTAAAACCCATAGGGGGTGTCTGAAGAAAAACCCAAGTCTCACCTGCTAAGTTGTTTCCATTATGAATTATGGAAAAAATTAAGGTTATTAAACAAAAGGAACAATTTTTGTAGGGACATTTATATGACCCTAGTAATAATCATACAATTCTCACTATGTCAAAAAAACTTAGGCAAAAATTATATCATTTTCATAATTTTCTTTGTAATTTTAACACATCAGCATGGTAAAATTTAATAAAATGATTCATTTTCAATGTTATTATTATGATGAGGTTAGAAATATAGATATAGATAATCACGGAACAAAAAAAGTCCTTCTTTAGTCATGTTTTAAAAAGCATAGGAACTTCTACATGATAGAGTCCCTCTACCAATTTTTATAGGCATTATTTAATATAGGCCTTGAGTTATTAAACTGAATATCGATCATTTCCCACATCATGCCAAAAACCAGATATTTGTGTGGTCATAGCATATTCAATATGATGAAATTTATCCTTATCCACAGCCATAGAATCCTCAACTTGTTCTAAGTCCCTCTTTATGTTATGGTGGATTTGGACAATCTCTCAAAGTATGGAATTTAGTTCTTATTTATGGAGTACCATGAGAAGATATTTCTTACCTAGATGGAGATGATTCTCCTCCACCTCCTTGGCATGACTCATCTTCTCCTGGGATACAACACCCCTAAGATCTTCAAACTGGATTACTAGCCATGCCTCATCTTACTGTGACCATCGCACCTCTCCCCATTATCAGATGATTGACTTCATGGCATGGTGGATCATGTTGTAACAAAACCTTCCATACCAAAAAATATAGAAAACATGGTAAGAAGTTAGTGAAGTCATGATGAAATATCTTTAAGAGTCATCTCTAAAATTATCTTACAGATGTCTCTCCATACAAAGGGACACGAGGCACAAAAATAATCTTGTTCCTCCAATCCTGAATCAGAGATGCTTATAGAGGGGGATATGTACTCTAGAATTACCTCACTCCGAGAGGCTCCCTGATCATCTCCCTCTAAAAAATTTTCATTATCACCAACCACTGTTGGCTAAATTAGAACAAAATCCCCCAACTTTGGCTTGACTGCTGAAGTTGATGGAACTAGATAATATATGGAACCCCTCATTAACATCAAGGGGTCAATAGACATAAAAGGTATAGAAACAACAAGATCAGTTTTCAAAACTCACATGTTAGTGGAAATATAGTTAGAATTGCTAACTCTCTAACACCCCCAATCTCAATGTTTTGAGATGGTACCTCTTAACAAGGAGAATTATCTTGAGTTTTATTATAAAATGGGACAGAGGCCCCTTAGAGATCCCCCACTTAAGAAACTGTAGCTATTACACCCTTAGTAGTGGGATAAATATGAACGTTTAGGCCTTGTTTTTGAAATTTCATTGCAATGTTATTAATGGAAAAATATATACATGTCGAGCTCTAGTGTAAGACATCAAATAAAAATAGGATGACTATATTTGAAAATGAAAAAAAGAGAAAAATCACATCCATCAAACTCTCTACGAAAGTCCAAAAACCCCTCTAGAGATATGGGAAGATTAATTTATTTTATCCTATCCTCACATTCCATAACTCATTATACATTGCTACTAGTATTGCATAATCCTCACTAGTAGGGGTTTTTGAGACACCTGGACCAAGACCCAAATTGGATTCATCCTCAATTTTTCCTACTAACCTCTCAACAAGCATGTAATCTTAAAACCCTTCAAGGTTAGGATCAATACCAACACCTTAATCAGATAATCTAGAATCCCGGTAAACCCCATCAGAAATGGAGATAAGTCTAGTGGTGGTCATTTTATGGTCCTCCAGTGTATGTAGAAGATTTTAAATATCTCAAGGAAGAAAGTAGGTGACCAAACATGAAACCTTATAATGTACATATGACATTACCATGACCCTCTCCCCACACTACTATTACAGGGAAGGTGTGGCTTCATCTCTTGGAACTTCACATGTTAAAGGTATGAATTCATTGACACAATTTTGTGCCTCATTTATAACATCCCCCTCAAACCTCAATGGATTGGTACTAGACCCCTTGAGGGAGGGGAGTGTTGAAGATCCTAAAAAAAGAATTAACGCTTAAAATTTTTTGTTGGTGGATTCATAAGATTATATTTATATTGAAAATACTTACTACGGTGCATACAATGGACCAACTTCTTTTCCATCTTTCATTTATTCTACCGAGATAGTGAGAGGACAATATCAGTCCTCTTAGTTACTAATACATGAGGTGGTAGTCAATAAGAACCTCCCACAATATCCTCCACCACCATCCTTTGACCTGCATATAGTTCTGGGGATTTGGGAGACTCATCCACCACTCTGATGGGGTGCCTATCAGCCCATATTTAAGTGAATCAAGCACCACCTTCGGTGCCACTTCTTATACCAGATGAAAAATAAATCCACTCAAAATTAATGATGGTGCATTAAGGAATAAAATGATAATTTTAAGAAAAAGATACATATCCCTTATTGATAAATTCATCCCATTCGTCATCTGATAGGCTATATATTCCTTTAGCTACAACTCAGGACATCATGTTAGATACCCGCTTTATTGTTGGGATCTGATAATCAGTTGAGAATATTATCATCTCCAGCTCCCAAATATATTAATCCACCTCAATAAACTTTCTTTTAGGGTGAAGGTCAAAGGGTGATCAGATATCCCCAATATTTGGGATTCATATACCAGCTTGTAGAAACACCCATATATCTCCAATGTAATGGATCACACCATAACAAAAATGGATTATCGAAGGATTCACATACTCTGATGCTAATGTGGTTGGTCGAGAAGAAGAACCAACATCCTTTGAATTTGAATCTATTTTAGTTATCTCTACTCTAACAGGATACTGAAGTGATGGCGTTTGGGTCTCCTCTGAACGATGATGAACAGATTGCCTTAGCCCCAAATATTTGGTCTTTTTATCACAAAACTTTTCCGTGACTCGTGCAGGTGACCACTTTTAAGGCTTTAGAACATTAGAATCATCACCCTCTACCCGAAACTTTATAATAATGGTTCCACACATAGATGTCATCATTGAATTGACCCAATGTATTCTTGGTTTCAATTCCCCCTTGGTGTAGGAAGTGATCGAAGCACTGACATACCCAGACTCTAGCCCGATTGATGCACCTAGTGAAGGTAGTTTGAGTGATTATTGGGATACCTACAAATCCAAGATAACCTAACAATTAAGAACCACCATCAGATTCTTATCATACCAAATGTTCATGGGGGAGATAAATTTGAATGTTATAGAAATTTAAAATCATATAAAAATAAATATATATCATTTTACTCACATATAATCTTGATGTCAATGCAGACCGCTGGTATGATATCTTTGAATGCAATCATGCATAAAATTATATCATAACCATATTGTCCATTTTAAATGAATGTCCCAGTAGGTGGGTCACTATATAGGAAGAAATTTAACTCTCATAGTGTGTTCCTGTTTTTTAGGGCTTTATCATGCTTCAATGATAAAGGCTGGATACATAAAACAACTTGAAAAAATCAGTGAAAATAGACTTCAAGAACATAAAATCCCCTCAACATGGTATAAGTGATGAATTGTGCTACATTCCAAACCTAAAAAACTTGAAAAAACCATTAAATTTGGTATGGGGCCTTCCCAATGTACACATACAGTAAAAATCATTATATTATCACTAAAAAATAGGTATCTAACACTATGTTGGTCCCTTTTTCAAATTTGGCCACTATCATGAATGTACCTTTACTTACACTACTATTAGATTCAAATATCGACTGTAGGTAGGTTACCAACCACATCACAAGAGAGTCAGCTAGATGAGTTCTCATAGGAAACTTAGACCTGATATTATAGCCCAACTAGTTATACTATCCTTGTTCTAATGTAGGGAAAAATTTTCTAGGGATGCATCCGTTCTCTAATAAAGGACACCCCATTGGGAAATGGAAGGTAGTAACTTCTCCATGGGGCTCCAAGAAGACCTTAATGTTGGATTATAAATGTATATATCCCCTCAACTGGGGGTCCTTCTTCTACACCTTATAATCCAACATAAATAGCTTGTGGTCCAAATCCGATGTCCAGTCAATATCATCCCATGTCATCTTTGGTGAAATAAACAGATCATACATATCCTTGATGATAAGAGCTCCTAAGATTTTGTAAATATCCCATAGTTTGATGAATACTACTTTATGTATCATTTGGAAGGTTTTTTTCTAAGGTCTCTAGTAGATCAATAGCTCATGGATAATATCCAAGTTCTTGTAGACATATGTTTGTTCCACCTAAGCTACCTCATAAATGCTGACATTCCACATCTCCATTTTGAATTTTGAATAGGTATGGAATACCTAATACACCCACATCCATTATATTATAAATCCTCCTCTATACTATAAATTCCAATCCTCCTTCAAACCTTGTGATTGGAATGTCTTCGACACACATAATACTTACAAATAATAGTGGGGTTTTGATTCTAGGGTGTGAGGCTTTAGATCTGGAGCAGATGGGCTATGGTGCATGACACTTGTAGTGGGAACTATTCATTTCTTGAAAAATTTACCTTATTAGAAGATTTTTGTGATGGGGTAGTTGGTATATTCCATGAACTAGTACATTGGAAAGTAACTTTGGATCTTCAGGATAAATATGTCTCTCTGATGCCTATTCCCATAGAGTTCCAGATAATCACCTCACGAGAACTCGTGCTGATACTTCTTCATGTGATTTTCTATTTTTTTAATTATAGTGTCACATGTGTCATAGTAAACAGGTCCAATGGGTTTTTAGAATCTCTGAGACACATGTAGGGGCTTGTTTGTGGGAATCTGTATGAGTATCCATTGGAAACCAGTAAAAATAAATCAAGATCTTCGTCAATTTTTTTGAAAATTCTAAACTTTTGGAAATGGAAAGGCCTCATATAGGCCCCTTGAACAGATGAATCATATAGGCCCGTTTACCATGTTACTTTCATAGTATGATCGACCACGTTCCTCACAAAGGGCACTTGATGATGTTATCCAAGACGGACTGATCACTCAAGTGGCTATACCATGTCATCTCATGAGGAAATTCTTTGGATGGTAGTACAGAGGAATCACGTAATAGGAGTAGAGGAAATACATGAACATTGAAATTAATTCGCTATCAGTCAACCATATTTATAGACTCATATGATCTACATGTCCTACCTCTGTGTACACCCTGTGAGGATACCCTCTATGGCCATACAAATATCTTCATTCCTTTAGCTCAGCATCAGTCCCTCTACTTATAATTAGATTTAATCCTTTGGGGGGGGGGGGGGGTTGAGACTACCTTTTGTCACATAGGGATTAAAAAATATAATATAAATTACCTAAAATAAATAAAGGAGTGTGTATCACCAAGGAGAATTTTAGAGACCCAAATCTTGATGTACATAGAAATTACATTACTTTTGCGGAATACTTAGTACATAACAAAAACAGACACACAAGGACCGTAATAGTTTAGTGTCTTTGGAAACTTGGAATGTAATCATCTAATCGTGGTGAAAGATCTTCAACATATCCCATAAAGATCTTCCCATTTTTGTTTCCTTACCTAAAATCTTTCTTTTAATCCTGGGGGAAAAGAAAACATAAAAAGGGTGAGCTCAAATGCTCAGTAAGGGTAAGCATTGATAAAATAAAACATACCATATATATTTGAACTTAAAAAAACATGAACATTAAAAATCTTGAGCAACGACATAAAAAATGGAAGTACATAAGGCATAGATCATAATGTAACATAAATCATGATAAAATAAAATGGGAATAAAACATGTAATTGTGGAAACCATTAAGCACATGACATGATTTCCATAGTAGCCAAGGCATTGCTGCCAAGACCATCTTAGTGGACAAAGTCCCTTTATGAATCAAGTTCACTCCTCGTTTCAGTCCTATTTTACTGAACCGGTTTAACCTGCCGTTCCAGCCATATCTATCTCATGAGATATAAATCTTTACCCAATGCATTGGAGGGAGATATAGGTCCCACCCATCTCATAATGAAATCATTCTTACTTATGCCACAACATAAACATAAATCATTCATCATAACCCAAAGAATAAAATGGGTTTCATAAATATCATTCCATCATCACATAATCCATATAAAAGAAATGGATATAATTTCATAATAAGAAAAGTGAAACAATGTAAATCATAGAGAAATTATACTTGAAACATACACATATGAAATAAAGTCATCTTAGATTGAAAAATGGTTTTGATAAAACACATTAAATGAATTCTTGAGGGAAATATCCTTTCTTCTTCAAAATTATTTTCTTTTCACAAAAAATCATGCAATTTTAAAAGAAGGATATTTTGTTGAAAATAGTCATGAAATATGTTTGAGTAAGCTTCATGAAAATAAGTATTTATAAAACCGTAAAAATCTGTTCGTGCCGTATAAGTTAAAAAAACATTCTTCTCGTACTTTTGTCGGAAAAGTGAAAAAAAGTACCTCGTAACGTAAAAAAAAGAATGATTCCTTACATACCATGTAGTAAAAGTAAAAAATGGGTAAAAAGGACCTTAAAAATACATGAAATCATTTTTAGGAAACATGGACATGGATGAGAACAATAACCCCAATAAATACTTACGAATAAACAATCTCGGATAAGAATGAGATTGGAATAATTATCCCTTACCTTAGGTCCAATTTGCTTCGTAAGTGTCCGGAACTCCTGTATAATGATTTAAATAATGTTATTGAATTATTACAGAATCATATTCATTGTTATTATATCATATATGGTTCACTTATGACTTTATATTACCCGTTCTTTTGTAAATTCCATGTTAAAGAGCGTTTTGGGTAAAATCGTTTCGTTTGTCGTCCGTGTTTTGACTTGTAATTATTCATATGATTACATAGGTCATGATTAATTACATCCAGAATGTAAAACATGATTTATATATAATATATATTCAGAATATAAATATATATAATAGATCGATAAATTGAAATAAATACACCGTTCATGGAGACGGTAGGCCGTACGTACGCATGAACGTTGTTTTCGTTTCCTCATTGAATTGAATGGAATTAATTGGATGACATACATATATATATACATAAATACAGTATCATTATTATGTCATATATTTCATGATTACTTTTTATATATACTTTATAATCATTTATGAATGGTTAATCATTGAGAATGAATCTCATCGCGTCGTGGAGACGGTATTCCGTATGTACGCACGAGCGATGATATCGTTTCCATGATCGTGGAATTTTATTGGAGTGTATGTATACTATTAAAGAATCAATATCAATTTATAATAATCATATATAGTTATTATTTACACCATTATACCCATCCAAGTAATGTGGTGGTGGAAAATAGATTACACCACAGCGTGGAGACGGTATTCCGTACGTACGCACGCGCGGTGATTTCTTTTTCTATAGGATGGATAGATGGTGAAATAGGGTTGTTTAATACATATAATAACATATCAGTATATGAATGATACTGATGTTATTACTTAATAATGAAACAACCTAAGAATAATAAGTGGAAGAAGAAATAAAGTTGAAAGAATCGGTGACGGACATTACCTCTTCTTTGAAGCACCTCTTTGAGACCTCCTCTTAGGGCACTAAAATTGGTCTTTGAAGAAGACCTGGACCTATAGGATGTTTCTAGGGAATTGGGGAAGTGAAATGGGCAGGGTTTGGCCGATCTTGAAGGCTCAAATTGGTGAGAGGAGGAGAGGGAGGAGGTGCCCTTTTATAAGGGAGGAGAGGGGCACCTTTGGAATTCTTAAAAATATTAATTTATAATAAATCTAACCCCACTTAAAAACCTCCAAAAATGACTCATATCCGAAGATTAGATGGGATAGGGTTGTAATATCATCAACCAATCAAATTTAGACATGTTAGGAATTTATTTTAAACATTATCAACATGATTTATCCTTATTTAATCAATTTAATTTTATTTATTATAATAATATTCTAAATTTTAAATTATAACAAAAAATTACTTATTTGTTGTGAATTGTCCATAATTGGATACGTTATAACATTTTATACCATATAAATTTAGATTTATAATTTTTAAATATTTTTGTGATTTTTAAACAATTTTATAATATGTTATTGTTATATAATAACAATAGTGTCAATTTTGACACTATTCATTTATTTGAATTTAAATAAAATATATACAGAAGATATGTTCAAAATAAAATCTTTAATAGATTAATAAAAGGTCATATGTATCTATAAAATTATTGGAGCACATTAAATAGTTCATATTATAGTTATTTTATTATTTTTAAAAACCATTTATTTGGTTTATCTCTTTATAAAATAATTACTACCACATTTTTGTATAATTATTTAATATACTTATTTGTTGCATAAAAATTAAAAATAAAATCCTATGATGAAGATAAATCTATTACCTTTCACAATAATACTTTTACACGAGTTTATCAGCTTAAAATCACAATATTTAAATTGTTATATTTATTAAATTATGAAGGTGACAACTTTGGAATCATTTAAAATAAAATAATATAAGTGTCATAATTGCCTTAATAAGGATCGAAATGGTCAAAAATTCGGACAGTGGATGATTAGGGTTTATATATACACTAATAATAATTTTTGTTCAGATTTTGGGTCTTTTGATATGTATTAGTATTTCAATAAAAACTATATTATTTATTTTTCACTAAATAAATAATTTCTGCATCATTAATGTATCACTATTAATGACAACTATTTAATCCCAAAAAATTATAAATAAATTATCATGATCTAGATAATTTTATTATATTTCGGGAGACTATTCATGTTCGAAGTTTTATGATGTTTATCACTAACTTAAAATTATTATACTTTTAAGATTTAAGAGAGTGACATGTTGTCACTTCCTTTGGTTTTAATAATAATTAAACTATTTTTATGGTCAAAAGTCCATAAAATGAATCTAATCCGACCCTTAGGTGATATGGGTATACGTTTAGCCATCCAATAGAATTTTGGCATGTGTTAGGGTAATTTTATAATATTATATTTACCCTTAATTACCCGATTTACCTTTAACTATGGTAAATAAAATTTACCGTAGTTACTATTCATAATTCCCAAAAATAAAAAGTAGCCTATTAACATAATTTGGACCCACTGATTCCAAATATGGAATCCATTTTTTTAAATTCAATACACAGAAGTTGCAGAAATTAAATTAAAATTAATCCCATTGTCGAATGAAAACGGGTTTTTGTTTAAAACATTGCAAAAGATTGAATTGATTTAACCTACGAATTCAACGTAAAATCAATGCTAATGACATGAATTATATTAAATGGTAAAAAAATAATCTATTTATACTTTAAAACCACTCAATATTATAATTTAACCATATAAATTATTACGATGAAAAAAGTCATTTTTAATTAAAATATAACGTGTTTTTACTATTCAGTAAAATATGAATGTTATCCGAAAAATATCAAAACTTTATCCAATATAAGATTTTATATCCTGATTCAAAAGAAGAATTTTATTTTGTCAAATTGATCTTATAAACATGTCAACAACTAGATTTAAAGTGGGTGCACCATCAAAAGTCGGCAAAACTGCATTTTTTGAAAAATACATATTTTACCTAAAAATTTATTTTGTTCTTATACCATGTTCTAGAAAATGTTAAAGATGAATAATAATGTTATAAAATTCAAAATTTAGTTAATAATATTCCTAACGTCTAGTTCATAATAATATTATAATAATATATCTTTGTTTAGTAAAACCCGGTATTGCGTACAACACACGCTATCGAGGAAGGTCGCGATTGCGTGTAATGCAAGACAAGTCAGGGTTGCGTGTTGTGAAAGACTCCTTTATTATTTCGTATAATAGAATAAAAACATATTTCATTTATACATTTAATATATATATATATATATACCCTCAATGTTGCGTAGAATGACTATTATAAAACGAACATGAAATTATGTGTAACACAATCTAAGAATAGTGTTGTGTATACTTCAAGCTAATACAGTGTGGCATATAGCACAAGATAATCTTGTTGTGGCATAAAAAACATGACATAAAATAAATTAAATAGAATACTTATCATAAAATATCGGGTTGTTACATTCTACCCCCCTTAAAATGAATTTCGCCCTCGAAATTCGTCGGGGTTATAAATAATTTACTATTCATAGAATCCCACATCGTAAAAAGGAATACTGAAACTTAATTTTAAAAACTAAAGTATGAAACATAATGATTACCCAAAGTAACTCATCACTGGGTTTCCATATAGGAGAACATAGGTGAAAATATGGATATGGAAGAAAAATCTAACCATCAAGTTCTGATGGAGAGTGGTAGAGAACATGGCTATGAAAAAGCCATCAATCACAAAGCCAAAAATTTGTGATGATCTAAGGTACTATCTGATTCATCGGATATAAGAGCACTGGACAACATTTTTGGTTTTCAATATCATTTCCCTAAAGTTTAAAATTTTGAATTTGAAGAAATACTTTCTTGATTTTGGTACAATCTCACTGTTGTTCGTGCTTTGAACAATTTCCACTTCATCTCTTAAAGAAATGATGTTGAATTTGTTATTAGTGAAGTGTCAACAGATCATGTGATAGAATGATGGGTCATTCCATCTGTTTCAAACAAAAGGTTAGAAACAGTTATAAAATATACATAAGTCCATCTATGGTGAGATTAATCATATATGGTTCCTAAAATGGACTTATACTTCATATATAATACTTCTTAATATAATAAAACTAGTTTCTACTAAACAGTGACCTATTGTAGGCCAGTGGTAGGAGATAAAGGCTAGTCGCACTTCAGTTGTGGGTTCGATTCCCACAGCATTTTCCGACGCGATGGGTTGTCGCCCGTCCTGCTAGTTTTCCTTTTTCTAAAAATACATTACTATAACATCCCATCAATAATATCGAAAAAAAACTTCTATCCTTAAACAATACTATCTTATTTCCAACATAATCCATTCCAATATTTATCTAAAATACTTCGGTCCAAGCTCATTGTATAAAGAAAACGATTACTTGAAATGCCATCAACCAACCATAATTTATCCCCCATTATCTTATTGGTCACATTCCAAACATTCTAAGGCCTTAATCATGTATTCTCTTGAAAAAAAAGAATACCCATTGAACCTTAGTGAAAACATGAATGCTGTCAAAAGTTAACTCTTTCCACATTCCAAAATCACAAAAATTATATATACTCAAACCATGATAGGACCTTCTCCTTATATCAGTCATGAGCTCATGAATACTATCAAACATTTAATTTTCTCTTTATCCCTTCATTATGAACATATCATCTAATTTCCAAAAATATCTGAATAAACTTTCACGGTCACTGGTACCATTCATCATATACTTTCAAAACTTAAGGAAAGACAACAGTGTAACAATCCTTAGATGTCTCTTTATTCCATAGTACCATGAGATTACTTATACAACATTACACTTGATAAACATGTAATCATTCCACTAACTTCTTAAACCATTGACCGAGCTTCAACAATTCTTTCATCTCACATATCATTTGTAGTCTCATCATCATCATCAACATAAATACTACACATACGACCGTAATGATTCTCTTCATGAGACTTCCCTATAGGTAATTGGTTTGCATAATGCCCGTACATTCCACATTTAAAACATTTAACCATTTTTGATGTCGTAGCAATACCATTATCCTCATCCATGGTGTTAACTGACCCTTTTCCTTTGCACTTACTGGCTTTGTGTCCTTCTTTTCCACACCATAAGCATCTTCCAGTTCCCTTGAAACATTCTCCTGGATGCCTCTTCCCACATGATTTACATAGGTGAAATTGAACTTTCTTTCCTCTATGATCATCATGAAACTCCATCTTTCTCTTATTAGTCGAGTCAGGAAACTTACCAAATTTGAGTTTATTGATCATATTATGAGATTTCGGATTCGGCATAATAATGATGGTTGGACTTCCAAATCCCATTTCATTTGGTTTCTCATGAAGAATATCATTCCATTGTCCATAATATCCTCCGTTATCATGAATCATCTTGTTTCCAGCCATTTTCTAAAACACAAAAAGAATAGTGTTAGAGGAAAAAATCATAATAAAGGGGGAGTAAATTCAATATCTAACATCTTAGGTTAAATTATAAGGTCTTTACCATAGTTCTAGGACTATATCCTATACTTATACTTATCCTTAGGTACATCCCTAGACATACCTTAGAAATATCTCTAGGGATCTCACTAACGTTTTTGCATCCTAGTTTCCAAAGGTTGACAAAACCTTTCCTCTGATACCAACTGTAGAGACCCAAAGCTTGACGTACATAGAAATTATATTAATTTTGTGGAATACTGAGTACATAAAAAAAACAGACACACAAGGACCGTAATAGTTTAGTGTCTTGGGAAACTTGGAACGTAATCTTCTAATCGTGGTGAAAGATCTTCAACATCTCCCATAAAGATCTTCCCATTTTTGTTTCCTTACCTAAAATCTTTCTTTTAATCCTGGGGGAAAATAAAACATAAAAAGGGTGAGCTCAAATGCTTAATAAGGGTAAGCATGGATAAAATAAAACATACCATATATATTTGAACTTAAAAAAACATGAACATTAAAAATCTTGATCAACGACATAAAACATGAAAGTACATAAGGTATAGATAATAATGGAACATAAATCATGATAAAATATCATGGGAATAAAATATGTAATTGTGGCAACCATTAATCACATGATATGATTTCCATAGTAGCCAAGGCATTGCTGCCAAGACCATCTTAGTGGACAAAGTCCCTTTCTGAATCGAGTTCACTCCTCGTTTCAGTCCTGTTTTACTGAACCGGTTTAACCTGCCGTTCCAGCCATTTCTATCTCATGAGATATAAATCTTTACCCAATGCATTGGAGGGAGATATAGGTCCCACCCATCTCATAATGAAATAATTCTTACTTGTGCCACAACATAAACATAAATCCTTCATCATAACCCAAAGAATAAAATGGGTTTCATAAATATCATTCCATCATCACATAATCCATATAAAAGAAATGGATATAATTTCATAATAGGAAAAGTGAAACCATGTAAATCATAAATAAATTATACTTGAAACATACACATATGAAATAAAGTCATCTTATATGGAAAAATGGTTTTGATAAAACACTTGAAATGAATTCCTGAGGGAAATATCCTTTCTTCTTCAAAATTAATTTCTTTTCACAAAACATCATGCAATTTTAAAAGAAGGATATTTTTTTGAAAATAGTCATGAAATATTTTTGAGGAAGTTTCATGAAAATAAGTCTTTATAAAACTGTAAAAATATGTTCGTGCCGTATAAGCTAAAAAAACATTCTTCTCGTACTTTTGTCGGAAAAGTAAAAAAAAATTAACTCGTAACGTAAACAAAAGAATGATTCCTTACATACCATGTAGTAAATTTCAATAATGGGTAAAAATTACATTAAACATATATGAAACAATTTTTAGGAAACATGGACATGGATGAGAACAATAACCCCAGTAAATACTTACGAATAAACAATCTCGGATAAGAATGATATTGGAATAATTATCCCTTACCTTAGGTCCGATTTGCTTCGTAAGTGTCCGAACCTCCTGTATAATGATTTAAATAATGTTATTGACTTATTAAAGAATCATATTCATTTTTATGATATCATATATGGTTCAATTATGTCTTTATATTACCCGTTCTTTTGTAAATTCCATGTTAAAGAGCGTTTTGGGTAAAATCGTTTCATTTGTCGTTCGTGTTTTAACTTGTAATTATTCATATGATTACTCAGATCATGATTACTTACATCCAGAATGTAAAACATAATTTATATATAATATAAATTCATAATATACATATATATAATAGATCGATAAATGGAAAGAAATACATCGTTCATGGAGACGGTAGGCCGTACGTACGCATGAACGTTGTTTTCGTTTCCTCATTGAATTGAATGGAATTAATTGGATGAAATACATATATATATATACATAAATATAGTATCATTATTATGTCATATATTTAATGATTACTTATTATATATACTTTATAATCATTTATGAATTGTTAATCATTGAGAATGAATCTCATCGCGTCGTGGTGACGGTATTCCGTACGTACGCACGAGTGATGATATCGTTCCCATGATTGTGGAATTTTATTGGAGTGTATGTATACTATTAAAGAATAAATATCACTTTATAATAATCATATATAGTTATTATTTACACCATTATACCCATCCAAGTAAGGTGGTGGTGGAAAATAGATTACACCACGGCGTGGAGATGGTATTTCGTACGTACGCACGCGTGGTGATTTCTTTTTCCGTAGGATGGATAGATGGTGAAATAGGGTTTTTTCATAAATATAATAACATATCAGTATATTAGTGATACTGATGTTATTACTTCATAATGAAACAACCTAAGAAGAAGAAGTGGAAGAAGAAATAAAGTTGAAAGAATCGGTAACAGACATTACCTCTTCTTTGAAGCGCCTCTTTGAGACCTCCTCTTAGGGCACTAAAATTGGTCTTTGAAGAAGACAAGGACCTCTAGGATGTTTATAGGGATGTTGGGAAGTGAAATGGGCAGGGGTTGGCCGAGCTTGAAGGATCAAATTGGTGTGAGGAGGAGAGGGAGGAGGTTCTCTTTTATAAGGGAGGAGAGGGGCACCTTTGGAATTCTTAAAAATATTAATTTATAATAAATATAAACCGACTTTAAAACCTCCAAAAATGACTCATATCAGAATATTAGATGGGATAGGGTTGTAATCGAATCAACCAATCAAATTTAGATATGTTAGGAATTTATTTTAAGCATTATTAACTTTATTTATCCTTATTTAATCAATTTAATTTTATTTATGGTAATAACATTTTACTTTTAAATTATAGAAAAAAATTAGTTATTTGTTGTGAATTTTCCATAATTGGATACTTTATAATATTTTCGACCATATAAATTTAAATTTATAATTTTTAAATATTTTTTTGATTTTTAAACAATTTTATAATATGTTATTTTTATAAAATAACAATAGTGTCAATTTTGACACTATTCATTTATTTGAATTTAAATAAAATATATACAAAAGATATGTTCAAACTAAAAGCTTTAATAGATTCATAAAAGGTCATATGTATCTAGAAAATTAGTGGAACACATTAAATAGTTCATATAATAGTTATTTTATTATTTTTAAAAACCATTTATTTGGTTTATCTCTTTATAAAATTATTACTACAACATTTTTGTATAATTATTTAATATAATTATTTGTTGCATAAAAATTAAAAATAAAATCCTATGATGAAGATATATCTATTACAGTTCACAATAATACTTTTACTCGAATTTATCATATTAAAATAACAATATTTAAATTGTTATATTTATTAAATTATGAAGGTGACAACTTTGGCATCATTTAAAATAAAATAATATAAGTGTCATAATTTCCTTAATAAGGATCCAAATGGTAAAAAATTAGGCCAGTGGATGATTACGGTTTATATATACACTAATAATAAGTTTTGTGCAGATTTTTGGTCCTTTTGATATGTATTATTATTTCAATAAAAACTATATTATTGATTTTTCACTAAATAAATAATTTCTGCATCATTAATGTATCACTATTAATGACAATTATTTAATCCCAAAAAATTCTAAATAAATTATCATGATGTAGATAATTTTATTATCTTTCTGGATACTATTCATGTTCTAAGTTGTATGATGTTTATCACTAAATGAAAATTATTATACTTATAAGATTTAAGAGAGTGACATGTTGTCACTTTCTTTGGTTTTAATAATAATTAAATTATTTTCATGGTCAAAAGTCCATAGATTGAATCTAATCCGACCCTTAGGTGATATGGGTATACTTTTAGCCATCCAATAGAATTTTGGCACATGTTAGGGTAATTTTATAATATTATATTTACCCTTAATTACCCGATTTACCTTTAACTATGGTAAATAAAATTTACCGTAGTTACTATTCATAATTCCCAAAAATAAAAAGTAGCCTATTAAAATAATTTGGAACCACTAATTCCAAATATGGAATCCATTTTTTTAAATTCAATACACAGAATTTGCAGAAATCATATTAAAGTTAATCACGTTGTCGAATGAAAACGGGTTTTTGTTTAAAACATTGTAAAAGATTGAATTGATTTAACCTACGAATTCAATGTAAAATCAATGCTAATGACATACATTATATTAAATGGTAAAAATATATTCTATTTATACTTTAAAACCACTAAATATTATAATTTAACCACATAAATTATTACGATGAAAAAATTTGTTTTTATTTAAAATATAACGTGTTTTTACTATTCATTAAAATATGAAAGTTATCAGAAAATATCAAAACTTTATCCAATGTAAATTTTTATATCCTAATTCAAAATAAGAATTTTATTTTGTCAAATTGAACTTATAAACATGTCCACAACTAGATTTAAAGTTGGTGCTTCATCAAAAGTCGGCAAAACTACATTTTTTGAAAAATACATATTTTACCCGAAAAATTTATTTTGTTCTTAAACCATGTTCTAGAAAATGTTTAAGATGAATAATAATGTTATAGGGATCTCCCCATATCAGTAATGAGGTCTAGGTCCTTTCCCTTCCCTTACAGTATTTAAGACCAGGGACCTCTTATTTCAGACAGGGATGGAAGGATCATACTTTCTTTTCCATTTGATGGGGATTGATGACTTATCGTCCTCACTCCTATTGAGATAGAAACAGGGAATCCATTCATGAGTAATCCCCAATAATTTATTATAGTCCTTATCTAGGTAGGTAGTTATATGTAGCAATCCTAATTAATAAAATGTGAGATTAAAAGGGCACATCAGACCACTTTATTTTTCTATGGTAGACCCTACCTATTCCACCAGTGAAAGAAGGATTGTGATGTTTGCCAGATCTTCGGATTCCACTTGTTTCTCACATCCAATCATGAATAACAAGGTATTAAATGTTGTTTAATATCATTAAATATTCATGATTATATTCATGTATTGATAGATATTTTTTTTCCTGAATCATCCTCTCATAATCCTTCATAGGGACTCTATAGGCGTGAGTCCTTAAAGCCTTGTATCCAACCACTAGGGAATCCTCCTATATAGTGTGAGACCCAAAATAATTCCTTTATCTTAAAAGTTACAATATTACTTATGAGAAAAACCTTTAGAGTACCTCTATAGGTGTGGGTCCTCAACCCTTACCAAACTATGTGGGTTTTTATTCCCATTCAGATGGGATATATAAGAAGACTCCTTGTTGTCCAAACGTAACACCCCAAAATCAGCCATATTATATTTGGTCCATATTCCTAGTAGGTTCTTATCTATACTAGTATCCCACATCCCTTCTAGGTTCCTTGGGCTTCTTCAGTGTAAGTCCCACACCATACATTGATAACACTCATTTTTCCTAGATGTCCTTGCCGCATGATGTTAAACTGCGTGGTTTGGTCCTCATCACATGACCTTAAAAGGCTTGATGTGTCCCATTATGTGGCACTAAAATATGTGGGTTATAATTCCTTTCACATGAAAAAATAGGAATAGAATTTCATGAGGATGATTCTGATAGCAAAACTACCCCCATCTCATTGGACGACGATAAATTTGGAGCCCACCACTATATAGCTTAAATCCTGCATCATGACAATAAATGACAAAATAATCTATAATCCATCCATAAAAGTGTAATATTAATGGAGAAACTCAGATACATATATATGTATCCTTCGATGAAGAACCTCAAAAACATACAAATTATTATAGGGTTCCTACATTCTAACAATTGACTGGTTAAACAAGGTAGACCCATGTTATACCTGGAAATTAATGAAGGATTTCAAACATGTATTAAATCATTAAGAGATTCCCAGTGTATTAAATAATTCCCACCAAAAGGATGTGATGATACTGACCTCCCATCCACATGAACAATGAGAGTCCCTAAGCATTATTGGACCATTTCCCAATAAATTCCTTCTTTTTGAAAGTAGGTTCATGAAATACTCTGAATGAGGGAACCATTGGGTGTTTCCGGATCCACGAAGAGAACCCATTGGAAGATGTTTGAAAATGGTGGATTGAAAATGAATTATTTTTCAAACATTCAATCCCCACAATCATACCATAAAAAAACACATCAAACATTTTCATCAGAAGTAGAGATATATACACCCAATTCTTTCTCAACTTCACTTATAAAAATTATGAACAAATCTATAGAATATGATTTAAGTTTCATGAAAATTACATTGATAATCATAAGAAAATAATAATAATAAGTAATAAATTAAAAATCATCCTTTTTTGGTTAATGTCTCATTATCCCACATATATCGGAATGTACTATATCAAGTGGTTTGGTGGAATAAATTTTTATATAGTAAATATATTTTGACATATTGGTAATAAAAGTGAAAATAAGTTGTTGCTATTACTATATTTACTTTCATACTTGGTGTGAAAGTAAAATAATATTTCATTTTTTGTTATGGTAAATATATTTTGACAAATTTCATTGAATTGGGATTATACTTTTCTAGTCATGATGTCCAAGTATTCATAGCCACAACTTATTTTCATCCTCATTACTAAAATAGAAATAATTACTAAGATCTCCAATTTAGAGTAGATTATCATATGTTCTTTCTCCCTTATTGAAAACTATTACATCATTAAAAAATTGGATAATACATGAATCTTTCATAAAGATAACTTACTTACCATAATAACATATTTAGATAACACTTATTAGTTTGTGTTTGAGTTTATCTCTATATAAAAATTCATTTGATTTTAATTTTTGAACATTAATTTTAGTTGTACCAATATATCTTATTTTTAAGGAAGTATCATTGCCAAAGGTAAATTATCCTCACTCAATGTATTCAATGTTTTAATGACTTTCATATAACTGATCATATCTAAGGAATAATTGCTATCAAATATCTATGTTTTATTCCCTTTTCTTTCCATAAGAAGAGTATCAATAATAAAATACCTTTTTTAAATATTTATTTTCTACACTTCCTTTTCATTTACAGTACAGGTAAATTTCCCAATATGTGTTGTTATGTAATCTTTAGCATAATGATATGTTTAGTCACACCTACCAATTTTCTCCAAGAAGTAAAATTGATTTTTCTTTGAGGAGTTTTATCTTATAATGAAATTTCTTCTGTATCTTCTTTTAACTTAAAAAAGTTACATCCTTTTCTTTTATTATTTCCCCCAATCAGTTATTACTTACTGACAATGACATAAATACACTTCCAATAATTATATTCATTATGACTGAATATCCCAAAATTCCATAAATATTCATTGAACCATGATCTTATAAAGAAGTATGGTTTGTCCTTATGATAATTTTGTTGTGATTCAATAAATGTTACAATATATATTTTCCCATGGTGTAGGGAATCAATGTTCCAGATGTTATTTTTAACTTTTATTATTGTGAAATATTTCTCACATCCTTTCTCATACCCATAATTCCCATTATTGGTTCTAAAATTTCATGTTTAGTAAAATTAGATGAACTTTTAAATTTAGTTGATGTAGATTTAACATTATTTTTTTGGATGAGTTCTTTAAAAAAATTCACATTTTTTATCTTTAAGATCCAATGATTTATTGAAATTATCATTCATATTATTCAAATTATTTTAAACCTCAAGAAAAATTTATTTTAAATTATATAACTTTTCCTCATTTTCATTTAGTTTTTCATCTATGGTTTTTACAATTTTCCCATATCTCACAAGTTTCATCTTGGGGATTTAAATTTACTATATATATAGATGTTATATTTTGGGGAATTATTATTTTTATTCATTATTCTATTCAATTTACTTATTCAATACTATTGACCCATTATTGAGTTTCATGTTTTCTCAAGAAACTCCTCATGTTCTGATTTCAATAAATATTCTATATAAGTTTCTTCTCATTATTCTTATTCACTACTTGAAGTATCTTCCTTTATTTTAATATGAGCATTGAATGTTATAAAATTATCTATAACTTAATATTTTGAAAAAATAATTTCATTATGTTTATAATCTTCCTTTTTACTAAACATATTTATTTTTTTCCTTCCAATGTTCCGGTTCTTACTTTTGGAAGAGTGTTTAACTTAGAATTTTTACCCTACTTTTCATATTTTTTTTATAATTAACAATATCATATTTTCTGTCTTTCTTATTTATAACTTTTATTGAAATATGTATGATTACCCCACATGAAAAACATTTGAGTTAGAGTTTCCCTTTTTTACTTTGCTTTTCATTTCTAGAAATTCCTTGAGATATGGAACATAATCCACTTATTTGATATATTATAATCATCCTTATCTTCTGATTCACTATAGAAAATTACCCAATATTTTGGTTTATAGGTTTTAAAATTCGTTCTAGATTCAAAATAAACCTCCCCCTTAATCTTATTTTTGAGTGATGGAGATCTCCTCATTGTATAAACAACAAGCATGTTATGTATTTCCTCAAGAGATAAATTATATTTATCATCTAATATAGAGACATTAAGATAAAAAATATTCAGAAAGTTACTCATCTAATTTTTAGAAATAGTTAAATCTTCCATGTAATCTCTAAATCCTCTAATATTACTTAAAATTTCATTCACTTCGGTGAATTAACCATCAAAAATTTATTCCTTCACAATCCTGATAAATTATAACTTCATTCTATAGTTTTGTAGATTTTGTTCCTTTACTTTAACATTTCATTTCAGGATAATTTTATGATTTTCCTAACTTGGCTTCACTATTTTTAAACCCATAACCTTCTAATAAAAATTTATAGATAAGGATATTATAATATTATTATGAGATTTTACATCAACCTCTAGATTCAGTTTTTTGGTAATTAATATAGGATCATCATTATCAAGGGGTTGAAACCCTATAGTATCTGCATCAATCAGCTCTTGGACAAGAGATATAAGATAAGGTATCATTGTATTTTCTCTCGATGATAATTATTTGTGGTTTAAGGTAGGAATACCTATTCTATTAACTATGTTGAGATTATCCATAATAAAGAATATGTGGATCTTACAGAGGCAAACTTCTCTTATTACAATTGATATTCCTATGAATGTATGGATGACTGATATGGGGGGTAGTGGGAGTTAAATTAGTGGTGATCTTTTAAAGTTTCATTCCTCATGAAACAAACCTTTGTAACTTATTAAATTTACAATCCTCTCAACTTTATAACTAAACCTCACTTTTATGTAATAACAATAAAAATAATACATGGTGCACATGTTTTACAAGGTTTATTCCCAATGTGGGTACCTAGTAATTTTCATGTTTACTCATCTAAATCCACACATATTAAATATATAATGCAAGTGAATACAAATGAAACAACTTATATCAATATCATTCTGTATCCTGATATGTAATATCATCAATTCCAACCAGATACAAAATTTGACTTTCCTTCCAAGATAGAAAAATATTGGATCATTAATATCTAGTCACTTTTTAATCTATGCAGAATAATTTTATCTAAAACTTATTTAATGGATGGTATACTTATGGTACCCCAAATTTTCATGCTTCTAGAATTTGGAATTATCTTCTCATCATAAATATTTCTAGAATAATAATTATTCTTTGACCCTTCTTATTTTATGAATAAATATAGTCATCCTCCACTTGAATACTTATTCACTTATTAATCTTAAAAACACATCAAAATAAAAAATAAACTCACTTATTTATATAATCAAATATATCATGAACAGATAAGAGGTAAATGAAATTTTAACTCCTTAAAAATTTCATGTTCATACATTTGGTTGACTGTCATCAATGTTTCTTGAAACTTTATATTCATCCTTAATATCTACAGAATACCACATAAACTCAATTGACACAACTTCCTAAAATCTTACATAGAAAAATGAACTACATTTCTTGAATGTTTAACATTGATCATAAAACTCAAAATCATCATAATTTATTGAATTTATATAAATTTAATGATCATTTGAAATCTTACATTGAATGTAATTATGATGTAGAAAATAATTTTATTTTAAACATTGTTCTTCACTTTTTCTGGTATTAACTCTAGTTTATCTCAAATGAAGTAATCTTTGACATAACGTTTTGATGGATGGATGTACTCCTTCCATTTCCTTATATATTTTACTCTTATTTACCCTTATTATAATCATAATCCTTTTGAGTTTATTATTCTGAATAATCTATTTTTTTCTTCACTTACTTATGTTACACCATCTAGAATTTATTCTAGTGAACTCTACTTTTAGTTCACCTAACAATTTGTATCACACATTCTTCTAAAATAATAATAAATATATATTCTTATGATAATAAAGAAACACAATATTATTCCAATTATCCAGTATCTCAATCTTCTTATAATGCTTTCGATTTTTTTCTTGATTATGTTATGGTAATTTTGATATAAAAAACCTTATTTGAATGCTCATCTTATTTTTCTTCCTCTAAAAAAGTATCTATAACACCAACCATCTTCTGAAATATTCACATTTTATAAATTCTCGTCTTTATAAGAAATAAAAAAAACATTCAAAGAAAATTTGTTTAAAATAAATTCAAAAACATTACAAAACGCAACTCATGGTTCTTCAGGGGACCAAATCCTTCCCTATGAACATCTACTTGGGGATTCTGACTCCATGTCGACATCGAATTACTTTCCCTTGCACCAAAATCATCTAAAAAAAGACAAATAAAATACTATATACTAAATTATTTTGAAACAACTTTTTCAATCAAATAAACTTTCACTATCATACTATATGTGAAAAAACACTTAGAATGGACTCCTTAGGAATCCTATTCTAACATATAGTTGAGAAGATATAAAAATCACTGAAATTTTCATAGTACATAGCATAAAATATAATAGTATACTACATTTAGTCTCATGTCTCAATTAAAAACATGTGTTTTACACCTATATTGATGTGTTTAGAATGAATCATGATGTGTTTAACTTTCTATTTGGTATAGGAATGTTTTTCTAGTACACACTGATTCATACACTTAGATATATGGATTATACTGTGTTTACATGGATTATGGGACTAACACTGAATAGTATACTATAAGAACACATAAATTCCATGTTAGGAAGGGTACATAGTGCATGGGATCTATATACTTCCCAACATATACCAAAAAAACGTTTCAAGTTATGTTCTTGATGTACATGGTGTATATCATGGCCGACATTGCTTGTGGGAATAATTAGATAGCTTGGTACGTACCTCTATACACACCCAAGCTACATAGTATGGAAGACATAGAGTGAGACTCATGGTTACTTGATATGTGATATTTATAGCTATAAAGATACTCTAGGTTCTATATTTTAAAATTAAATGGCCTATTCCTCCTAGAATACACACCATGAAGTCACATCTTCTTCTATATCAGTTTTCCTCACCATTTTTCTCATCATTTCCACCATTTTAACTATAACTTCTCCCCATCACATCATCTGACATTTCTCCCATTTATTTTATCTATAACTCACTATAATTACTTCATCAACAATCATAATTAACCCATTTCATGTAAATGTTTGAACTATCATCATTCCATTCACCTACTATATTTCTTTTAACAAAGGCATGACTGAATCCCCATCGCACACAATTTCTATGAGCGATCTATGTCACCGATCACCCATTTTCAAACATCATATCCAAGAATGAATAAAATTTCATGTTTAAGGATATATAATTGAGAATGTTTTTTGGGGAAGGTTACAAACACACACAAAAATATTCCTTTGTGCTCAACAAAAAAATAGGAAGGTGGACGTCAAAAGAATTATCTAAGTTTCAATTAATCCATTGTTTTTTCATCATCCAGAACTATTATTATTTTCTCATCACCATTTAATGAAATTTATCCACATATAATAATAAAAATAATATCATTCTATTGAAAAAAAATAATGAAAAAAATTAAGAAATAAATATATTATTATAAAAATTCATCGATAAACTCCCACCAAATAATTTGACAAAAAATATTTTTATGATCAAAATATTTTTTCCATAATTAAATTAAAAATCATTAAAATTAGATTTGAAAAGGGAAAAATTATCTATGAATTATACTTGATAAAATTTCTTAATTAAATCACCATCCTTGTTTAGTAAAATTTTATACATAGAATATTCATAAATTTTAACCATATTGTTTTCATAAAAATCTAGGTTATTCAATCATGAGGATCAAAGGATCAAATCCCAAAAAATGGAAATGTTGTGAGGAAAAAAGTTAAATTAAACCCTTAATGGAATAAATGATGAAGATTTAATATTTTTATCATTATTACCATGTTTACTGATCATTGATGTCAATAGAATATGTGTCAGCCTCAAAGAATATCCACTATCGATACAATATTCCAACACTTTATAGATATTTCCATGGCAATGTCTAGCCCTATAAATAAAATATCATAACATGGTACTTATAATTATTTATTAGGCCAATTAGGTGTTTTAAAGAAATACCTATATTGTCATTATTTGAGAACTGATACTAAAACACATAACTTATACCTTCCTCAAAAAACTAAACTTTTAAGGACACAAACATAGTGTTAGAATTTACATCTAAGCCTTCTCTTAGGAGATATTAGCCTCCAAACTCATGACATAAATATTTATTTATTTAATAAATATTAATTATCTTTATAACATAAAATATCTTATGAAGTTACCAAAATTTATTCTAATTATAAACACTTTATTTCAAGATCAACAAAACCATCAATTTTTTCCATTGTTATTTTATCAGAATTTTTTCTCATTTTAACCTTCTAGGAGACCAAGAATTTCTAAATAAAAAATAAATTATATCAAATATATGAAAAATCAAATACTCTGTATCCTTATTACCTTTAAACCATTTCATCCTCTAATAGTATAAATCCGGGGCTAGTAAACAAAGAAGATCATTAAATAAACCCATGAGAAAAAAAAATTCTTACACACACACACACACACAGATTCATCTCCAGAGTTCCAGGATCTATATGAACAAACAAAAAAACCCTAATGAAGAAAATACTTCCTTAATACCACTTTAAAACAAATATCTTAAGTTTAAAACCATAAACCATCAACACAAACCTCAAAAGGTTCATTAGCATGACTATCAACTACCAGATCATTTTTATCCCCACCTATATGGTGAAACCATTAAGTTATCACATGTAGACCATCGATTTCTATCAAACCCTACAACAAGGTGATCCAAATAAAGATTTTATGTTGCCCTAACAATATATCAATAAGGGTTTATTTGGGGTTTTATTTAATTTGAAAACATACAAATGTTTCCAACACAAATCATAATGGAATCACAAAGTTTAATATTTAACATTTTTTATATAATCTATGGAATCACAAAATTTCAACTCAAATTATAAGAATGATCAAATTCACCACACATGAATATAATATTTTCCTATTTTATCTTCATGAAATTGAATTATGATCCCATTAATAAATGACACTAACTTCACTAATCTACCAAATAACTGACCTTCATATCATCAGTTACCCATTTCATCACAATTCAAAGTAGAAAGTCCCAACCCATTAAGATAACCTTTCTATATTATCACGATAACCTGGTATGCACCTTTCAAAAGTCAAGAAAACAAAACCACAATCCATTTATAAATATTCCTTATTATGTATCTATAATATATAAACAATGAACATTAAAGATTAGTTTTATTTATATAACCATGTTTCCATCCCCTTCCGAGAGGCCTTAGTCTATTCACTCATCACTACACCCAAGATAAACTATATAAAATACTACACTATCTAATCATAAAGGAAAAATAATATACTTACAAATTTTATGTACATTTTAATAGATAACCACATTCAAATCCTCGATCACACATAATCTCACATTTTATTCTACAATACCAGACCTCCAACACTCATAGATATATAGACATTATTATTATTAGAAAAAACAAACCACATATTCCCTTTCCTTAAAAACCATCTATATTGAGGTTAGATACTCATATATCTTCTACATCTACTGAGTATAATATTTATCGCTTTAGGAATCAGCTACCATGACCTTGCTATTCTAATTTGATCACATAAATCTTCATGAATTCAAAATCTAACTAATCCAACCACCACTCAATAATTTTAAATATCTTACTAAAGGAAGGGATCTATTTCGTCAAGATCCCACCTCACTTCTAGTGATATTAAAAAAATCCAATAATGACCCCTAATACTCAGGAAGTTTTTCTTATGATTCAGACAAGTGAGGGTGGCACCAATAAAGACTATCATGATGACCCATGGATATTGCAATCACAACAGTTAATTCATTACTCCTAGTGTCATAACTAAAATTTATAGAATTCCATAGTAATATCTAAATATTTACCATGGAATTTATTCCACAAAAATATTATGATAATACCAAACAAGCCTTAGTTCTACCTTTAGAAACCCATTTTCCCTCCCTACAGGTTGAAGAGGTCACCTTGATCTTGAGTGGGATATCAGATAACTATAGAACATATTACTATATATTTTTAACCAAGAATATATGAAATAAAAATCTTTTAAAATAATATCTTTCACTATAGAATCCACTAGTTCAATAAAAACTCTTGGTAAAAATTCCCCCATAGTTTACTTAACATGAAAACTATAATCATTAACCAAGGGATGAATAGATAAAAATCCATAGAAGCTTCGATCTTCTAATCTATATATACCATGAAATGATTACAAAATTTACATTACAAATGAGGGACTTTAACATAGGTTCACATCTCAATAAATTATAATCTCTCAAAATTTCTTTCATACTTGAGGGAAAAATGACACTCTTAATCGTTAAGAGAAAAATGTTCATCTACAGTAGGAGACTTTAGCCAAAGAGGTCTAGCATGGTGATCCACTAGAATCTTAAACTTTTTGAAAAGGAACACAGAAAGGAAGGAATGGATCATGTTGAAATGGATGGATTTGGGTGTCAATGAAAAATATAAAAATCATACCTCAAACATTTTTTATACTATAAGCTTAGAGCCATCCATCACAAGAAACCATCCGCAACCCAACTATTAACACTCTTGGACAAAAACTACCTAAATATGGTAAATATAGATGGTATAAAGAATAATCTATCTCTATATAATCTAGTACCATAGACTATTATACTATTACTTCCTCTATGACTCTGTCGTAGTTGGTAAATAATGAAAATCATAACCCCAATTTGAATTATTAATCTAAAAACCTTGCTCGAACCCTCAAGATAGGTATTCCTCATATACAACCCAAACATAAATTTGGTCAAGGTCATGATTTCATAAACAGGGTATCACTCCCAAAAATTCTATTGAATACAACATCATAACAAATTTTAGAACTCAATACCTTGTAGTTCAGTATATTTATGAGTTCTGGTAAACATAAATCAATAATTATTTGAGGGAAAGTAAAAAATTATAATGACTATCTTATCGCTAGATGTCCAAAATAGATAGAAAATGTATGTCTTAGATTCCAAATAATCCTCTACCACAAAACAATATGGATAACCTCATAAATCCTTGAGGAATCTATCTCTAGTACATATATAACATATTCACACTATAGGTATACTTATCAAAATCAGTGAGAACAACCATCCTCTCTACATGGAAGATCAACATTATGGATAATCAATAAAAAATATTCCCTCTATTATAAGGGTAAGTATAAATTACAACCAGTCCCACAAATTGATTCTGTAATTTTTAACTAATTTTTAGTGTGTGAAAATGTCTTTGATATGTGCTTTCCACGACACTACCTTAGAATCTATGATTTCTATTAATTGGTGAAATCATCTATTATATAGGAAAACCCACGACAAATAGAGTATATTTGTGCGAGTTTATATAGGATAGGCATTAAAAGGTTCATAATAGATCACTGTTTGTTGTATGTACCAAATTTCATCTTCCAAACAAATCCATCATTAAAAATTTGGTTCAAATAATATATTATTAGTGTCTTCATGAAAGGATACATAAACCACCATAAAAATTCTAGTCTCCTTAGTTTGATAACTGAACTTGAGATAACCTTAACATAAATGCCCTAAATTCCCGAACCAAAACTCATATATATATATATATATATATCAAAATTCCATCACATTGAGTCAAATGACTTTGATACCATTATGAGATGACCTGACCCACTAGGAATTCTCATGGGTCGACAGTAAGTCTAGTGTACTACCCCAAACCCAGCTCCAATTATCTAAGGGATAATTATTGGCTCCAAGAAGACATAATAAATATGAAAGGCCTTATAATATAAAAATTTACAACAATAATGAATCAGTAATACACAATAATATCAAGAAACAATAGTAATATAAATAAATGAGTAAATTATTATAGTGAATGCATGGGATAAAAATTATCACATACAACGCCACTATGGAAAAACCTAAAATGTAAATACAAATGCGAAAAACCAAACCACCAAGTAAAATAGACAGAGGAATTGGAAACCACAACCCTTTTATTTTTTTTGTCTAGAATAAAATCTAACCATAACCATATATAACTGTGAATCTATATCTACTACTACACATTAGCTCCATCAACTACACCAACACTACATCCTCAATCGATATGAATATTTGTGTAATATATACATATAAATAACACATGTGTAAAAACATCCCATGTAGGTGTGTATATTAACATACATAATAGGAAATCTCAAAATACAAATTAAAGATAGAACAACTAGAAAAATCAATCCCTAGTTTTAGGAAAATAGGAAGAAGAGTCTCAAGGAAAAAGATATTCTCAAAATTTAAGACATCTATAGGGGAAACAAATGAACTATAAATTATATAGCTCAAATCCATGAAGGATCACATCTCATAGTGATCAAGAGTCCTATTGTAACCAAGGTCTAATTTTTTTTTGATTTGGTCAGCCAAAATAGATGTCATATCATAATGGAAATTGAGTATACCCATCATATCACAAGACTTGAAATCTATATTAGATGTTACCACATATAACTATTCCTCAAAAATTCCTCATAGTCTTATAGTAATTAAAATACAGAACATTCACATTGATGGGGGTGAATTTTTTCAAGGAGAAATTAATCCTAGAATAAGATAACCCAAACGCTCTCCCATAGGAAAACACCAAGATCTATAGGTAGGGGATACTCCCAATCACATTGAGGGTACCAAAAATACTTCATGTATGGGGGACTCACACCAATTTTGTATTTAGGGGGTGGTGAAGCTATACCCAAATAGAAGATACCCAACTCGGGGATGGAAATCCTAATCCCCACACTGGGGGGTACATACCTATATAGTACACACACACACCCTACCCTATGAAAATATATAGTGGGGTTAATAGCCTTATGATAGTACCAAATGACTCACCCATGTTCCAAATCCATCTCAAAAAAGATTAAGATAGTTTTATATCTTAAATCCTATATAAATAACTATATAAATTGAATAAAAATGAACTTTTAGTCTCTAAATTCATAACATTTTCAAATAAAATACTTATGTGTCCTGTTTTAATGCCCATGTGAGAGAAGGTATGAAAATTACTGATATATTTCTAGAACAGTACATTTTTTCCAAGAGTAAAAAACATTTTATTTCCTACTATAATTATAAACATGTAGTGTTGACCTATATGGAATAACCTGAATGGTACATGATGTGTGGAACTTTATACTTATTCTAGGCTTATATAAATAGTACATTCCATGTAATATTCCTAGGTATATGGAATTTACTTCTATTTACACAACATATATGATTGATATTAAAGAGTTGGTTGTGGGACCACATACATAGAACATTTAAATAGGTACATGATGTGTGGGAATACTAAAAACTCAGTAATATACCACATAAATTTCTTGATTTTTGTACCCAATGTACACAACATATATCATGTCTCACACAACATGTGGGACCAGTTAGATAGCTTAGTGCATAACCTAGTATATTACCAAGCTACGTGTTTTGATATAAACAACATGTGACTCATGGTCACACAAAATAATCACTTACCTTATGAAAATCAACATCCTCTCACATGAACCCAATTAAACTTTTATCCTTCTGATTGCCTCTTCCATATCCTCTATAAAAGGAACACCAAAAACCCCACCACACACTACTGCTAAACGCGATCTGTGTTGTCAATCACCTATTGTCAAAACACATATCTAAGAATGTAAAACATTTGTTTTATTAGGATAGATAATTGAGAACTATAGTTAAGGATGTGTCTGAACACCCAAAAATTAATTCACCTTTTTGATTAATTAAAACATGGAAAAGTGGAAGTCAAAAGAATTATTTGAGTATCAATTAATCCATTATTTGTTAACGTTTGATACCATTCGTCATTTATCATCATTATTTGATTCAATTAATACAATAATAATAATAATAATAATATTTGATAATAACCCAAATATATAAGCATCACGATCCACAAAATAGTTAGTTGAAAAATTCACTAATAGAATCCCATAAAAATAATTTGAAAAAAAATATTTTCATAGACACAATATTTATGAAATAATAAATTTAAAAAACATTATAATTAACTTTTAATAAGGGAAAATTTTCCCATGAATTATCTTTAATAGAATTCCTCTATTCAAATACCATCAATGTTTAGTAAACATTCATATTTAGAATATTCATAAATTTTAACCATTACATCTCCATTGTAAAATAAGTGATTTTTTCATGAGTAGGATAAGATTAAATCACATAAAATAGACTATGTGTAATTAATAGAAAGATAATTCATACCTCTATATCATAAATGCTAAAACATTAACATTTTTATCACCACCACTACACATCATGATTGTTGATGCTGCATGAATCTATCCAAACCTCAAATAACTTCCAATATTGATGAATTCTTCCAACACTCAAGGGATTTTTTTATTATAGTTGATAAAACATGGAATAAAATATTATAACAAATAACTTATAACAAATTATTAGGTCAATCAGGTGTTTTAAGGAAATACATTCAAGGGCTGGGTCTGATACGTGATACCAGATCACACAACTTATACCTCTCCTAGAAAAAAACCCCCTTATAAATACAATTTAAGTGTTATAATTTCTACATGTGTAGAGACCCTGGGGTTTCCATGTAAGAATTTTCAATATTTCTAGGAATATTTTTGGATCCAAGTGTCGAGAAGGTGTGTGATTATGAGTCCCAGTGATCCGAAAATTAATTTTATTAAAATAGTAAATATATTTTATGTTACATGTGTGTGGTTTTCCTCAAAAAGTGAAATATCCCTTAAATGAAGTATCTGATCATAAATTTGAGACCATAGTTGAGTCCATAATATGGAGTTTACCCTAGTTACGACCTAAATTTCATCTGTGTGGGACGTTCAGATGGTGAAACTGTTGGTGGGTGCATTGGATAAATTAATTAATTAAATTTATTTATTTAATAACCTGAAATCCAAATAACTCAAAGAAAAAGACTCCGATTAGAAATATGATATCATTTTTGAGTTCATAATGAAATTGTTTCCCTATATGTGACCTAAGTTTGTCGGTGTGAGACATTCATATGAGGCATCTGTTGGAGGGTGTATTTAGTTAAAATAAATAAATAATTTATTTATCTTAAATTAAATGACCTAAACCAATTTTTTATATAAATATGCTACTATGAAAAATATTCCGGGTTAGCTGCATAACCCTGGGATCATTGAGAGGATCTTCCACCCCTTCTCCATCGACGTATTGAGACCAGACGATGACTGATGATCAGATCGTGGTGAATTGATAGGAAACATATGTAATATATCATTTTCATCACTATAGGATCCATTCTTCACCAAAAATCGATCCATAATAGAGGTATGACTCGTCAATTGGTATCTTATTCTATTTTTATTAATTATTTATCAAATAAATATTCATTATAGGATATGCATCATTTTTTGTCCTTTTCAAGTGACCGAGTATTGAGAATTTAATATAATTCAGCTGTTTTTACCTCACATCCCTATTCTTGATTATTGGATAGGAAAGTATGGTCATTGATGTTTAAACCGTTGTTTTTTGTAATTTTCCACCACAGTTATTTGCGTTTTCAATTTTAGACCATGGGATTACGATTCAACATTGTCGTGGTGGGTTCGAGAGTAATCAATCCACCAGATTCATGGCAGTAGCACGAACAAAACAAAAATTGATAGTTTTTGGATGGATTGATAAATGTGTCAGATGATGGCTTTTGAATAGATCTATTCATCACCACGAGTGCAATTTTATGATCAAAGGTGGTTCAGGATCGGATTAATTATCCCCATTTTCTCGATTGACATGTGGAAATGATGTGTGGTGTGATGAGATTAGTTCTGAGAGGAGGTTGTGCACAAGGTCTCATGGAAGAGGCTGATTTGCATGGACATGATGGTGGCTGGGCTCATCATTGATGTGATGGTGTTCAGTCATGGTCAATACAAAATTTTTTAATTAATTATTATAATAAAAATAATAATGGTGATGATTTGATAAAAATTAAATGAATATTTTTTATTGTTATTATATTAATTAATAATAATTATGATGTCTAAAAAGTATGGTGAGATAATAAAATTAAATGGTTTTAATTTTTTATTAATAAAATTAAGTGGTTTTAAATTTTTATTAATAAAATTAAATGATTTCAATTTGATAATGGAAATTTTTTATTTTATTAATTATAAATTTTAATGGAAATAAATGATGGGATTCAAGGAGGGGTGTGGGGATCCATGTGTGTATATTATGTAAGGTGTATTTTTGTTTAGGGTTTAGTATTATATTAATATATTATTAATGATGTTGAATAAAAAATAAAAAAAATAATGAAATAAATAAATTTAAAAAGGTTCATTGCACCAAGGGGTGGTGTGCATGCATGAGGAAAATTAGGAGATCCCTCTCAACATACCTCTTTGAATGGGGTTAAAAAATTAATAATAATAATATTAAAATATTATTATTATTTATTTTAGATGTCAAACCTAAATTCAGTCGTAACTTCTCCATACAACATCAGATTTATAAACCGTTAATGGATGCATGACCTTGGAATTGAGATGGTCATTTTAAGACCGATGTTGGACACCTTTTTCTGACTTTTTCCTTAGGTCAATGAAGCACCCAAAAATAATAAAATTATTATTGTTTTGGAATCATAGATATGTCACAACACCTTCAAACGACATCAGATTGATGAACCGTCTGTGACACTATTCCCCTGAAATTAAATCTGAAGTTTCAAGAGAAATTTTGGGTATTTAATTTTGAATCATGGGTTGGACCTATGAATCACCATTCGGGTGTGATGTAGTAAAATGTGACTTTTTCACCAGGCACTAGATTTATGTAGGTGAATAGTCTATCTCAAGCGTTTTTCTATGAGAATCAAAATGTTCAAATCCATTTTTCCATCCAGGGTCATTTTTATGGAAATATTAGAGAAATTTAAATTTTACCCTTGGGCCGACGATTAGCCTCATGCGCTCGTCATACTTGTGGCTACAACACATCGTGTAGTATCCTTACACACCATGTAATGCTACATGGCCTACAAGCCATGTTTTGGTGAGGACCTAACTAGGAAGAAGAGTTGGACCAAAAATCATTTGGGTCCCTGACGTGCCTTGTACCTCTTTTTTAGGAATATTCAAAGTTTTGTATCGACTTTATTTTGACTCAGACTATGGACCATGAGTAGCCTATCCTGAGTTTTCTTCCATGTAGAACATGATGGTGGAATTTTAGTTGATTTGGAGATATGATTTGAGATGTTATTAGCATGAAACTTGTTTAGGTGATGATTGATGATGGTAGTAATCGAGATGGACCATCATAGAGTTCAGATAGAGATGATACTCCACTGTCGTATCAGTGTACCTATCCTCTATCCATGGAGACAGTACTCCCCTATCATACCATGGTGTGAGTCCTCCATAGTCATTGTGCAGATAGTGACCGTACTCCCTTGTGGCACCATGGTGTGGTTCTTCTATCCAAGGAGATGGTACTTCATTATAGTATTAGGGCATGGGTCATCCATACTCATTTTAAAGACATATATGGTACTTCCCTATCACACCAAGCCACATGTCCTCTATCCATGGAGACAGTACTCCACTGGCGCATAAAGGAGCGGGTCCTCCATACGTGTTCTATATATTTGGAAAATACTCCCCTATCACACCAGAGTGAAGGACCTCTATCTATAGATATGGTACTCCACTGTCGCATCAGGGCGTGGGTTTTCCATACTCGTTCTATAGATAGAGATGGTAGTCCCCTTTCATACAAGGTCTCAAGTCCGATATCCATGTACACGGTACTCCCCTATCATATCCGGGCATGAGTCCTACATGCTCATTCTACATATAGAGATGGTACTCCCCAATCACACCAGGGAACATTTCTTCAATCCATGGAGATGGTACTCCCCTATCACATTAGGTTGCGGGTCCTCCATACTCATTCTACCGATAGAGACAACACTTCCCTGTGACACTAAGGCACGAGTCCTCTATCCATGGAGAAAATACTCCCCTATTATACCAAGGTGTGTGTCCTCCATAATTTTGTACAAACAAGGAGTATAATCCTTCTATCAATATAGGGCATGGGTCCTCTACTTGTACCCCCATCGACTGTACGATATAGTGATAGGACATGTGTTGATTTACCTTTGGACTCACGAGAAAGAGGGACACTTTACCCACCGAGATGCTCACTTGTGACGCAACATAAATCTATGTGGGTGAGTCAGTGTCTCCCAAAGTGGATAGTGTGAAGGTGTTGTGATTGAGTCCCTTAGACTTGTGTGTTCAGGGAAGATGAGTGGGATACTAGGCATCATTGATGGACTTTGGGAATTATTGTCTACTCTTATTATTGGGTTGAGATGGGAAATGGATATACCCTAACTCTCTCATTTGGGATTCATTGACTGAGTATATATATATATATATATATATATTCATTTTTAGGATTCACCCATTTGGGTTTGTATACTCTTCTTATAGGAGAGGTCATGATGCACAGGGTATGCAACATGATTTTAATGTTTAGCTTCTCATGGTTGGATGAGTGAACTCTCCTACTATAGAAAGAAAAAACACGATGAGAAGTTCATCTTCACACCATATAGAGCTCCTTGTATTTGGAAGAGTTCACTTTCACATTCTTTTTGTGTTAATCAATACAATTTCATTGAACCTTGTTCGATATAAAATTTTCATCTTCTATTGTATCTCTAACTGCTCTTCCTTCACTCTTTGGGGGTGTTCTACTGTGTATGTATATATTAACCCATACATGGTCTTCAAACACAAGTATCAGGTCTTTTGCAGATGACAGATAGGTTGAATGTGACTTCAGAGGATCTTAGAGATACTGGGTGCTTGGACTTTGTATGGTGTTCATATATTGGGATTCAGGAAATGGTCACTCTCAACATTTAAATTTCCAATTTTTCCATGTTGGGACACTTTTCTGGTTAGAATGTATTTTCTCCTTGACATTTCAGTTTACACTACTGTACTTTCATAATTTCTAGAGGTTCATGCATGCTTGGTTTACTTTATAGTAGTGTTAATGTAACAGCCCAAGATTTTATAAAAAAAATATCCCTTTTAATTTTATTAAAGTCTTGTGTTGTACGCTACACCAAAAGGAGCTTGCACAACACGCATCCTTGACTTGCCTTGCATTACACGCAATCACGACCTTCCTCGATAGCGTGTGTAATACGCAATACCGAGTTTCACTAAACAACGATATGCTATTAAAATATTATTAAAACTAGCCGTTATGAATAGTAGTAACCACTTTTTAAGACTCTGTAAATCTTATTTTTCAAAATGAACTTCATTTTTGGATTCGGAGTATCGAATTTATCCTAAGGTGAAATTTTGGTACTTTTCGGATAACTTTCATATTCTGATGAATAGTGAAAATTACTAAATTATAATTAAAAACAACTTTTTTAATCGAAATAATTAATAGTGATAAATCATTAATTTGAGTGGTTTTAAAGTATATTTAGAATATATTTTTACAATTTAATACAATGTTGGTCATTGGATGTAATTTCACATTTAAACCAGACATAATCAAGTGTCAATCTTTTGATAGATATTGTTTCTTTAAAACAAGCTATTTGTTTTAACAACGGGATTTAATTATAAAATTAATTAATGCAAATTCTATGATATGAATTTGGTAAAATAGACTTCATTTTTGAATTCGGAATATGAAATATAGCTTAGGATGAAATTTTGGCATTGTTCTGAAAAACATCAATTTTTGATGAATAGTGAAACTACTAAGTGGTAGTTAAAAAAATTAATTTCTTCATAAATCTTAATTTTACCACTTCTGTGAATGGAATTTAAAAAATCCGAGAGACACGGTTGATGTCAGTAAGTAAAATGTGGTTCAATGAGATGAAAATAATTTTTGGTGAATAGTAACTTTTTACTTTTTTTACCACGGTTAATAGTAAATAGGGTAACTATGAGTAAATATGATATTACTATTACCCTAACACATGTCCTAATTCTATTGGATAAGTGTAATTCGACCAAAAACAACCTTATGAATATAATATGACCATTTAGGTCCACTTGGATTAGATTATGACAATTAATATTATATTATTTAATGAATAGTTAAAATAGTTAAAATCAACGTTTAATAACTAAAACATTTTTAATATGGGGTTATACATAAGATAAATTAGACTATAAATATTCATTAGAAAGCTAAAAAGATTTCCTACATAATGATATTTTATTTATAATTTTTAGACTTTAAATAAATTAATGTATTTATGACACAACGATGATGCAGTAATTACCCTTTTAAGGAAATATTAACATAATAGATGTTATAAATGCTCAAATGATTGTAATTTGAGACTTTTTATGAATTCCACTAATTTTATAGGTTACTATGATATATTAATGTTGATTTAATCAACTTGGTTCGAACATATAATTCTGTTATGACTTTCACAAAAATCATATATCAAATAGTGTCAAAATTGACACAAAATAGTTTTTAAATAAAATATTATATTATTAATTGTTATTTTATTCCTAAAAATCTATGGTTCGGCAAAATGACTTAGATAAGGATATATTTATTAATAATATACAATTTGGGGTTCTTTTGGCATGTTATAGTAAGTGTATTAACCATATAGTGAAAGAAAACAAAAAGACACGGTAAAAGTTAAATTAATTAACTTAGAGTTAAATCTAATTGATAAGGTTAAAATAATACCCTAAACTTGTCTAAATCCTATTGGTTGATAGGATTTCGACCCATACCCACTTTATCTTCGAAATAAGACCCTTTGGAACCATTATAAACCGATTTTTACTTTAATATAAAATAATATTTTGAGATATTCCTAAGGTGCCCCTCTCCTCCCTTATAAAAGGGCACCTCCTCCCCCTCCTCCTCACACCAATTTGAGCACTCAAGCTCGGCCAACACCTGCCATTTTCTCCTCTACACTTCCCTATAATAATCCTAGAGGTCCTGGTCTTCTCCAAAGACCAATCTTAGTTCCTTAAGTGGAGGATTCAAAGAGGCGTTCCAAAGAAGAGGTAATATCCATTACCGATCTTTTCAATTTCTTTCTTCTTCAACTTCTTCTTCTTTAGTTGTTTCATGATAAAGTAATAACATCAGTATTAATTACATACTGATATGTTATTATAAATATGAAACAACCCTAATTCACCTTCTATCCATCCTACGGAAAAATGAAATCACCGCGCGTGCGTACGTACGGAATACCGTCTCCACGCCGTGGTGTAATCTATTTTCCACCATCACCTTACAAGGATGGGTATAATGGTGTAATGAGTAACTATATATGATTATTATTAAGTAATATTGATACTGAAATAATATATATATATACTCCAATACAATTCCACGATCATAGGAACGATATCATCACTCGTGCGTACGTACGGAATACCGTCTCCACGATGTGATGCGACTCGTTCTACATGATCTTCATTTCATAATGATTATATAAATGAATTGAATGAATGAATATGGTATATACTACACTAATACCATTCTGTAAATGAATTATCTATAACCTAAAGATAAGAATAAGAATTTATTCAACAAAACACGCATAAGAACAAAAAGTTATAAAGACCCGAGTAACAAGTAACAATGAAATATTACTAACAAGAAGCTAATAATATGACCATATATGATATCATATCAATATTTATGATTCTGGAATAAGTCAATAACATTATTTAAACCATTATACAGGAGCTTCAGACACGAACAAAGCAAATCGAACCTAAGGTAAGGGAAATATCACAATCTCATTTTTATCTGAGATTGTTTATTCGTAAGTATTTATTGGGGCGTATTTTATCATCCACATCCATGTTCCATAAATATGTAATATTGTTTCCATCCCCTTACACTAGTTTAAATCCAATTTTACCCTTCGGTGAGTTTTTAGTAAAGAATATGAAAGGAATCTTTTGTCGTTTTTTTTCGTACGAGGTACTTTTTGACTTTTCCGACAAAAGTACGAGGAGAATGTTATTTTTATCTTATACGGCGTGAACGGATTTTTACGGTTTCATAACGCCTCATTTTCAAGAAGCTTCCTCTACAAGATTGCATGATTATTTTTAATAAAACCCTTATCTTTTAAAATTGCATGAAATTTTGTGAAAAGAACATGATTTTAAAGAAGAAAGGATATTTTCCTCAAGAATTCATTTGAAGTGTTTTGTCAAAACTATTTTACATCTAAGATGACATTATTTCATATGCGTATGTTTCAAGTAAAATTTCTCTATGATTTAAATGGATTCAATTTTCTTATGATGAACTGATATCAATTGTTTATGGATTATGTTATGATGGAATGATGTTTAAGAATCCCATTTTATTTCATGGGTTATGCTATGATGTATGATTTATGATTTTGTGGCACACATAAGAATGGTATCATTATGAGATGGGTGGGACCTATATCTCCCTCCAATGCATTGGGTAAAGATTTTATATCTCATGAGATAGACAGGGCTGGAACGGTAGGTTATACCGGTTCAGTGAAACAGGACTGAAACGAGGGTTACTCGATTCAGAAAGGGACTTTGTCCACTAAGATAGTCTTGGCAATGAGTCATGACTAAAAAGAAATGATTTTCCATGATTATGTGTGCATGCCACAAAGTTTCAAGTTTCATGTTATGATTATGGTGATCTCATTTTCACTTCTATGATTTATTCCATGTTAAGATATTATGATCTCTTTTGCAGGTTATGATTTTCAAAAAGATATGATATGATTTTTATTTCCTTTATTTGCCCTTGCTGAGCATTTGAGCTCACCCTTTTATGTTTTTGTTTCCCCAGGATATAAAGAAAGGTTTTAGGTAAAAAAAAAGGGAAGATCTTTATGGGAGATATTGAAGATCTTTCACCACGATTAGAAGATTACGTTCCGAGTTTCCAAAGACACTAAACTATTACGGTCCTTGTGTGTGTGTTTTTGTAATGTACTAAGTATTCCGCAAAAGTAATGTAATGTCAATGTACGTCAAGATTCGGGTCTCTACAGTTGGTATCAGAGGAAAGGTTTAGTCAAGATTTGGAAACTAGGATGCGAAAACGTTAGTGAGATCCCTAGAGATATTTCTAAGGTATGTCTAGGGATGTCTCTAAGGTTAAGTATACGTATAGGTTATAGTCCTAGAATTGCTCTAACGATCTTAGAATTTAACCTAAGATGTTATATATTGAGGGTACTACCCCTTTATTATGTTGTTTTACCTAGCATGATTTTTGCCTCTCACACTATTCTTTTGGTGTTTTAGACGATGGCTGGAACCCGAAGGAACCGTGTTGATCAATGCAATGGACAATGCAATGATTGTCCCCCTGAGCAACCAAACGATATGGGAGCTGGAATGAAAAATCTTGTAGCCATGCTCACACAACTTTCTCAAGCTATGAATCATGCAGGACTTCCAAACGAGCAAAGGAAGGAGCAACATTCTGTTGAATCCTTCATGAGGCAGCGTCCGCCTTCTTTCAGTGGGTCTACTGATCTATTAGTTGCTGAACAATGGATTAGTACTACTGAAAAGATATTTTCAGTTCTTCAATGTTCTGAACATGATAAAGTCATCTTAGCAGTATATCGTTTGGAAGGTGAAGCTGATCAATGGTGGAATCTTATTAAGAATACGAGGCAAAGAGATGAAATTGATTCCATGGAATGGGATGAGTTCAAGAACTTGTTTTTCAGTAAGTACTTCCCTCGTATTCTTCGAAGGAAGATGGAGAAGGAGTTTCTTGAACTAAAGCAAAAGGATGATGAATCTGTTGGTATATATGAAGCGAATTTTACAAGACTTGCAAGGTATGCATCTGGCATTATCATCCAACCTGAAAGTAAAGTTGATCGATTTTTCAGTGGCTTAAAACCAAGTCTTCGAAGGGCATTAGCTATAAGAGACTTCAGTAGCTATGAAGAAATTGTGCGTTGTGCTATCAAGGTAGAAATGGAAGTTGGTGTTACATATCCATCTCATGGTTTTGACAAGAAATGAAAGATGGAGTTCAAGGAGAAATCTCAGAATAATGGTGAAAAGAAGATGAATGTTTCCTTATGCACAAAGTGTGGAAAGAAGCATGGTGGAGATTGTCTTAAAGGGACTAGAAAATGTTTTAAGTGTGGAAAAGAAGGTCATCGAGCAGCTGAGTGTCGAAGTAATGGAAAAAGGGATTCTAATGAAGTGAATAAAGCAAACACTACAGAGAACGCACAACCAACACTTCAATGCTTCAAGTGCAAGGAGATGGGACATTATGCCAATAAATACCCTAATCCAAGGGTTAGTGATGATCGACATGAGCAACCGCTTAAGGCAAAGGAAAAAGGGAAGTCACATGCGATCACTATTGGCAATGTTGAATATGACAATGATGTGGTGGAATGATTAAGTTTTTATGTAATGGGATTCCAAAATAATGTTGTATCATGGAATATTGGAATATTTATGTATTGGTCTAATGTGGTATTCAAAGTGATTGAGATATTATGCGCATAATGAAGGGAAAATGAGAAAATGAAATGTTTAACAGTATTCATGAGATCATGATTGATATAAGGACTAAGTGATATCATGGTTTGAGTATATAGAATTTTGAGGATTTTGGTATGTGGAAAGTGTTAACTTTTAACTGCATTCATGTTTTCACTAAGGTTCAATGGGTATTCAAGAGAGTACAAGATTAAGGCCTTTTAATGTTTGGAATGTGACCAACAAGATATATCTTATGATATATGGGGATCAACGATGGTATTAAATCTCTGGTAATCGTTTTCACTATGTTATGAGAATGGACTGCAGTATTATGGATAAGCCTAAAGATTGGAATGGATTATGTTGGACATAAGTTAGTATTGTTTAAGGATATAAGTTTTTTTCAATATTATTGATGGGATGTTATAGTAATATAGTTTTATAAAAAGGACAACCTGCAGGATGGGTGACAACCCATCGCTTCGGACAAGGCTGTGGGAATCGAACCCACAACCGAAGTGCGACTGGCCTTTATCGCCTACCACTGGCCTACAGGAAGTCCCTGTTTAGTAGAAACTAGTTTTATTATATTAAGAAGTATGATATATGAAGTATAAGTCCATTTTAGGAACCATATATGATTAATCTCACTATAGATCGACTTATGCATATAATTTTTGCTAACCTTTTGTTTGAGACAGATGGAATGACCCGTCATTCTATCACATGATCTGCTAATAACAAATTCAACTTCATTTATTTAAGATATGAAGTGGAAATTGTTCAAGGCACGAACAACAGTGAGATTATACCAAAATAAAGTAAGTATTTATTCTAATTCAAATTTTCAACTTTAGGGAAATGATCTTGAAAACCAAAAATGTTGTCCTAGTGATCTTATACCTGATGAATCAGAAGGTACCTTATATCATCACAAATCTATGGATTTGTGATTACTGGCTTTTCCATAGCCATGTTCTCTACCACTCTCCATCAGAACATGATGGTTAGATTTCTCTTCCATATCCATATTTTCACCTATGTGGAAACCCAATGATTAGTTTATTTGGGTAACCGTTACGTTTCATACTTTTGTTTTTAAAGATTGGTTTTGATATTCCTTTTTACGATGTGGGTTTCTATTAAAGAAACTTTCGAATAGTAAACCATTTATAACCCCGATGAATTTCGATGGCGAAATTCATTTTAAGGGGGGTAGAATGTAACAGCCCACGAATTTATAAAAAAAATATTCTTTTTAATTTTATTAAAGTCTTGTGTTGTACGCTACACCAAAAGGAGCTTGCACAACACGCATCCTTGACTTGCCTTACATTACACGCAATCACGACCTTCCTCGATAGCGTGTGTAATACGCAATACCGAGTTTCACTAAACAACGATATGCTATTAAAATATTATTAAAACTAGCCGTTATGAATAGTAGTAACCACTTTTTAAAACTCTGTAAATCTTATTTTTCAAAATGAACTTCATTTTTGGATTCGGAGTATCGAATTTAGCCTAAGGTGAAATTTTGGTACTTTTCAGATAACTTTCATATTCTGATGAATAGTGAAAATTACTAAATTATAATTAAAAACAACTTTTTTAATCGAAATAATTAATAGTGATAAATCATTAATTTGAGTGGTTTTAAAGTATATTTAGAATATATTTTTACAATTTAATACAATGTTGGTCATTGGATGTAATTTCACCTTTAAACCAGACATAATCAAGTGTCAATCTTTTGATAGATATTGTTTCTTTAAAACACGCTATTTGTTTTAACAGCCGGATTTAATTATAAAATTAATTAATGCAAATTCTATGATATGAATTTGGTAAAATAGACTTCATTTTTGAATTCGGAATATGAAATATAGCTTAGGATGAAATTTTGGCATTGTTCTGAAAAACATCAATTTTTGATGAATAGTGAAACTACTAAGTGGTAGTTAAAAAAATTAATTTCTTCATAAATCTTAATTTTACCGCTTCTGTGAATGGAATTTCAAAAATCCGAGAGACACGGTTGATGTCAGTAAGTAAAATGTGGTTCAATGAGATGAAAATAATTTTTGGTGAATAGTAACTTTTTACTTTTTTTACCACGGTTAATAGTAAATAGGGTAACTAAGGGTAAATATGATATTACTATTACCCTAACACGTGTCCTAATTTTATTGGATAAGTGTAATTCGACCAAAAACAACCTTATGAATATAATATGACCATTTAGGTCCACTTGGATTAGATTATGACATTTAATATTATATTATTTAATGAATAGTTAAAATAGTTAAAATCAAAGTTTAATAACTAAAACATTTTTAATATGGGGTTATACATAAGATAAATTCGACTATAAATATTCATTAGAAAGATAAAAAGATTTCCTACATAATGATATTTTATTTATAATTTTTATACTTTAAATAAATTAATGTATTTATGACACAACGATGATGCAATAATTACCCTTTTAAGGAAATATTAACATAATTGATGTTATAAATGCTCAAATGAATGTAATTTGAGACTTTTTATGAATTACACTAATTTTCTAGGTTACTATGATATATTACTGTTGATTTAATCAACTTGTTTCGAACATATAATTCTGTTATGACTTTCACAAAAATCATATATCAAATAGTGTCAAAATTGACACAAAATAGTTTTTAAATAAAATATTATATTATTAATTGTTATTTTATTCCTAAAAATCTATGGTTCGGCCAAATGACTTAGATAAGGATATATTTATTAATAATATACAATTTGGGGTTCGTTTGGCATGTTATAGTAAGTGTATTAACCATATAGTGAAAGAAAACAAAAAGACACGGTAAAAGTTAAATTAATTAACTAAGAGTTAAATCTAATTGATAAGGTTAAAATAATACCCTAAACTTGTCTAAATCCTATTGGTTGATAGGATTTCGACCCATCCCCACTTTATCTTCGAAATAAGACCCTTTGGAACCATTATAAACCGATTTTGACTTTAATATAAAATAATATTTTGAGATATTCCTAAGGCGCCCCTCTCCTCCCTTACAAAAGGGAACCTCCTCCCCCTCCTCCTCACACCAATTTGAGCACTCAAGCTCGGCCAACCCCTGCCATTTTCTCCTATCCAATTCCCTAGAATAATCCTAGAGTTCCTGGTCTTCTCCAAAGACCAATCTTAGTTCCTTAAGTGGAGGATTCAAAGAGGCGTTCCAAAGAAGAGGTAATATCCATTACCGATCTTTTCAATTTCTTTCTTCTTCAACTTCTTCTTCTTTAGTTGTTTCATGATAAAGTAATAACATAAGTATTACTTACATACTGATATGTTATTATAAATATGAAACAACCCTAATTCACCTTCTATCCATCCTACGGAAAAATGAAATCACCGCGCGTGCGTACGTACGGAATACCGTCTCCACGCCGTGGTGTAATCTATTTTCGACCATCACCTTACAAGGATGGGTATAATGGTGTAATGAGTAACTATATATGATTATTATTAAGTAATATTGATACTGAAATAATATATATATATACTCCAATACAATTCCACGATCATAGGAACAATATCATCACTCGTGCGTACGTACGGAATACCGTCTCCACGATGTGATGCGACTCGTTCTACATGATCTTCATTTCATAATGATTATATAAATGAATTGAATGAATGAATATGGTATATACTACACTAATACCATTCTGTAAATGAATTATCTATAACCTAAAGATAAGAATAAGAATTTATTCAACAAAACACGCATAAGAACAAAAAGTTATAAAGACCCGAGTAACAAGTAACAATGAAATATTACTAACAAGAAGCTAATAATATGACCATATATGATATCATATCAATATTTATGATTCTTGAATAAGTCAATAACATTATTTAAACCATTATACAGGAGCTTCGGACACGAACAAAGCAAATCGGACCTAAGGTAAGGGAAATATCACAATCTCATTTTTATCTGAGATTGTTTATTCGTAAGTATTTATTGGGGTGTATTTTATCATCCACATCCATGTTCCATCAATATGTAATATTGTTTCCATCCACTTACACTATTTTAAATCCAATTTTACCCTTCGGTGAGTTTTTAGTAAAGAATATGAAAGGAATCTTTTGTCGTTTTTTTTCGTACGAGGTACTTTTTGACTTTTCCGACAAAAGTACGAGGAGAATGTTATTTTTATCTTATACGGCATGAACGGATTTTTACGGTTTCATAATGCCTCATTTTCAAGAAGCTTCCTATACAAGATTGCATGATTATTTTTAATAAAACCCTTATCTTTTAAAATTGCATGAAATTTTGTGAAAAGAATATGATTTTAAAGAAGAAAGGATATTTTCCTCAAGAATTCATTTGAAGTGTTTTGTCAAAACTATTTTACATCTAAGATGACATTATTTCATATGCGTATGTTTCAAGTAAAATTTCTCTATGATTTAAATGGATTCAATTTTCTTATGATGAACTGATATCAATTGTTTATGGATTATGTTATGATGGCATGATGTTTAAGAATCCCATTTTATTTCATGGGTTATGCTATGATGTATGATTTATGATTTTGTGGCACACATAAGAATGGTATAATTATGAGATGGGTGGGACCTATATCTCCCTCCAATGCATTGGGTAAAGATTTTATATCTCATGAGATAGACAGGGCTGGAACGGTAGGTTATACCGGTTCAGTGAAACAGGACTGAAACGAGGGTTACTCGATTCAGAAAGGGACTTTGTCCACTAAGATAGTCTTGGCAATGAGTCATGACTAACAAGAAATGATTTTCCATGATTATGTGTGCATGCCACAAAGTTTCAAGTTTCATGTTATGATTATGGTGATCTCATTTTCACTTATATGATTTATTCCATGTTAAGATATTATGATCTCTTTTGCAGGTTATGATTTTCAAAAAGATATGATATGATTTTTATTTCCTTTATTTGACCTTGCTGAGCATTTGAGCTCACCCTTTTATGTTTTTGTTTCCCCAGGATATAAAGAAAGGTTTTAGGTAAAAAAAAAGGGAAGATCTTTATGGGAGATATTGAAGATCTTTCACCACGATTAGAAGATTACGTTCCGAGTTTCCAAAGACACTAAACTATTACGGTCCTTGTGTGTGTGTTTTTGTAATGTACTAAGTATTCCGCAAAATTAATGTAATGTCAATGTACGTCAAGATTCGGGTCTCTACAGTTGGTATCAGAGGAAAGGTTTAGTCAACCTTTGGAAACTAGGATGCGAAAACGTTAGTGAGATCCCTAGAGATATTTCTAAGGTATGTCTAGGGATGTCTCTAAGGTTAAGTATACGTATAGGTTATAGTCCTAGAATTGCTCCAACGATCTTAGAATTTAACCTAAGATGTTAGATATTGAGGGTACTACCCCTTTATTATGTTGTTTTCCCTAGCATGATTTTTGCCTCTCACACTATTCTTTTGGGGTTTTAGACGATGGCTGGAACCCGAAGGAACCGTGTTGATCAATGCAATGGACAATGCAATGATTGTCCCCCTGAGCAACCAAACGATATGGGAGCTGGAATGCAAAATCTTGTAGCCATGCTCACACAACTTTCTCAAGCTATGAATCATGCAGGACTTCCAAACAAGCAAAGGAAGGAGCAACATTCTGTTGAATCCTTAATGAGGCAGCGTCCGCCTTCTTTCAGTGGGTCTACTGATCCATTAGTTGCTGAACAATGGATTAGTACTACTGAAAAGATATTTTCAGTTCTTCAATGTTCTGAACATGATAAAGTCATCTTAGCAGTATATCGTTTGGAAGGTGAAGCTGATCAATGGTGGAATCTTATTAAGAATACGAGGCAAAGAGATGAAATTGATTCCATGGAATGGGATGAGTTCAAGAACTTGTTTTTCAGTAAGTACTTCCCTCGTATTCTTCGAACGAAGATGGAGAAGGAGTTTCTTGAACTAAAGAAAAAGGATGATGAATCTGTTGGTATATACGAAGCGAATTTTACAAGACTTGCAAGGTATGCATCTGGCATTATCTTCCAACCTGAAAGTAAAGTTGATCGATTTTTCAGTGGCTTAAAACCAAGTCTTCGAAGGGCATTATCTATAAGAGACTTCAGTAGCTATGAAGAAATTGTGCGTTGTGCTATCAAGGTAGAAATGGAAGTTGGTGTTACATATCCATCTCATGGTTTTGACAAGAAACGAAAGATGGAGTTCAAGGAGAAATCTCAGAATAATGGTGAAAAGAAGATGAATGTTTCCTTATGCACAAAGTTTGGAAAGAAGCATGGTGGAGATTGTCTTAAAGGGGCTAGAAAATGTTTTAAGTGTGGAAAAGAAGGTCATCGAGCAGTTGAGTGTCGAAGTAATGGAAAAAGGGATTCTAATGAAGTGAATAAAGCAAACACTGCAGAGAACGCACAACCAACACTTCAATGCTTCAAGTGCAAGGAGATGGGACATTATGCCAATAAATTCCATAATCCAAGGGTTAGTGATGATCGACATGAGCAACCGCTTAAGGCAAAGGACAAAGGGAAGTCACATGCGATCACTATTGGCAATGTTGAATATGACAACGATGTGGTGGAATGATTAAGTTTTTATGTAATGGGATTCCAAAATAATGTTGTATCATGGAATATTGGAATATTTATGTATTGGTCTAATGTGGTATTCAAAGTGATTGAGATATTATGCGCATAATGAAGGGAAAACGAGAAAATGAAATGTTTAACAGTATTCATGAGCTCATGATTGATATAAGGACTAAGTGATATCATGGTTTGAGTATATAGAATTTTGAGGATTTTGGTATGTGGAAAGTGTTAACTTTTAACTGCATTCAAGTTTTCACTAAGGTTCAATGGGTATTCAAGAGAGTACAAGATTAAGGCCTTTGAATGTTTGGAATGTGACCAACAAGATATATCTTATGATATATGGGGATCAACGATGGTATTAAATCTCTGGTAATCGTTTTCACTATGTTATGAGAATGGACTGCAGTATTATGGATAAGCCTAAAGATTGGAATGGATTATGTTGGACATAAGTTAGTATTGTTTAAGGATATAAGTTTTTTTCGATATTATTGATGGGATGTTATAGTAATATAGTTTTATAAAAAGGACAACCTGCAGGACGGGCGACAACCCATCGCTTCGGACAAGGCTGTGGGAATCGAACCCACAACCGAAGTGCGACTGGCCTTTATCGCCTACCACTGGCCTACAGGAAGTCCCTGTTTAGTAGAAACTAGTTTTATTATATTAAGCAGTATGATATATGAAGTATAAGTCCATTTTAGGAACCATATATGATTAATCTCACTATAGATCGAATTATGCATATAATTTTTGCTAACCTTTTGTTTGAGACAGATGGAATGACCCGTCATTCTATCACATGATCTGCTAATAACAAATTCAACTTCATTTATTTAAGATATGAAGTGGAAATTGTTCAAGGCACGAACAACGGTGAGATTGTACCAAAATAAAGTAAGTATTTATTCTAATTCAAATTTTCAACTTTAGGGAAATGATCTTGAAAACCAAAAATGTTGTCCTAGTGATCTTATACCTGATGAATCAGAAGGTACCTTATATCATCACAAATCTATGGATTTGTGATTACTGGCTTTTCCATAGCCATGTTCTCTACCACTCTCCATCAGAACATGATGGTTAGATTTCTCTTCAATATCCATATTTTCACCTATGTGGAAACCCAATGATTAGTTTATTTGGGTAACCGTTACGTTTCATACTTTTGTTTTTAAAGATTGGTTTTGATATTCCTTTTTACGATGTGGGTTTCTATTAAAGAAACTTTCGAATAGTAAACCATTTATAACCCCGACGAATTTCGAGGGAGAAATTCATTTTAAGGGGGGTAGAATGTAACAGCCCAAGATTTTATAAAAAAAATATTCTTTTTAATTTTATTAAAGTCTTGTGTTGTACGCTACACCAAAAGGAGCTTTCACAACACGCATCCTTGAATTGCCTTGCATTACATGCAATCACGACCTTCCTCGATAGCGTGTGTAATACGCAATACCGAGTTTCACTAAACAACGATATGCTATTAAAATATTATTAAAACTAGCCGTTATGAATAGTAGTAACCACTTTTTAAAACTCTGTAAATCTTATTTTTCAAAATGAACTTCATTTTTGGATTCGGAGTATCGAATTTAGCCTAAGGTGAAATTTTGGTACTTTTCGGATAACTTTCATATTCTGATGAATAGTGAAAATTACTAAATTATAATTAAAAACAACTTTTTTAATCGAAATAATTAATAGTGATAAATCATTAATTTGAGTGGTTTTAAAGTATATTTAGAATATATTTTTACAATTTAATACAATGTTGGTCATTGGATGTAATTTCACATTTAAACCAGACATAATCAAGTGTCAATCTTTTGATAGATATTGTTTCTTTAAAACACGTTATTTGTTTCAACAGCGGGATTTAATTATAAAATTAATTAATGCAAATTCTATGATATGAATTTGGTAAAATAGACTTCATTTTTGAATTCGGAATATGAAATATAGCTTAGGATGAAATTTTGGCATTGTTCTGAAAAACATCAATTTTTGATGAATAGTGAAACTACTAAGTGGTAGTTAAAAAAATTAATTTCTTCATAAATCTTAATTTTACCGCTTCTGTGAATGGAATTTCAAAAATCCGAGAGACACGGTTGATGTCAGTAAGTAAAATGTGGTTCAATGAGATGAAAATAATTTTTGGTGAATAGTAACTTTTTACTTTTTTTACCACGGTTAATAGTAAATAGGGTAACTAAGGGTAAATATGATATTACTATTACCCTAACACATGTCCTAATTCTATTGTATAAGTGTAATTCGACCAAAAACAACCTTATGAATATAATATGACCATTTAGGTCCACTTGGATTAGATTATGACATTTAATATTATATTATTTAATGAATAGTTAAAATAGTTAAAATCAAAGTTTAATAACTAAAACATTTTTAATATGGGGTTATACATAAGATAAATTCGACTATAAATATTCATTAGAAAGCTAAAACGATTTCCTACATAATTATATTTTATTTATAATTTTTAGACTTTAAATAAATTAATTTATTTATGACACAACGATGATGCAGTAATTACCCTTTTAAGGAAATATTAAAATAATTGATGTTATAAATGCTCAAATGAATGTAATTTGAGACTTTTTATGAATTACACTAATTTTATAGGTTACTATGATATATTAATGTTGATTTAATCAACTTGGTTCGAACATATAATTCTGTTATGACTTTCACAAAAATCATATATCAAATAGTGTCAAAATTGACACAAAATAGTTTTTAAATAAAATATTATATTATTAATTGTTATTTTATTCCTAAAAATCTATGGTTCGGCAAAATGACTTAGATAAGGATATATTTATTAATAATATACAATTTGGGGTTCTTTTGGCATGTTATAGTAAGTGTATTAACCATATAGTGAAAGAAAACAAAAAGACACGGTAAAAGTTAAATTAATTAACTTAGAGTTAAATCTAATTGATAAGGTTAAAATAATACCCTAAACTTGTCTAAATCCTATTGGTTGATAGGATTTCGACCCATCCCCACTTTATCTTCGAAATAAGACCCTTTGGAACCATTATAAACCGATTTTGACTTTAATATAAAATAATATTTTGAGATATTCCTAAGGTGCCCCTCTCCTCCCTTATAAAAGGGCACCTCCTCCCCCTCCTCCTCACACCAATTTGAGCACTCAAGCTCGGCCAACCCCTGCCATTTTCTCCTCTACACTTCCCTAGAATAATCCTAGAGGTCCTGGTCTTCTCCAAAGACCAATCTTAGTTCCTTAAGTGGAGGATTCAAAGAGGCGTTCCAAAGAAGAGGTAATATCCATTACCGATCTTTTCAATTTCTTTCTTCTTCAACTTCTTCTTCTTTAGTTGTTTCATGATAAAGTAATAACATCAGTATTACTTACATACTGATATGTTATTATAAATATGAAACAACCCTAATTCACCTTCTATCCATCCTACGGAAAAATGAAATCACCGCGCGTGCGTACGTACGGAATACCGTCTCCACGCCGTGGTGTAATCTATTTTCCACCATCACCTTACAAGGATGGGTATAATGGTGTAATGAGTAACTATATATGATTATTATTAAGTAATATTGATACTGAAATAATATATATATATACTCCAATACAATTCCACGATCATAGGAACGATATCATCACTCGTGCGTACGTACGGAATAGCGTCTCCACGATGTGATGCGACTCGTTCTACATGATCTTCATTTCATAATGATTATATAAATGAATTGAATGAATGAATATGGTATATACTAAACTAATACCATTCTTTAAATGAATTATCTATAACCTAAAGATAAGAATAAGAATTTATTCAACAAAACACGCATAAGAACAAAAAGTTATAAAGACCCGAGTAACAAGTAACAATGAAATATTACTAACAAGAAGCTAATAATATGACCATATATGATATCATATCAATATTTATGATTCTGGAATAAGCCAATAACATTATTTAAACCATTATACAGGATCTTCGGACACGAACAAAGCAAATCGGACCTAAGGTAAGGGAAATATCACAATCTCATTTTTATCTGAGATTGTTTATTCGTAAGTATTTATTGGGGCGTATTTTATCATCCACATCCATGTTCCATAAATATGTAATATTGTTTCCATCCCCTTACACTAGTTTAAATCCAATTTTACCCTTCGGTGAGTTTTTAGTAAAGAATATGAAAGGAATCTTTTGTCGTTTTTTTTCGTACGAGGTACTTTTTGACTTTTCCGACAAAAGTACGAGGAGAATGTTATTTTTATCTTATACGGCGTGAACGGATTTTTACGGTTTCATAACGCCTCATTTTCAAGAAGCTTCCTCTACAAGATTGCATGATTATTTTTAATAAAACCCTTATCTTTTAAAATTGCATGAAATTTTGTGAAAAGAACATGATTTTAAAGAAGAAAGGATATTTTCCTCAAGAATTCATTTGAAGTGTTTTGTCAAAACTATTTTACATCTAAGATGACATTATTTCATATGCGTATGTTTCAAGTAAAATTTCTCTATGATTTAAATGGATTCAATTTTCTTATGATGAACTGATATCAATTGTTTATGGATTATGTTATGATGGAATGATGTTTAAGAATCCCATTTTATTTCATGGGTTATGCTATGATGTATGATTTATGATTTTGTGGCACACATAAGAATGGTATCATTATGAGATGGGTGGGACCTATATCTCCCTCCAATGCATTGGGTAAAGATTTTATATCTCATGAGATAGACAGGGCTGGAACGGTAGGTTATACCGGTTCAGTGAAACAGGACTGAAACGAGGGTTACTCGATTCAGAAAGGGACTTTGTCCACTAAGATAGTCTTGGCAATGAGTCATGACTAAAAAGAAATGATTTTCCATGATTATGTGTGCATGCCACAAAGTTTCAAGTTTCATGTTATGATTATGGTGATCTCATTTTCACTTCTATGATTTATTCCATGTTAAGATATTATGATCTCTTTTGCAGGTTATGATTTTCAAAAAGATATGATATGATTTTTATTTCCTTTATTTGCCCTTGCTGAGCATTTGAGCTCACCCTTTTATGTTTTTGTTTCCCCAGGATATAAAGAAAGGTTTTAGGTAAAAAAAAAGGGAAGATCTTTATGGGAGATATTGAAGATCTTTCACCACGATTAGAAGATTACGTTCCGAGTTTCCAAAGACACTAAACTATTACGGTCCTTGTGTGTGTGTTTTTGTAATGTACTAAGTATTCCGCAAAAGTAATGTAATGTCAATGTACGTCAAGATTCGGGTCTCTACAGTTAAATCTTTTACTCTTTCCCTCTACAATTTTTCATTGATTTTGTTGTGTTTTTTGTGTGTAAATGAATTTTAGAAAAGGGCACCCTGAGTTAGTTATGCGTTCAATGCTTGTCACCACCCTAAGCATATGGAGGTGGGCTTGGGGTAATTAAGGCTTGAGCCTAGGATTGAGTCAGTTCATGAAAACATGAGCCTTATATTATGACATATTAATATTCACAATCATGTGGTAAATATTATTTATTTAATAAATATTAAATATTCTTAAAAATCAAACAATATTGGGAAATTACAAAAAATATACCCAAAGGGTAAACACCACATTATTTGATCAATAAAACAATTATGAAATTTAATAAATGTTATTTTTAATGATAAAATTACCATTTTATCATTAAAGGTATCCATGACATGTTAATAAACAAATTAACTAAGTCATATCCATGAAAAATCCATGCCACTATAGTATAAACATAAGAAACGGCTACCATTTATCTTATTATTGATGTGAAATTTTTAAGATGGTTGAGGGATAAGATAAATATTTACATGGGTTTCTATTCCAATTTTTTCTATAATTAATATATAAGGGCTGAGATACCAAAAGGATGAGATGAATATAGACATGGGATAGATTTAATATTTGTCTTATTATTGATATACAATGGTCAAGATACTCTAGGGATGAGATTGGTATAGATATTGTCTACCTTTCCCATTTGTCTTATTATTGATATATATGGTTTGAGATTCTAGAGGCATGAGATCAATATATATATATAGGATGATTTACCATTTGTATTTATGTTAATATTATTAGAGGTTGAGATACATTTTGGATGAGATTGTTATAGAAATGGACCACTTTCCCATTTTTCTTTATATTAATATGATGAGGGTTGAGATGCCTTTGGTTTGAGATTTTTATAGTCATGGGTTTTTTTTGTATTTATCATTATATTGATTTGAGTAGGGGTTGATTTTCCTTTGGGTAGATCTTGTTGTAAAAATGGAATTTCTTATAATTGTATTTTTATTTATATGATCCAGGTTTAAGATGAATAAGGGTTTGAGATCAATATGGACATATTCTAAATTTATAATTTGTATTATTACTAATTAAAATAGTATCCATTATTCCCATAAGGTTTACATCCTTAAAAGTGTGTGAATGAACTATCCTAATTTCATTATGATATTGTGATGATATGTTCAAACTCATTTTGGTACTATTCAAACCATCAGGGTGGATTCTTGAGTAGTTGATGATACAAAATATGTATTCATATGATATCATGACTCAACATCTATTCATTGTGTTTAAGAATATATATTATAGTTTTTATTAAGAACACCATTTATGGGATTCTATTTGATTTTATGCTCATTCCATGTATATGCGCTTTAGTTTATTTGTAAATATCTTGGTTAACATACAAGTTTTGATGATAGTCCTTGTATGATTAGATTTTATTGGGAGATAAATGGGGATGTATATATTAGTTTGAGTTGATGACATATAATGAGGACATGTCTCCTTATATGTTATTCAATTTACATTTTACTGTATTTGATTAAACCATTTGGCGGTCTTGACTAATTACTTGATAGTTACCTACATAAGTTACATTTTTATAGAGTAATGATATTACTCATTATGGTTATCCTTACACTATAAACTGATTAGTTATACTATCAATATTATTTTTTTTATGTATTCTTAGTGAAACACCATGAAAATTCTAAAGGAGTAACATTTTATTTGATAATGTGTATGAAACACAACACCAAGAATAGAAGGGAATATAACATCCCAATAATTTAAAATATATTTACTATTTTAAATAAATTAAATCTATGATATCACTTTAAATGTACACAACACTTATTTAGATTATGTGATACACAACAACGATTTTATTCGATAGCTTTCATTATACAGAAGACCGAGTTTTACCAAGTACTATTAATATTGTTATATAAAATTAAATTATCCCCAAGCCATTAAATTTTTTATAATTAATTTTATTAACTAACTTATGAAAATATTTGGTTGAATTAGTTGGAGAATAATTAATTATAAATGAAAATAAAAACTAATTGAGCATAAATGAAATGTTTTTATAAAAATAGTTATTATGCACCAAATGAATTTTATTTTAAAAAATTAAATTTATTAATATTAGTGAAAGATATTAATTAACTATATATATTATATATTCATTAAAAAATTCTTCACATTCATATAATATATTTTATAGGCATAAAATAACAAGAGATCCAATTTTACACAGAAAACGTTAAATTTTTCTAAAGGCAACTTTAACACCTTTTAATAGAGCACTTATTTTAAATATAAATTTTGAAACGTTTATAAATTTTATATTAAAAAAATATAGTTCATTTTTTAAATAAAAATTTCAATATTTTATTTGGGGGGATTTTTTGTATTTTTTGAGTAGTTATTTATGTGATGAATAACAAAAAATAAATAATTTTAATTGAAAACTAAATTTTTATCTAAATAATTTATAATTATAAATTATATTTTAAACAAGTTTTAAAGTAAAATTAATTCAACTATACATCTATTTATACAATATATGTAATTATAATCAATTTCATGCTGAATTTTGACATAAAACCACATTAAACTTTTGAATATTTTAACATTAAAAACCCACTTTCTCGTTGAATTTGCAAGATTTGTTTTAAATTAAAAAAATTTTCAATTCGGTAATTTGAATTTGTAAAAATGTATTAAATATTTTTAATCACCATATTTTATAATTTTTAATTATTTAAACTTAGTTTTTACTGAAAAATATTAGTGAAACAAATTATAGTCAATTACAACGATTAAGCTAAAATCGAGTTTACTTAGTGGTTAGACATTAATCTTAAAGGACCAAATGACAAAAAACTTGTCAAAAAAGAATTTTATTGACATATTTAGACCATATAAACTGTTGGGTCTAAATTGTTTCATTAGTATAGGCACATAATATAATGGAGACCTCCCAATAGTGTTTACCTTTTGATATTTGTGAGAATTTCACTCATCCTCTAATATAAAAAGTCACTCACCCCCAACTTATGCACATATATCTGGCCATTTGGAATAGATAAAAACTAAAAAACAAACTTCCAACATATATAAATTCATCCTAGAGGCCTCAATTTTTTGGGAAATAAAATCAAGTATGTCCTTTGGTGAAAACCAAAAGGAGTTACCTGAAGAAGAGGAAACATTATACAAAGAACACTTTTGTTTTATTTCTATATAAAACCCTTAAATTCTTCTTATATAATTATTATATAATAACCTAATAATATTAAATATACTTATATGTTTTTATTTTAAGGTTAAAACCTATAACTTCACTCACTTCTAATAGATGGGATACATAATCGTCATTCATGTGTAGGGTAGACTATCGCCTTGTGAATCGATATAGTTTATTCTTCCATCACCACCTTTAATGCTTGATAAAAATGGTGGAATAATAGTTTATATATGATATAAATTATATTTATTATTTATTTATTATTTTTTATTTTTTATAAAATACATACCTTTAGGCTTTGCTTTTTTCGGGAATACAATAACATCGTTTGTGGACGTGTGGACTACAACCTCCCCGAAGTGATGTGATTCGTTCACACTTTATGAGGAATTTATTATGGAAGGGTTTAATAAAGCTATTTGATCTATATTACATAAAAATTATTCATTTATCTCAATATATTTATATATATTATTTAATTTTATTTATTTTAATATGATAAGAAAATGGAAGAAGTGTTCATACGTGCGTACGACCTACCGTCTCCATAAACGATGCATTTCATATTCTATCACTAAATATTAAAAATTAATATAAATAAATATATAATGAAAATATATGATATTTAAATAAATTTTTTACATTATATATATGATTAAATCATGATTAATGTAATACTAAAAAAATAAAAAGTCAAAACATACTCGAAAACATGACCATTAACACCCGAAATAGTTAAAATACTGAAATATTATTAAAAAATATGAAATAAGATATTATAAGAAAATCATATATGATATTATAAATATGATTATGGTCCTGTTATAAGTTATGAAAATTCTTAAAACAATTATACTTGAGGTTAAATATCATTCAACTAAAAGTATGTGTAAGGTAAAGGATTTTATCTCAGTTTTATTTCATTGAGGTATATTATAATGTTATGAACCTAATTATTTTTTTATGGTGTATTTAATTCACATTGACATCTAATATAATGAATAATTCATTATTAATGTTATTTTAAGTTTTAATTTGAATTATTTTTTTTAAAAATATTTCAATTAAAAGTTACCAAGTGGTAAATAATTTCATAACCCAATTCCTTTTCATTTGGTTATATTACTTCCTCATTTTTGTTAACATTATAAGAGTATATATGTAATGAATTTTGAATCTATGTTTTTTTAATTCAAATTATTTATGTGGATTTATAGTTGATACACATAACATTTTCATTGGTGTATTCTCACTTTAACTTTATGATTTTTATAGGGATTACTTTGCAATCTCATTTTAGTTAAGATTGTATACACTTACGTTTACATTGGAAGAAATTATTTTATCATTGACTAATAAACCCTTTAATTTTTTTTTCTAATATGGTTATTAAAAATATTTCTAAAGTTTTAGTACCATTTTCAACTATTTTTTACATAAAATATTTAGATTTTTTTTAATAAATTCCGAATTTATTTATTACTTCAGTCAGAAATCCATTTTCTTACAGAACAATGTTTTATATATTTTATTACTTAATAATTAAAAAATTATTTTTTTAAATAAATTTTACCCATTTTTTCCTTTTAATTTTTTTTCAAAAGAATATTTTTGCCTATTTCTGAACATGGAACTTCTTCTAACCTTTTTAACATGTGAACAAAATGTTCATTACAACATATATGGAATTAACCACTGCCATGACTTTCATTTCATTGAAGATTCATTTTCATGTTTACAAGGTTATTTTGAAAAAATGTTATAAAATTTTATTTTAAAAAAAGTAAATTCAATTTTTTTTGAAAATTAAAAAAGGATATTTTCCTCAAGAATGTTTTTATATATATATTTTTATGGTATTTTTATTTAATAAATGAAAACAACCCTTATTAATACTCTAATGGGTATATGATTTATTCATACCATAATTATTCTTTATCTATATGGATTAAGATTATTTTGACCAAGGATTGTATTGAAATTAAATTCCATGAATCATTTTTTTGCATCAATTAAATTCCCATTGAATTATTCACCTTTCGGTGATCATTGAACATTAAATTTCCCCTAAATATCCATATCATTTATCTTGGATATTATTATTTCCTAAACCATATATAATTTTTACATACTATGTGTACTAGAAATTAATTTGATTAACTAGGAAAATAATTGTAAATCTAAATCTTTTACTCAATGAATGTATTTGATAAGACACATTGTTCTTGAATTAAATCAATTATTCGATACATGAATAATTCTTTGGACATGTATAGTATGGGTGGGTACTGATTATAGATAGATCCTCGATGTATCAGTAGTATCACGAGACAAGTCAATTGGTAAGACTTAGTGGGGTTTTCAACCAGTATGTTTTAAACAATATTGGGAAAGGTCTTGATGGTAATGGTATCATGTACTAAGGAAACATGATGTCAAATAATTAATCATCAATTCATTCAAATTAAATTATTATTATCTTATATTTTTTCATAATAAAAAAATATATGGATGCATTTCTTTCTCATTTTATTGATTTAATGTGAATAATTTTCAGTTATTTTCCATTAGATATTTTCTAGGCACATCCTTTTCAGTTTAATGTTTATTTGGAATGTTTTTTTAGTTTTTACCTAGCCATATTGATTATGATAATTGATTCATTATTTATTCTTATATATTTTACCCAAAATAATCACTTTATCTCTCCCTTATTTGGTTTCATCTTTCAAATATTCCATGAAGTGCAATATGACTAACAATAAGTTATACTCCAGGAGGAATAAATTTCTCCTCAAAAGAAAATAATTATTTTGTATTTTATGTATTAGAAATGAAATGTAAGACTCATGAATGTGTATAGTTTATTTATACCACTAGATTGATATGTCCTTCAGGATACATTTATTTGTATCTTATGCCAATGTAAAGGTAGCAGACACCGGCTCCGGGATTATGGGGTCCAGGTTGTTAGAGTTTGTATTCGAGGAATTTTAGTAGAATCCTTTGGAACTAAATTTAAGAAAACATAGCTTATGGAACATAAACCTATGATATAATTTGAGTATAATTATAGAATAACATCATAATGTTTTGTAAAAATATAGGTAATGTGGTTTTCCTTGAAATAAATACTTGTTTAGATACTATAAGTGGATGTGTTTTTGGCACTTATTTATCTAGGGCTAATAACTATGAAATCGGAATGTCAAACATGATTCGAGATTAACCTGATACACGAAAACGAACCTTACTATACACCTGGTTTGATACTCCCATGGGATATGCTTAGGCTAACGAAAATTTTCTTTAAAAACCATTATAAATGATTTGAATAGATAATGAAAATTAATTACCATGGATAAACCCTAGACCAAGGAAGACCCTATGTTAAAATAATATAAATTAAGTATTTGTGTAGAATTATTTTTACTAATGGAATTTCTGTGTAATAATTATGAAATATATAAGTAGTGTGTCAAATTTTATAATCATATATGTATTCATTAACATAAGAGTTATGGATACCATTTTGAGTTAATAAGATTAATATATAAAATAATACCTATGAATTAAATAACTTTTTGGGTTTTATATAATGATAGTCTACCAAGAATAACAAAATTTTAGAGAAATTTATTGTAATAATATGTTCTAGTATGAAAATTTATTGGAGGAATAATGCCTTTAAAATTTAAAGACATAAGTTTAATGTTTTTAATAACCTTTGGGTTTAATATGATCATTAATTAAATTTTAATAATAGTTAAATAATATTATCAGGCTTTGTAAAAAATAGGTTGTATTGAAAACCCTAGTAAAGGGTTATTTAATGATTAATTTCATTTTAGGGATGTCTATGATAATATTTGGAAATTTTATAGGAATTATGTCAATACAGTTTATAAAAAGAACAACCCACATGAATGGTGGCATCACATCATATCTTGTGAGGCGAAGGGGATTGATCCATGAATAAAGGATGAAAAGGGGTTTTCACTTACCATTGGCCTACGTGATATCCTGGTTAATGTGTCATTATTTTTATTAAAAAAATTTGATGAAAAAATATTAATGATGAACCAATAGAGTTAATTTTTATTTTTATAGGTTAATGTATTGACCATGTTGGTTTTGAAAAATATTTAATGACAAAAAAAGACTTGTCACTCTTTTATGGATCTTTTGGTTTGTTAGAATTGAATTTTAGTGCTTCAGGCATAAAAAAATGCATTTATGGATATTTATTTCACAGAGTAAGAAATTAAAGAAAAAAGGTTAAAATTGGTCTTATTATATATAAATATATCAAGTAACTATTTTCCCTATATTCATATATAGTAAAATAATAACTTAACTTTATAAAAAGGATCTTAAAATAAAATTTTATCTTATTACCATCATTTCTCATGATATCAATGAAATTTTCGTGCATATTAAAATTAATGATTTTATAATGTCAAAATTACATTGATTATTCTGTTTTTTTATCAATAACCTCAATAAATTCCTATAATTATTTATTATTTTCCTCCAAGTCTATATATTCACTTTCCACTAATGTTCTCCTCTTTAGAACCTATTTATGTGTTATTATAGATGAATTTTTCAATTCCTTTTCACTCTTATCAAAAGGATATTTTATTAACTATTCTATGATGTGGGTTTTTAAATAATGAGATTTACTAATTTAATACCCTTTATTACCAAGGTCATGTTTATATTGTGAGTACATAATTTATTTAATGCAGGGAGAATGTAACACCCTGAGAATTATAAAATTATAATATTTTATTTGACAGTGTGTAAGACACACAACAAAAAGAATAGAAGGGAATAAAACATCTGTAAAATTCACAATATATATTATTTCTTAAATAAATTCAATCTATGATATAGATTTCAATGCATAATACACCGAGTTAGTTTGTGTTACATGTAACAACTCGTTTTTTTGATAGCTTGTGTTACACACAAGATTGAGTATTACCAATTACTATGAATATTACTATATAAAATGAAAATGATCTCATAGAGGTTAAATTAGTGTTTATAAATATTATTTAATAACTTATGAAAATAAATGGTAATGTTAATTGGTTACCAATTAATTAAAAATGAAAATAAAAACCAATTGGACATAAAGGAAATGTTTTTATAAAAACTATAATTATTCACTAAAGGTGTTTTATCTAAATAAATTAAATTAATTAATATTAGTGAATGATATTAATTAAATATATATATATATATATTATATTTAATAAAATATTTTTTAGATTCTTACAATATATTTTATTGGCATAAGAGAAGAACAAATCTAATTTTACGCATAAAAAGATGTATTTTTATAAAATAATTTTTGCTTCCTTTTAATAGTGCAATTGTTTCAAATCTACATTTTGAAAATTTTATAAATTTTATATGAAAAAATAAACATTATTTATGAATTTATAATTTCAAAATTATCTTAGGTTGATTTTTTATGAGAAGTTTTATTTTTTTAATGAACAGTGAAAAGTATTAAATTTTAATTGAAAATTGACTTTTCATCAAAATAATGTATAATAATTAATTATATTGTAAATTTTTTAAATTAAAATTTCTTAAATTATATATATATATATACTCTATATTTAATTAAAATGAATTTTGTGTTTAATTTTGATATTAATACATAGTAAACTTCTGAACATTTTCACTTCAAAAACCTTCTATTTCGTTGCGTGTGTGGGATTAGTTTTAAATTAAATTATGAAACTTATGTGATTTAAGTCTATAAAAAAGGATTTAATATTTTTAATCAGAAAAATTTATAATTTCTAGTATGTTTTAGTCAAGTTTTACCAAAAATATCAATGAAATCAATTAAAATTAATTTCAGCGATTGAGGTAAAAATGAGTTTACTTAGTGGTTAAACGTTAATCTTAAGGGCCCAAATGACCTATACACATTCCAAAAATCCATTTAATGGAAATATTTCAACCATATAACAAATTTTATAGAATATTTTTCATTAATTTGTTAATATTATTTAAGGGATACCTCTTAATATTGTTTACCTTTTGATATTTTTAAGAATGCCATTCCTCCACTATAAAAAGGCACTCACTCCCCCAACGTATTCACACATATCCTGCACTTCGGATCATCAAAAAACTGAAAAAACCAGCTTACAAAATTAATACCCTCATCTTATAAGTATCACTTTGGTCATAAATAAAACCAAGGTTGTCCTTTGGTGAAAACAAAAAAGTGTTTCCCAAAGAAGATGTAACATTCTTCAGTGAACACTTTTGTTTTACTTATTTATCCACCCATTAAATTATTCTTATATAATGATTATATAATTAACTAAGTATATTAAATATATTTTTATGTTTTCATGTTATTTTTAATACTTAAAACTTCATACACATCCATCAAATGATATACATAATCATCGCTCATGTGCATGGTGGACTAATTCCTCCCACACCGATGTCATTAGTTATTCCATTTCCACATTTAATGGTTGATAATAATGATTTATTTATAGTTTATATATTATATATAATATATTTATAATGTCATTATTCTTATGGAATTGTTATACAATAAATACCTTCATGATTTCCATTTTGTGGGAATACGATAACATCCTTTGTGGATGTTTGGACTACCACCTCCTCAAAGCGATGTGATTCATTCATGCTTTACCTGGAATATATTAATGATGAGTTTAATAAACATATGGGTTATAAATGAACTAAAAATTTTACTAGAATTATAATATGCATATATATCATTTAATTTTATTTCTTTTAATACGACAATAATATAGAAGCATCGTTCATGCCTACATATGTCCTACCATATCCTTGAATGGTGTATTTCTTCTCATATCACTAAATAATATGGATTAATATAAATAAATATAAAATATATATATCATTTAAATCAAGTTTTACATTTTAGATATTATTTAATCGTGATCTACATAAGAGGACTAAAAATAATATATCGAAAAACACTCGAAAAACTATGCAATTTACACTCAAAATAGTGAAAATAATGAAAGAATATTAAGAAAAGGGTAATAAGATATTATAATAAGATCATATATGATATTATAATTATGATTATGTTTATTTTATAAGTTAATTAAATTATTATAACTATTATAAAGTAGGTTAAGAAGCTTTCAACCAAAAGGATGTGTACTTCAAGATATTTCATCTCAATTTCATTTCATTGAGTCATATTGTAATGTTATACACTTAATTAATTTTTGTGTGTATATAAATCCCATTTAAATTTAATATCAATAATAAATATTTATTCATGGTATTATAATTTTAAATTTTAATTATTTCAGTTAAGAGGATTTTAATGAAATGTTACAATGTAGTAAAGAATTTCATAACCCAATTCCTTTACATTGGGTTATATTACTTCCTCATTGTCATTAATATAATAATATTATATGTGTAATTACTTTTTACTATAAATTCTAATATTTCCACGTGTTTACTATCAATTTTCTAAAAACATTTTCATAAAATTTTTCATTAACTATTTAAAAATTATTTACTAAAATATTTTGTACCCATTTTTTCTTTTTACTATTTTTTCCAAAAATAATATTCTTATCCATTTTTGAACATGGAACCTTTAAAAACATTTTACAATATAAAAATAATGTTATTTACATCATGTATGTAATTAACCACTATCATGAACATCATTTGTTGGAATATTAATTTGAATGTTTACATGGGTATTTTAAAAGAATTTTTTTAAAACTTTATTTGCAATGAAAAATGATTTTCAAAATGATTTTCAAAATTAAAAAGATGTTTTCCTATAGAAAATTTGAAGAGATATTTTTATGTTAATTTTATTTAATAAATGAAAAAACCCTTATTATTAATCTAAGTGATATATGACTTATTGATACAATACTTATTCTTTCTATTTAGAGATTCAGATTATTTTGACCAAGGATAGTATTAACTTTCACTTTCTTGAATCATTTTTTTCCTCATTTTTCTTCCCTTGAATTATTCACCTTCTAGGGATCACTGAGCATTAAATTTCCAATAAATATCCATATCATTTATCACAGATATGATTATTTCATAAACCAAATACCATTTTTATATACTGTGTGTATATGACATTTATTTTATTTACCGAGAAAATATTTATAAATCAATAGTTTTTTTACTCAATACGTATATTTAATAAGGAACACTGTTCATGAATTAAATTTATTATTAGATATATGAGGAATGCTTTGGAAAGGTACGACATAGGTGGGTTCTGGTTATAAATATCCTCTCGATGCATCGATAGTCTCATGGGACGAGTCAGTTGGCTAGCCTTAATGGATTTTTCAACTAGTATGTTTTAAAATAACATGTGAAAGTTCTTGATGGTGAATGGTTATTGTATCTAGGAAACATAGTATCCAATAATTACGAATTTCCATTATTCATATTCAATTAATATAATCCATGAGATTTTTATTATGATGAAATCTATGGATGCATTTCTTTCTTATTTTATTAATAAATGGAATTCATGTTTAGTTATTTACCTTTACTTATTGTTTATGTTCACCCTACTCTGTTTATTAATTATATGGAATGTGTGTTCTGTTATTACCTTTTAATATTGATTTTTATCATTGATTCATTATTTATTCTACTATTTTTAACCCTCAAAGAGAATTGGAGCTCACCCTTATATTTTTCCTTTCCCCATGATTCCATGAATTGTACTATGACAATATGCAGAGATATGCAAGAAGTAATAATGTTATCTTAAAAATAAAAAAACGTGTTGTAATTTGTGTATTCCAAATGTAATAAAGGACTCATGAATGTATATAGATTACCAAGAATACTAAACTGACTAGTCCTTTGAGGTTTTTTCCTTGTATCTTATGCCAATGTAATGGTACCAAGAAATAACTCTAGGTTTTGGGGATCAGGTCACTGCACTTAGTTTGTGTAACATCCCAGTTCCAGGTGACGCCCAAAGGTTCCCCGTACCCGGTTGGTCACTTGAACTCAAGTGTATTTCTCTAAATGCCAGAGCCTACCGACTAGCAGTGGGGGCCAAGGTCTGAAAGTGGGGAAACTATGCCTTTACTGGTAGAGTATAGATAGAGGAATAACAAATAATAACCAATAGTGGAAGAAGTAATACCATACAACCAATGTAAAAAATGGAAAACTGATAGTATAAAACAACTGCACCATATTTATAAATAAATAATGTATGTCACATGTATTTGGGAAAGCCTCCAAACAAGTCACAATGATGGAAATATAATTCTGAAACCATGTTATAGAAAATGGTAAACTCCAACAGCACCGGAAGCCTCATCTTGGTCCCATGCTCTCCATATCCAACATCAATCATGTACCTGATGAAGAAGGGCTCTTTCCTTTATCTATACCTGAATCCATATAATTTTTTTGGGTCCAAAATCATAACCCAAATAGGGTGTGAAATGAATCCCAGTAGGTAACCATCAAAATATATGTGCCTGTAGATACCCGAAGCTTGACGTACATGGACATTACAATACTTTTGCGGAATACTTAGTACATAACAAAAACACACACACAAGGACCGTAATAGTTTAGTGTCTTTGGAAACTAGGAATATAATCTTCTAATCGTGGTGAAAGATCTTCAACATCTCCGGTAAAGATCTTCTTTTTTTAAACCTAAATCCTTTCTTTATGTCCTGGGGAAAATAAAACATAAAAGGGGTGAGCTCAAATGCTCAGTAAGGGTAAAGAAAAGAAATATCAATCACATCATATTCATAAGAACATATCTTTTGGAAATCTTAACCTGCAAAAGAGATCATAATTTCATAACATGGGATAAATCATAGTAGTGAAATGTAATCCCAATAATCATAACTTAAAACATGAAACTTTGTGGAATACACACATAATCATAGAGAATCATATCTTATTAGTCAAGACTCATTTCCAAGACTGTCTTAGTGGACAATGTCCATTTCTGAACAGAGTCACCCTCGTTTCAGTCCCGTTTCACTGAACCGGTATAACCTACCATTCCAGCCATGTCTATCTCATGAGATATAAAATCTTTACCCAATGCATTGGAGGGAGATATAGGTCCCACCCATCTTATAATGATACCATTCTTATGTGTGCCACAAATTCATAAATCATACATCATTGAAAAACCCATGTAATAAAAATGGGATTCTTAAACAACATGTCATCATAAAACAATTCATATAAGATAAAGGAATTCATAAAAATATTTCCATCACAAAATAATCAAATCAATGTAATAATAGGGATAGAAAAATAACCCTTTATTATCTTAGATGGAAAATAATTTTGATAAAACGCATGAACTCCATTCTTGAGGAAAATATCCTTTCTACTTCAAAAACACTTTTCCTTTCTTAACATGTCATACAATTTTAAAATAAAGAAGTTGATTAAAAATAAACTTGAAAACTTGTAAAGTAATATTCTTGGAAATAATGTTTTAAAAATCCATTCATGCCGTATAAGTTAAAAAAAACATTCTTCTCGTACTTTTGTCAGAAAAGTCAAAAAGTACCTCATACGAAAAACGACAAAAGATTCCTTTCATATTCATTACTAAAAACTCACCGAAGGGTAAAATTGGATTAAAAAAATTGTAGGTGGATAGAAATAATACTAAATATTGAGGAAACATGGATGTGGATGATAAAATACACCCCAGTAAATACTAAAGTATAAACAATCTTGGATAAAAATGAGATTATGATATTTCCCTTACCTTAGGTCCGATTTGCTTCGTAAGTGTACGAAACTCCTGTATAATGATTTAAATAATGTCATTGACTTATTACAGAATCATATTCATTGTTATTATATCATATATGGTTCACTTATGACTTTATATTACCCGTTGTTTTGTAAATTCATGTTAAAGTAGCGTTTTGGGTAAAATCGTCTCATTTGTCGTTCGTGTTTTAACTTGTAATTATTCATATGATTACTTAGATCATGATTACTTAATTCCAGAATATAAAATATGATTTATATATAATATATATTCATAATATACATATATATAATGGATCGATAAATGGAAAGAAATACACCATTCATGGAGACGGTAGGCCGTACGTACGCATGAACGCTGTTTTCGTTTCCTTATTGAATTGAGTGGAATTAAGTAGATGACATAAATATATATATATACATAAATCCAGTAGTATTATTATGTCATATATTTCATGACAACTTATTATATATACTTTATAATCATTCATGAATGGTTAACGTGGAGAATGAATCTTATCGCATCGTGGAGACGGTAGTCCGTACGTACGCACGAGCGATGATATTGTTCTCATGATCGTTGAATTGTATTGTAGTGTATGTATACTATTTCAGAATCAATATCACTTTATAATAGTCATATATAGTAATTATTTACACCATTATACCCATCCAAGTAAGGTGGTGGTGGAAAATATATTACACCACGGCGTGGAGACGGTATTCCATACGTACACAGGCGTGGTGATTTCCTTTTTCAGTAGGATGGATAGCTGGTTAATTAGAGTTGTTTCATATTTATGATAACATATCAGTATATAAGAAATACTTATCTTATTACTTTATCATGAAACAACTAAAGAAGAAGAAGTTGAAGAAGAAAGAAATTGAAAAAGACCGGTAATGGATATTACCTCTTTTGACGCGCCTTCACTTAACCTCCACTTAAAGAACTAAAGATAGTTTTTGAAGAAGACCAGGACCTCTAGGATGATACTAGGGAAGTTTAAAAGAGATTTTTGCAGGGTTTGGCCGAGCTCAAATGATCAAATTGGTGTGAGGAGGAGAGGGAGGAGGTGCCCTTTTATAAGGGAGGAGAGGGGCACCTTAGGAAAATCTCAAAATATTATTTTATATTAAGGTAAAATTCGGTTTATAATGGTTCCAAATGGTCTTATTTAGAAGATAAAGTGGGTATGGGTCTAAATCCTCTCATCCAATAGGATTTAGAAAAGTTTAGGTTATTATTTTAACCTTATCAATTATATTTAACTCTAAGTTAAATAATTTAACTTTTACCGTGTCTTTTTGTTTTCTTACACTATATGGTTGATAAACTTACCATAACAAGCCAAAAGAACCCCAAGTTGTTTATTATTAATATATATATCCTTATCTAAGTCATTTGTCTGAACCCTATATTTTTAGGAATTAAATAACAATTAATAATATAATATTTTTTTAAAACACTAATTTATGTCAATTTTGACACTATTTGGTACATGATTTTTATGAAATTTATAACAGAATGATAAGTTCTAACCAAGTTACTTATGTCAACAATAACATGTCATATTAACCTAGAAAATTAGTTGAACTCATAAAAAGTCTCAAATTATATTTATTTGGGTATTTATAACATCAATTATGTCAATATTTAATTAATAAGATAATTACTGTATCATCGTTGTGTCATAAATAAATTAAATTATTTAATGTCTAAAAATTACAAATAAAATACAATTATTTAGGAAATCCTTTTATATTTCTAATTAATATTTATAGTCGAATTTATCTTATGTATAACCCTATATTAAAAATGATTTACTTATTAAACATTGATTTTAACTATTTTAACCCTTATTTAAATAAATTAATAATAAATGTCCTAATCTAATCCAAGTGGGCCTAAATGGTCATATTTTATTCCTAGGGTTGTTTTTGGTCGAATTAAACTTGTCCAATAGAATTAGGACATGTGTTAGGTTAATAATAATAACATTTTTATCTTTAATTACCCTATTTACTTTTAACCGTGGTAAATAAAAGTAAAAAAGTTACTCTTCACCAAAAATTATTTTCATCTCATTGAACCACATTTTACTTACGGACATCAACCGTGTCTCTTGGATTTTTGAAATTTCACTCACAGAAGCGGTAAAATTAAGTTTTATGAAAAATTTAGTTTTTTTAACTACCACTTAGTGGTTTCACAATTCATCAAAAATTGAAAGTTTTCAGAAAAATACCAAAAATTAGGCCTAAGCTATATTTGATATTATGAACTCAAAAATGATGTCTATTTTACCAAATTAAAAACATATCAGTTGCATTAATTAATTTAAAAATTAATTCCCGTCGTCAAAACAAATAGCGTGTTCTTAAGAGATAACAACTATCAAAAGATTGACACTTGTTTATGTCTGGTTTAAATGTAAAATTACATCCAATGAAAAACCTTGTATTAAATTGTAAAAATATATTCTAAATATACTTTAAAACCACTCAAATTAATAATTTATCACTATTAATTATTTCTATTAAAAAAGTTGTTTTTAATTAAAATTTAGTAATTTTCACTATTCATCAGAATATGAAAGTTATCCGAAAAGTACCAAAATTTCACCTTAAGCTAATTTCGATATTCAGAATCCAAAAATGAAGTCCATTTTGAAAAATTTATAAAATTTCAAAAAAGTGGTTATTACTTATTCATAATAGCTATTTTTAATAATATTTTAATAGCATATCGTTGTTTAGTGAAACTCGGTATTGCGTACTAAAAACGCTATCGAGGAAGGTCGCGATTGCATGTAATGCAAGGAAAGTCAAGTATGCGTGTTGTGCAAACTCCTTTTGGTATAGCGTACAACACAAGACATTAATGAAATTAAAAAAATATTTTTCATAAAATCTCGGGGTGTTACATTCTATCCCCTTAAAATGAATTTTGCCCTCGAAATACGTCGGGGTTATAAATGGTTTACTATTCGAAAGTTTCTTTGATAGAAACCCACAACGTAAAAAGGAATACCAAAACCAATCTTTAAAAACAAAAGTATGAAACGTAACGGTTACCCAAATAAACTAATCACTGGGTTTCCACATAGGTTAAAATATGGATATGGAAGAGAAATCGAACCATCATGTTCTCATGGAGAGTGGTAGAGAACATGGCTATGGAAAAGCCAGCAATCACAAAACCATAAATTTGTGACGATCTAAGGTACCATCTGATTCATCAGATATAAGAGCACTAGGACAACATTTTTGGTTTTCAAGATCATTTCCCTAAAGTTGAAGAATTTTAATTAGAATAAATACTTACTTTATTTTGGTACAATCTCACTGATTTTAGTGCCTTGAACAATTTCCAATTCATATCTTAAAGAAATGAAGTTGAATTTGTTATTCATGAAGTGTTAGCAGATCATGTGATAGAATGACGGGTCATTCCATCTGTCTCAAACAAAAGGTTAGCAAAAGTTATTAAATATACATAAGTCGATCCATAGTGAGATTAATCATATATGGTTCCTAAAATGGAATTACACTTATTATATCATAATAAAACTAGTTTCTACTAAACAGGGACTTCCTGTAGGCCAGTGGTAGGCGATAAAGGCCAGTCGCACTTCGGTTGTGGGTTCGATTCCCACGGCCTTGTCCGACGTGATGGGCTATCGCTCGTCCTGCAGGTTGACCTTTTTCTAAAACTATATTACTATAACATCCCATAAATAATATCGAAAAAACATTTATACTTAAACAATACTAACTTATTTACTACATAATCCATTCCAATCTTTAGGCTTATCCATATTACTGCAGTCCACTCTCATAATATAGTGAAAACGATTACCAGAGATTTAATACCATCGTTGATCCCCATATAAGATATGTCTTGTTGGTCACATTCCAAACATTCAAAGGCCTTAATCTTGTATTCTCTTGAATACCCATTGAACCATAGTGAAAACATGAATTTAGTTAAAAGTTAACACTTTCCACATACCAAAATACTCAAAATTCTATATACTCAAACCATGATATCACTTAGTCCTCATATCAATCATGAGCTCATGAATACTATCAAACATTTCATTTTCTCCTTATCCCTTCATTATGCGCATATCATCTACTTTCCAAAATATTTGAATCACTTTTCATGGTTACCGATACCTCAAAATTATTGAAAACCACAATAGACCAATACATAAATATTTCAATACACCATAAAAGTACCTCAACAACATTATTCTTGAATACCAATACATAAACACTTCAGTCCATCCACTTCAATGATTGTCCTGGAATAAGTCCTTCCTTGATTTAGAAGTAACTTTTTAGGTCAGGGCATTGAGTTAGGTAATTCCCATATTCTCCCCAAATAAGACATTGAACTCCATAACAGTCTGTCACTCTATGGCCCTTTTCTCCACACAGATAACATCGGTCCCTCCATTTGAGGTATTCATCAAGGTTCTTCTTCCCTTATTTAGAAATCTCAATCTTCCTTTCTTTATGCTCCTCAACATGAGAACATGCATAATAGTTTATCTTCCTCTTCTTTTATGAATTAGGCATACCACTAAATTTCACCTTGTTAATCATATATCGCGATGAATGATTCAGCATAATCACAATATATTTCTCTCTTGGAATTACACAATTTTGTTGCTCATAGTCACCAATTTGTCCATTTGTCTCAATGTTAACAGAATTCCTTCTGGTTCCCTCTATTAACTAAAATACAAAAAGAATCTGTGAGAGTCAAAAATCATGCTAGAGAAAACAACATAGTAAAGGGGGAGTACCCTTAATATCTAACATCTTAGGTTAAATTCTAAGATCGTTACCGTAGTTCTAGGACTATATCCTATACGTGTACTTATCCTTAGGGACATCCCTAGACATACCTAAGAAATGTCTCTAGGGATCTCACTAACGTTCTCACATCCTAGTTTCCAAAGGTTGACTAAACCTTCCCTCTAATACCAACTGTAGAGACCCGAAGCCTGACGTACATGGACATTACATTACTTTTGCGGAATACTTAGTACATAACAAAAACACACACACAAGGACCATAATAGTTTAGTGTCTTTGGAAAACTCGGAATATAATCTTCTAATCATGGTGAAAGATCTTCAACATCTCCCATAAAGATCTTCTTTTTTTAAACCTAAATCCTTTCTTTATGTCCTGGGGAAAATAAAACATAAAAGGGGTGATCTCAAATGCTCATTAAGGGTAAACAAAAGAAATATCAATCACATCATATTCATAAGAACATATCTTTTGGAAATATTAACCTGCAAAAGAGATCATAATTTCATAACCTGGGATAAATCATAGTAGTGAAATGTAATCCCAATAATCATAACTTAAAACATGAAACTTTGTGGCATACACACATAATCATAGAGAATCATATCTTATTAGTCAAGACTCATTGCCAAGACTATCTTAGTGGAAAAAGTCCATTTCTGAACCGAGTCACTCTCGTTTCAGTCCTGTTTCACTGAACCGGTATAACCTACCATTCCAGCCATGTCTATCTCATGAGATATAAAATCTTTACCCAATTCATTGGATGGAGATATAGGTCCCACCCATCTCATAATGATACCATTCTTATGTGTGCCACAAATTCATAAATCATACATCATTGCATAACCCATGTAATAAAAATGGGATTCTTAAAAAACATGTCATCATAAAACAATTCATATAAGATAAAGGAATTCATAAAAATATTTCCATCACAACATAATCAAATCAATGTAGTAATAGGGATATAAACAGAACCCTTTATTATCTTAGATGGAAAATAATTTTGATAAAACGCATGAACTCCATTCTTGAGAAAAATATCCTTTCTACTTCAAAAACACTTTTCCTTTCTTAACATGTCATACAATTTTAAACTAAAAGAAGTTGATTAAAAATAAACTTGAAAACTTGTAATGTAAGATTCTTGGAAATAATGTTTAAAAAATCCATTCATGCCGTATAAGTTAAAAAAACATTCTTCTCGTACTTTTGTCAGAAAAGTCAAAAAATACCTCATACGAAAAACGACAAAAGATTCCTTTCATATTCTTTACTAAAAACTCACAGAAGGGTAAAATTGGATTTAAAAAATTGTATTTGGATAGAAATAATACTAAATATTGAGTAAACATGGATGTGTATGATAAAATACACCCCAATAAATACTAAAGTATAAACAATCTCAGATAAAAATGAGATTGTGATATTTCCCTTACCTTAGGTCCGATTTGCTTCGTAAGTGTCCGAACCTCCTGTATAATCATTTAAATAATGTCATTGACTTATTAAAGAATCATATTCATTGTTATTATATCATATATGTTTCACTTATGACTTTATATTACCCGTTCTTTTGTAAATTCATGTTAAAGTAGCGTTTTGGGTAAAATCGTCTCATTTGTCGTTCGGGTTTTAACTTGTAATTATTCATATGATTAATTAGATCATGATTACTTAATTCCAGAATATAAAAAATGATTTATATATAATATATATTCAGAATATACATATAGATAATGGATCGATAAATGGAAAGAAATACACCGTTCATGGAGACGGTAGGCCGTACGTACGCATGAACGCTGTTTTCGTTTCCTTATTGAATCGAGTGGAATTAAGTAGATGACATAAATATATATATACATAAATCCAGTAGTATTATTATGCCATATATTTCATGACTACTTATTATATATACTTTATAATCATTCATGAATGGTTAACGTGGATAGTGAATCTCATCGCGTCGTGGAGACGGTAGTCCGTACGTACGCACGAGCGATGATATCGTTCTCATGATCGTTGAATTGTATTTTAGTGTATGTATACTATTTCAGAATCAATATCACTTTATAATAGTCATATATATTAATTATTTACACCATTATACCCATACAAGTAAGGTGGTGGTGGAAAATAGATTACACCACGGCGTGGAGACGGTATTCCGTAGGTACGCACGCGCGGTGATTTCCTTTTTCCGTAGGATGGATAGCAGGTTAATTAGAGTTGTTTCATATTTATAATAACATATCAGTATATAATAAATACTGATGTTATTACTTTATCATGAAACAACTAAAGAATAATAATTTGAAGAAGAAAGAAATTGAAAAAGATCGGTAATGGATATTACCTCTTTTGATGCGCCTTCACTTAACCTCCACTTAAAGAACTAAAGATGGTCTTTGAAGAATACCAGGACCTCTAGGATGATACAAGGGAAGTGGAGAAGAGATTTTTTCAGGGGTTGTCTGATCTCGAATTCTCAAATTGGTGTGAGGAGGAGAGGGAGGAGGTGCCCTTTTATAAGGGAGGAGAGGGGAACCTTAGGAAAATCTCAAAATATTATTTTATATTAAGGTCAAATTCGGTTTATAATGGTTTAAAAGGGTCTTATTTCGAAGGTAAAGTGGGTATTCTTAGAAATAATCTCATCCAATAGGATTTATACAAGTTTAGGTTATTATTTTAACCTTATCAATTAGATTTAACTCTAAGTTAAATAATTTAACTTTTACCGTGTCTTTTGGTTTTCTTACACTATATGGTTGATAAACATACCATAACAAGCCAAACGAACCTCAAGTTGTTTATTATTAATATATCTATCCTTATATAAGTCATTTTTCTGAACCTTAGATTTTTAGTAATTAAATAACAATTAATAATATAATATTTGTTTTAAAAACTAATTTATGTCAATTTTGACACTATTTGGTACATGATTTTTATGAAATTTATAACAGAATGATAAGTTCGAACCAAGTTACTTATATCAAAAAAAACATGTCATATTAACCTATAAAATTAGTGGAATTCATAAAAAGTCTCAAATTATATTTATTTTGGTATTTATAACATCAATTATATCAATATTTCGTTAATAAGATAATTAATGGATCATCGTTGTGTCATAAATAAATTAAACTATTTAACGTCTAAAAATTACAAATAAAATACCATTATGTAGGAAATCATTTTATATTTATAATGAATATTTATAGTCGAATTTATCTTATGTATAACCCTATATTAAAAATTATTTACTTATTAAACATTGATTTTAACTATTTTAACCCTTCTTTAAATAAATTAATAATAAATGTCCTAATCTAATCCAAGTGGGACTAAATGGTCATAGTTTATTCCTAGGGTTGTTTTTAGTCTAATTAAACTTGTCCAATAGAATTAGGACATGTTTTAGGGTAATAATAATATCATTTTTACCTTAATTACCCTATTTACTTTTAACCGTGGTAAATAAAAGTAAAAAGATTCTATTCACCAAAAATTATTTTCATCTAATTGAACCACATTTTACTTACGGACATCAACAGTGTCTCTTGGATTTTTGAAATTTCACTCACATAAGCGGTAAAATTAATTTTTATGAAAAATTCATTTTTTTAACTACCACTTAGTGGTTTCACTATTCATCAAAAAATGAAAGTTTTCAGAAAAATACCAAAAATTAGGCCTAAGCTATATTTGATATTATGAACTCAAAAATGATGTCTATTTTACCAAATTCAAAACATATTAGTTGAATTAATTAATTTAAAAATTAATTCCCGTCGTCAAAACAAATAGCATGTTCTTAAGAGATAATAACTATCAAAAGATTGACACTTGTTTATGTCTGGTTTAAATGTGAAATTACATCCAATGAACAACATTGTATTAAATTGTAAAAATATATTCTAAATATAATTTAAAACCACTCAAATTAATAATTTATCACTATTAATTATTTCGATTAAAAAAGTTGTTTTTAATTAAAATTTAGTAATTTTCACTATTCATCAGAATATGAAAGTTATCCGAAAAGTACCAAAATTTCACCTTAAGCTAATTTCAATATTACGAATCCAAAAATGAAGTCCATTTTGAAAAATTTACAAAATTTCAAAAAATTGGTTATTACTTATTCATAACAGCTAGTTTTAATAATATTTTAATAGCATATCTTTGTTTAGTGAAACTCGGTATTGCTTAATCCAAACGCTATCGAGGAAGGTCGCGATTGCGTGTAATGCAAGGCAAGTAAAGGATGCGTGTTGTGCAAACTCTTTTTGGTATAGAGTACAACACAAGAAATTAATGAAATTAAAAAAATATTTTTCATAAAATCTCGGGGTGTTACATTCTACCCCCCTTAAAATGAATTTCACCCTCGAAATTCGTCGGGGTTATAAATGGTTTACTATTCGAAAGTTTCTTTGATAGAAACCCACATCGTAAAAAGGAATACCAAAACCAATCTTTAAAAACAAAAGTATGAAACGTAACGGTTACCCAAATAAACTAATCACTGGGTTTCCACATAGGTTAAAATATGGAAATGGAAGAGAAATCTAACCATCATGTTCTGATGGAGAGTGGTTGAGAAAATGGCTATGGAAAAGCCCGCAATCACAAATCCAAAAATTTGTGACGATCTAAGGTACCATCTGATTCATCAGATATAAGAGCACTAGGATAACATTTTTAGTTTTCAAGATCATTTCCCTAAAGTTGAAGAATTTGAATTAGAATAAATACTTACTTTATTTTGGTACAATCTCACTGATTTTCGTGCCTTGAACAATTTCCACTTCATCTCTTAAAGAAATGAAGTTGAATTTGTTATTTGTGAAGTGTTAGCAGATCATGTGATAGAATGACGGGTCATTCCATCTATCTCAAACAAAAGGTTAGAAAAAGTTATTAAATATACATAAGTCGATCCATAGTGAGATTAATCATATATGGTTCCTAAAATGGACTTATACTTATTATATCATAATAAAACTAGTTTCTACTAAACAGGGACTTCCTGTAGGCCAGTGGTAGGTGATAAAGGCCAGTCGCACTTCGGTTGTGGGTTCGATTCCCACGGCCTTGTCCGAAGTGATGGGCTGTCACCCATCCTGCAGGTTGTCCTTTTTCTAAAACTATATTACTATAACATCCCATCAATAATATCGAAAAAACGTTTATCCTTAAACAATACTAACTTATGTCCAACATAATCCATTCCAATCTTTAGGCTTATCCATAATACTGCAGTCCACTCTCATAATATAGTGAAATAGATTACCAGAGATTTAATACCATCATTGATCCCCATATAAGATATGTCTTTTTGGTCACATTCCAAACATTCAAAGGCCTTAATCATGTATTCTCTTGAATACCCATTGAACCATAGTGAAAACATGAATGCAGTTAAAAGTTAACACTTTCCACATACCAAAATCCTCAAATTTCTATATACTCAAACCATGATATCACTTAGTCCTTATATCAGTCATGAGCTCATGAATACTGTAAAACATTTCATTTTCTCCTTATCCCTTCATTATGCGCATATCATCTACTTTCCAAAATATTTGAATCACTTTTCATGGTTACCGGTACCTCAAAATTATTGAAAACCACAATAGACCAATACATAAATATTTCAATACACCATAAAAGTACCTCAACAACATTATTCTTGAATACCAATAAATAAACACTTCAGTCCATCCACTTCAATGATTGTCCTGGAATAAGTCCTTCCTTGATTTAGAAGTAAATTTTTCGGTTAGGGCATTGAGTTGGTTAATGCCCATATTCTCCACAAATAAGACATTGAACTCCATAACAGTCTGTTACTCTGTGACCCTTTTCTCCACACAGATAACATCGGTCCCTCCATTTGAGGTATTCCTCAAGGTTCTTCTTCCCTTCTTTAGAAATCTCAATCTTCCTTTCTTTATGCTCCTCAACATGCGAACATGCATAATAGTTTATCTTCCTCTTCTTTGATGAATTAGGCATACCACTAAATTTCACCTTGTTAATCATATATCGCGATGACTGATTCGGCATAATCACAATATCTTTCTCTCTAGGAATTACACAATTTTGTTGCTCATAGTCACCAATTTTTCCATTGGATTCAATGTTAACAGAATTCCTTCTGGTTCCCTCCATTAACTAAAATAAAAAAAGAATCTTGTGAGAGGCAAAAATCATGCTAGAGAAAACAACATAGTAAAGGGGGATTACCCTTAATATCTAACATCTTAGGTTAAATTCTATGATCGTTACCGTAGTTCTAGGACTATATCATATACGTATACTTATCCTTAGGGACATCCCTAGACATACCTTAGAAATATCTCTAGGGATCTCACTAGCGTTCTCATATCCTAGTTTCCAAAGGTTGACTGAAACTTCCCTCTGATACCAACTGTAGAGACCCGAAGCCTGACGTACATGGACATTACATTACTTTTGCGGAATACTTAGTACATAACAAAAACACACACACAAGGACCGTAATAGTTTAGTGTCTTTGGAAGCTCGGAATATAATCTTCTAATCGTGGTGAAAGATCTTCAACATCTCCCATAAAGATATTTTTTTTTTTAAACCTAAATCCTTTCTTTATGTCCTGGGGAAAATAAAACATAAAAGGGGTGAGCTCAAATGCTCAGTAAGGGTAAAAAAAAGAAATATCAATCACATCATATCCATAAGAACATATCTTTTGGAAATCTTAACCTTCAAAAGAGATCATAATTTCCTAACATGAGATAAATCATAGTAGTGAAATGTAATCCCAATAATAATAACTTAAAACATGAAAATTTGTGGCATACACACATAATCATAGAGAATCATATCTTATTAGTCAAGACTCATTGCCAAGACTATCTTAGTGGACAAAGTCCATTTCTGAACAGAGTCACCCTCGTTTCAGTCCTGTTTCACTAAACCGGTATAACCTACCATTCCAGACATGTCTATCTCATGAGATATAAAATCTTTACCCAATGCATTGGAGGTAGATATAGGTCCCACCCATCTCATAATGTTACCATTCTTATGTGTGCCACAAATTCATAAATCAAACATCATTGCATAACCCATGTAATAAAAATGGGATTCTTAAACAACATGTCATCATAAAACAATTCATATAACATAAAGGAATTCATAAAAATATTTCCATCACAACATAATCAAATCAATGTAATAATAGGGATAGAAACAGAACCCTTTATTATCTTAGATGGAAAATAATTTTGATAAAACGCATGAACTCCATTCTTGAGGAAAATATCCTTTCTACTTCAAAAACACTTTTCCTTTCTTGACATGTCATACAATTTTAAACTAAAAGAAGTTGATTAAAAATAAACATGAAAACTTTTAAAGTAATATTCTTGGAAATAATGTTTTAAAAATCCATTCATGCCGTATAAGTAAAAATAACATTCTTCTCGTATTTTTGTCGGAAAAGTCAAAAAGTACCTCGTACGAAAAACGACAAAAGATTCCTTTCATATTATTTACTAAAAACTCACCGAAGGTTAAAATTGGATTTAAACAATTGTAGGTGGATATAAATAATACTACATATTGAGGAAACATGTATGTCGATGATAAAATACACCCCAGTAAATACTAAAGTATAAACAATCTCGGATAAAAATGAGATTGTGATATTTCCCTTACATTAGGTCCGATTTGCTTCGTAAGTGTCCGAACCTCCTGTATAATGATTTAAATAATGTCATTTAATTATTACAGAATCATATTCACTGTTATTATATCATATATTGTTCACTTATGACTTTATATTACCCTTTCTTTTGTAAATTCATGTTAAAGTAGCGTTTTGGGTAAAATCGTCTCATTTGTCGTTCGTGTTTTAACTTGTAATTATTCATATGATTAGTTAGATCATGATTACTTAATTCCAGAATATAAAACATGATTTATATATAATATATATTCAGAATATACATATATATAATGGATCTATAAATGGAAAGAAATACACCGTTCATGGAGACGGTAGGCCGTACATACGCATGAACGCTGTTTTCGTTTCCTTATTGAATTGAGTGGAATTAAGTAGATGACATAAATATATATATACATAAATCCAGTAGTATTATTATGTCATATATTTCATGACTACTTATTATATATACTTTATAATCATTCATTAATGGTTAACGTGGAGAATGAATCTCATCGCGTCGTGGAGACGGTAGTCCGTACGTATGCACGAGCGATGATATCGTTCTCATGATCGTTGAATTGTATTGTAGTGTATGTATACTATTTCAGAATCAATATAACTTTATAATAGTCATATATAGTCATTATTTACACCATTATACCCATCCAAGTAAGGCGGTGGTGGAAAATAGATTACACCACGGCGTGGAGACGGTATTCCGTACGTACGCACGCGCGGTGATTTCCTTTTTCCATAGGATGGATAACAGGTTAATTAGAGTTGTTTCATATTTATAATAAAATATCAGTAGATAAGAAATACTGATGTTATTACTTTATCATTAAACAACTAAAGAAGAATAAGTTGAAGAAGAAAGAAATTGAAAAAGATCGGTAATGGATATTACCTCTTTTGACGCGCCTTCACTTAACCTCCACTTAAAGAACTAAGGATGGTCTTTGAAGAAGACCAGGACCTCTAGGATGATACTAGGGAAGTGGAGAAGATATTTTGGCATGGGTTGGCCGAGCTCGAATGCTCAAATTGGTGTGAGGAGGAGAGGGAGGAGGTGCCCTTTTATAAGGGAGGAGAGGGGCACCTTAGGAAAATCTCAAAATATTATTTTATATTAAGGTCAAATTCGGTTTATAATGGTTCCAAAGGGTCTTATTTCGAAGGTAAAGTGGGTATGGGTCGAAATCCTCTCATACTATAGGATTTAGACAAGTTTAGGTTTTTATTTTAACCTTATCAATTATATTTAACTCTAAGTTAAATAATTTAACTTTTACCGTGTCTTTTATTTTTCTTACACTATATGGTTGATAAACTTACCATAACAAGCCAAACGAACCCCAATATGTTTATTATTAATATAGCTATCCTTATATAAGTCATTTGGCCGAACCTTAGATTTTTAGGAATTAAATAACAATTAATAATATAATATTTGTTTTAAAAACTAATTTATGTCAATTTTGACACTATTTGGTACATGATTTTTATGAAATTTATAACAGAATGATAAGTTAGAACCAAGTTACTTATATCAACAATAACATGTCATATTAACCTATAAAATTAGTGTAATTCATAAAAAGTCTCAAATTATATTTATTTGGGTATTTATAACATCAATTATGTCAATATTTCATTAATAAGATAATTACTGCATCATCATTGTGTCATAAATAAATTACATTATTAAATGTCTAAAAATGAAAAATAAAATAACATTATATAGGAAATATTTTTATATTTCTAATTAATATTTATAGTCGAATTTATCTTATGTATTACCCTATATTAAAAATTATTTACTTATTAAACTTTGATTTTAACTATTTTAACCCTTCTTTAAATAAATTAATAATAAATGTCCTAATCTAATCCAAGTGGGCCTAAATGGTCAAAGTTTATTACTAGGGTTGTTTTTGGTCGAATTCAACTTGTCCAATAGAATTAGGACATGTGTTATGGTAATAATAATACCATTTTTACCCTTAATTACCCTATTTACTTCTAACCGTGGTAAATAAAAGTAAAAAGTTACTATTCACCAAAAATTATTTTCAACTCATTGAACCACATTTTACTTATGGACATCAACCGTGTCTCTTGGATTTTTGAAATTTCACTCACAGAAGCGGTAAAATTATGTTTTATGAAAAATTTAGTTTTTTTAACTACCACTTAGTGGTTTCACTATTCATCAAAAATTGAAAGTTTTCAGAAAAATACCAAAAATTAGGCCTAAGCTATATTTGATATTATGAACTCAAAATTGATGTCTATTTTACAAAATTCAAAACATATCAGTTGCATCAATTAATTTAAAAATTAATTCTCGTCGTCAAAACAAATAGCGTGTTCTTAAGAGATAATAACTATCAAAAGATTGACACTTGTTTATGTCTGGTTTAAATGTGAAATTACATCCAATGAACAAAATTGTATTAAATTGTAAAAATATATTCTAAATATACTTTAAAACCACTCAAATTAATAATTTATCACTATTAATTATTTCGATTAAAAAAGTTGTTTTTAATTAAAATTTATTAATTTTCATTATTCATCAGAATATGAAAGTTATCCGAAAAGTACAAAAATTTCAACTTAAGCTAATTTCGATATTCCGAATCCAAAAATGAATTCCATTTTGAAAAATTTACAAAATTTCAAAAAAGTGGTTATTACTTATTCATAACAGCTAGTTTTAATAATATTTTAATAGCATATCGTTGTTTAGTGAAACTCGGTATTGCGTACTACAAACGCTATCGAGGAAGGTCTCGATTGCGTGTAATAAAAGGAAAGTCAAGGATGCATTTTGTGCAAACTTCTTTTGGTATAGCTTACAACACAAGACATTAATGAAATTAAAAAAATATTTTTCATAAAATCTTGGGGTGTTATAGTGCCTAACAGTTAGTGAATATATATAGTAGGCAATATGAAAAATGAGGCAATAAACTAGGATGTAATCAAAAGAAAACAATAATATAGTTTTCAATCACATTCATTTAAATTTTCTAATTATTAGATCCGTTGAATAATGAAATCTCAGGATCTAGACTAAGCTTTGTATACCCTATGTAATAAAAAAATAGATGTATCAAAAGACCATCTAACAAAAAAGTAAGACTAAGTCTAAGATTGTGATTTGTCTTGGAAGGATCTTCATATTCATCAATCATACAAAAGAATACCTCTGGGAAAGTTCTCATAGTATAAACCCTCTGGTTTAACTTATCATCAAATCAATAAAAAAATGACATACTAGGAATGTCCACTCAGTCTAACCCCTTTGTTCCCACATGGAAGTAATCACTTACAAATGACCACCTGGGTAGGCCTCACAGTCAATACCCCCTTGGTCTGCATAGAAACAATAAAATATAATGACCCCTTCAAGGTCGCACAATCAATGATCTATGGTCCAACATTCATTTAATAACGACCCTATGGATAGCTCTCACAGTCTAACCCCTCTATTCAATGACCACCTGGAAGCTCTCATAGTCAATACCTATGGGTCAACATAACAACAATTATATATAAATAACCCTACCTTAGGAAGCTCTCACAGTCAATTACCCTTGGCTATAATTTCACAATGTGAAATACATGCATCCCAAATAAACAATAACTCTATCCTGACAACACTAGGCATGGAAAACAAACCAAGCCTAACATTTTTTCTAGACCCAAAAACCAATAATCAATCAAACATGGGAAACACATCCATAATCAAGGTAATAAACCTTATGCATAATCAATAACCCTTTCTCAAATAGACACTACATAACAGGTCTTAAAAATGGTTAAATTCCATAACACGCAATTCCCCAAAACATGGGTATGCAGCACTTTTAGCATATATAATCCAAAGAAAACAAAAGAAATGCACCAACCATCTACCTCAATGTTGTACAATGAACACTCTTTAACGTCAGCCCTTGAATCGTCCTATAACTATGTAGATCTATAAAAAGGTTAAAATTATTCTACCTTGGATAAATAAAGAGGGACAAGAAATCAGGAAGAGTGGATCTAGGGAAAGAGAGAACTCACCAATGGGAATCCAACACACCCAGCCGCCTCTCAATCGGATCTCCGACAATGAATTGGTAGGGGTTAGAAGTTCACACCTATCTTGTAACTCTCCTGTATAAAACATGGGAAGAAGAAGACAGTTCTGGACATAAGATGTGACCCTACACCGATATACCAATAAAAATCAAAGTACACGACGTGTTCATTTAATGTACACGCCGTGTACTAGCATCAACTTGACCCTGTTTTATGTGGTCTTCCATGTCACCTACATGACTATGTACTCGGCCGATACATGGCCCATACACGACTATAAACGGAAACTAGGTACACAATGTGTACTCAAAATTACACGGTGTGTACTTAGAAAATTTCCCGTTTCTTTCTTTTTCCTAAATAACAACCTGAAATAAAGATCCATACCTAAAATAAAGATCCATTTTATTACAAAATTCCTCACTTAAAGGAATTCATCCTCAGATTTCAATTCCATGGGTGGAGAAGAAGAAACTTCAGACAACTATGGCCATTGTGATCGTACGTCAGCCTCCCTCTCCCAAGTCTTGTCATGTACTTGCCCATTCTTTCATAGCACTCATACTAGAGGAAAAAACTTGCCATGGAGAACCTTCATGCTGTGATGAACAATCTGAATTTGGTGCTCCTTGAAGGATACATCCACCTCTAACTGAACCTCCTCAGGCAGAAAAATATGAGACATGTCTTAAAAGTAATTTCATAGAAGAAAAACATGGAAGACTTCATCCATATCCTAGTACCTCTGAGGTAACTCGAACTGACAGTCATTTGACTTGTCTCTTTCCAAAACCTCAAATGGCATGAAATATATCGATGATAGATTCCTCGGTCTCCTAATCCTCCCATGTCTCAACCTCGGTGTGACGCATAAGAAAACCGGATCTCCAACCTCGAACTCCAGAGGTCATCTCTGTCGATCAACATAAGATTGTTGGAGAGTCTTTGCAATAGCCATCCTCTTCCGAATCAACTCGACCAGCTTTGTGGTCTCCTGGAAATGATGAGGTCCCAACATAGGTGCCTCTCCTATATCTAGCTAACATAGGGGTGATCGACATTGGATACCTTACAAATCCTCATAAGGTGTCATCTGAATCATTGTCTGAAAACTGTTATTTTATCCAAACTCCACTGGGGGTATGTGTCTCTCCCATGAGCCCCCAAAATCTAGGACACATGCCGGAATTATTTCTTACAAAACCTGAATCATGCACTCGGACTGGCCATCTATATGGGAATGGAATGTTGTACTCAGAAGTACCAATGTACCCAGATCCCTCAATAAAGTGTGGAACCCCATGAAAACATACAATCTCTCATATGTAAAACCTTACAAGATCATCAACACTAAATGTTTCCTTGATCAGCAATAAATGTGAAACCTTCATGAGTCTATCAACCACAACCAAAATCACATCATTTCCTCGAGGCGACCATGGTAAACCCATCAAAAAATCCACTGCAACATCATTCCACTACCACTTGGGAATGGGTAACTGCTATAAAAGTCCTACTGGTCACTGATGGTCCACATCCACCAGCTTATAAGTGGAACATCTCATAAAAAAACCAGCAACATCCCTCTTCATACCTAGACACCAATACTAATGGTGTAAATATCGATACATCTTGGTGACACTAGGAAGAACAACCCAAACTGAGGAATGAAAATCTTGCATCAACTCCTCATGTATATCTAATGATACCCATATGCATCATTGAAAATGAAAGACATAATCCTCGTCTACGGTCCCCCCAGGAGTAGGTCCCTCTCCTGACACACTATCCAATAAGAATAGGCCTTCATAATATGATAACTACCTCATTCTCACTTGATATAGTAGAGTATATGTAATGGATATAGAATAAATAAACATCCTTACATGTCTTTCATTCACCTCAAATGTGTCTTAGAGAATAGAGCCTTAAGCTACCACTCACTACTGGCCTCTTGAATTGCCTGTATTTGAGTCCTCCTGCTCAATGCATCAGCCATTACGTTGCCTTTACAAGGAGTGTTTCCAAGCTCTAATTTAAAATACTAAAAGTTAACAACCCACATTTTCTTTCTCAAATTTAGATCACGCTGAGTAAAGATACAATTGAGACATTTTTGGTCAGTGTATACCACAAAATTCTCTCCCAAAAGATAGTGTCTCTAACAGTGTAAAGCATGTACAACTGTAGCTAACTCGAGATCATGCATCTGATAGTTCCTCTCATGTAGCCACAGCTGCTGAGACCCGTACATAACAACTCATTTCCACCGCATAAGCACTGATCCTATCCCGATACCTGATGCATCAAAGTAAATGGTGTAACTCTTTCTCGACTCAGGAAAAATCAGTATTAGTGCTGAAGTCAATATCCCTTTCAGCTGCTGAAAGGATGAATCACAAGAATATGTCCAAAAGTTCTTCTTACCCATCCTAGTTAGGCCTATTAGTGGAACTGATAATCATGAAATGTCATGAATAAAGCACCTATAGTAACTAGCCATCCCTAGAAAACTCTATACCTCAAATAAGTTCTTCAACTGCTCCTAGTAAACTACTTCTTTCGCTTTCTCTGCGTCTACTGATACTCATGTCTCTGAGATAACATAACCCAAGAAGTGAATCTGATCCATCCAAAATTGGAATTTTTAGAGCTTAGCATTTAAATAATTCTCTCTCAGTGTACTCAATATGATCTCAAGTTGGGTATCATGGTCGTGTTGAGTGTGAGAGTACACCATGATATTTTCCATGAATACAACCAAAAAATAATCCAAGTAAGGATGGAACACTAGGTTCATCAGTTCCATGAAAACAAATGGTGCGTTAGTGAGACCGAACAACATAACAAAATACTCATATAGACCATACATACTCTGAATGTCTATAAGAGGTATATTTGATGGTCTAATGCACAACTGATGATAACCGGATCTCAATTCAATATTCAAGAACACCTGAGATCCTTGAAGCTAATCAAAGAGATCCTCAATCCTTTTCAAGGGATATCAGTTCTTGACCGTCAACTAGTTTAGCTTTTGATAATCCACACAAATTATAATGATATCAGCCACCTTCATTACAAACAGGAAAGGAAAACCCTAAGGAGAAGTACTGGGTCAGATGAAACCCTTTCCCTACAACACCTCTAACTATTTCTTGAGCTCCTGTAACTCTGGTGTAGCAATCATATAAGGAGAAATTGACACTGGTGTCACTTATGGAACACGATCAATGGATAAATCTACCTCTTGATCCAGAGGTAAACCAAAAAATTATTCTGTAAAGACATCTCTAAAATGATCCACCACTGGATTGAAGTCCATTTGTGATGTCCACTCGACATCCAGATATAAACTAGAAATCTGGGTTGTAATTCCTCCCAATCAATGATGCTCAGGTCTAGCTCTGCTCTTCTGGACATCCCATTCACCCTTGTGTAGAAAAGACCTTCTCTCTGGTGATGTGAAACTCACCCTGTGGTGATAGAAGTCAATAAAGGTATGTAAAGAGACCAACCAGTCCATTCTGAGAATGTCATCAAAGCATGTCATCTTTAATACATAAAGGTACCATATGAAGTGACACCCACTAACCTCAAGAGGGAACTCCTTTCACTGACGTACACTAGCCTTCCAAATACCCAATAGAGAGTCTAGAATCATGGAATTCTCATAAGTAAAGATGCAGAGCCCAAGGCTCCCCACAATGGAAGAAAATATAAAACTATGGGAAGCCCCTATATCAAAAAGAGTAGAAGCTAAAATTGAGGAAACTAGAATCGTACCTCTTACCATATAGGGCATGAAATCCTAATCTTTCTAGGACTGCTCCACTGCAAATGTATGACCTGTACCGCGACCCTAAAACCCAACCTGACTACCCTAATCTGATCTAACCTGCTGTCGCTGAAAGCCTGTCAACTAGCTACCACGACCACAACCTACTCCTTGACCTGAATAGCCTGACGAACTCCAGTTCCTTAACTAAGGAGAAACTGGAGGTCCTTCTCCTAAATGTGGAGTCCTAGTAGAACCCCTATCTCTTACTACGGGTGAGAAAAACTAGAAAAAATGCTTTAGATGGCCTATCTTTCTCCAATATCAACACTCAAATGGGTCCTTTGGGAAAAGTGGTCCGGTATGCCCCTCTTCCCACACTGGTAGAATAATGCCTAGATACTAGAGGAAACATCACATGAAAGCTCCCTATGATGCTTCTTGCTATCTATAAAATATATCATCTCTCCTATTTATCACATAAACTTTCATTACATTTTACAAAACCGATGATCTTTAAGGTTTAGTGTCTTGGAAACCAGGAACTTAAAACATGAAAACATAAAACATTCTTCTTAAACACTTGAAAGGCTTCTCCTCATGTTCATCCTAGGTTTATTACTTCATCTCATAACCTGGGGACATACATCAAAAGAAAGGGTGAGCAGAAGGCCTAGTAAGGAAAATAAGGGGAAACATTTAACATGTGAACTTGGGATACATCAACAATGTCATGAAAAAGAACTTTAAGGCATGAGAAAGAAATCATGAGGCATATCATAATAAAAATAACATTTTTCATAACTTGAAGATATGGCTACAACATTTAATATTGGAAATCATTTCATTTCACCAAGGTCCATCCCCAAGGTGTCATTAAAAAATTACCAAGGTTTTTGACCAAGGTATCAGTCTAAAAGGTCATCTCTAGAGATTAAGTCTTTACCCAATGCATTGGAGCGCTATCAGGGCGCACCCTTGACATGTATTTATTATCATGTGATCCACATATATCATCATAAATCATTTCACAAACAACCCATATAGAATAAAAGAAATGGGTTTCATTTCATAATCATAATGTTTTAAAACTGCTTTAAAGACATGATCCTTATGTCACTTTAAACCCACAGAAAGGGAAAGTGTGTCTCATGTATGTAAATACCAGAATTTAAAATAGAAAATTTTGGTATATATGTGAATACCCCTTTAAAAGAAATGGCTTTGAGTATTCACTTAATAAAATAAAAGAACTTTAGAAAAAGAAAGAGACATTTTGAAGCGGAAATTCTGCAGCATAACAACTATGTTTCGGGGTTTTAGAAATCATTTAAAAGAGAGGGGACATGGGTCAAACATTCATAAATGACCCATAAAACAGTAGAGGGATATAATATGAAGGATATATGAAAATGGTAATGAAATTTGAAGGACATAACATTTGTAATTAAAAACATGGAAGGAAGACGAAAAAATAAGATTTCTCTTATGAAAATTCAGCAGCCTAACGACGTCACTTAAACATCAACAAAAATGAATTGATGAGATAAAATAGGGTCTCTAATCATATGAACATAAAAGTTCAGTATGATGGATATATAGATCATACCCCAACATAATAAAAAGTAACTTGAAAGACTTGACAAGAAAATAGAACTTGAAAATGAGAAGGGTGAATGAATCTGTTACAAAAATTTCGGCAGCCTAACGGCGCCACTTAAACATTCATAAAACAAAACTATGAGAGTAAGAGGGGATATATCATCATATGAAAATGAAAAGGGATGTAAGAGGAATATAAAATAACATCCTCCAACATAGGAATATGGAGCACAAAAGAAATGATATAAAAGAGAGTACTTGGAAAGAAAGAGGGAGGTAAGATCCCTTACCTTAAAACGTAACTCTTAAAACTCAATGTTTGGGACCTTGAGGGCTTGGGGGCACCTTGGGAGGACTCTATGGGAGTTAATGATACCAGAGATTCGTTGGGGGAGAGTTTGTAGTGAAAAATAAAGGAGGAAATGGGGGGTATTTATAGGGAATGTGAGGGGACAAGGCATTAATGGCCAAGGGACACCTCACAAGTGGTTTTCTCAAATCCATGGGCTCTCCCATGGTATTTCCCATGGAGTTAGGCCACATGGGGCCCCCTATACAATAATTCATCACCTTTGGTTGGAAAAACCTTAAAATATCTCATGAAATAATCATGACACAGTTATGATGTCATTAAACATACCGAAACCCTAAAACTGCTTTTTTACTATTCACTGAAAATTTATCTTTCTGAGAAAAATCCCAAAATTTAACCTTAACCAAATATCGATTCTCTGATTACAAAAATGAACTCCATTTTATAAAAATAATTTTCTAAATAATTTTAATTTAATTTTTAAATAAATACACTATTCCCCGAAAATTCATTTTTTCTGAAAAAATCCAAAAAATTACCAGAACATAATATCGATGATCTGAGTTCAAAAATAAAGTCCATTTTATAAAAATAATTTTCTAATAATTTTTTATTTAATTTTTAATTAAAAAACACTATTCACCCGAAAAAACTAATACTTGACAAATAATTTATGAAACCGTTATTTACCCATTTTATTGAATCACATTACATAAACAAGGTGTCTAAATTATATAAAAACATTCTTTAAGTGAGACTACTAATCTATTTGGTCACATTACTAATCCTAAGTGAAAAATCACTATTCATAATTTACTATTCATCAAAAATCAAGTTGATCTTATTAGACTCTAAATTTTGTACTGAACATAATTGTAGAAGACCATTTTTTGAAAATCATAAAGTTTTTTAATTATTTAAGGTTTACATAAATATTTTTAAAATATCCTTTTTCTAAAATTCATCAAAAATATGCATAGTATACATATCTGGTCATTTGAAAATTCATAAACTTCATCATAAGAAGAAATCAAAATTTTTATTTAAAACAAAGGATTACACAAGGAAGCTACGATCTCCTTACATATCCCCTTATCACACCAGCATAGGACCTAAGTGTAAGGTGTGTTAAGGTGAGAGAATCTGAGGGCGGATCAGCCAACATCACACGAGTAGTAATTTCTATCATTTTGAACTTCTCGCGAAGGCGATTCTGTTCTAGCTTCACATGATGAAGTTCGGCTTGGGTTTGGTCCAGAGGAAAGCCTAGTGGTGATACCTCCTTCCCAAGTTCTGTTATATGGGCTTCGATCGGTCCAAGACTACTGGGTGAGGCCATCGAATATTCTTTCTATATTAATTAACCAAGATCACTTGTATTTAGAGACAATAATCAAAACATTTAGTTTATAGTGGTCATATTGACCAATGATCATATAAAAGTCAAACCCCAACAGTCTCATTTTAGTTATACTCATGTTATCAAATGAAACAGTTTTGTTGAGTATAAAATAACACACAAAATTAGGAAACAAGATTTATTCAAAATTTCGGGTCGTTACAATCTTCCCCCATTAAGAAATTGCGTCCTCGTAATTTTTTAAAATTGGGTTTTGAAATTTCATTGAAAGTCCCACATCAGAAAAAGAGTTAGTAACACTATTACTTTAAAAGAATGAAAAGGAAGTACAAAGGCCACCCGAGTTTACCCATACTAAGATTCCATGCAGGAAAACATGGACATGGAGGAGAGAACAAAGGGTCACATTCTAAAGGAGAGTGATAGAAATCATGATTAGGAGAAATTTAACCACTAGAAAATCCCAAACTTATGATGTGTACAAACGGTCTTTGATTACCTAGTAGGAAACTTAAACCAACAACGTTTTTGTTTTACGTTCCTTTTCATAATTTTGAGGAATTCATTTACTACATAGAACAAAAACATAAGGAAATATACCTACCTTAATGTAGAGTTTCATCCTTTAATAATTCTCTACCAAAACTAATCTTTTCTCCAAAATATGACAATTCAAAAACACTTGGTCTCATCAAAAGCACAAGAATCATCTTCTAGAGAATCACATAATCCACAAAATAATAACTCTCTATTTCTTCTATCTTTAAAAATTATCCCAAAAACAGAAAGGGTAAGGTAAAACAACTCTTCAAAAAGAAAGAATACCATAAGAATGGAAACTACATTTAAATCTTCAATGTTCCATGGTACTACCCAAAGTTCATCATAGACCATTCCATAAATAACAGTCCTTAAAATTCCTCAAAATAAACCAAACTAAGATTGAAACCCAAATACAAGAAGGATTTGATAACATAGTCTTCCAAAATAAACTTCATTGTTCATCTCGAAACAACATCAACCACACCTAACATCTTATAACAAAAGTAGCTAACCTAAACATATTTTACCCAAGATAGGTTAGTCATTACCATAAGTAACCTAAATTACTATAAGTCCACCTTAAATTCATCGATTCTTCAAAATATAAGTCAACCTTACTCCTCAATAAAAATACCATAATAATATATTTACGTCGATCATATAGAGTCCCCAAAATAGTGAACGTCTTCCAAAATAATAATCATCTTTTAATCACCTAATCATCTCTATCATATTAATACGAAAATCATCGCATTTCCTATCACATTGGTTGTTGGGACATATTCTTCCATTTCCCACCATTAACTAAGAATATAAAGTATAATTAGGGTCTTAAATACTTAGCCAATAATCATGAAAAGGAACTTAAAACATATAAGGATAACTTGTAGAAGAAAAGTATACCCTAACTTGTGATCCCCTAGGTTTCAAACTAGGTTATCCGTGATCACATATTCTTATGTGAATCTTTATTTTATTTTATCTTTGTTCCTTTAATAATGGTTGATACTAATCTTATTAATTTACCAAAGCATATCCCCCGGGAGTGTCGTAACCAAGAGTGCAGAAAGGACCATTTTCATGTACCAGTTCCCGTTTGAGTCTAGCTCAAAGCAGTGTTTTCGGGTTTTACCCCTATGTACATCTGTGCCAGAGCCACCTCTACCTGCTCGTATCCAGACAGGGATGTATTTTCTTGGCAACCCCTTAATCAATACTCACCAAAATACCAGGAAGATTTCCTATATATAAACTTTTCTATAGGCTTCTTCCTAAAGTTTTCATACCCTAATTTCCACAAATAACTAAACCATCATTTGATACTAACTATATCATCCCGCATTTTTATCACATAAACTTTCATTACATTTTACAAAACTGAGGATCTTTAAGGTTTAGTGTCTTGGAAACCAGGAACTTAAAACATGAAAACATAAAACATTCTTCTTAAACACTTGAAAGGATTCTCTTCATGTTTATCCTAGGTTAATTACTGCATCTCATAACCAGGGGACATACATTAAAAGAAAGGTTGAGCAGAAGGCCCAGTAATGAAAACAAGGGGAAACATTTAACATGTGAACTTGGGATACATCAACAATGTCATGAAAAAGAACTTTAAGGCATGAGAAAGAAATCGTGAGGCATATCATAATAAAAATAAATTTTTTTATAAGTTGAAGATGTGGCTACAACATTTAATATTGACAATAATTTCTTTTCACCAAGGCCCATCCCAAAGGTGTCATTAAAGAATTACCAAGTTTATTCACCAAGGTATCAGTCTAAAAGGTCATCTCTAGAGATTAAGTCTTTACCCAATGCATTGGAGCGCTATCAGGGCGCACCCTTGAAATGTATTTATTATCATGTGAGCCACATATATCATCATCAATAATTTCATAAACAACCCATATAGAAAAAAAGAAATGGGTTTCATTTCATAATCATAACTTTTTAAAACGTCTTTAAAGACATGATCTTTATGTCACTTTAATCCCACGAAAAGGGAAACCGGGTCTCATGTATGTAAATCACAGAATTTAAAATCGAACATTTTGGTATATATGTGAATACCCCTTTTGAATAAAGATCTTTGAGTATTCAATTAATAAAATAAAAGAACTTTAGAAAAAGATAGAGACATTTTGAGGTGGAAATTCTGCAGCATAACAACTATGTTTCGGTGTTTTAGAAAACATTGAAAAGAGAGGGGACATGGGTCAAACATTCATAAATGACCCATAAAAGAGTAAAGGGAAAGAATATGAAGGATATATGAACATGTTAATTAAATTTTAAGGACATACCATTTGAAATGAAAAACATGGAAGGAAGACGAAAAAATAAGATTTCTCTTATGAAAATTCAGCAGCCTAACAGCGTCACTTAAACTTCAACAAAAATGAATTGAAGAGATCAAATATGGTCTCTCATAATATGAACATAAAATTTCAGTATGATAGATATAGAGATAATACCCCAACATAATAAAAATTAACTTGAAAGACTTGACAAGAAAATAGAACTTGAAAATGAGAAGGGTGAATGAATCCGTTACAAAAATTTCGACAGCCTAACGACACCACTTAAACATTCATAAAATGAAAAGATGAGAGTAAGAGGGGATATCTCATCATATGAACATGAAATGGGAAGTAAGAGGAATATAAAATAACATCTTACAACATAAGAATACGGAGCACAAAATAAATGATATAAAAGAGAGTACTTGGAAAGAAAGAGGGAGGTAGGATCCCTTACCTTAAAACGTAACTCTTAAAACTCAAAGGATGGGACCTTGAGGGATTGGGGGCACTTTGAGAGGACTCCATGGGAGGTAATGAGACCATAGATTCGTTGGGGGAGAGTTGGGAGTGAAAACTAAAGGAGGAAATGGTGGGTATTTATAGGGAATGTGAGGGGACAAGGCATTAATGGCCAAGGGACACCTCACAAGTGGTTTTCTCAAAACCATGGGCTCTCCCATGGTATTTACCATTGAGTTAGGCCACATGGGCCCCCCATACAATAATTAATCACATTTGGTTGGACAACCCTTAAAATATCTCATGACATCATCATGACACAATAATGATGTCATTAAACATACTGAAACCCTAAAATGCATTTTTACTATTCACTAAAAATTCATCTTTCTCAGAAAAATTCCAAAATTTCACCTTAACCAAATATCGATGCTCTAATTACAAAAATGAACTCCATTTTATAAAAATAATTTTATAAATATTTTTAATTTAATTTTTAAATATATACACTATTCACCGAAAAATCATTTTTTCTGAAAAAATCCCAAAAATTACCATAACATAATATCGAGGCTCTGAGTTCAAAAATAAATTCCATTTTATAAAAATAATTTTCTAATAATTTTTAATTTAATTTTTAATTAAAAAACACTATTCACCCGAAAAAACTAATACTTGACAAATAATTTATGAAACTGTTATTTACCCATTTTATTGAATAACATTACTTAACAAGGTGTCTAAATTATATAAAAACTTTCTTTAAGTGAGATTACTAATCCCTTTGATAACATTACTAATACTAAGCGAAAAATCACTATTCATAATTTACTATTCATCAAAAATCAAGTTGATCTTATTAGACTCTAAATTTTGTACTGAACATAATTGTAGAAGACCATTTTTTGAAAGTCATTACACATATTTAATTATTTAAGGTTTACATAAATATTTTTAAAATATCTTTTTCTAAAATTCATCAAAAATATGCATACTATACATATCCGGTCATTTGAAAATTCATAAACTTCATCATAAGAAGAAATCAAAATTCTTATTTAAAACAAAGGATTACACAAGGCAGTTACAGTCTCCTTACATAGCCTCTTATCACACCAGCATAAGACCTAAGTGTAAGGTGTTCTAAGGTGGGAGAATTTGAGGGCGGCTTGGCCAATATCGCACGAGTAGTAATTTCTATCAGTTTGAACTTATCGCAAAGGAGATTCCATTCTAGCTTCACAAGATGAAGTTCAGCTTGGGTTTGGTCCAGAGCAAAGCCCGGTGCTGCTACCTCCTTCCCAAGTTCTGTTAGATGGGCTTCGATCAGTCCAAGACTACTGGGTGAGGCCATCAAATATTCTTTCTATATTAATTAACCAAGATCACTTGTATTTAGAGACAATAATAAATAAGTTTAGTTTCCAGTGGTCATATTGACCAATGATCATATGATAGTCAAAACCCAACAGTCTCATTTTAGTTATACTCATGTTATCAAATGAAATAGTTTTGTTGAGTATAAAATAACACACAAAATTAGGAAACAAGATTTATTCAAAATTTCAGGTCATTACATAAAAGGAGTACTATCCCTAGATGCTAAACCACCCTGGAAGGTAGCTCCATGCTCCCTCAGATTGCCCTCAATAATCAGTGCCTGGTTCACTGTAGCAATGACTGAAGTCAGCCTGAAGACATTCACCTATGATCAGATGTCATACCTGAGTCCATCCTAAAAATTCATAGCCAAAGATAACTCGTATCCTCCCAGAACAGGTACAAAGTGATGAAGCTTTGTAAAATGAGAAGATTACACCATCACTGAAAGTTCACCTTACTCCAAATGAATGAACTCTTGGGATTGATCGGCCCTCAAAGTATTAGGATAGATATAGTCATAGAACGCCCTCTAAAAATCTTCCCAATCCATATCCCGATGACATCCTGCCTGTGGGATTACATCCCACCATCTCTTGGTGGTATCATGTAAAGAATGTACATTGTGATCTTCACCCCCCTTTTTGGAGGTATCTTTAGATACTCAAATATAGAAATCATGTTCTCTAACCATGACTCTGTAGCCTATGGTCCTCCATTCCAAGAAACGTGTGAGGATGATACTTCTAGAACATCTGCTTTAGCACTAATATAGATGGGGAAGGATGCGGTGATCCCTGAAAAGTCTGTAACTTCCTTAAAAAGACTTCACAGAATTGGGCATCAACACCTGCGTCTGGTATAACACAAGGTGAAAAGAGAGGCACAACGAGAGGATCTTCTGGTAGTCCCTAATCTACCATTTCTGTTGTATGATTGTTTCCCTATATCTGGCATAAAATTAGAGGACATCTTGGTGGTATGACTCTGAAAGGTCTAGATCACACCTTAGTTCAAGATTATCAAGGACAATAACTTATAATGTCAATAAGTAGTAGGAGAATAAACATTCATGTTTTATAAAAATAGGGTCACATGGTTTTTATAACCCCTACATGACGTGTTCCCTTAAGCTTTTTACATGGTGTGTACCTATTCCAAACCTGGTCATGTAACACCATTACACACGACATGTTCTTCCTGATACACAGCGTGTACTTGAATCTTCCCTCCTACCCAAGTACTTCTACACAGCTATAACTACACAGTTCTCTCTCAGGTAACACTACACGACATGTTCACCCAAGACACGATGTGTATTGCTTATGTTCTAACTGCTCGTGTCTTTAGTCACATGGTTTGACACACAGTTGATAACTAAATGGCATGCACAAGTGAGACATGACATGTTCAACCTAAGTCTCATCCATCTGCATCCTTTGTCACACATCCCGATACACAGTTCTTACAATACTACGTGAAAATCTAGACATGGTGTGTTCTACCAAAAGTTTCCCAACTGCATATCTCTGCTCACACAGTCAGTCATACAGTCAATCACTATATTGTGTGTACTCCTATTACAGGGTGTGTACTTAATAAAAGTCAATTCTTATAGAACAGATCACATGGCATGTGTTCATAACACCACATGTCGTGTTGTTTGGGTTACTAGAGAATATGCCTCTGAAAATTCTCCAAAAACCTTAAAAACTTATAATTTTGTCCAAGGCATGAAAAAATCCAAGTTGAGAGAACCTATACTCCCAAAAATCAAATTTTGGAATCCTTATTCATATTATAAGTTGACAATATTCAATTAAAGTTCAAACATGATCCACCAAATTCTGATCCAAGAGGGCCCATAATACCTCAGGGACCAAAGTTTGGAATACATCCAAAAAAACATTAAAACTTCCAATACCCTATCAAAATTTTAGTTATTCTATCACAAAAACATTAATATCTAGCACAAAAACTATCGTAATAGCATGCAATCAGTAATGCACCATAAATGGAATAACAAGAATGCATGGAATGTGATTTCTAACAAGTTCCTATATGATGAATGAGATGGAATACCCTCATCTCATTAGGTTATAATAGAAATATAACCCCAATAATATCAACTATAACAACACGAAACAAGTTAATCACTCGATAGTGAAATCAAATCAAATATAACAATCACAAAACCATAAAAATGTCAATATTTGAGGTAAATTGGATTTTACCTATACACTGGTTAACTAATCCTAGTCACAACTTATTAAAAACTATCCATTCCTTCATATCCATATCTATAGGCTCCAAATAGTAAGAAAAAGCAGAAAAGAACATCCTCTGATACCACTTTGTAACATCTCGGTTCCGGGTTCCACCCAAAGGTTCCCCATACCCGGTTGGTCACATGACCTCAAGTGCATTTCCTCAAATGCCAGAGGCTACCGACTGATAGTGTGGGTCAAGGTCTAAATGTAGGAAAACTATGCCCTCATTGGAAGAGTATACACAGTGAAATAACAAATAATAACCAATAGTGGAAGCAGTAATACCATACAACAGAAGTAAATAGCGAAAGACTGATAGTATAAAATAACTATTGCATATATGTAAATAAATGATGCATGTCACATGTATCTAGGAAAGCAGGCTATCCATTCAAAATTCTGGAAATAAAATACTAAAACCAAAGTATAAAAATAATTAAACTCCAATAGCATCGCAAGACTCATCTTGGTCCCATGCTCTCCAGATCTAACATTAATCATGTACCTGATGAAGACGAGATCATTACCTTATCTATAACTACAACCATATAATCTGTTGGGGTCTAAAATAATGACCAAAATAGGGTGTGATATGAATCCTAGTAGGAAACCACCAAAATATCTATGCCTAACTATCAGTGAATATATATAACGGAAAATATGCTGAATGAAGCAATAAACTAGGAAGTACTCAAAAGTAAATAATACAACAATTTTCAATTACATTCATTTACATTTGTTAATTATTTGATCTATTGAATAATGAAATCTTGGGATCTAGCCTAAGATCTATATCCCCTGTGTAATAGTAAAAATTATTTCTCAAAATATCATCTAACGAACATGTAAGACCGAGTCCAAGCTTCTGATTTGTCTTGGAAGGCTCTTCACATTCATGAAACATTCAAAAGAAACCCTCTGTGAATGTTATCACAGTTTAACCCCTCCATTTTAACATATCATTAAATTAATAAAATAATGACCCTCTGGGAAATCCCACATAGTCTATCCCTTTTGGTCCCAAATGGCACTAATCATTTATAAACTACCACCTGGGTTTCTCTCACGGTCAATACCCCCTTGGTCTTCATGGAAACAATAAAATATAATGACCTCTAGTATCTCCCACAATCAATTCCCTATGGCCCAACATTCATTTAATAATGACCCTCTGGGTAGATCTCATGGTCTAACACCTATGGTAAATGACCACTCGAAAGATCTCACAGTCAATACCTCTATGAAAATAGAAAAAAAATTATGTATAAATGACCCTACCTTAGGAACATCTCACAGTCAGTTCCCCTTTCCCATATTTTTACATTGTGAAACACTTTCATCCCAAATAAATAATAACTCTATCCTAACAACTGTAGGCATGGAAAACAAAGCACGCCTACCATTATCTCTAGAACTAATGAAAAATAATCAATAAAACATGGGAAACACACCCATAATCAAGGTAATAAACCTTATACATAATCAATAAACCCTTCTAAAAAAAACACACAACATTAGGTCTTAAATAAGGTTATATTTCATAACACGCAATACCCCTAAACATGGGTATTCATAAAATTTAGCATATATAATCCAAATAAAACCAAAGAAAGGCACAAACCACCTACCTAGATGTTTTAAGATGAATAATCTTGAACATAAGACATTGAATCATCCTACAACAATGTATATCTACAATACTCTTAAAATCATTCAACCATAGATAACTCAATAGAGAGGAGAAATCAGGAAGATTGGCTCTAGGGAAAGAGAGAACTCACCGGTGATGATAAAATGCACCCAGTGGTATCTCAATAAGATATCAGGCAAATAATTGGTAGGGTTTTGATGTTTAGATCCATCTATTCACTCTCCTGTATGAAACAAGAGAATAAGAAGACATTTATGAACATTAGACGTGACCCTACACCGATATATCAAATATAAGGAAAAGTAAATAGTGTGTTCATTTAATGTACATTCCATGTAATAGCCTCAACTGGCCCCTACTTTAGGTGGTCTATCAGGTCACCTACACATCCATGTACACGTCCATTAGACGACCAGTACACAACTACACATGGAAACCAGGTACACAACATGTACTCAAAAGCACCCGACATGTACTTATAAAATTTTCTATTTCTTCATTTTTCCTAAAAAACAACCCAAAATAAAGATCCTTATCAGAAATGAATATCTGGGTTCTTAAAGATAGTGACCTATTATTAAGTGTTGTGATACTAAGGTTATATTTCTACCACATGGTATTATTAGACCCCTACCAATTGTTGGAAACATCAACAAAATAGAATTTGAACCATGTTATGAATCATTATATTGTACCTATCAACCATGAGGGATGTTTATATGATTGATTCCCGTTAAAAACAATCATTTATAGAATAAGTGTATACACACATGCACACAGAAAACATATCTCTATATGTGTGTGTAGGTATAATCTTCCTTTCATAGGAGGTTACTCATCTTCACACAGGGATGAACTATATATGCATCAATATCATCCTCACATAATATACCACTCTTATTATCATAGAAAGGAACTATATATATAATACCCACATAGGATGTCACTCATCTTCTCGTAGTAAATAAAAAACACACACACACACATGATCATATATATATACCAAAAACTAATTTATATAAGGACTCTGAAAACTCATAAATATGAGTGGATGATATATACATATATACATGTCTACAGGTATCTAGTATTTGGGTTACAAGTTGCAACCTATATGGAAAAGTCCAAACATCTGTATGTGACACATATACAAAATACATGATAATCCAAAAAATAGACATGTTGTATATAAAGATAATACACATACTCAATATCATAAAAAATACATTCTCTTTAGTAAATTAGTTGACCTTATTTATAAGAAGGATACAAATATTTTATATGTCAAATAAATAAACATGCTCTATAAGAACAAAAAATTTACATGTTCATTATGCACCTTCAAAAACCATACTATCATGATAGAAACTAACATGGTATAAAATAATGACCTCACTAATAGAATACTCAAAAAAATATAAAAATTTATTAGTCATTCATGTCAATAACAACCAAAATGAGGTTTGTGGTATAACATGTTAAACCCTCAAAACACAATGGTAAAATTCTAAATGAGTAAATGTACAAAAACCATGCTTTTTATTACACACTTAAACCTGATTTATTATATGAAATATTCACATGATAAAACATAGAAGATTGATAGTTCTAGTGTCTTTAGAGATTAGGAACATTACATAACAACTTAGAACATAAAACACACACCATCTTTGTTTAAAAATTCCTTTACATGACCACTACATTCCTTCGTACTTATCATTGCATGGGATAACATGAGGACATGCATAAAAAGGGTGAGCTATAAAGCCCAGTAAGGGAATAAACATGGAATAACATGAAGAATACAATACATGTTAGACAATAGTAATATCAATGGAGAAAAAGAGAAACATGAACATAAAGGCTTGATAAAGCATGATAATCATAACATGGAAATGTGGAAACAACCCTTAACGTGGAATTAGCATGAGCCAAGGCTCATTACACATGGAGCATGATTAAACCCTCATTGCACATGATGCACAATTAAACCCTCATTACACTTGAATTATCATTATTCAACACTCATTGCACATGAAATATCATGATACTATACTTTACCCAAAGCATTGGGGCGCTATCAGGGTGTACCCTTCCTAAACATTTCATTTCATGCAAATGTGTGCCACATGGATCATGGAATCAATCAACATTATAAGTTATTCCATAATTATGTAATGTGGAATAAATAAATAGAAATACCATTCAGTATGTATATTTTTATAAAGGTTAATACCCTTGATAGATACATGGGTATGGTATTCACTACACAAAGATCTTGTCTTGGAAAAATGCAGTGCAATTTCGGCAACATAACGGCGTGACATAAGGATTATTGAAAATGGTTTATGAGAGATAAAAAGCTTTATGATCATATATACATGAAATGAATAGAATGGGGGACATATAGATACATGTCCCAACAATCTTAATGGAATTTATATGCATAATACAAAATACTTACATGGATGTAAAAGAGGTGAGAGAGATCCCTCAAGGAATTTCGGCATGGTAACAGGTGTACATGGGAGGAATTAATGAGAGATAAAGGAGTATACCATTATACAAACATAAAGAGGACATTATGGGGGAGGTGATAAATAATACCCCAACATTTTTAATTGAAAACGAAAGGGCATAACAACTTAAAGAAAATTGGACAAAAATGATAAAAGAAGAAATCCCTTACTTGGAAGTGCGATCGCAAAGGCTTGGGAGAGTCTTGAGAGTGCCTTTTTTGGAGCTTGGGTCACCTTGGTAGGATTATAGAGAGAGGAGGTCAGGGGTTGGTCGAACTCAAAATGCTTTGAGTGAAGAGTAAGTGGGACACTGGGTGGGTTTATATAGGAAAGGCGAGGGAATTATTTATTATTTAGGCTTGGGATACGTCACATTAAACTAATCAAAACTGCAAACCAGCTCATGGTTTTTGTCCATAGTTTGTGCCAAAGTGAAGTGTAAAAAAATATTTTATAAGTACAATGGCCTAAATTCTTAAAATAATAGGGTTTCTTAGGTGGAGGTTAGTCCTATTCTCAAGGAAAACAATTTAAAAACCCAAAATGTTTTAAAAGTATTGGAGGGTCCACTAAAGCTTTGTAAAATAAATAAATAAAATATAAAATCACATTATTTTAATTATAAAACATATATTATCTGAACATAATGTTTATATTATTTTATTGCATCACTATTGGGTCATTATGATGTCATAAAACACATTATATATTTAAGCAGTATTTAATTTTTACCCAAAAATTCGACTCTGTCAGAAAATTATGAAAAACTCATCGTTGTATAATTTTGATGTCCTGATTCCAAAAATAATATTCAATTTCTATAAATATTTTTTTAAATATGTGACTTTTTTACTTTTAAAATAAAAACTAACATTTATCCAAAATCCATGGGTTTTAACAAAAATAGTTTTCAAACCTTAATAAAAATTACAATTGCATTCATAAAATTATACGATAATTTATATTTAATAAAAAATAATATAATAATAATAATATTTTATTAAAATATTATTTAATTAAAAAATCCATTAATTCATAAAAATATATTTTTTTTGTTAAATATTAACTAAAATACTATTTGTGCTTTAAAAACTATTTACAAAGTAAGAATAATAAAATGAATTTACATTATTTATACAAAAATAATGTACATAGTAATAGTGTTGGGGTCTTTTTACATAACCCCTAACAACACCCGCATAAGAATGAATGGTAAGGTGTGCGATGGTGGCAGACTCTTGGGGTGGCTCAAATAACATTGATCGGGTGGTAATCTATATTAACTTCCACTTCTCCCATAGTCGGTTCTGCTCAAGCTTGATGTGTTCATGCTCGGATTGGGCTAGGTAAACAACGAAGCCGAAGGACGCCACCTCATTTCTTAGATATGACAAATGGGCTTCGTACTTGGAAATTCAACAAGATAAGGCCATCACTTCCTTTGTCTAAGTAAATTGGATTTGTTAAAGCCCTATATTTATACCAATAATGTGATCACTGTTCAACAACTATATTATAAACAGTCTCAATTCATAATGGTATTTTAAAATCCAAAAAAATAAAACCAATGATTTTCACATTTCATATAACCATAATAAGACATTTAATTAGATCAAGAGGAATTTTTATTAATGAAAGTTTTGGTCGTTACAATCTTCCCCCCTTAAGAAATTTTTCCCTAGAATGTTCCTTTTCCCACTCTAAAACAAATGCGGGTTACTATACATCATCACTTCCTCCGATTCCCATGTCGATTCTTCAAACTTTTGGTTTCGTCACACCACCTTGATGAGGGGCATTTTCTTATTTCGTAGAACTTTTTTTTCTATGATCTAAGATCTTCACTGGTTGCTCCTCGTAAGAAAGATCATCCTCTAGTTGTACTACCTCTAAAGAGAGTACATGTGAAGGTTCTGGTATGTACTTCCTTAAGAGGGATACATGAAAGACATCACGTAATTTGGCCATGATAGGTGGAACTTCTAGTCGATAGGCCACAAACCCAACACGATCAATAATCTTGAAGGGGATGATGTACCAAGGAATTAAATTCCCTTTCTTTCCAAACCTCATAACCTTATTCCATGGAGATATGCGTAGAAATACCATGTGTCCAACTTTAAACTCAAGGTCTCGTCGATGGTTATTTGCATAACTTTTCTGTTGACTCAGGGCTGCCTTGTTATGTTGCTGAATGGTTTTCACCTTCTACACCATTTCTTTGACCATTTCTCGTCCTAGCAGCTTACGCTCACCAAATTAATCCCAGCATGCCGGTGTTCTGCACCTCTTCCCATATAGGGATTCATAAGGTGAAATTAGAATGCTCATGTGGAAACTATTATTATAGGAGAATTCAACAAGAGGAAGATGTTTATCCAAACATCCTTGAAATTCCATTGAATATGATCTTAACATATCTTTTAGTGTATGAATAGTTTCCTTAGATTGGCCATCAATTTGAGGATGATAGGCCATACTGAAGTACAATTCATTATCAAGAGCATGTTGAATATTCTTCCAAAATGTAGAGGTGAATCTTGGATATCGATCAGATAAAATACATTGTGGTACTCCATGCATCCTTACCACTTCCATGATATATATCCATGCCATTTGATCCAATGAGAAATCCTCCTGAATTTAAATAATGTGTGAAGAATTTTTAAGATGATCCAAAACAATTCAGATTGCATTGTTTCCTTTGGATGTCTTCAGAAGTCTGGTGACAAAGTCCATGGTGATGTTCTCGCATTTCCATGCTAGTATGAGCAATGATTGCATCATCCCCTTAGACTTATGCCTCTCTACCTTCACTTACTGACACACCATTCACTTTGATGTATACTCGTCAATCTCCTTCTTCATATTATCCCACCAATAATGCTCTTAGAGATCTCGATACATCTTTGTGTTTCCTGGGTGAATAGAGAAATTAAGACTATGTGAATCATCCAAAAGTTCCTTCTTCAGCTCTAGAATTGATGGAACACATAGTCTTTTCTGAAATCTCACAATTCCTTCTTTATTAACATTGAACTCTGAGGATTTACCTTTTCTGATAACTTCCACTTTCTTCTGAATTCCCACATCATCATTTTGAACATCCTTTAACCTTTCCAAAAGAGATGGTTGAGAAATAATTTGTGAAAAGATTGATGATGTTCCTTTATTTATGATTCCCATGTACATATTCATCAAGTCTAAAAAGATTGGATCCTTCTCAATTATCATCAATGATAAAATCGCCGGGTCCTTTCTACTTAGAGAATCTTCTACCTTGTTCGCTTTCCTAAGGTGGTAATGGATTGAGTAGTCATAGTCTTTGATCAGCTCTAACCATCTTCATCGGTGCATGTTCAACTCTTTCTATGTGAGTATATACTTGAGAATTTTGTGGTCCATATATATTTCACACTTTTCCACAAATAGATAATTCCACCAAAATTTTAAAGCGAAGATCTCCGCAGCCAAATCCAAATCATGTGTTGGATAATTCTTCTCATGAACTTTCAATTTACTTGAATCATAGGAAATGACTTTTTCATTTTACATCAACACACAGCCCATACCATTCTTCAAAACATCACTGAATACTACAAAAAGTTCTCCACTTGTGGGTAAAGTGAGCACGAGCGCAGTGATAGGCCTCCTTTTTTAACTTCTTGAAGCTTTTTTAGCATTCATCACTCCACAAAAACTTTACTACCTTCTGAGTTAGCTTGGTAATATGGTTGGACAATCATGAGAAATTTCTCACAAATAATCAATAATATCTAGCTAACCCCAAGAAGCTATGGATATATTTTACCGATGTTGGCCTCATCCATCCCTTAATTGCATCTATTTTAGAGGGATCAACTGATATCCCATTGCTTGTGATGATATTTCCCAAGAATGAGACCTCCTTTAACCAGATCACACTCTTTCTATACTTTGAATAGAGATTTTCCTTCCGGAAGGTCTCTAGTATAGTTCTTATATGATCCTCATGATCCTCCTTGGTTTTGGAGTATATAAGAATATCATTGATAAAGACTACCACAAATTTTTCAAGGTAATTCCTAAATACTCTATTCATTAAGTCCATGAAGACTACTAGAGAATTAGTGAGTCTGAAAGGCATTACTATGAATCCATAGTGCCTGTATCTTGTATGAAAACCAGTCTTGGGGATGTCTTCCTTCTTTACCCTTACTTGATAATATCCCGACCGCAAATCCACCGTGGAGTAGTATTGTGCTCCTCACAGCTAATCAAACAAGTCATCAATTCATGGGAGAGGATACTTGTTCTTTATTATGATTTTTTATGCTCATGATAATCAATGAAAAAGATCATTGACCCATCCTTCTTCTTGATGAAGAGGACTGGTGCACCCCATGGTGAAGCACATGGGCATATAAACCCTTTCTCCAGATTCTTCTGTAGTTGTTTCTTTAGCTCCTGAAGCTCCAAAATAGCCATTCTATATGGATTCTTGGATATTGGAAACGCCCCAAGTATAAGACCAATTGAAAATTCGACATCTCTTCTAGGAGGAAGACCAGACAATTCCTCAGGAAACACTTCAGTGAATTCCCTCACAACAGGCATGTCTTCAAGCATGGTTTACTCCTTAGACTCAATCATCTGAGCCAGATACATGTGCCCATAGGTCATTAATATCCACATTTGAGATGACAGAGAAAAAGAAGATTCATCTTCCTTTTTTCACTTGTATAGAATCAAGGGTCGATTCTCCACATGGAGAATGATTTCCCTCTCATGACATTTTATATTGGATCTATATAAGGAAAGCCAATCCATTCCAAGAATTGAATGAAATTCAACCAGAGGGAGTATGAAGAGGTTCTCCGGGAAATTCAATCCACATATTGTGATAGGGGAGGAGTTATATTCATGGGATGTAATTATTTCCCCATTTACCGTAATCACCGACATCTTTACTTCTGCGATTTGTGGTGGTGCTAAGATTGTTGTACTAAACATTTTGGATATAAAAGAATGCATAGAACCTGAATCAAAAAGTAAGTTCACTATTCTTAAATGAACAACTAACGTACCTATCACCACTTTGTTTTCGGGGTTCACTTCAACAATATTGATAGAAGAAGATCTCCCTCGAGACCTTGGAGGTTTTTGGTTGCCTCTGAAACCCCTTGGATTTGGGAACTAATTTTCAAGATGCCCTGGTACTTTGCAGTTGTAGAAATGAACAATGCATTGAGGTTTAAATGGAGCGTTCCTCTCCTTTGTTGGAGTTGCGGGTTTTCTTGTTGGTAGTTAACAACTAGGTTCCCTTCTCTTCCACACCTAACGCATTTCCTCATCCCCTTCAAGCGATTTCCGGGGTGATTCTTTCATCACCTTTGGCAAGTGGGGTGCTGGATATTCTTAGCACCATTGGATTTATCCATTGTACTACCAATATTGAAGTCCACCATATGATTCTTATCCCCATGATACCCCTGAGATTCTCTGATCTTCATTTCGATATGAGGGTACATCCGACAATTTCATCATACTTGTCGAAGTTGCGGATCTCCAACACTTTCCGTAGGATAGGTTTCAACACAAAAAATAAGTATTCAACATTGAATTCAGGGGTAATGAAAAATCTAGAGGCGTATTGTGCAAGCCTTTTCAATTTGGCCTTGTATGCTCCGATAGATTCGTCGTCTTTTTTCTTGAGGGCAAGGAACTCCCTTTCCATCTTAAGTTAGAGGGTGCGTGGAAAATATTTATCGAAAAACATATTCTTGAAATTCTTCCATTCAAATTCCTTAATATCCTCCTCAAGCTTTGAATTTTTGATCAACGTCCTCTATTGATCAGCTTCACCCTCCAAATGATTTGAATCCTAGATAACCTTCTCTTTTTCATAACTTTAAGGATGGAGAATATCTTTTCAATGGAGTTGATCCATTTTTTGGCGATTGAGGGATTAGATGATCCATTAAAAGTAGGAGGTCGTTGTCTCATGAATCTATCAATAACGACTTGTTATTTCTGGGGGGGGGGGGGGTTAACATTCCTCTTGACCCATGTTTCTATTCAAATCCAGAGTTAACTAAGAGAGAAGCGTGACAATGTTATCGATTCCAACTCCCATTGGATTGAGCATCTCATTAGCATAGTCATCACATTGATCTTCACATCGGTTGTTAGCCCATGTCCTCTTATTACCGACCATCGGCTGAAATAAAAGGAATGTTAGGGGTAACACATAAAGGGTAATCCAAGGAAAAAACTGATGATTAATAAAGAACTTTTATTTCCATAACTTATGAATCTATATTCTTCAATCTATGCTATCCATGTTCTACTTTCTAACATATATTCTTAGGGGAATTTTTTCATTCGCTTAATAAGGGTTCATACAATGTTTTTGAATTTACCAAAGCATATCCCCCAAGTGTGTCATAACTAAGAGTGCATCAAGGCCCATTTTCATGGACCAATTCCCATTTGAGTCTAGATCAAAGCAGTTTTTTCAGGTTTTACCCCTAGGAAACATCTCTGCCAGAGCCGCCTCTACCTGCTCGTATCCAGACAGGGATATATTTTCTTGATAAACCACTTACACAATACTCAAAAATACATAGGGTTGTTTTTATTAAACTTATTCTTTTCTCTATGTCTTCACTAGGGTTTTCTAATCCTTATCCCAAAAATATCTAAACTTATCCTCTGATACCAACTATAACAACCATGCTTTTTATTACACACTTAAACTTGACTTATTACATAAAATATTCACTTGATACAACATAGAAGATCAAGAGGTATAGTGTCTTTGGGGTTAGGAACATCACATAATATCTTATAATTGAAAACACAAAAAATATTTATTGAAAACATCCTTTACATGACCACTACATTCCCTCGTACTTAGCATTGCATGGGATAACCTGAGGACATGCATAAGAAAAGGGTGAGATATAAATCCCAATAAGGGAATACAAATGGAATAACATGAGGAATAAAATACATTTTAGACAATAGGTATATCGGTGGAGCACAATAGAAACATGAACATAAAGTCTTGATGAAGCATGACAATCATAACAAGGAAATGTGTCAACAACATTTAACATGGAATTAGCATGAGCCAAGGCTCATTGCACATGAAACATGTGTAAACCCTCATTGCACATGAATCATGTGTAAAAACTCATTTCACTTTAATTATAATTATTTGATAATCATTGCACATGATGTATTAGGATACTATACTTTACCCAAAGCATTGGAGCCCAATCAGGGCACACCCTTCTTAAACATTACATTTCATGCATAAGTGTGCCACATGGATCATGGAATCAATAAAAATCATATGTTATTAAAAAATAATGTAATGTGTAATAGATAAATGAAAGTACCATTCAATATATATATGTGTATAAAGGTGAATTCCCTTGATTGATACATGGGTATGGTATTCACTACACAATGACATTGTCTTGGAAAAACACGATGCAATTTCGGCAGCATAAGGACGTGACAAAAGGATTCATGAAAATGGTTGATGGGAGAGAAAATGGTGTCTTATCATATATACATGAAATGGACAATAATGGGGTTATATAGATACATGTACCAACAAACAAGCTGGAATTTAGATGCATAATACAAAATAATCACTTGGATGTAAAAGAGGAGAGAGAAATCCCTCAAAGAATTTCGGCATGGTAACAGGTGTACATGAGAGGTATTAATGAGAGAGAAAGGGGTCTCCAATCATCAAAAAATAAATAGGATAGTATGGGGGAGGTGTGAAATCATACACCAACATTTTTAATTTAAAAAAATGGCAGAAACAATTAAAGAAAATTAGACAAAATGAGAAAGGAAGAAATCCTTTACTTTGAAGTGTGATACCAAAGGCTTGGTAGAGGCTTGAGAGAGACTTCTTAAGAGATTGGGGAACCTTGGGGGGATTATAGTGATAGGATGGCAAGGGTTGGTCTAACTCAAAAGGCTTTTAGTGAAGAAGAAGTGGGATCTTGGGTGGGTTTATATAGGAAAGGAAAGGGAATTCTTTATTAGTTAGGTTTGGGACACCTCACATTAAACTAATCAAAACCAAAAACCAGACCATGGTTTTTGCCCATGGTTTTTGACAAAGGGGAGTGAAAAACAATATTTTATAAGGAAAATGGCCGAAATTCTTAAAATAATAGGGTTTCTTATGTATAGGTGAGTCACACTCTCAAGGAAAACAATTTAAAAAGACAAAAATGTTTTATATGTTTTGGAGGGTCCACTAGAGCTTTGTAAAATAAATCAAACAAATATAAAATCAAATTATTTTAATGATAAAACATATATTGACTGAACTTAATGTTTATATATTTTTATTACATCACTATTGGGTCATTATGATGTCATAAAACACTTTATATATTTAAACCGTATTTAATTTTTACCCAAAAATTTGACTGTCTCATAAAATTATGAAAAATTCACTGTTGGATAATTTCAACATCATGAATACAAAAATAATATAAATTTTATATAAATAATTTTCTAAATATGTGAATTTTTACTTTTAAAATAAAAACTGACATTTATCAAAAATTCATGGGTTTTAACAAAAACAGCTTTCAAACCTTAATAAAAATTACAATGGCATTAATAAAATTATTGATAATTTATATTTAATAAAAAGTAATTTAATAATAATAATATTTTATTAAAGTATTATTTAATTAAGAAATCCATTAATTCATAAAAATATATTTCTTAGTTAAATATTAACTAAAAATTCTATTTGTGATTTAAAAACTATTTACAATGTAACAATAATAACATGAATGGACATTCTTTGTAAAAAAATAATGTACATATTCATAGTCCTAGGGTCTTGTTAGATAGACCTTTATAACACTCGCATAAGATCGTAGGGTAAGGTGTGCGATGGTGACTGACTCTGGGGGTGGCTCGGATAACATCACTTGGGTGGTAATCTCTATTAACTTCCACTTCTCCCATAGTTAGTTTCGCTCAATCTTAACGGGTTCAAGCTCATATTGGGCTTGGTCAAGAACAAATACCAATGATGCCACATCCTTTCCGAGCTCCAACAAATGGACTTCGTATGGGGAAAGTCTACTGGGTGAGGACATCACTTCTTTTGTCTGAGTAAATTGGATTTGTTAAAGCCCTATATTTATATTAATCATGTGATCACTGTTCAATGACTATATTAGCAAGTGTCACTATTATTAAAGGTATTTTAAAATCTAGAAACATAAAACCAATGAAGTTCACATTTAATATAACCATAATAATACATTTAATTCAATCAAGAGGAATTTTTATTAATGGAAGTTTGGGTCGTTACAAAATGACCTAGGAATATTTTATATTTTCATACATAGTATAGAACAACAAAAAATGGAACTAACAAGAGGCCAATAGTAGTGGCTCTTGAGATAATGTGGGTAAGGGAACCACTGATACTCAGATGTAAAAGTTTCGCAAATATCATATATGAGGAAACCTGAGCATGAAATACATACACATTCCATCATTTTAAATGAAAACATAATACAAATCACAATGATTCATACCTAAGAACTGTTAAAGTGTATTAAATTTGGTGACTATATACGTAAAAAACATATTTATGAAAAATATTCATCATTTACCAACAAAATTCTTATCACATGATACCCCTTTAGAATTTTGATAGTTAATACCATTCATTATAACCTGTGGAAATGGAACCATAAGAAAGGTTGAGATCATATGCTAGATAAGTGTAAACATGGGAGATAAAATTCAAAGATCATAAGTGAAAATAAGATGAGTATAGTGGTTTTTGAACATTATGATCATAACCGGAGATATAAATCTAAAATCACAAGTCATTGTGTAAAGAATCTAAAAAACATAAGACACGAGTCATAAAAGTGTGGAACCTTAAAGAATCATGATCCATGAGATCATAACGTAGGCATCAGAAGATGTCAAAAGTGAGTGGAATAAAAGTGTTTCATAAAAATAATAATAATGATTATATGTCACGTCTACCCAATAAGAAATTCATTACGTATTAGACTTGGGATAACCACATGTGTACCTTAATAGGTTTGAGAGAACTGCTTGTGTGCCTTCTTGGAATTGGGTTAAAATAATTTTTATAATATTTCTCTCATGTGATATAAAAAATTACCTAATTATTGGATGGTATATAATAGAACCAATAATTACATAAAAATAAACCATACATATCTATGCCAAAAGAACAAAAAAACAGTTATCATTCCTTCCTAGATTAATTAACATGTGTAAAAGAAACAGGTTTCATGAAAATTTACCTAAAACATCACTATAAACCATCTAGTGAAATAAGGGGGATGATATCATTAGAAAATATCCCTTATGAAGCATAATTACTATTAAATGATGTCTACATAGATGAAAAATACTGTTATATAAGCATTAAAAACATTCTTAAAAAATAATAAGATAAATTATTTTCTTTTGGTAATATTTAAAAAATATAAAAATTCAAAAAAATCATTGAGAATATGATTTTATTTGAAAAAACATAGAAACTTTTAAATGAATTATTATAATGGAGAAAATCATGTTTTCGTGAAAAGGTAGTTAAGTAGTAAACATTAAAAAATATTTTTTTAAAACATTGTAAAAAAACTCAAAATAACCCATAGTGAAAATATATAAAATATTACTTTTCAAATATTTGTAAGTAAAGTAAAATGTAGTTTAAAATGGCCTTAAAAATAATTTTATTAAAGATAATTAAATTATTAAAACAAAATAATGATTATGTATATATAAGAAAAATATTCCTGACCTAAAGTTTGAAATAAGAGCAACTTTTCATAAAAACATTCTTTTAATATTTTTGAGTATCAGAGGAAGGTAAATGGACGTAATAATTTAAAACCCCAAAAATAACTTGATTATAAGAAAATATATGAGGTCTTTTTACAGAAAAAATATATAATTCCTCAAATGGAAATTGTAACATAAACAATCTTGATAAAAGTGAGATTATAACATAATCCCTTAATCCAGTTATCCACTTAGTTTAGAATGCTCTAACCTCCTTTATAAAAAATTAAATTTGTTTATATAATTATATATTAGATTAATATTTATATATATCTTAATATACACCATTCACTTATAAATTTTTATCACTCATTTATTAATAAGTATTTATGAAAATCAATATTTAGGTGTTGATTGTTATATTTTCCATGCCTGTTTCAGTTTGACAGTTCCATTACTGGAATCTTGGTCATGGTTTAAGAATATTAAAAACATTTAAAATATCCTATTTATTTATTATATAAAATTTTAGAACCATTTATGTAAGGCAGTGACAGAAAATGGAATACATTACTTTATAGAGGCAGTATTCGTCACATACAAAGAGGTGACATTTTCATTTTTAAAAGGTTGAAAATAAAGTTTGATAAAAAATTATCTTATATAAATAATAATTATGTCATATATAACATATTAATATATTAAATCAATCTTTATATCTATCCAAGTGAGGTGGGGATGAAAAATGAAATACACCACTTTATGGAGGTGATAGTTTTCACATATTCCTAAGCGACACTTCCATTTTTCATTAGATAGAATGAAGGAAGATAATGATTTTTACATTAAAATAATAACATTTCAGTATAATAATGATAAGTAATCCATTATTTTTAGTTTTTTATAGTAGATTTTTAGGAGGTGGAAGGAGAAAGAAACATGAAAGAACTTGGTTAAGTTGATTACCTCTTCCTTGGGAATCCTCTTTTGGATCTCTCTTTAAGCCTTCTTCGGTTGGTGTTTTGGTGATAATATAACATATAGGTCATGGATAAGGGTTTTTATATGAGATTTAGGCCGATCATATTCAATATAATGTTCTCAAAGTGTGTTAATAAGTGAGTATAGGAGGAACTATTTTATAAGTGAGATGAGTTGAACACATAAAAATATTGAGAACTTTTTAATTTAATAAATATAATTCTCAAGGATAGTGGAAAACATTTACCCAAATGGTAGGTCCACTATGTTGAATACCGTGAGAAGGGGTGTGAATCAGGGTATGGAAGATTAAAATTTCTACCCCTTTGGATCTTGTTTTGTTATTAAAAAAAATTTTTCTCTCTCTCATTCCAATTGCAAATAATGAAAAAAATTAAATTAGGAACGAGACACATCAATTTTTACTTGGTTCACCCTCACTAGTCTATGTACAATGAGCATACAACAGTGGTGTTTCGATGTACCAAATTCAATAATTATCACTTCCAATAATGAGTACAAAGTACAGAAAAGATCTTCTTTGCCTAGGCCCACTGCATTTATATAGATTAGGGTATTCTCAGTGTATTCCCTAGGGTCACTCCCTATGACATTTTTTCTATAGCTCACTCTTTGTGGAAAGGGTCACCATCTTCCTCTTCCTACTATCACTGCTCTTAGAAAGGAATACACTCATAGTTTATAGACTTCTAGGTCAATCCTAGTTTATAGACATGTATGTCCCTTCATTTTCATGAATATTTCATCCTCAAATATAGGTAGATTCTCTATTGAAGTCCCATTTTCACCCGTAGATGAAGTCCACCTTCTCAGTTATTGGTAGGTACTAAAAAATACTTCCTCAAACTAATTTGAAGCTTTTTCTAGTTTTATTGAGTGTTTTGAGAACCACCTTATCCTCCTGAATATTATATACCAGGTATGGTACATGGAACAACTCCTCCACGTACCGATGTTGCTTCCACAAACCGCCCTTCATCCATAGACTACCTCTACCTTTGCAGTTGCGTACTTCCTCTGCATACCGACTCCACAAAACCCCTATACGAACCACCCTTTATCCATGAGCTATTCTATATTCGCAGAATTCCTTCGCTAAGAACCTGCATACCAAAATTTCTTTCTCCACGTACCACGTTCTTTGCAGGATATATTTTCCTGCAAAAACCTTCAGTGGAATTTCTTCTATGCGAACCACTTCAGACATCGTAGAATTCTCCCTTGCGAACATTCTTTGAAATTCATTGAATTTCCATAGTAAAGAGATGTTATATAATGATATTACCTATCCCTATTTAATCGGTGTGATTATTGATTCTTATATATGTAAATATATTCAAAAAATATGAAAATACATTTTTTACAAAATCTTTTATTTTATATAGCCTCTACTACATACCGATCCTCTTTCTATGAACTACACCCATTCTGTGAACCACTCTTCCACAGCAGTCCGCATAATACCATTTATTCTATGTGGAACCATTCTCATCTACCATCCCACAAACCAGCATACCTTCTGCATACTGCATGCCCTTTATAGAAAAACGTCACTGCAAACTATTTTCGATTTCATGAACCGTGCATCTGTACCATTCCTTCTACTTGGAATGTTGCTGCATACGCTTTTCAGATATGGTATGTGAACCATGTCCCAGGCTCTGTATTTCTCTTCCTTTTTCCGATTTCGTTGATCATTCTTCACACCATCTAGTTCTATAAAGAAATCCTTACATTACTAAGAATAAATTCCCTATTTTGAGGCCAAAAAATTTGGCAATCCCTGGGAAACCACACCACCTTAAAAACCTGTCATCGAAAAACACCAACCATACTCATTCTCCATCATCTGGCTTTTTCAACCAACACAATCACACCCAAAACATTCTGAGAGGACACATTGATGGATTTTCTACCAACACCTAATTTATGTTATAAGATAAGGGGAGGCAAAATTCACTCAATAAATCAAATAAATATATGTTTTTTGATAATTTAACACTTATCCCTTTGTTTAACCCCTTTTAACCCTTACCATAAGACTTAAATTTTACCTAGGTATCACTCATTTATGAAAAAAATAAAATTGAAATCAAATTTTTTTTCTAGAAATTATGATTCGAAATATTGAATCTATTTTATTAGATTCAATTTCTAATGGTGGTAAAAATTAATTCAAATATTCATGCACAAAATCTGTGAAAACAGTCTTTAGGAAAAAAGAATCATTAAGAATTGAATTTTTTTTATTCTCATTACCTTCCTATTATACACTATTATATGAAATCTAATTTATTTAATTGAATATATTATCTAAAAATATAGTTAAAATTATTCATATATAGTGATTAAATTATTTTTTTAAGATTATAATAAATTACACACTTAAAAAAACATTTTTAGGGAAAATATCAATTTTTTTACCTAGAAATGATTTCATATTCATTTATAATGATTTAATAATCAATTTAAGAATTATCATTAATTTTTATACATTTAAAAAAAATATTTTTCCATAACTTTAATATTATAAATAAGCGTAATTATCATTTGAATAAAATGAATATAATAACAAAAAATTTATAGAAAAAACTTTTTTGTTTGACCAAGAATTATTAGAATAGTATTCCTTATCAATGATAAACCATTTCATGCATATACATTATTTATTTAATTAATTATTACATAAAGTTTATCAATTAATTTGTTGATATCATTCCTAAAAAGTGTTAAAATGAAAAAAATCATAACTCACTAAAAAAGTTAAAAATTGAATTTTTAGAATCAATTGTATTTTCTTTAGTGAATTTGACCCCTATTATTTTATAGTCATATATTTATCTATATAATTTAACTATATAATAATTTATTTCCTTTTGTGTAGAAGAAAATAATTATTCACTTAATTTTGGTGTTTCATGCATGAAAAGCAATCTAATGTGTCAAATTTATTTTAAAGGAAAATAATTTCTAGAATCATGAGGTGTTACATTATTCCCCATTATAATAATTTCACCCTTGAAAATAAATTACTTTTAATAAAAATAAGGAGGATAATTATGGATCATTACATCCTCAGGTACCCAGGTAGCTTCCTAAAACTTATAGTTTTATCCCAAAACATTAACAAGGTGGGTGGGATTGTTCTGCAACACCATATCTCTTCAATAGAAAATGTCCATATGTTGTTACTCATAGGATAGATAATCTTCTAGATATAAAACCTTTGAGTATAATTGATTTTAAGGTTTATGTATTTACTTCCTAAAAAAAATATACATGGAACAAATTGTGCACTTGAGGGATGTTTGGAGGATGTTTTTACTAATAAACTACCATCCTAATACAATAAACAATATCAAAGGGACCAGTATATTTTGGGTTAATCATCCAATTCATTCCAAATATCATAAAAGTATTATAATAAGACATTTTAAGCAATAAATTGTCACATAAATTGAATTTTATATCCCATCGATGATTGTCAACATAACTCTTTTTGACTCTTAGCTACTCTGATGTGTTTTTGAGTGGATCTAAACATGTCTATCATTTATTTTTATATTTTAGGCCCTAATATTTTTTTCTATAACTCCATATCAATATATTGGAGTTATTAAAATTTTTCCATAGAGGTCTTTATAAAGACCTATTTTAATTCTCAAGTGATAGCTATTATTGTAAGAAAATACAAATAAAGTAAAGTGTATATCCCAACCACCTTTTAAATTCACAAAGGAATATATTACTATATATTCTAGAGTTATAATAGTCCTATCAGATATAAAATTATTCTAAGGATGATATAAAGTGTTAAACTTCAAATCCATATTCAACTCTTGATGAATACATCTCTAGAAATTTGAGTTAATCAAAAATCTTGATCAGATACAATTTATTATGGTGCAACATGAAATATCACATCTTACTTAATGTATGTAATATAATGTTGTCCATGAAAAAAATAATCCATAATATAAAAGAAATTTGGTAACTTTTAAAGGTGATCTAATGTATACCAAATGGATTTATCGCCTTTATATGTTTTCAGGAGTCTTATGATGAAATCCATGGGGATGTTTTCCCATTACCATAATGAAACAGGTAAAGGTTTCATCATACCCTTAGACATATGACATTTAGCCTTAAATTATTGGCATACTATGAAATAAAATAAATAATAAAAAATACCCCCTTGATGTTTTCCCAAAATAAATTCTATTTGTGATCTTTATAAATATTTGTGCTTCTAGAATTTATAAATAATGATGAGCTATGTGATTCATCCAATAGTTATTTATTTAATTTTGTTACTTAAGGGATATATATCAGGTTCTTGAATCTTATCGTTACTTCATGGTTATAGTTTAATAGTAGGAAAACCCTTACCTTCTTTTTCAGCTCCTTATAATACTTATTAACCTCTATTATCTTCACATGGATGGATGATTTACAAATAATTTGAGAAGAAAAAATTACTCACCCTATATTATGATTTCATGGTCTATCCTTTGAAAATACATAAGTATTGGAAATATTTCAATCATCATAATGGAGAAACTAATATGATCCTTCCAACTTAGAGAATCAACCACCTTGTTCACCTTCACATGGTAGAAATGTATTGAGCAATCATAATATTTATTCAAATACAACCTCATACTTTGGAATACATTAAAATATTACCACGTGAATGTATACTTAATTTTTTTATGTTCATTATATATCTCACACATTTCCCTATATAGATAATGCCCCCATATAATTAATTCCAAAATTACCACTACTAGCTCCAAATCATTAGTCTGTAATAATAATAATTAATATTCAATTGAAATAATGATTATGCTACCACCATGTCATTTTTCCTGATAAAACAACCAAATAACTTTTTTGATGCACAAATCTATATAAAAAACCCTTTTCTATTATAGGGTAGTTTAAGCACTAGTGCACATACACCCTTATCTTTATATCTATTAAATTTTATTCATATTCATCTCTCAAAATGAACTTGTATCCCTTCTACATAAATTTGGTTAGTGGATTTGATATCCATGTGAAATTTGTCCGAAAGCATCTATATTATCTCACTAATCCAATAAAATTACTGATGTCAGTCATAATGGTTAGTATATTACATTTTTCAATTACCTTTATATTTTATCGATCCATGGTTATAACCTCTCTAGTAATTACATGATCCAAGGAAGATACTTCAGGTACACATAATTCAAATTTATTAAATTTTTCATTAAAATTATCCTATCTCAAGGTATTAAACATAGTCCTGAATTGATCTTAATTGTATTCTTTGCACTTGGAATATATGAGAATACCATATAAAAATAGTACCACACACTGATCATGTTAATTTTTAAAGACTCTATTAATTAGATCCACGCAGATATCATGATATTTGGTAAGTCTAAATGGCATAAATATAAATTCATAGGGTCCATATCTCATATGGAAGACTATCTTGGGTATATTATTATATCTAGATAAAATATTAATCACGAAAAAATATTGAGATTCACACATATGATCAAAAAAGTCATCAATATAGGGTAAATGATACTTGTTCGGGATAGTGATCTTATTAAGTTCATGATAATCATTAAAAATATTCATTAATCCATATTTTTTAACAAAAATAAATGGAACACTCTATAGTGACACATTAGAGAATATTAATCTCTTTTATATATTATTTTAGATCCACCAATTAAATTAATATAACTCAATTGGGGCCATTCTATAAAGAGTATCTAAAATATGTGTTTCACCATGTATGATTACTATTGAAAACTCAAATTCAAGATTTAGGGGAATACCAGGAAACCCTTTAAGAAATACAATAGAATATTCCAACAAAATTGTCATATCTTCAACGTTAACCTTCTCCCTTATGATTTGTTAAACATAAATTCCAATAGTTGGTATTATAACCCATATAATGGATTTCATTTCCATTATAAATTCATAGTCATCCTCACGCCGATAGATAATCTTAAGTAAATTTGAGCTCTCAAATGTGAATTCCATTCCTCATAAATTGTTATGGGATCAATATAGAGAGAGAAAATAAATTCCCAAAATCACATCAAATACATATATAGGGAGAATAAAAATACAATTAAGAATTATATTCCCAAAAATTTTCATTAGAGATTAGTTATATGCTTGAGATGAAATTATCACACAATTAAGAGTTTTCACTCATAGTTTAACCTTGATATATGGATGTGATACCATTGGAAAATTAATTATATATTAAAGAGTGGGTAGAACCTGAATCAAGTAAGACATTTTTAGTTCTAGAGTAGATGAAAAGAGTACCTTTCAACACTTTATTCTCATGTCTTATTTCAGTAGTTTCGATTTAATAAACCTTCCCTTTGTCCCTTGGCTTAGGAGGTTGCTAATTCTAGTTTTCATCATTAACCCCTAGTTTGGTGCAGTTGTTGGAATAATTCTCATACTTCTTAAACATAATTTATTTAATTGTGGGTGGTCCATTTTACTAAGATTTCATTTCAACTACATATCATCTACATTCATGTGCTTGATGATCTTATTTTCCACACTTAAATAATTTACCAATCCCAAGGGGAATTTTTTTTCCATGATTCATTAAACATTTTTAGCATAAAGAAAGATTAATTTTTTTCCTTAATGGGTTTTATTATTTTAATATCCTTAAAAATTAATTATTCACATCATGTACCTAAAAAAATGGAAAAAATGAGAGTGCCCAATCTTCATTATAATATTGAGATCACATTGAATGATATCTTTATAACTATCAACGTCTTTTATAAACAATACATTTCAAAGAATTGGTTTTGGGACACTAAATAATTGATTAATTTTTCATTTATGGTTGATGATAAAAGTATAATCATACCATGAAATTTAGAATAATGTTTCCTCACATGTAATAATATATTCACAATCCTTCTACTGTAGTTCAATAAATTATATATCTATTTTAGTGTGATGAGTTCAAGGAAAATACGTATTGAAAAAATACTCTTTTAAACTCTTCCCATGTATTGGATTCAATCTATTACTATTTACTCATATTATTGATAAGATAAAATTTTAGATAACTGTACCATTAAAATTATATACAACCAAGACAACCTTCTCATGGTATAATCCCTAGAAACTGGAAAATATATTTTCTATAACATTGATCCATTTCTTATTAGTATGTTTTTTTGAGGACCCATGGAAGGAAGGTAGAAATTTCTGCAAAAAAAATCAATGGTTAATTTTTCATTTCTTTTCTCATTCAAAAGGTTGATATGGTTAACATTATTGTTCATAGATTAAGAGTGTTGGGTGGGAATAAGAATAAAATTTAACATAATTATTCTCATTTTTTTTCTCATGATGATGGTCATTTTATTACTTTTCACATTCATTATTCAAATGAATCCTCCTAGTTATAATATGATAATGAAAATCATTCCATAAAATGTCTTAAATTATAACTCCTTTTTTCAACCCATGAAATTTATTACTTTCTCCAAAAAAAATTAGGTTTATCTCTCTTATTCTTCATTACCTAATACCCTAAAATAACTAAACCCTGGGTTGATACCAATTGAGATGAACCAAGAACAACATACATACATATTTCATCATTTTAGAAGACAAATTAATACATCTAGTAATAATTCACACCCAATAACTATAAATTATTTTTTTATTTTAAGAATAGATACACAAACAACTTATTTATGAACATTATTAAATATTTACCATAAACATTATTCTCACATGGTACTCTTATAAACTAATTATACTTAATATATTTCATAATAACATAGGGAAATTGAAAAATAATAATTAGTGAGATTAAATTTCAAGTAAGGGTAAAAATGGGTAACAAAATTAAACTATCATAAGTGATAAAATGTTGATCATATGAGTATCATAACCTAAATATTGTACTCAAATCAGGAGTCATTGCATAAATCATTAGTATAACATAAGACATGAATTACAAGAGGGAAGAACATAAAAGAATCACAATACATGAGAAAATATGATAGGCATAAGAATATTTCATAATAGTGTGGCATAGACTTATGTATTGAAATCATATGTCAAGGATACCCACTAAGACATTCATTACATAATATTCTTGGTCCAACCACTCATGCACTTTACTTGTCTTGGGAAAACCTATTATGTACTCTCTTGGGATTGGGATAACCACCCCTCTACCCATTTATCTCATGAGATATAAAATAGTACCTAATGAGTTTGATGGATATAAAAAATATACTAATCACATCATTATTAACCATACATATTCATTCCATAGGAACATTAGAGCATTCATCATTTCTTCATAACTTAAGTAACTCATGGATAATAAATGGGTGCCCTGATAATTTACCCAAAACATCATAATAATATAAACATAGAAATAATGTTTATTTTATCCTTAGATTACATCCCCAATGAAGCATAATTTTCATTAAAATATGCTGATATAGATGAAAAATACATTAATAAATTCATTAAAAATATGCTTTGAAAATAAAATCATTTTCTTCTGATAACATTAAAATAGTCAAAAAAATCACAGAATAGTGGGAATAATGTTTTCTTTGAAAAATAATGAAAAAACTTCAATGTAATATTGATAAAAAATAATGATCATGAAGATGGGAAAAAATAGTTAAGAATAAATGATAAAAAACACTCTTTCCACACCATTGCAAAGAAAGTAAAAATAAACTGCACTAAAAACACAGAAAAGTTTAATTTATTTTTTTAAATAAAATAAATTACAGATAAAAATGTCCTTAAATAATCATTGGAAAAAATATAGTAACATTATTGAAACAAAATAAATAATACGAACATGGAAGAAAACATTTCTAACCTAAAGGAATAAATTATATTAGCTTTTCTTAAAAACATTATTTTGGTATTTTTGAGTAAAAAATAAAGTTAAAATGGAATTAATACTTGAAAAACTCTTAAATAATTTTTAAGAGAATATATTGGGTTTAAAAGATAAATAACAAATAATTTACCCCAAAGGAAATTTGAATATAATCAATCCTGATAAAAGTGATATTGTAATATCAATAATTACCTTGATCTTCTACTTAGCTGAACATGATCTAAACTCATTTATAAAAATTTTAAATTTATTATAAATATCTATCTTAAAAATATTTACATATATCTTACTATATAACACTAACATATAATTTATTATGACTCATTATATTAGTTATTCTACTTATTAAAATCAATATTTGGTTTTTGATAGTTCTGTTTTCCATGCATGTTTTTGTTCGATAGTTTTAGTCATTTCACCTTTGTTATGGTCATATAATATTAATAATTTCATAAATATTATATTTATTTATTATATAAACTTATATAACTATCCATTTAAGTAATTAATGAAAAATTAAATCCACCGCTTTGTGGATGTGGTAGTTTCCACTTATAGTTGAGTGATGTTTTTATCTATCAATGGATGGAATGAAAGGAACATTTAATATAATTTTATATTTCTAAAATTATAAATATTTAATATATATCATATTTATTTTTATATCTATATTTATAACAATATATGTGATTCAGTGATGAAAAATTGAATATGTCACATCACTAGGGAGGTAGTCTGTACGTACACATGTGAAACATTTTCATTTTAAATTTTATATAAAATATGGAGATGATGATTTTTAAATAAACATAATAATAATTTATTATACTAAGGATATTTATTAAATTATTTTTATATGATTATATATTATTTTGAGGAGGTGGAATAGTAAATTAACTTGAAAGAACTCAGTTATGACGATTACCTCTTCCTTGGGCGTCTTCCTTTAGAACTATCCTTAATCTTTATTTGGTTGGTATTATGGTGATAATAGAAAATATAGGTAATGGATATGGGTGTTTATACTTTATTTTCTTATATTTTTATGGAATTTTCATCAAACCTATTGACTTTTGAAGACGTAGGGGTGCTACCATCTATAGGTGATATCCCCAAGACAACAAAGGATGATAATAAATTACATGGGCTATACCAAAATTTGGGGGATGATTTTTCTTAAAGAAGACAAATTAAATAATAAAAATTGTAAATAAATAATATAATTCATGACATTTACAAAATATCACACATAATATGACCCAAAATTTAATTAGAGTGACATCACAAACAAAAATACCTAAACAAGGTCTGAAAACTCAAAACATGAAAGACTCCAAGGCATCATGGTGGCATTCCGTAAACTGCACTTCAAAAGACCACAATGTTACAAATACTATTAAAAATTAATTTAGAATAATGATACACCAATAATAAATTAGGAAATCTATCCCATTTCTGTATCATAAAAAATAACATCTATATTTTCACCAAGGTGCATATATAGGGGTGAGTATGATTTCTCACTAAGAAAACCCCATGAATTTCCAAGAATTCCACTAAGACTTTATCAAACTCGATAATTATAAGATAATTTTTTTAAATTTATTATAAACATAAATTAATTATATTTTGTATATTTATATTTATTTTATGAATATTATGTAATTTCTTAGTCAAAAGGAAAAGCTTTATTTCTAATGAAATTTGGTTTTCATGCATTATGTGGTCTTATTTAAATGATAAATTTCAAATTTATAGAATTTTAATTTGTAAAAACTAAATTTATTTTTTAATTCATCCTTTCAAAATTATCTTAGGATGATTTTTTCATAATTTTCTAAAATGATTAATTTTCCAATGAATAGTTAAAAATATTAACTCTTATTGAAATATGTATTTTTTTTCAAGAATGTAAAAAGTAAAATTTAATTTTAGATTATAATTAAAATATTATTAATTAAATTTGTATTAAAAATATAATTACGGTTATTGGATTTAATTTTATACATGAAATTAATATAAAAACATTTTTATACATAAAAACGTATTTTTCTGACAAACTGTTTTCCGTTGCATTTTGTAGTTTTATTTCAAATTAAAATTTTCCATTTATAGAAATTGAATATAAAAAAATATTAAATATTTTTAATTATTTTCTCCAAATTTTATAATGATATACCTTTTATTATTGGTCATTCTGAATAGAAACCACAATTATTTTGGTTTACTACGTTAAAGGTCAAATGAGTTAATTAAGGTCCAAACTAATTTTTTAATGCTTAAAATTAAATAAATACATTAATTTAGTTCATTTAATGAGTTTAATTCTTCCATAATAATCAGAAATTTGAATATATTACCTTTTATTACTTTTAATTTCGTTTTTTACCTTTAAAGAGTTTAAGTGAAAAAATACAAGAAGTCACTCTCTTGATTTTAAATTTATACTATATGTTCATGAAGGAATAAAAACAAGTTATGAATGAATATTAAATATTATTTTTAAAATAATGAAACTATTTTTATTATTTTATTTAATTTATAATTTTTATTAATTATATAATTACATTAGATGCTTACGCCACACCGACATGGTGCTTATTCAAGAAGAAGAAAAATAATGTAATTGATATTAAAACTACTAAAAGTAATATTTCTTGGGTGATTTATATTGTACCATGTTTTTATAAATACATATAACATATTACATATATTTTAATGGTTTATATTTTAATTATTTTTCTTTCATATTTTTTTCAATGTCAAATTAAATGAATAGTTCCAAAATTGACATTAATGATATTTTTTAATAGGAAATTTATATTAAATGATTTAAAATTAATAAAAATAATATACTTGGAAAAGTGAATTTAATATGGTTATAAATATATACCATTTTTCAATTATTAGTCATTTTAATGATTATAATATCTTTCTTGACCCCTAAAGAGAAAATAACATTGATATCGTTGTAATTGTTAAAAGGGTTAATGAGCGTTAAAACAAAGAGATAAGGGTAAAAAAATCTAAAATTGTTTGAATTTTAATTTATGTGATTATATATACAAATAATCATATTTTATTATTATTATATCAATTTTTTTCTACTTAAAAGTGAAAATTAATTTCTATTAATTTAATACTTTACAAAATTCCATAAATGCCACCCCCTCACTTATAAAAGGTCACATCTTATCCTCACTTCCTTAGACTATTTAAAAAATATATATTAAAACTACCAATAAAATACCTTCATAATATACCTACACATGTCTTAGAGATATTATTTTGGGAATAATACTAACCATATAGAAATTAAGGTTTAAAGAAAATGGGGCTCTCTGAAGAGGAGGTATAGATTTTAACCGAATGTTTTCTTATTTTTTCTTATTATACCTCCTTAAAATATTATTAAAAAATTATTAAATATTAAAAAAAATATTATATATACTTATATGTTTTCATGTTAATTTTATTACCTATATCCATCTCTTTCAGTGAAATGGAAATTAAACTATAATTCTTGTGTACAATAGACTACCACCTCATGAACTGATGTAATTCATTTTCCATAACTTCCTCTCATGGATGATTATAATGTTACATTTAATATATATTTATGAAATTAATGAAATATTTATAATTATTTAGAGATAATATATCATCTACTTTCTTAAATTTCCATCAACAGAAAATGATAACGTCATTCATGTATAAGTGTGAATTACAACCTCAACAAAGTGATGCAATTTGTTTTTATAGATCAGATCATATAGATAGAATATATAATTATATTTAAATAATTAATATTATATTTATAATATATTAATAATTTTTTAAATATAAAATAATACTTACCACCTTTCCATATTGTTCATTAAAAAATATAAGCACCGCTCATGCGTACGTACGACTTACTGTCTCTATGATTGTAAAGTAGTTATTTTTTCATAACCATCTTTCTTGGATGGTTTTTAATTTATAATTTATGTTAAAAAATTATAATTATGTCATTATTATTAATATATAGTTCATTTAATAATGACCACATAGACTATAGTCAACTGACGATATTTATTTCAGATATATGGGACGCATATCATCAAGACATCTAAGGTGAACTTAATTTAGAAAGTAATTAAATGTAACATGGAATGAAATAAATTAAAATAAATAAAAAATATGAAAATTTTTCTTAATAAAGTAAATAATTAAAATATTTCTATTATTGAAGAAGATATATAGTGTACATCATGAGTAAGACTCGAGGTAGCGGACACGTTTCTTTAAAAACACAATTTTAAGTGTCCTAAGGATTTATTTTATAAATATTTTTATTCGATGCCCATATTATTAAAATTATATTATTTATGATTTATATAGAAATGAATTAATTGTAACGAAAACTTATTACTTTCTAATAAATTTTTTCGAAAGGATTGTCTACAGATAGTTTTGAATTTCCTTACAAAAGACAAAAGTAATATTCTAATTTAGTGCATAAAAAGTCAACAGATTTTCCCAAAAACAAAAATATTTTTTATGATTTTGATTAATTTACAATATTAAATGTTTTATGAAATGATAAGAGACAATTTCATTTTTACTAGGTATTTTATTTTCTAATTTGATTTTTTAAAAAGGAAAGTGTATTTTGATATTAGTATGTGTATTTAATCTGGGTTCAAAATAGTTTTTAATGGGATTTATAATGAAATGGTGTCATATTAAAATGTTTAATTAATGATATTGTCCTTGGAGATTATTTATTATGATGTGTGAGCCTAACATAACTCATGATTATGGTTGTTCCTGATATATCTCATGGTGATGATTTGCCCTAATGTAACTCTCCAATTCATGGATTAATGATTTTATTCTCTTGAGAATTTAGAGGGAAGTTGACCACATTGGTTATTCCAATTGTAAGTGTTTTCGAAATAGTTCTATTAATATGTTGTCCCAAGGAACATACATGAACATTCTATGTCTTATAATTAGTTCTCATGGAATTCATTTGATTTCAAAAGGTAATCTTATGATATTTTGTTTAAAAGGAATGAATCTCTTCTTACAGTGTAAAAAGTATTTTTTTTAAAAAAGTAATAATGGGTCCTCATATTTTATAATAAATTTTCATGATTATGATTTTTACCTTTTATTTTTTTATAATGTTTTTATGAAAAACTTTGGGCATTAAAGATAATTTCCTGTGTAAGTAAATGATTATTCGAGTTCAATGTTTATTATATTAAAGGAAAACTCTCTTCTATGATACCATTATTTTAAAGTAGACTAAAAAACTCTTTTTTTATTTCCCTTTCATCCAAAATTTTAAAATGTTTCTCACATGTTTTGAGGATGACTAGGAATAAAGAATAAGTCAATTTGAAAATCATAAATAGTTTTTATTTAAATATTTTTTTAAAAGTATTTTATTGTGGAAAAATGGATACTAAGATGAAGTGTACAACTTTTAATGTATGAGTTTTTTATGTAAGAGTTGTGACCTAATTCTTCGGAACTTTAATCCAAAAAATATCTATGGGAAAAATAAGAAAGCAATTTCTTATTTTAAAATGAAATTATAATTTGAATAAGAGTTGATTCTGTAAAGTTGGTATTAATGAAAATTTTATAAAACATTATAAGTTTTTATAATAAAATTAATAGATTATAATTTATTATAATCATGATATAACATTTTAAGGCTACTATGTTGCTTCATCTAAATAAAGTTTGTTCAGAATTGATTTCTAGAGAGGAAACATGGAAGCTGAAGTAGTAAGTCACCATGAGGAAAATTCCTTTCCAAATTAGTAGCCTAGAATTGTTAGAATTATAAAAAATCAGTTTACTATTTATGATGTCTTATTTGAAACATGAAAAAAATTTGTGGTGGTATCCATGTGAGAGAGTAACCACATTCACAAGAGTGGAAGTTGCCTATTGTCGAGAATTTCAGGAAACAACACCTTCTGATATTCAATGGATAATCCAAACCTATGATAGCTTAAGGATAGGATAAGACCTTGTAGAATATATGCAAGGTCAAGGGGTTTTTATAACATCAAAAGTTAACTATTTTTATTTATAATTTTGAAGGTGAATTTGATCAATAGTTTTCAATTTTTAAGAATAATAGAGAAAGAGAAGAGATTGATTCCATGAAAAGAGAAACATTTAAGGATCATTTCCTTCAAAACTATTTTCATAATGATATTTGATTTAGTATGAGAAATAAATTCTTGTAATTGAGGAAGGAGGATGACTCAATAGATATGTATAAAGAAAACAACACCCAATTGGAATGATACACACTAAATTTTATTAATGATATTGATAGTAAAATTATTTAGTTTTACCCAGGATTTAATCCAATATAATTAAGGGCATTAGATTCCCATGAATTAAAAAGGTAGGAGAAACTTGTTCTATATTATGAGAAGGTAAAAATATAGTTTTCTAATGATCATGTATTCCTTGACAATAACAGAAAGAAAAGGTCCATATAGAATGAAATTTGGAAGCATCCCTCAAATAAATCCAATGGTAAGAAATTCAAGTTTCCATTTTATTATAGGTGTGGTAAAAAGAACCCTCTTGAAGGTTTTATTAAATATTTGATGTTTTTTTGATGTATTATGTTTTGAAATTCGTCGTGCAAGTGAAATAAAAGTAGAAAAATAATCAAAATAATATGGAAATATGATTTAATTATAATGAGATGGGTCATTATGTGAGTAATTTTACAAATATTAGAATAAATTATAGAAATCATAAAGATAAAAAAATGATGTGACTAAATCATTTAATTCTACTTCGATAGATGTTGGACCATGAAATGATGTGGTGTCTAGTACATTAATTTCTTATTCAGATTATACCAATGTAATGTTTTATTTGGGGTATACAAACTCTCTCATTTCTGAGAAATTGTTTAGTAAATTAGAAATTTCACAAGAATAAATGAATATAGAACTTTTGGTAAAAGCACATAGGGGAAGTATTTATGGAAAAGTGAATTATAATAAACTTTTGGTTGTTTCATGAATATGGAATAGACATAAAACCCTTGTTGTCTTGCCCCTAGTAGAGTTTGATACTATTCTGGGTATGGATTAGATATTTGTTTACCATGCTAAGAAAGATTATAGTGCAAAAGAATTAGTTTTTTGGAATTAATTATAGTTTGTATAAAATAATAAATTATTATCCTTGAAATCAAATAAAGAAGTTTAGAAACTATTAAAATTTGGAAATGAAAGTTATCTTGCATAAATTATTGAGAAAATGGAGATTTTTTGTATCGGTGATGTCCCTATAGTAAATTAATAACTATATGTATTTACTACTTATTTTCCTAGAATTATACCTTATCATGAATTTGAGTTTACTGTTGAATTAGTTACGGATGCTAAGTTGATTTCAATACCACTTATCGAATGGATACAGTAGTAATTTCGGAATTGAAAAAAACAGTTGGATGAGTTTCTAGATAAGGTTTCATACAGCCTAGAAATTCACCATGGGGTGATCCTATTTTATATAATAAAAACCAATATGGTTTATATAGTCATTTAATTTATTATATAGCCTTGAATAACATCACTTCTAATAATATGTACCTTTTTCCTCAGATCATGATTTTTTTATCAGCTCTAGGGAGTAAAATATTTTTCAAAGATTTATCTTGGGTTAGGTTTCCAACCATTGTAGGTGAAGGAGAAATATATTCTAAATGAAAAATGTCATACTAGATATGATCATTATGATTTTATAGTCTTTTAGTTTGGATTATCTGATGCACCAGAAATATTAATGGATCTTATGAATATTGTTTTCCATGACTATTTAGATAAGTTTTTGGTTTTGTTTATTGAAATTTTTTTGGTATATTATAAAATTAATGAGAGTCATGAATAACAAATAAGTATTTTAAAAAAAATTTAATGAAAATATGTTATATGGAAAAATTAGGATGTGTGAATTTTAGTGGAAACTAATTACTTTACTCATACATATTATTTCTAAAGATGGAATTTATATTTACTGTGCTCAAACTAATTTTTTTGAAGAATGAAAAAGGCCTAAAAATGTTATATAAATTTATTATTTCCTAGTATTACTAGGATATTACTAATGTTTTTTTGAAAACTTATCTTGGTTGTCTATCCCACTGATTATGTTTACTGAAATTGGATATTGTTATAGAAAAAAGAGTGTGACGAATGTTTAAAGGAAATAAAAACATGATTGGAGAATTATCCACTTTTAGCCTTTCCCTCTGTAAATGGTGAATTTATCATCTATAACAATGATTATTTAAAGGTAATTGGTTATTTCCGGACGAAAAATGATCATGTAATTACTTCTTTTTTATGTAAAATAAAACATCACTTTTTTAATTATCCTAAAAAAATCTATAATTTTTTTCTATATTATTTGATTTAAAAATTTATAATAATGATTTATATGTATTAAAGTCTGAAATATAAATTTATTAAAAAATTTTAATGTATATATTCACTTATAAAGTGTTTAACATGACATAGAGAAGTTGACTAGAATTTATTAAGCATTACGACTTCATGATTCATTATTATCTTGGAAAAGAAAACAAAGTAGCTAATTCTTTGAGTTGGAAAGATAATTAAATATTTATCATGTTGTTATTGGAACCTAACCATTTGAATAATGACTTGATGAATTTTTTCTAATAAATTATAGATGTAGGATCTTACATTATTTCATTTCAAGTGTTAGTAGAATTGTATCTATCAAAATGAATTAATCAAGATCACAAAGTTGACCATGTTTTATAGGAAAGGGTAGAATTTTTTAAGAAGGGTAAGTTTCCAAAGTTTAATATTGATGAATAAGGTGTTAATATATTTAGAAAAAGATTATTTATTCCATCTGATTTCAATTGGAAGAAATAATTGTTTTATAAAGCTCATAGTTCCCCAATTTTCATTCATCATCGAAGCACTAATATGTTTAGATACCCTTTAGAGTATTACTAGTGGTAATTAATAAAAATAGATATTTTTTACTTTACCATAAAATTTATTACTTTTAAATAGGTTAATGAATAAAAAAATCATCTAAGGTTATGAGTAAACATTTTCTAGTTCTGGAGTGAAAATGGAAAAATATATCCACATATTTAATAGTGGGATTTTTAAATAAATATTTAGGTAATAATGTGATATGGTTTATTTTTTACCAACTAACTAAATATATACCTTTAATTCCTTTTAAAGATATGATATATTTTAATAAAAGTTTCAGACGGTACCATAAGATTATATTCATGTTACATGGAGTTCCTATATCTATTTATCTGACCATGATCCCATATTTACTTTTAATTTTTATAAAGTAATTTAGATGTCATTTGGAATTGAATTAAATTTCAACCTATCTTTTAATCCTAATTTGATGGATAGTCTGAGTGAACGAGTCAGACCTTGGAATTTTTTCTTCGATATTATTCAATTTATTACTAGGGAATTTGGGATAAATATGTTTCATTAGTTGGATTTTCTAATAATAATAGTTTTCATTCAAGTATACATATGACACCTTTTGTGGCATTTAATGGAAAGTGGTTTCATTCTCTACGTTTTTTGGGATGAATTTGGATAAACAATGTTTTGGGGACCCGAATTGGTTAAATAAATGGTTGAGCTAGTAAATATGATATAAAATATATGTGGATAGATCAAAGTAGTCATAAAATTTATGGATATAATTAGAGGGGATATCTTTCAATCATGGTAGGTGTTCATGTTTTTCTTTATATATCTCTAGGGAAAAGTGTAATGTGTCGTGGTAAAAAAATTAATATATGTCTCTGATTTATTGAACCATATGAAATCCTAGATAAATATGGATTATATTTTTTATAAGTGTCCTTTTATCTAATTTTATCTTAGGTACAAGACATAATTTAAGTTTTTCTTTTAAGAAAATATGTTCCAGGTACATCTCATATTTTGAGCACTAAATTAGTTCAGTTGGATGAAAAAAATTCTTATAAGGAACAATATTTTTAGATTCTTGAACATAGAGAGAAGATTTTATAAAATAATTTGATTCACTAGGATAAGGTTTTTTTTGAAAACCCATAATATTGAAGAAGAAACATGAGAATCAGAAAATTATATAAGGGAAATATATCCCCACTGATTTAAATACTAAATAAAATTATGATGATACAATTTACAAAAGTGGGAAAAGTGTAACAAATCATGTAATGTTAAGATAAATCATCCATATATATAATTAATATTAATTAATAATATTTCATATATTTATATTTATGATAATAATATTAAGCATTTTTTCTATCATAAGGAGAAATATTTATTTCTAACAAAATTGAGTTTTTTCTGTGAAATATATGGTTTTATTTAAAATCTCAATTAAAAAATTATATAATTTAATTTTAAAAAAAGAACTTAATTTTTTAATACTTCATGTTAAAATTATGTTATTTTGTTTAAATTTTTGAAATGTTTGATTTTTCAATGAATAGAAAAAATACTGACTTTTGCTGAAAAATATCTTTTCTTTTTAAGAATTTACAGAGAAAAAATGTATTTCAGATTAGTTTTAAAATTTAATTAATTTAATTTTTTAAAAAACAAAATTATTGTCTTTAGAAGGAATTTTATACTTAAAATCACTATAAAAATATATTTAGACTCAAAAAATCCTTTTTCTAGAAAACTGTTTTTCATCACATTTTGCAGTTTAATTTTAAAGTTAAATTCTTTAAATTTTATTAATTAAATCCGAAGAAATGGATTCCTTATTTTTAGTTATTAATTTATAATTTGGTAACTAAAACCATTTTATTTATTTTTTCATTGTGAATTGTGACCATAGTAAAATTTTGTTATTATGATAAAGGTAAAATATGTTAATTAGGGTTAAAAATAATGCGTAAAGGATTAAAAATAGATAGAACAATTGAATACATTTCTGTTTATGAGAATATTTCATCCATAATCATCCAAAATTATCCTTGATTTTGACCTTTATAATATTTTATTTAAAGTAAAATACAAAAAGTCATTCTCTTGCTTTTAAATCTACCATATATGTTCACATAGGAATAAAAATAAGTTTTCAATGAATATTAATGTTTATTTTAATAATAATTAAATTATATTTATGATGTTAAATTATTTCTAATATTTATTGATTATATAATTACTTTAAATTCTTACAAAACACTGACTTAGTGCTCTTGCAAGCAGTAGAAAAATCAAGTAAATGATATTAGAAACACTAAAAGTAATATTTATTTGGTGAGTTATAGTGTAAATAAATTTTGTAGATACATATAACATATTAATAAAATGTTAATTATTTTAAATATACTTCCCTTTTTTCATATTGTTTTCAAAATCAAATTAAATGAGTACTTCCAAAAATGACTTTAATGATATTTTGTAATAAAAAATATTTTATTAATTGATTCAAAATTCATAAAAATAATATATATTTTCAATTTAATGGGATATGGTTGAAAATATAATCCATGTTCCATTTATAGTTCATTTTACCTTTTATAGTAACTTTCTTGATCTCTAAACAGATAAAAACACATACATCACTATAATTGAGAAAATGGTTAATAGTGGTCAAAACAAAGAGAGAAGGGAAAAACATTATCTAAACTTGTTAAAATTTTATTATATGAGAATATTTTTGCCCATAAATTTCTTTTATTCTAATTATGTGAGTTTTGGGTATCTTTAAAAAGGAAATTAATTTATATTAATTTAATACTTTATGAAATTTTAAGAATGCCCCTCCCCCACTTATTAAAGGGAACCACTTATCCTCTCTTTCTAACACCATTTGAGCATTGTATATTAAAAAATTATTTACATAAATCCATTAAAAACATACCTACCCATGTTATATATGTACTAATTTTGGGATAATTCCAACCTTAGAGGGATTAAGGTGTAAAGAAAAATAGATTTTACAAGAAGAGGTATAGATTTCAACCAAATATTTTTATTTTATTTCTTCTTATACATACAAATATTATTAAAAAAATGATAAAATAATAAAACATATATATTATATATTTATTTATTTATTTTAATTTCATAACCTATATATGTATCCTTCTTCAATAAAATGGGAAATGAAACCATCATTTTTGTGTCCAGAGGACTACTGCCTTGCGAACCTAGGTAATTTATTTTTTATCATCACCTCTCAAGACTAGTTATAATGATAAATTTAATCTATATTTATTATATTCATGTGATATTTGTCATTATATAATTATAATATATCATCTATGTTTTTACCTCTCCAAACATTTAAAAATTATAATGTCATTCCTGCGTACGTCTGGATTACCACCTCATCAAAGAGATGTCATAAAATTTTCATGAACACATCACATGGATAATATATATGAGTGTATTTAAATAAAAAACATGATATTTATGACATAATAATAACTATGTAAAGATAAAATTAATAATTCTATTTTTCTTTCATGTTTATGGAAAAATGGAAATGTTACTCATGCGTACGTATGACCAAGCATATCCATGATTATAACATAGTTCATTTTTCATTGAATTATTTCATGGTTTGATTTAAAATAATAATTAATGTATAAAAATTATTATTATTTCATGATTATTTTTCATCATTTTTTTTAATAATTATCTCTTTTAAAATAGTCAACTTACCAAAGTCATTTTCGAAACATTATAAAAATATCATCAAAATGTCCAAAGTGAACTTAATTGATTAATTAATTAAATATAATATGTTAATAGATAAAATAAAAATAATAAATAACATTAATAACGTTCTTAATCTAGTAAATAATTAACATAAGTTTATTATTCCAGAAGATAAATAACATATTTGATGAGTCATAATGAATGTAAGAGACAATTTACTTTAAAAACCTAATTTTAAATGTCTTTAATATTTATTTTAATTTTTTCTTTTGAATCCATATTATTAAAAATATTTTTTTAATTTATTTATATGAACATGAATGAATTATATAGGAAACTATTTACTTTCTTACAATGTTTTTCAAAAGGAATCTTTTACTGATCTTTTTAAATTTCTATATAAAATAAAAAATGAATGTTCTATTTTAATTTATATGACATTAAAAAATTTACCCACCACCACAATCATTATTTTATTTTTCTATTACTTTAATAGATTCTATTTTTTCTATAAGTAAAATCTATCCTTCTATTTTTACTTGTTATTTTAGCTTTGAAAAGTTATTTTTTAAAAATGAAGGGCATTTTCATATTTGAAACTATTTTTTCGTATGAGTTAAAAAGAGTTTTTAATAGTTTTATGATGAAAAGGTTCATGATTAAAATGTTTTATTCATGATATGGTCCTTTAAAATTGTTCATGTTGATTGGTGAGACCGATATAGATTACGAAAAAGTGTGAGACCTATATATCTCTCCAATTCATTGGGTAATGATTATGATCTTAGGAGAATTATTATAGAACTTGACCATATTAGTCATTCCATTTATAAGGATTCTTGTATGGCTTCTATAAATATTATTTCAAAATTAACCTACATGAATTTTCTATTATTTGTAATTATTATTCATGGAAATCATTTTATTTCAAAAGGAAATCTAATTTAATTTTTTTTAAAGTAGTGATTTCTCCCTTTCAGGACAACAAATTATGTTTTTAGGAAAATGTTTTTCACGTGTTATTATTTTTTCTAATAAATATAAATGATTATTATTTTTTATTTATGTTTTTATTATAAAATTTTTATAAAAATGTTTCAGTAGTAATACCAATTTATGTGTAAGTAAATGATCATTTGAATTCAATGTTTATTATGTTAAATGAAAACTCTCTTTTATGATTTCATGCTTTTAAAATAGAGTAAAAAGTTTATTTTTTTATGTCCCTTACCAAGTTTTTTTTTCTCATACCATATTCTGAAATGTTTTTCATAATTTTTATTTATTAGTAGGTACAAAGAAGAATTCAATTTGACAATCGTAAATTTATTTTAGGAAAAGAAATCATGTTTTATTTTAAAAATCATGTAATGTTTGAAAAATTAATACTAAGAGGAAGTTTCCAAATTGTATTATTTTTATTTGTTATATAAGAGTAATCAATATATTATCTAAAAATATAAACATAAAAATATCTCTCGAAATTTAAGAGAAATAATTATTTAAAAAAATGAAATTTTAGTTTGATTAAGGGTCCGGACTCTATAATGATAAGAAAATGTTAGAAAATTGTTTTATATAATATAGAGGAGAGATCATTAAAGCAGTTTAAAAATTCATAGTTTTAAAAATGTAGTAAAACAATTTCCATTCCACTTGGAATATATTTTTCCGTCATCAAACACACACTAAATGCATGCATCCAACCTTTGAACTGTCCAGAATCATGAGCCAAAAAACATGCCCTTCCTATACCAAGTCATCACTTATCAATTTACCACTATTCCCCACCAAAACCATCCCCAAGTATGTAACTATTAATTAACTATAATTTTAAGTATGTACACACACCAATAATGTATTCTAATTCCAATAATAAATGTTTTTACTTGAAACCGAAACCCCCTTTTTGAAAATATTTTTAATAAAACCTTGTGAGCATCACCCAAGATTCACAATTTAGAAACCAATAACCAAAAAAGGTTTTCACATAATAAAACATACAAGTTTTTTAAATAAAATACAAGTAAATAATTTATAAATCATACCTTTAATTTCAATAGATAAAGTGGATGTAGTGGAAATCTACATACCCATAACAATGGATTCACACTTCATTTTTAGATTGATTAATAATCCTTTGATTCCTAAATATCAATTCATGAAGATCTAAAGAGACAAACCTATAGATCAAATAGATCATCCAAAATTTCCTCAAGAGTAATAAGGGGGATACTAATAAGGATCGATGCATATAGAAATTAAATAAATCTCTTGGGATCATCCACATTCAAGTAATTAATTATAGATTCAAATAATAAATATTTAATTTTACCACATTTTTTTAAAATAAATCCACCTCAACATAAAACCAGAAATTCAATTCACATCCTGAATACCTTTTATTTCATTAATAGATCTCACAATAATTTTTCACATATTGAATGGAATTAATGGGGTCTTCATCAAAAACCGTTCTCATTTTGAATAACCCTTGACATAATGAACCAGATCCTATTCCTAGATTCTATATTTCAAGCTACTTACTCCTTTTAATCCTTATAGAAATTAATAAAAACAATTTATATAGAAAAAATATATATAAATGTGCATACCACAAATTAAGGGAAACAAATTATCCCCACCATTAAGATTTCCATCCTTGGAAAGAGCGAGTCCATTAGTGCTTTAGAAAAGTTCTGGCCACTGATCTTGTATATGATTCTCCCATTCCTAAGCGTCTTCCTACATTCCACCATGTTTCCACAATACAAATACCCAGGATATCCTTCTTCCATCTAATACCTTGTCCTTTCTATCTAAAATATGAATCAGGATGGACAAAAAGGTCACATTGGGTTCAAGGGTTACATGATCCCAACTAAGAAACTGATCAGACTAGGTAGAAACTTATTTAATTTTAATACATGGAACATGTTATGAAAAAAATAAATCTTATCTATAAATAAAGTTGATAAAAAAACATCCAATTTTTCTAGGATTTCAAATATTTCAACATATCAAGGAGACAACTTCCCTTTCTTACCCAAATTATGATGCCTTATTCTAGGATATACTTTCAAAAACACATGGTATCCCATTGAAAATGATAAAGGGATATTAAGTTGAATGTATAACCTATAAAGTAATAAATGGATCTACACAGAACTATTCACATCATGAATACAATTTATAGTGTCATACTAGAAAACCATTCATATTGTTAATCGACTCTTGTAACAGGATTCCAAACTTTAATATTCTTCTCCTCCGAAACCATCCATAAATAAACCCAACCAATTTATATAAAAAATAAACTACATAAAAAAGGGAATACCTAAAACTAGGGGAATCAAAATGCTAGTTGAGATAATGTTATCAATGTGTGTGAATAAGTGAGGAGAGGTATATCCATTTATTAACTGAGAGGAGTGAAACCCTTGTAAATAAAAATTAATTTTAAATATAATAAATTTCATTCTAAATGAGAGTGGATTTAATTTAGAATAATTTCGAAGATAAAATAATGGTATGTCAAATTAAACTCAACCAATCAAACAAATATAAGGTTCTTGGGATAATTGAATCCCCAAGTCACAACCCCCTCCCTACAAAGAAACCCCACTTGGGATAGAAATGAAGGAATGGAGATAATTTTCCTCGAGTCCTACCTGTGGTAGGTCCTAGGTTGGTGACTATCACCAATGGTATATAGATCACATAATATGTAATACATTACCCTTTTTTAAACAATATTGGGAGATATGATAGATCATCCACAAAATAACTCCAAGACAGAATAAAAAAGAATACCAAAATCCATCCCACATGTATCTGTAAAATTTAACTGATATAAAAATGTCTCTAATTTAAAGTACCCAAAATCAAGATAAATTAGTGACTCCAAAGTTTTCCCATGCCTGATCTATTAACGTGCAAAACGGTCCACATAATCCTCTAGGAAACTTGAAAATAGTTTTATATATGTCGGGTGAGAATATAGGAATACTTAGTTGGAAAACCAAATATATCCATGAACATGTGAAATGAGCATACTAATGCCCTAGTGGAAAAAAATCAGAACCAAACAACACTTAACATGAATAGTAACCATCCCACCCTTACCAAGGCACACTCACAAAATAATGAAATTCAAGTAATGTATTATAATGCACATCAATGATAGGGTACCCCACAACACTTCCCACAGATTAACCACTCTTTGATAATGAAAAACATCCTCATGATCAAACCTCTTCATAAAATACCACATCACAACCCACCCACCCACACTCTCCCCACATAACATACCACACCCAGCCCTCACACACATGGGTCATATTCCACATCATATCCCATCTCGAAGACACCTGAGAAATCACAACTAATCTCATCCTTAAGGAATATAGTAAAGCACAAATCATCTCATCCTGAATAGTTCTAGTAAATAACAACTCCTCTCATCCCAAATACACCTAGTAAGCACAACACATCTGATCCTAAAGACACATGGGAAGTAGAACATTCCCGCACACACTTGGGCCTCCCAAACCACAACCTGATCGAAGAATATTGGGTTATCACCACATAAATAATGACCAAATAGAACCCCATTAAAACCATAGGAGGAAATTATCCATTACATGAAATGAATAAAAGGTGTAAAATAAGTACTAACCTAGAATAAATTGTAGAAAAAGGTAAAAACACACCTTATATTGAAGCAGGATCACTATAAATCTAATGAGGGGAGCTTGGAATCTATCCTTGATGAAGGAATCATCAAGATGTTTGGGATGGGTCACTAGGTCACCTAAGGTCTAGGTTTTATCACTATAGCCATAGGGTTTGATAACCCGAGTTTTTGAAAAAAAATTCATATATTACAACAGTGAGGGATTGCATGACATGTAATCCCCTTTTATGCCGTAAAATCCCTCGACGTCAACTTCCACTGAATAACCCATTTCCTTTAGATTTATTTTATTTTTAAGACCCCAAAATATTTCATGTCATGAACCATCCTAGACCTTTAATGTAAACTTCATGTTGGGTAACCAACTTACATGATGTAAAACATCTTCCTTGATGTAATCCCCAAATCTTATGAAAACTCCCCAAACCTTCTCCGAACACCTCCAACAAACAAAACTAGAAAAGTAATGGACCAATAGGGAATAAACCATTATATCAAATAACTATCAAATTATTTTTTCCCTTAAAACCCGAAATCAATCCTTGAAGAAATAGGGTTGTGGACAACCACCCTGCGAGATACCACTAGAGGATCTTGTCACTCCTCAAGCACCACCCCCAGCCCAACATGCCATCCCAAATGACCAAAAGATGCTGCAAAACCTCACCACCACAACCAACAGTCATATCTTATCACACAAGCATAGTTCCATACAACTATCACATAATCATCACACCCTATGGACAACCCAAACCAACAACTGCTATGGACAACGAACTACACTGTCATAAACAAATGAATCAAGGAATTCCATATTCCATGTCAAGATACTATCCACTTTGGATAGTACTTACTCGTCCACATGGTTTTAATTGCATCATATTTGATACATATCTATTAGGAATCATGTTCTCCCCTCTTTGTATGTCATGAATTTATCACATACTACACTACACATATCTCAATCAAGGAAAAAAATATCATTTCAAAAAAACAAGGTTCAAGCATTTCAAAACAAAAAATAACATGGAAAATATCAAAACAAATTTGGGTACTGGGAATGAATCTATGTTTCTCACTCCCAAGTACTCTCTTCTTGGTAACCATGCCTCCATAACACATGAACCAAATAAACGGTTCATCCATGCAACACCTTCCCCTAATGATCCTATATCTCCACTATTTATTCCATAAATATCGCATCATCCTGGTATCTAACTCTCCCCATTCAATGACACGGGAGACATCATGTAGATACCAATAGATCAATGAGACGTGGAAGGCTTTGTGGATCCTTTTCAAATATGGTGAAAATTTTAATTAGTATTCCACCTCACCAACTCTCCCTAACACCTTGAGGGGCCTAAAAAATCTTGGAGAAAGTTTACTCCCTCTTCCAAAACACCACTAACCACATAGATGAGAGACCTCCAAGAAGATATGTTCCCTTAATTCGAACTCCAAGTGCCTCCTTCTGTAATTGACATACAACTTCTTCCTACCCTGTGCTTCTTTAATCCTTTCACGAACAAGATGAACATTCTCTATCATGTTATGCACCACATCCAGACCAATAATAGTTGTCTCCCCAGCCTCCTTCCAGTATAATGGAGAATGATATGATCTTCCATACAATGCATAAAATGGATCCATGATGATGGATGAGTGATAACTATTATTATAAGTGAAATAAACCAAAGGAAGGTATCATACCCAGGAACCGGAAAAGTCTAAGACGCACGCCCGGAGCATATCCTCCAATGTCTGGATATTATGCTCAATATTCCCCTATATATGAGGTGGAAAGAAGTGATAAGGCATAAATGGGTGGAAAAATCATGGTAGAATACCCTCCAAAATTATGAGTTAAACTTCACATCCCGATCAGAGACAATGGACTTTAGAACTCTGTGCAACAACACCACTTCATCCACATACCTATTATCCAAGGCATCCACTATGTCAGACACCTTAATCACTAAAAGTGGATCTATTTCATCAACTGATCCACTATCAACCAGATAGCATCATAGCCACCATGATCTCTCAGTATCCCAATGAAAAAATAGATCGAGATGTCATCCCACATCCACTCAATTACATTTAAGGGATGCAACAAACCACCAAGAACTTAGTTCTCAACCTTTACCTACTGGAAAACTAAAAACCTTGATACAAAATCCGGCACTTCCCATTTCATCTCAGGCCACAAAAACTACATTCTCAATCCATGATACATCTTAGAAATTCTTGGTTGTACCACTAATGGAGATCTATGATACCCATGAAGGACTCCCTCATGCGTCACAATTGGATGAAACAAATTTACATGAAAAAATATGATTTTTACAATACATCAACCATCCCTTTGAAGCATCACCATGGCTAGAAAGATCACACCACACCTTTGCCTCTGAGTCTCCACACTAAGACTCTTCTACCTGCTGCATCAGAGAGGATTTCTCTGTCATTTGGAACAAGAAGTCTCTACCACCGTCCACCCTTATATCCAAGGGAAAGGATCGAAACTCCTCCATCACCTTCCAAGCATCAACATACTCCCAAAAAACCTTCCTCTATGAATTCATACTCAAATCATCGGCTGTGATATTTCCCTTTCCTGAGGTGTAGAAGATTTTAAATTCCTAATCCCTGAGTATCTCTATCCACATCCACTGCCGAATGTTCATATCTTGCTAGGAAAATATATACCTCAAGCTCTTGTGATCCGTAAAGACCACAAAGCACTCCCAAATGAGGTAATGCCACCAAAAATTTAGGGAAAAAATGTCCAATGATAGCTCCAGGTTTTGGGTGGAATAGTTACTCTTATGGGGATGTAACTGCCTAGACCCATAATAGATCGTTTCCCATTGAAACATCAAGATTCAACCTAATATTATACAGTAAGCATCAAAAAACACCTCAAACATCAGCCATTCCTCTAGAAACCGGAGTATTGAAGAACCAACCAGCTTCCCCTTCAGATAACCAAAAACTGCCTAATATTTATCACTCCACATGAAATCTTGGACATTTCTTGTCAAAGAAATCAATGAGGCTACAAATCAGGAGAAATTAGGCACAAAATTCGGATAATATTTAAAAAAACAAGGAAACTAAAGTCCTATTCCACGTTATTAGGTGCCTCCAAAGAAACAAAAGATTTGACTTTCAATAGGTCCACTGTCACACCCTAAAAAGATACCACATGCCCAAGGAAATTCACCTCAGTGTCCATAACTTACACTTGGATAACATTCCATAGTGACAGTGGAATCGAAGAGCCTACAAGATAGTTATGAGATGCTTATCGTGCTCCTCCAATTACTTTGACTAGATCAAGAAGTCATTAATGAATACAATGATGAACTGGTATAGGAACATACAAAATATGGATTTCATAATCTCTGTGAACATGTTTGGTGCATTCATAACACCCAATGACATAACTATGAATTCAAAGTGACCATATTTTCATCTGAGGGTAGTCTTTAGGATATCTTCCTCCTTCACCCTCAACTGGTGATATCCGCACCACTAATCGATAATAGAAAACCAACTCACTCCTCCCAACTAGTCGAAAATATTGAATATTCTTGGAAGATGATAAAATTTCTTGAAAATCACCTAATTCATCCTTCGGTTTTCATTACACAACCTCAAAACACCATTTTGCTTCTTTTTGAATGACACTGGAGCACCCCATGATGACACAATGGGATGGATAAAACCATTCTACATCAGGTCATCAATCCTAATCCTCAACACTCACAACTCAGAAGGTTCCATCTGATAAGAATCCATTTAAACTGGAGAAGCATTGAGTTGTAAGTCTCTCCCAAACTAAACATCTTGTCGAGGGGTAACTTTATAACTACCTTAGGTAAAACCTCTAGAAACACCCCAATAGTATTGGGAACCTCCACCATTTTAGTGTCTATTTATTACACAAAAAACTCATACACAAATGAAATAAGAGGATCCACCTATCGACTTCCAACATGAAAACCCCACTCACCAATGAAAACCACACGCTAGCCATCCACATCTAAAAACAAAACTCTCCTCTAGAAGCACTCGATAACAATATACATGGAATAAAACAAGTTGATGCCAACGATGGAATCACATAGCTACATTTTTTTAAGAAGATATCTGCATGGGATTGATGTGGTCCCATCATCAGTCCACACCCCTAACACACATCAAACAAGACAGTATGGCCTCTGAATAGCATACTCAACACCAGGAGAATGAGAAGCCTCTCTACATCTAGCCTTAGATACAATGTCCACCACTGGCATGTGGATCCTCGAATATTACTGAATTATAAAGGAACCCATTACTTTATTGGGGCCCAGATCAAACTAAAGGTGATATTAAGGACCTCAATCCAACTTTCTATCTCCATGTATGGCAGAATTCCCTTATACTTTGCCAAAGAATGTTTCTAGAAAGCACAAAACATCCTCTTCACCTAGTAATCCTCCTCAAGTGGATGAATCCTTCATTGATCAACCTGATTAACCTATGGTACCTATACTACTAGAGCCACACATGAACGATGACCAGGATCCATAGCTAGATAGTAAACAAGGTGTTCCAAGCCCGAGTATTATTCATTTTTTAAGATTAATTTTAACTCATTTAAATAATTTTAAAATTCATTTAAACTTATTTGAAAAAACCTAATTTTAAAAATATAAGTCATTATGATGCATGTACATTTCATAGTTCTATACCCTGCAAATAGTGTAGCCTCACTTGGTCATTCGGTAGGCTCTGAGTCCTTGCATTAGATCATGGGGGCCCTAAAATCCCATTTCATAGCCAGTCTTCCCTAGCCTCTGTCATGCACCATGATCACCTAACACTGTTGCCCTACCAACCCATGAAATAATCACCGAAAATAACCCAAAACTCTACCCAATCTCTCAACCATCACCTCTGATACCATTCTGTCATGACCCCCTCCCTCCAAATATAACCCTCCTGGACTTTCAATGAGGAAAGAGAGATAATAAACCCCCTGATTCCCGCCTCCAGTAGGCCCTAGGTTGGGGACTAGCAATAATGGTATTCAGATCACATAATATAGAAGTAATTACTCTTTTTTTGGAAACAATATTGAGATATATAATGGATCATCCAAAAAACAAATCCATGACATAATATAAAAGAAAACCAAAATTCATCCCACATGCATGTGTAAAATAGAACTGATACAAAACAAAATAATCTAATGTAAAGTACCCAAAATAAGCTAAAGTAGAGACTCAATAGTTTTCCCAAGAACGAGCTAGTAACGCCCTGTAAGATCTATATAATCATCCATGAAACTGGAAAAAATATTTATATATGTAGGGAGATTATACATTTTTTAAAACCCCATATTTTTAAAATAAGGGGACCATATATTGAACAAAAGAAAGGAAATACATGTGTTTGAAGGCGGGGATCTGATTACAATGATTTTCATAAAGTGGAAGAAGATCGTCAGGAAGGTCATCAAGCCATGTGATGTTGTGATTCATCCCTTTTTTGGAAAGACTGTCAGCAACCATGTTCGCTTCCCAAAAGGCATGAGTGATGATATTTATGGTATCCAGGAGCGAGGCAAGTTAGCTCATCCAACGGGTGGTAAGCGGCTAAGAAAGGTGAACCACACCATTCCGGATAGCCTGGAAAATGGTTACTGAGTCAAATTTAATACAGATGTTGTTACTACCTTTTTCTCACAAAATCAATGGTATGTATCGCCGCCAACATCTCTGCTTCCAAAGAGGATACCAAACTGCAACTGCAGAAGAAGTATCCATGACAATGGCCAAGAAAATCTCTAAAAATAGCACCACATCCCGCAGGTCCCAGATTGCCTTTAGAGGCCCCATCAACATTTAATTTAATCCAACTTGGGATTAGATCTTGAGAAAAAAATTCAAAGGAAAAATTTGGATGCCTGTAGATACCTTCAACTCTAAGATGTCTAAGGATCATAAAGTCTCTAATAGTGTTGTCACCGGAAGCTTTCTAAAGCGAGGCCACTTCCCTAATGGTAGTGAGAATCCAAGTTTGACCCAAAGTAAGATTAAATGAGTAATTGTTGTGAATAATAGAATTTATTTCATACCATATCATGTGGATGAGCTCAGTAACAACTGTTAGAAAGATATTCCTGATTTTCTATGAAATATCTAGTTCAAAAAAATGTTTTATTTGGGAGAAAATGGATTCCAAGGATAACCATTTGCAATCAAACATGTCAGTAATATTATTACAGAGGGCCGAATCCATAGCACAAGAAAAAGAAAACATTATTGGTATCATGTCTCTGTTGATTAAATAAGTGACATCTAGATCAAAGTTAGATACCAAAGGACTAAAGACAAACCTCGGTAGGAATGCAGTTGTGGGCAATACACCAAAAAAGGTTGAGTATTGAGGGTTTAATCCAAGGCTTGTCAAAGAAATTCAACCAGTGAAAGCAAGGATCAGATCTTATGAAGTTGTGTTTATAAAAGCTTTTGGAATCAAGAATACCATTATGGGATGGCTCCTAGATGAGGAAATCATCTGATTTAGAAAAAGGTTAATTATTAACCACATGCATGATATTATCTGGGAGATTAACATTATGATATTGAAGGACATCCTTAATAGAGAAGTGGTATTGTTAGGAGGAGCATAAGAAAACATGGATATAAGGGGGTTTTTAGTCCAATTTTCTTGCAATAAATTCACAGAATAATCAATGCTAACCATCCATCTAGCATTATTCATGATGTTAGAAAAGTAAAGTCTAATGGATGGCCAAATTGAAGAGTTAACATAGCTCAAATTTACCTTCTTTAATTTCATGAGGAAGTTATTTTTAAGAAAAGTAGTGGAGTTGAAGTTATTTTTGATTAATATCTAGGTGAGTTTTTCCTGGAAGGACTCAATAAAAAGTTTGAGATTTTTGATTCCAATGCTTCCCTTCTCAAGAGGTTTGCAACAAGTGGACCAGGGGATGCTAACAAGTTTACATTCCATAATACTGTTAGTCTGATTTTTTTTGATGTAGACATTAATTATTTTAAGGAGAGTAGTTGGCCATTTATTGACCATCAACGAGTAGACCATTTTAGAGACAATGATGGATTTCACCAGACAGATCCTGCTAGCCATGGAGAGAGATTTACCATTCCAAGAGAAGAGATGATTGATAACATGGTCAAAAATTGTGCTGAAGTATGTGGATTTAGGTCTTCCCCCAAAAATGGGAACTCCCAGGTAAGTGAAAGGGAAGGATCCTTCTTTGATTCCTAGACTGTTGATGATGTCATTTTTCTTAATAGTGTGAAAGATTTTTCCAAATAAGATAAAAGATGTGTTCCAGCTAATAGATTACCCAGAGATTTCTTCATAGTGGGCTAAAGAATTTTTTAGAGTTTGGATATTTCTTTTATCCCCTTGTAAGAACAAGATAATTTCATCGTCATATAAGAGATGCATACAAACATTTAGATTTATGGATTCCTAAATAGGTTTAAGTTTGTTTTGAGATACATGGCTCGTGAGTAATCTACTAAGATAGTATTCTGCAATGGGAAAGAGAATGGAAGATAAGGGATCACCTTGCCTAACCCCTTTGGTGCATTTGGAATATACTTTTTGAGAGCCTTAACAAGAATGGAAATATAGGCCGAAGTAAATAAGGAATTAATTATACTGATGAAAGTGTCATTAAATCCAAAAGTATAGAGAACCTTAAAAAATAATCTCCAATCAATGGTGTCAAAGGCTTTCCTGATATCCAGTTTAATCAAAATATTTTCACCTCTGCTAACATTATTTAAAGAGTTGGTGCATTTTGAGGCGAGGAAAATGCAATCCTATATAGACCTTACCTTTATAAACCCAAATTGATTCCATGAGATAATTTTAGAACAAATGGAAGAAATTTTTTTGAATAGGAACATAGTAATAATTTCTTAAAGAGATTTGATGAGATCAATAAGAGGAAAGAGATGAATTTTAGAAGAATTGGACACTTTAGGAATTAGGGTGAGGAATTGAGAATAAATCCGATGAGGAATGAGACCATTAGAAAAAAGTATCTGAAAATATTAAAAACATTTATACAAATGACCTCCTAGAATTGTTGAAAAAAACCATTGTAGAATCCATCGGGACTCGGAGCACTGTCAGAGTTGAGGCTGAAGAAAGTGTCTTTAATTTCATGGTCAAGATGAATGTTCAAAAGAAAATTATTGTCATCTTCATTAACCATAACTGGGATGACCTCAATGGGGAGGTCCTTGTTAAGACATAGACCATTAAAAATATTTTCAAGGTAGGAGACCACTTAATTAGTAATGTCCATCTCAGAGTGTAAAATGGTATCATTGTCCTTGAGGAAATAAAGTGGTCTACACACTTTTTGAATTCATTTAAGATAATTTTAGAACTTATTGTTTCTATCCCCATCAGAAATCCATTTGGTTTTGAAGACTTTATTTCACATATTATATTTGAGGAACAGGAGAGAGTTGAGTTTTAGAGAGATGTTGATTTCATTTTGGGGGTTTAAGGAGAAATTAGAACTGGTGTAGGTATTTTGAATTTGGTTAAGTTCATCCTCAATAATGGAAATATCTTTGTCCATTTTTTTAGATTTAGTCACGAACCAACCTTTAAGACATAGTTTGAGGTGCTTTAGCTTAGTGGTACAGGAAAAAATGTCATGGTGATGTTTCATTGAATCCCAACATTTTTTATGAGGTTTGATTATTCCATGTCAGTAGAATAGGAATTATTGAATCTGAACGGAAGCATGGGTTTAGGAATTTTAGGGAAAATACTAACAAGAATGGGATGTTAGTCTGAATTAAGTTTAGGAAAAGTAATGCTAGAAATGTTATCCCAATTGTCCAATGCCAAGTGGTTTTTGAAATCTCTATCTAATTTTCTAGCCACTACCCTATTATAATGTCTTCTATACCAAGTAAATTTAGAACCCGTAAGATTGATTTCAATAAGGTTACAATATTCTAGCGTTGATATAAATTCTCTTTAAGATATGTGTGAGTGTGAAGGACCAATTTTTTCACTTGGAGTAAGAATATCATTAAAATCACCTATCACAAACCAAGGTTCATGAATGGTTTTATCCATATATAAAAGATCATGCCATAGAGTCCTATGATCATGGTATCTGTTATTATCATAAATCATAGTACCAAAAATATGTATACCATCAAGGGAGAAATCACAAGTAAAAATTTGTTCAGAGCTCTTGAAAGCATTAAAATTTTGAAGATATTCATGATAAAAAATCCAAAGAGAGTCAGTATCAATAGTATTTTTGCAGGCTCCTAGAAAATTATAACCATAAGTACAAAGATGCATAAATTTTAGAGAGAAATTAACATTTGGTTTAGCAATAGATTTTTTTTGGTTTATGAGTCAGAAGAAATATTTTAAGGACAGTAAGTGTGTACGGATTAAAAATGCCCTTACAGTTCCAATATAAAACATCCATTAAAACCTAGATTTGGAGCAAGATCTCCCCTTTTTATTGTTTGGAACTCCTAAACCCTTATTCCTCTTTTATAACCTATGAGTTTGAGAAGAGATTGGGCTGATTTTCTTTTCTTGTTTACTCATAGGAGAATCAGAAGAAATGTTAGCAGCACTTGAATTTTCAATAATTTTAATTTCTAGTGGAACATGATTAATGGTGGTGACTATGTGTTCATCTTTTAAATAAATGGGGTCACTTGTAACTGGAGTAAAAATTCACTTCACAAGTGACATGCCTACTTCCACTTCTGAGTCAATGGTTTCAGTTTGATTTCCTTTTAAGGAACCAGTAACTTTGCATAGCTACTGCGCAGGGAGTGTGAACACTATCTTAGGATTTACATTGAGTAAATTTAAAGAAGTTTGTGAGTTAAAACCTACATTCCCATCCTGTAGATTTGTAGCTTCCATGTCAATCTGTCCAGATCCAATATATTTGGTATTCTCAATAATATATGTGACACAGTTGAATTTTTGGGAAAAGTTTGTTCGTGGTGCAATCAGCTTTAGAATCAACTTGTGGGTGGAGTCCTGAGATATATCTAACACTGTCACCTCATTTATAGTATCCCTCTGGTGCTGCTCAGTTTCAACCGGTGCAAGGTAATTGGGATCATTTAAGGGATTTCCATCCATGGGTTTCTTATAAGTATCCATCACCAATATTTCAATACCCTCATGTATACCATGATCAATGTTTGGAAGTTATTCTTCTTCCACTTGTTCGGACCATGTGCTACCTGAGCCTTCTTCTAGAAAAGATGATTTCTTAACCCATATTTTAGTTTTCATTTTGGAATACTCAGAATTTTCAGGAGCAGAGCATCTTTCTTTCTTGTTTCTTATGATTTCAGTCCATCCATCATCACTTGGGTGGGTGAATTGGCTTTTCACAACCCTGAATTTCAGAATTGAGGGTCCAACAATCTTACATAGTTCTCATTATTCTTCCATGCACTAAAATTCTACCCTAACTTATGTTTTAAAATCAATTTCGTTGAAAACAATAACTTCAGGTTTCTTGGAAGAAATATCTACTTCTACCATCACCCTATAATAGATTCTAATCTCACCATTCAATGTATGATGGTCAATTTTGGGAGGAGTACCTATGCAGGATGCAATATCATTCAAAATATTGGGGTTCTAAAAAATTCATCTAATTCCGTAAAGTCTAACCACATATGTGCCACGGTATTCTGAGAAGTGTACTGATTGAAATAGAAATCCCATTCAGAGAGTCAAACAACCCCAAGCTTTAGTTGTAGATTTCCAATTTTCCAGACCCGATCAAAATCTTCCCAGTATCGCAAGAACAGATGAAAGTAGCCCGTTCCTATTGGTACAATCTTCCAATTGGCAAAACCCCAGTCATGTGCAATCTAGACATTTAGATCAGAATTCATCCATGTCTTATCACCTTTGATATACGAAATACGACCCATGATGGAAAACTTACATAATAGCGAATGCTGCTGAAGAGCCTCCAAGTCAGCTTCAACTGAAAACAACCATCATCAACTTTCTTGCAGAGAGTCGCTTTGGTCGTGGTGTATTTACACGAATCAGTACCTTGGAGCACCTTAAGAAATGTGATCCCTCTCTTCCTTTCCACCAGAAGGATTTCTCCATTATGAGCTTTGTTGGATTGAACCCTGAAAGCAGAGTACCATTCAAGATGAAACGCCTCCATGAATAATTCGAGGAAGATCGATTCAGAGCAAGCACAATATGTTATGCTAGAAAAAACCTAGGTTTCATCGAGTCTCTGAGAGCTCCATCCCTCCTAATGTTGAGTCTAAAACCCCATTTTTTGGGGGAGACCATACATGTATACTCAATAAGAAAACCAAGGTCTCTCTTGCACATGTGAATGGAGCATACTAATGCCCCCATGAGAAAACAACAGAACCAAGAAACACCTAACATGTATAATAACTATCCCAACCTTATTAAATAAGTCTCACCAAATAATTAAATTCATGTAATTTAATATAATTCAAATCAATGATAGGGTACCCTGTACCACTTTCCACTAATTAGCTAGTATTTCCTAATTAAAAATTCCCTTGTGATCCCACCTCTTCTGAACGTGACATGTCATAATCTTCCCACACACACCTTAGCCCCACATACCATACCACATCCCACCCGTGTACACCTGAGATATATGCAATAACATATACCTCCCTGAAGACACCTAGGAAAGCACAAATCATATCATCCTAAAGATACATAGAAAATTACAACTCATCTCAAACTTAATAAACTTGGAGAAGCACAAATCTTCTCATCCCAAAGAAACTTAGGAAGCACAACACATCTCATCTCGAAGACACTAGGGAAGCACAACATACCCGCACACACCTGGGCCCCAAAAACCAAAACTTACCCAAAGAATATTTGGATATAACCACCTATATAACAACTGAAATGAACCCCATTAGAACAAGAGTAAAATATTCTCCTTTACATGATAAGAAGAATGAGAGGAAAATAGGTACAAACACAAAATAAATTGGAGAAAGAGGGAAGAATGATCCTTAGATTGAATCTAGATCTTGGCATATCAAATGAGGGAATCTAGGAATATATCCTTCATGAATAAATCTTCAATATATCAGAGAGGTTTCACTGGGTTTCCTAGGGTCGAAGGTGTATCAATGAAGTTGTAGGGTTTGATAACAAAAGAAGCTTGAGAAACGTTTAAAATGTTACAATAGTTGGGGAGTACACGATGTGTAATCCCCTTTCATCCTATGAAATCCCTCAAGGTATACTTCCACCAAAAAACCCATCACCTTTCAAATTATTTTATTTTTCATACCTCGAAATGATTCACATCATGAACCATCCTAGACAAGACATGAAACTAAACTTCCTACCATGCAACCTACTTGCATGACATGTAATCTGGTAACAACCTTTATGCACTCCCTAACTCATACAAAATCTCCTCAAACCTTCTTCGAACACCTCCAATAACCAGAAATAGAAAAGTAGAAGACCGGGAGGGCATAGACTGCTATATGAAATCCCTTAGTCTACCTCTTCTAACCTATTTTAACCCTTATCATGATGACTGAAATTTTACTCTAGAAACCATTCCTTATGAATACAAATAAAATTGAACATGTAATGAAATTTAGATATGGTGATTCAAAATATGAAACCCATTTTAATAGACTCAATTTTTAAAGGTGGTAGAAATTAATTCTAATGTCCATGAACAAAACATGTAAAACAAATTTTTAGAAAAAATGTATTCGTAAACATGAAAATGTTTTTATTCTCACTACATTCATAGAAAAAAACACTAGATGATAGTAAATTTAATTTTTTAAATATATAGTCTGAAAATTTCATTAAAATATTTCATAAATAGTTATTAATTTAATTTATTTAAATAAAAATACTATGTGAACCTAGAAAATAGCTTTTTAAAAAATATATTCTTTCTTTTCTTTCGAATGATTTTGTCTTCATTTATAACCATTTGATAATATATCTATAAAATTAAATTAAATTTTTACATATTGAAACAATAATTTTCCATATGTTTAATATTATAAATAAATAAAATTAACTTTTAAATAAAACATATATAATAAAAAAAATGTTTGTAAACAAAAAATTTCCATTTTACAATGAATTAATAGACTTAATTTATTATCATTACATAACTATTTAATATACTTAATAATTTTTTTATTAATTATTAATGAAATTTTATTAATAAATTTTATTCATATCAATCTTGACAAGTGTTAAATTTAATGAAAATTTATAATTCAACAAAGTAGATCTAAATATTCTCTTTAAAATCAATTGTATTTTCTTAAGTGAATTTTAAATGTTTTCTAAAAAAATCAGTTATTAATCAATATCATTTAGTTTTTAGTAAATACTTCCAGTTATTTAATAGTAAATTATTATTAACTAATTTTTGATTTTGCGTTCATCATAATATATCAAACAAATCATTTTTTTTAAAAGAATAATATATTCTGTAATCACAAGGTGTTATATCATTTACCAACTAAATTTGTTGGATTTTATCATTAATTTAAAATTCCTTTATAATAGTTTTGAAACCACATCCTGACTTATGTTCGAATTAGTTTGAAAAAAAATCCCAAACTAATATGCATTTCACAAGTAAAACACTATCAAATTGATGAACACCTAAACAAAAAGATGTTTAAAAAAACACATTCAACATATATCATTTTACTAAAATTACTACAACAAATATTTATTAAATAATATTTTAATAGATAGAAAATAGAAATTGGGTGAGTGATTTTAAAAATATGCATTGATAGAAACATTTAAAATGATAAGGAAGGTTAAAAAATATTTTTTTCATTAGAATCTAGTTAAAAAAGTTTTTTTATAATACTTAATATAATTTTGAACCTAAAACAATTCATTGGTTACTGTATACCAAAGATTTAGGTTAAAACTAAAATCATTAGGATTTTAATTCCATAACACCTTTTCTCACTTAGCCTACCCAACCGGTAAGTTTCTACTGAATAACTCTCTTACCCTAATGTTAAATATGATGCATTTAATTATAGTCCTTTTAGGTTTAGTGGGAAAAGGTAATTTTATTTATAGAATAGGAATATGAATCCAGAATATGAAATTTTTCTATATTATAAAAAACTAATAATATATAGGATAATAAAAAATCATTTTTACCAAAAGTCCTATATTGACACTATTTTTTACTTATAAGAAATTGAAATGTTTTTAGGAATATTTTTGGAGATGGTAGTTGAGAAAACGTGAAATTATGAGGCCTAATGAGCGTAGAATTGACATAATAAAATTATTAAACAGATTAATATCATGTATGTGTATTTTTTTTTGTGAATAATGGAATAAAATATGAATGGATCCTTGGATCAGGAATCTGAGACCACATTTGAATCTAGGATGGAGGGTTTATGATAGGTGTGATCCATGGTTCTTTGATGCTTGATTCCCAATTAAGGTAGTCGTTGGTGGTGCGCTTAATTAAAATAAATAAATAAATAAATTTTATTTTAAAACTCACATGACCTAAAATAATCTACATATACCTCATTAATAAATTATTTAGTTTTATCCACATAAACATTGTGATAATTGAGAGGAGATCTGATGTTCTTCATTGGTGAATCAAGAATAGAGGACCAAAGTTAATCCAATTAAGGTGGATCGAGAGACAAGAGATGCAACATGTATTTTCCTTCATTATAGATTGAATATTTCAAAAACTATTGATCCATTTTAAATGTTTGGATCATCACTTATATATTTATACCCTTTTATTTTAATATTGACCATTGATTTATTATTTTCTTTGGATTCTATGGAACTAGGGGATCCAGGTGGAGTTAAGGATCACATGCTGTGTGGCCAGACCCACACACTATGTAACCCTTTCAAGGTATCCAAGTCATGTGATAGACTTCATATTCCCAATACCCGATGTAATAGGACATTCCAGGTACCAAAGTAAATGGGCACAAGTTGAGTTGCATGTCTAGGACCTTAAGTGGTCTTACGTGCTTTGTATCTAGGAGGACACATCATGTATAGAGACATGGACTCCCAATCCATGTCAAGGGAGAACATATATTCGATGAGGAGTAGAGCCGCACACTATGTGGGCCCCATACACACTGTATACTCTAATATGAATCTTCTGCATCTCACATCACCTTTATTTTGGATCAGGTTTTGGCCCATGAGTAGCCTATCTTGAGTGTTTTTCTACATAGAATGTGATAGAGTTCTTCATAGGGGATTTTTATACACGATGAAATATTTTCCAAGAATGAATAGTATTCTAGAGATGCTTGATAATGGAAGTAATTAAGAGGTATAATCATATAGATACTGGGGCCAGTACTCCCCCATTACACTAAAGTGTGTGTTATACACTCTATCAGAGATAAGATGGAGTTAGTACTCCCCTTTCACAATAAGGATTGGGTTCCCCATACTACCAAAGAAATTTCAAGGTTAGTACTCTCTTATCATACTAGGTTGTGGGTTCCTCAGGCTATAAGAGAGATATCAAGGTCAATACTCCCCTATAACACTTGGGCATGGGTTCTCCATTTCTTTATAAAGGTAGGGTAAGTACTCCACTTACTACAAGGAACAATTTATTTTCTTAAAGAGTGATACTACCTTGAATTTGAGATTTTTAGGGGTGTGATATATCTATAGGATATGTGTGATCCCTTATTTTTGGATCAAATTTTTGAGGTGTGGCCCTATCCACACATATGATGGTGAGGTTAGGTTTGATAATGAACATCAGTGATGGACTACTGGAGATGTAGGATTACTCATCATCTTTGTGTGGGTTATGAGATTGAGATACCCTTTCTGTATCATCTGGGTTTCTTTTTTAGAATATATATATGTATGTATGTATGTATGTATGTATCTGTTGGGTTCTAATTCCTTTTACTTGGGTTGATCTATCTATTTTTATGACTATATATCACTCCCTTTCAGTTTCAGGGCATCCTAATGGGTATGTATATACTCAACCATGCATGGGATTTTCACACAGGTGTCATGTATTATGTAGAAGATAGAAATATAGGTTGTTATTGTGGTGTATCATAGTGATACATGGGTTCATTGTTCATAAGTGGTGGACAGGAAAAGAGAATAGGAGTAAGGCTCTCTCAGTTTTCATTATTTTCTAGTTATTGTGAGGTTGGAGCATCATTTCTATTTGGGTGTCTATTTCCCCCCCTTTAACACTTTGGTTATACAATATCATACTCTATTGTATTCCCTAGTGTTTTTTCATGCATGATATATATCTATATTTTATAGTATGTACAACATATTCTTATGAACTATTTCTTAGAGATGGTTGGCCATGTGTATACAGTTTCATTAGTAAATTCACCTCCACTATAGTTATTCATTTTTAGTGCAGGTTTCCATCCATTTTCCTATTAGACGTGGGATTGGGGATTTGGTTTCCCAACCTGCCACTAACTAGATGGACCCTAACTTTCAGGTTGTTACAGAGTGGTATTAGATTTGGTTCATCCCTAGGATGGTGTTTAGAGTTTTCACCTTATAAATACTGGTTGGATACTTAGGGAAATAATGTTGAATTTTTTAAAGTGTAGATCTCAAAACAGGGATCCAAATTTTGGTTCATCCGCTGAAATATCTATACAATGGGAATCTAATTATCTAATTTTTTGACTTCGCACAACAAGGCATTGGTTGGAGGGAACATTGGGATAAGAATCATATGTGATTGAGTCCTTGACTATCATTCTTGAGTTTGTCAGAGTTGGTGGCCTAGAACTAAATACTTTGTACTTTATTCATTAATAAATACCATATCACATCTTGATTTTTGTTCTACATGAAAATGAATGTGATAATGTCCTAAGGATAGATGTTGCACTAAAAGGTCATAGTGGATCCCTTCTATGATGATAACCCATAAGTTCCATAACACTATACCTGAATATATGTTCTATGGCCAGATGATGTTATTTGAGGGAGAAAAATAATACAGGACATTATGGGTGAGGACACAAAAAACATTGAGGAACCTTCTCATGGTGTCCGCCCTTGGTAATATCTAGGAGGATATTATGAGAACAAGACCCACCAGTAGGAAATATACATTTCATAGTGTCATTGGATGTTCCTATCTTTGGACATGTGTATTGGTTCTTATACATTAATATTATTATTAATGGGTATTAAAACTCACCCACTTAGATGTATTGACGAAAACTATGATGACAGTATTCACAATGAGGTAAGATATATTGGGTGCTTCATACGTAATACTACATTAATCGATAATATGAGAAAGGATTTTTCCCTTCTATTCGATAATGAAAATAGGTATCTCAGGCCCTTTGATGGAATTGATATTGCCTAAATAAATCCATTTCCATGGTAAAGAATGTGGGAGTTTAATTCTGATAAGTCAATGAAAGAATAATCAAGCACATGGGTTGATGACACCAGCATGAAACCCACTTTATTCAAGATATCAAGAAAAAGAGATTACATTGCACGATAAGCATGTTTACGAGGTGACACGTCATTTAAACATTAAATTATTTCTTTATGGGTGCCTTGGCATGTTTCTAAACACTAACATTGGTCTTTAGATAGGCTTCGCCTAATGCCACGGAGAAAGAGGCCTAATGGTTCACATACTATTTGTGTCCCAGTATCTCAATTAAATATTAATTAACCAATTTGAATAAATATTATTCCTGATTGTGGTTTAATTATTATTCGAGGATTCCTGGTCGCATTTATTTCGACACTAGTTATTCAAGATAATATATTGTGGGATAAATAATATATATTTATTTGCGAGTAATGCCGTAATATTTATTTAATAAATAAAATATCCATTACCAAAGGTCTAATAAATGTGGTGGAGAAAATAAATAAAATAAAAAAACAAAATTACACACCATGTATATTAATATACACACTGTGTAGTTTTTCAAGGGATTTGTGAGAAATAATATTATTTAATTAATTAAATAATATTAGGTGTAATTATTTGGATGGGTGTCAAGTAATAATAATAGTCAACTATTATTATTAGACATGGGGTCCTACTAAGAATTAAATTAAATGAATAAATGTTTTCAAGTATTTAATTCATTTTATTACTCTAAGTAATTAAAATCCCAATTATATAATTCCATTAACCTAACCATTTTTTGGTGGTTGTGTAAAATGGATTTATAAAAGATCTCAAGACAAAACATAATTATTTTCTTCCCAGAACGATCTCAAGATACAAGAGAGATCCTCCTCCACCAGATCAAGGAGAGCGCTTTGCAAGCGGCTCTCAAAGAGATCGAAGGAGGACATCGCAAGTAAAGGCTCTTCTGTTCTAGCACCCGGAGATCCCTTACGTGACGTCCATAGATACATGGAGCACGTGTGGATCACCGCTAAAGGAATCCTAAACTTGGATTCTATGATGAAATGAAATATCATATCAGATCTTGACCATGAACATAAATTAAAAGAGAATTCCATCAAGGTAATTCTTATCTTTTAAGAAGATCCGACATTTTATTATTGTGACAGATCTCAGATCGATCATTGTTAACATAAAAATTAATGCTGGGCACACCCACAAACATGCTTCTGCTATTCCCTAAACCTACAAGTGGTATCAAAGGGTTTATATTGTTTATTATAATTATTTAGTTTTTCATTTTTGATTTATGCATTTAATAATTTAGTTGTTTCAATTCAAGTTGACCATTCCATAAATCTGAATCTCGAGATCTATTCCTCCTATTTAGTTTCTTGTTCACCTTACAGAAATGATTTTTTCATTTAATTTTGTTTAAAATTAAATAGAGGATCGAATCCAGAGGTGTCAAATCTTCCTATCCATACAATACCATAACACACGACATGTATTCGGTAGTACACACCGTGTAGTATAGGTTCCATGCACCGGGACAATACCCCAAACTAGGTCATGTCATTGTATTTTATCTATGTCTTTAAGAGTCCTTGTGTTGAATAGAAATAGATGGCACATGGTTTCCGGATGACACGCCATGTGGAACACTGAACACGACATGTAGTCTCTTTGGGTTAGTTTTGGACCATGTAACCCATACACGGATTTCCCAGCTAGAAACTATATAACGCATATACTATACAGTGTGTGTCCCACTGAACATGCTGTGTACTCTAAAGATTTTCAAAGTACATCTACATGCCATGTCCTCGGGCTTGTACTATGGATGGATGGTGAACAGAAGTACAAACCATGTAGTCGGAACTAAATTCCATGTACTCATCCAAATTATGCAGATTTATTAAAATTTATTTGTATATTATACAAACCCTTGAGATGTGTACCATAGTTCAAGCATAAAGCTGAATCACAACACATGATAGGTGTTTTATATATACGTGTTTAATTTAACATTTGTGTAATTTTCTTTTCTACTCCTTGGGTAGTTATGAATGGGAATTCACTGGGTTTCCTCCAATGTACAAGTTATGTACAAAGATAATTTTAAATGAATTTATTTGTTTAAAATTATGATTGGTGAGAATCATAAGGAAATTCAAAAAAAGGGTTTAAGATAAAAGGATTTATTATATAAAGACAATTATTTGATTCAAGTGTGATTTATTTTAAAAAAGAAATATTAAATAATTGAATGATAGTTTTATTTATGCATAAATATCATTTCATGTATGGATGATCCTGAGCTAGACCAAGACCTTTGTATGTGAATGGTTTCTTTTAATTTATTTATTTAAATTAAATTTGTTGTCCTGTGATCCTTCTCTTAATTAACATGTAGGGACTGCGTTCCCAATGTTTATTTTATGTAAAACCCCATTTTACCCCTCACCCGTGAGTGAGATAAAAGAATGTCTAATGGATGGAGATCTTAAGCTAGTGTAGGAGACTCAAGTTAGGAGACAAGGTGAAACCAATCCAAGGAGATACAAGGGTGGATAGGTGGAAAGCTTTAAACATGAACCCCAAATTTTCAAGGTGCTTCTCCCCTATGTCTTGGGTTATTGTATCAACCACTAGATAAACTAACCAATAGAACAAGATCATGATCATAAAATTTCTTTTATTTCTGTCAGTTTCATGGTTTATTTTTTGTGGGTGTGTTTTCACGATCACACAATTAATGACTTAAACAACTATGCAATATGGAACTAAAATAAGACCAGCTTATGTGTAAATATTATCTTTCACATGGTTAATCAATTAAGTATATCCCACTTAATATTTACAATCATGTAATCAAAGATAATAAAATGGAAATTTACGTATAGGGATAAAATCCCTAAAATAAATATTAAGTTGGTATAGCCTTCCATAATCTTGGTTATAATCGAACCATAGTTCAAAGTGCTTGACCAACCCTAGTTGTGGTGCTTTAAATTATCAGGAAATTATAATTCAAGGTTTTGGGTTGAATTGACTTGGTTCACATCAAGGGTTGGCTGAAATAGTAGGACATGGTATTACCAAGAGGAAAAGGTTGTGGAAATACAAAACAAAAGGATTTCGGGATTTGGGAGTCCACTCAGCGGATCAAGGAGCTGCAAGTTTATGCAGTTGGAAATTATAATGCCTACTTAAAACCCTTAAAGTTTCTTGACAAACCCTAGTTTGGGTAATATGAAGTGAAATATGTATCCTTCCCACTAGAATATTCAGGCAACAAAATATTCCAAATTCAATGGTGAGGGCTATTGGATTTCGATAAAATAGTGGGACGCTAATAAGTATTAAATTATTTATTTATCTCAGTTTTATCTCGATAAATTACTAAACCTTTTCTTATATTAATTTGTAGAAATGGAAATAAAAATGATTTCAAACATATCATTACAAATCATACTCGAGAAGAAAAAACTTTTTACAAGTTCTATGAATGGAAGAGGTATTTATGCATCATCCTTCACCACGAGAGGAAATTGTATGTGCTGGAAGATACTGTTCCAGTTTCTCCTGGAAAAGAGGCAAATGATGTGGAACTATCTCTCTATATGAATCATATATATGATGCCCCAAATTTACAATATTTCATTCTATCATCCATGTCTAATTATCTCTTTAAGCAACATGAAAACATAGATGCGTATAGCATGATGTTTCACATTAAGGATATCTATCAAGAAAAGAAGAGGCATGAGAGATATAAGATCTCCAGTTCTTTGTTTACAACTAATCTTGGAGAGTCTTTTCCAATTGGGACTCATGTAGTCAACCTTATTGGAAACATTAAATTCCAAGAAATCTTAGGGACTGAGTTCCCAGATGAGTTGCGTACATATGTCATCCTATCATCAATTCCCAAGACCTTCCACAACTTTATTGTCAACTATAAATGAGAAAAAATGAGAAGAGTCTATCTGAATTTATTACCTTAATTATCCAGGTAGATAAGGATATGGGGTGTGAAAAACCCATAGTCCTTATTGTGAATAATAAAACAAAGGATAAGGAAGAGGGGCCAATGATTCAAGAACAGTCTGAAGAACCTGAGCACCATCCCTCCAAGAAGGGGAAGAATCAGAGGCAAGGAAAGGAGTGGGTGAAAGTTTGTTTTTCATGTGTCAAGAAAGGCCACCAGAGAGTAACATCACCTATATGTGTCAGGATGCTAAAGGATCATTCATTATCGAGTGTAATCTTTCCATTTCTACACAATGGGTATTAGATACAGCTTGTGGGGCTCACATGTATATTCAAATGCAGGAACCAAGTGGATTTAGAAATATTTCTAGAGAAGTGGTGGATCTTGGAGCTGACAATAGTGTGAGGATGGTTGTATTGTCCATTGGAGATTACCATCCCTCATTTCTAACTAGAATTATTTTTGTTTTACGTAACTGTTATTATGTGCCTAGTGTTACCAAGAATATAATTTCTGTATCTTGTATGGATATGGATGGATTTATTTTCATTCTTGGAAACAAGGGTGGTTTCTTTTATAAGAATAATGTATGTTATGGTATGAAAATTTTAAATAATGGTTTGTATGTATTAAATTATGAAAACCATGTGTTGGAAATTGATAACGAAACAAACTCACATGATTCATACATCAACCAATTGTGACATCACCATCTCGGTTATGTAAATGAGAAGAACATGACAAAGATCTTCCAAGATGGTTATTTAGACTCTACTGAGCTAAAAAAATTGATAGATTTCACACTTGTTTACTAGGTAAAATGACCAATACACCTTTCAGTGGACAGGGGGAAAGGGACATATAGCTTCTAGGATTGGTGCACACAGATGTGTGTAGACCATTTCTAGTAGAAGCTAGAGGTGGATATTCTTACTTAATTAATTTTACTAATTATTTGAGTAGATATGAATATATATAATTAATGAGTTATAAGTAAAAATCCATAGTGAAATTTAAGGAATTCATGGATGATGTAGAGAATCATCTTGTTATGAAGATAAAGAAGTTTTGATCAAATCGAGGTGGAGAATATCTGAACCAAGAATTCATCGATCTTGTACATGAGTCTAGGATTCAATCTCAGCTCACTCTTCCTTATACACCACCATGGAATAGTGTTAGTGAAAGGAGGAACCACAACTTGTAGGATACGGTGAGGTTGATGATGATTCATGCAGATCTTCCATTATCCTTTTGGGGATATGCATTAAAAACTACTACATATACATTAAACCTAGTACCAACTAAGGCGAAAAATGGAATTCCATATGATCTATGGAATAGAAAGAAACCCATTTTGTCACACACACGTGTATGGAGATGCGAGGAATTTTTTAAGGCCTTATAAGGAAACAAACTAGAAGCATAGGGAACAAGGTGTACCTCTATAGGATATCCCAAGGAAACCAAAGGATATTACCTATATAACACTTCAGAAAAGAAAGTTTTTGTCTCCACAAAAGCCGTATTTTTTTATCACATCCTCAAAAAGGATTGTGGGAGGAAGATTGAATTAAAAAAATTTGATACTCAAGATACACAAGAGTTGGTACAGGAACAAGTTCCACAGGTCCCCGTGGAAGAGGTTCCAGAAACACAAGTACTGCATAGGATCTCAAGAGAGGTAAGGGAACTAGAGATATTTGGGTTCCTAGTCACTGAGGATGGTGAATCGTTATTGTTGGACAATGATGAACCTATCTCCTAAAAGTAACAAGTAGAAATATAAGAAGATCCAAGATGGCTAGAAGATATGAATTATGAGATGGACTCCATATATTAGAAATAGTGTTGGTTCTGGTCGATGATCCAGTTGATGTAAATCCTATTGGATGCAAATGGATATTCAGAGAAAACTTGACATGGAAGGTCAAGTTAGCACCTATAAAGAAATTCTAGTGGCGAAAGGACTCAGACAGTGTCATGGAATTGACTATGATGAAACATTTTCATCAGTTTCCATGTTTAAATCCATAAGAATCATACTTTCCATAACATCTTACCATGACTACAAGATTTGTAAAATGGATGTCGAAACAGTATTCCAAAATAGGAACCTTTAGGAAGATGTCTATATGACACAACCAGAAGGGTTTTTGACACCAGGTGAATCCAAATGGGTTTGCAAGTGTCCGAAATACATTTATTGATTAAAGAAAGCATCCAGGTCATGGAACATTCAATTTGATGAATCCATAAATTAATTTGGTTTCATTGAGAACGAATGTGAGCCATGTGTTTATAAGCGGTTTAATGGGAATGCGTTCGTTATCCTAGTAGTATATTTTGATGACATATTGCTTATTGGAAACAATGTACCAATATCACAATCAGTTAAGGACTGGTTGAACAAGTGTTTCTCCATGAAGGACTTGGGTGAAGCAGTCTACATTCTAGGGATTGAGATCTTTCATGATCGATCCAAGAGGCTGATTAGAGTAAATTAGGGTACATATTGTTGGACTCACCTGTTTTGATAATACCAAATCATGTTTCATTTATGTGAAGAATATTTTCTTTCTTACAAGACAATAATTTATGAGAAAATCATGTTTTTATCAACTTAATAAATATGCAATTTTAATCTCACTGTTGTCTTCTTTAAGATCACAATGCAAAATTTCTCTAAGTGCAAGGTCACCGATGCAAGGTCACCGATGCATGATCATTGATGCAAAGGCCATCGATGCATGGTCACCGATGCAAGTTCACCGATTCAAGGTCACCATTGTAAGGTCACTGATGCAAGGTCACTGATTCAAGGAAACCATTTCAAGGTCACTGATGCAAGGATACTATTGGAAGGGTTACCATTGAAGGCTACCAATGGATGTTTACCGATGGAGAGTTATCAATGGAAGGTTACCATTGGAAAGGTAACCGATGAATGTTGCCGATATGAAGTTACTATTTAAGCCTACCATTGTGAATGCTACCATTACTAGTTTACCATACTATTCTACTCCATACTTTGTAAAATTACTAAGATTATTCTAATAGTAATATTTGATAAATTAAATTCTTTTGACATTAATTAATGCTGATTGTAGACATATCAAGAGACCGTATCTGGGGACAGTACAGGGCACAAGAAATATCACATGTGATATACTTATTCCTATCGTTGAACCTAAAACATATAAAAGAGAAGACTGAGGAAGAAAATTAGGTTGCATGAGTAACCGAGTCCAGAAGCTAAGAAAGTGAAGAGCAGAAACAAAGAAGTAGCATTTGAAGGATCTTACTTGCTAGATCAAAGAAGAATCATCATGCACATACACTGTGAACCCACAAGCATTATGAAGATCATTTGAGACAAACTCACTTCTGTCTTCTGTGCCTCATCAAATCTCGATCAACACAAGAAGCAAAACACTCAATTCCCGAAATCCAGAGCATGGAGTTGCGACACTCTATTTTGGAGACAAATTTCAAAGAAAGACACAAATAACAAGTTATTCACTCTATGGAGTAAAGAACTGAATTGAAAACACATAGAGCCTTCTAAATTCAAGCTTATAATCTTATCTCTACTATGTTTCTTCTATTTACTTTTCTAATAAGTGTGTGTTTTTCTGTAACACACACTATATTCTGTACTTGAATTAGAGGATACTGAATATCCGGACATCAAACTTAACTTATATCTTGTTTCCCACGTATAAATATGGAAGAGACCGTGTGTGGTCTGTATTGTTTGTTTTTCCCATGAAGAACTGGGGTAGAGGGTGTTAACCCTGGATAGTTGTTGAAAACTTTTGTAAAGGCCTATACAATCTTTGAATCAAATTTATTGTTAATATAAATTTCTTGGTGGCAGGTGATCACCAAGTGGAGAGGATTAAGTCTCGGCTTGAGACTAAACCTCTTGTTTAACTCCATTGCGCTCTATATTTTTTTTTGTACTCTGTTTTATCAATTTTCCTCTGGTTATAATTTCTAAAACATAAAACTATTTTGCATTAACTTTTATAGTTAGTTTTGGGGAGTGTTTTTATGTGATTAATTCAATAAACTTGTTTCAAATGTTTAATAAGTGTTTTACACCAATTCAACTAAGGACTAATCACCCTTTGAGAAAACTGTTGACCAATTAGACATCTATATCTCTACTTCCTTAATTAATTGGGACATTTAAAAATTTGGGTGGATCATTAATATAATTTTTTTAACAAAAAATTTAAGTAGGAACTCAATTCACCCCCATCTTGGGATTCCACTCCAACCAACATTTGGTATCAAAGGTTTTTTAATTTTTAATTTTTGTTGCTGCTATCTAAATTGTTCTGCAAGTTGTAAAATGTTTTTCAACTATTATTTTAGTTGTATCTTAAGGATCATAAAATATCTCTCATATCTAAATTTTAAGTTCTTTAAAATTCTAGTTAACCATGGATAACAGTGTAGAGGGTGATGCTATAAACATGCCACCTTTCTTTAATGGTAATAACTATTGTCAGTGGAAATTAAAAATTAAAATGTAATTAGAGAGCATGGGATCTAAAATCTAGGACACAATTGAAGAACAACATGTATTTCATGCTACTACTAGGGACACATGGTCTTAGTTGACTAAATCCACCTATAAAAATAATTATAAAGTAATGAATTATTTGTACTGTTCTTTAGGTAATGAAGAATTCAATATAATATATTCTTGTAAAACTACTTATAAAAGTTGGGATACATTAGCTGTTTCTCGTAAGGGAACAACTAATGTTAAATAAATAAGATTAAATACATTTACAATTAAATATGATAATTTTAAAATGAAGATGATGAACCTATCTCTGAAATGTATATCAGGTTCAATGAAATAGTGAATACCATGAGACTGCTTCAGAAACCAGTGGACAACAAGGATCATATTATGAGATTGCTTTGATGCCTACCTAGTAGATGGAGAGGAACTTTTATTTCTATCCAGGAATCTTGTGACATAGGCAAGATACCAGTGAAGAAACTAATTGAAAATATTATGATGTATGAATAAGAGATTAAAGTAAATCAAGAAGATGATAAATAACCAAGAAAGAAATATCTAGCTTTCAAGAATACTACCTGAAAGAACAAAGATAAAGAAAAAGATGTAACTTTTGTAGACACATCCACCAGTGATGACTGAGATTATGACAGTTATGATAAGATAGCTCATCTTTCTATGAGATTAAAGAAGTTATACCACAATAAAAAGTTCTTTAGAAAGTAAAAATATAAATGAAGGTATGATAATAAAGGACAGTGAAAAAAGGATAGAAAGTGGAATGATAACACAAATGAGATAGTCTATTATAAGTGTAAATTAAAAGGTCATGTGAAAGCTAATTTCCCCAAGATAAAATTTACGAAGTATGAAGACAAGGGAAAGGGATATAAAAATTCTATGAAAGATAATTGGAGGGACATAGAAGATAAATCAAGTGGATATGACACTTCTAATGTTGAAAATAAAAAACTTGCAAACCTGTGTTTCATGACAGAATAATTTGAGGAAAATTTTCTAAAGAGCTCCTGTAAAACTCTATGGTACTTGGATAGTGGATGTTCAAGACACATGACCAGAGACTACTCATGCTTCAAGAGAATAATTAAAGTTGATGGTGGAAATGTTACATTTGGTGATAATGGAAAAGGGAAGATCATCGGATTAGGCCAAATTGGTAATCCTAATACACTATTATTTTCAAAAGTACTTTTTGTTGATGGGTTAAAGTACAATTTACTGAGTATCCCTCAGTTGTGTGAGGATGGATTCAATGTTAAATTTGAAAATTATGCATGTAATGTTTTTAATTATAAAAATGATTTAATATTTACTGCTCCTATAAATGAAAATGTACATGCTGTTGATTTAAATTTTCAGCAAAGAAAAATGTTTCATGTTTAAATGCGTTTCATAAGGAATCCTGGTTATGGCACATAAGATTAGGACACTGCAATGTGCACTCACTTATGATACTAACTAGGAAAGGTTTAGTTATAGACTTACCTAAATTGGAATTACCTCTTAACAAAGTGTGTAATCCTTGTGAAAAGGGAAACCAAAAAAATATTCTCTCAAACCAAATGAATAAGTTTCTACTTCTCAACTTCTTGACTTGGTTCACATGGATTTGTTTGGACCATCTAGAGTTTCAAATTTAATGGGAAGCACTATGTTTATGTTCATGAAGATTATTTTTCTAGATATACCTGGGTATACATTCTAGCTCACAAGGGTTAATCATGTTTTTTACTTCATTAAATATTTCAAGTTTGTAGAAAATCATAGTGGACTTAGAATTAAGACCTTAAGAAGTGATCATGGCCGTGAGTTTAAAAATAAGGAATTTGAATATTTTTTCTCACAAAATGGCTATACTCACAATTTTGATGATCCTAAAACACCTCCAAAAAATGGATTTATAGAAAGAAGAAATAGAAAACTTCAAGAGAGTACCCAGACTATGCTAAATGAGTATAATATACCTATCTATTTTGGGGATGAAGATGTTAATACAAATTGTTACATTATCAATAGAGTCTTAATTAGAACTATTCTTTAGAAGAACCCTTATGATATCTAGAATAATAAGAAGCATAAGGTTAGTTACTTTAGTGTTTTTGGTTGCATAGTCATCATCCTTAACACTAAGGACAATCTTGACATGTTTTATTCCAAAACTGATGAAGGAATTTTTGTAGGTTACTGAATCACTAGTAAAGATTATAAAATATTCAATAATAGAACCAAATTTGTGGAAGAATTATTTCTTGTCAAATTTGATGAGACTGATCCACATGAACCGAAAACCTCTGTTGAACATCTTGTGGAAGATACGTCAATTCTGGACCTTAATGATAAAGACAATGATCCCTTAGTGAAGACAACCAGTTCTGGAAATCTTCCAGAATCTGTGCATGGTGAATCTGAACCTATAGACAATCATGAGGAGTCTAGTTAAACTCTTTATAGAGGTATTAGAACTCTCAAAAATCATCCTTTATATCCTGTAGTAGGTGATTTAAATAGAGGAACAAAAACTAGAGTTTTTCTACAAAACTAGGTTGAACATTAAGCCTTTCATTTACAGCTTGAACCTAAAAATATCAATGATGCAATCAATGATGAATTATGGGTGATAGCTATGAAAGAAGAATTAAATCAGTTTGAATGAAAAAAGGTTTGGGAATTAGTAGAAAGAAATAAAGACACGTTGGCCATAATCACTAAATGGGTGTTTAGAAATAAAGTTGATGGATATGGAAACATAGATAGAAACCAGGATAGACTAGTTACACAAGGATATAGTCAAGAAGAAGGAATAGTCTATGATAAAACCTTTGCACCTATAGCTAGAATAGAATCCATTAGGATACTACTTGCCTATGCAGCTCATCTAAATTTCAAACATTATCAAATGGATGTCAAAAGTGCATTTTAAAATGGGTACATAATTGAGGATGTATTTTTAGAGAAACCCACTAGTTTTACAAATCCCAATTTTTCAAATCATGTCTTCAAACATTCAAAAGCCCTATATTGTCTGAAACAAGCTCTATGATCTTGGTATGATAGAATTAGTTCATTCCTTATTTTATAATGTTTTACTAAAGGAATAGTGAATCCTACTCTTTTTATTAAAAATATTTCCAAAGATGTTTTAATAGTACAGATTTATAAAGGTGAAATTATTTTTGGATCATCTAAAAATTATTTATGTACTAATTTTTCAAAATTTATTCAAGGTGAATTCAAAATTATTTTAATGGATGGGGGAACATAAATTTTTCCTTGTATTTCAAAAATTTCAAAATAAAAATCGTATTGTTTTAAATCAGAGTAAATATACCAAAGATATTTTGAAACGTTTTTGTTTGGACAAAAAATAAAGGTAGTGATATACCAATTATTACCACCTGTAAGTTGGATGCTGATGAAACTGGTAAACCAGTGGATCAAACCAATTAGAGAGGTATGATTGGAAGTCTTCTCTATCTTAATGCTACCACACTAGATATATTGTTTAGTGTATGCATGTGTGTTCTTTTTCAATCCAATCCTAAAGAGTCATAATTAACTACTGCTAAAAGGATATTCAAATATCTCAAGTATACTACAATATTAGGATATTTTTATCCAGGAGGACAATCATTTTATTTAATAAGTAATTCGGATGTTGACTTTTCTGGTTTCAAGTTAGATATAAAGATTACCTCTGGAACATGTCACATTTTAGGCAAGTCATTAGTATCATGGTGTAGTAATAAATTGAATTCTATTGCATTATCTACTGTCGAAGCTGAATATATAGCTGCTGGTAGTTATTATGATCAAATTCTATGGATGAAACACACTTTACTAGACTATGGATATCAATTCAAACACATCTCTATAAAGTGTGATAATACAAGTTCCGTTAACATATCTAAAAATCCAGTATCTCAGGTTAGGAAAAATCACATTGATGTGAGACATCACTTCTTGAGAGATCATTATCAAAGAGACGATATTACTCTTGAATTCATTGGTACTGAACACCAATTGGATGATATATTCACAAATACTTGGAATTTGGAAAGGTTAAATTACATTAAACATGAGTTAGGTATGATAAACTGTTAAAGTTAGAGACCTCACCAGTAGAGACCTCACCATTAGAAACATCATCGTTAGAAACCTCGCCGTTAGGATCCTCATCATTAGACCTCACTGTTGGACCTCACTGATGGACCTCACTGTTAGGAACCTCACAGTTGGACCGCACCGTTGGACTTCACTGATGGACCTCACTATTAGGAACCTCACCTTTTCCCTCACTGTTGGACCTCACCAATAAACCTCACCATTAGGGACCTTGTGATGCCCCAGGTTTTATGAACTGGTCCAAGTAAACAGTGTTATGATTTTAATAATGTCTCTTGTTTTATTTTGTGCTTTGTGTGCTAATAAAGAATTTGAAACAAAATAAAATATGAAGAATACAGTAAACTGGTATATATTTAAAAAATTACATTGCAACAATACCCAAATAGTTGAAAATACCATGCACAAGACCTAACACAGCCACAACAAGACTACTAAGAATCACAACTCGAGAAATCAGACAGTCGTCATCTTCAGGGTCCATCAGTGTGAAGAATAAAATAGCCAAAACCACTGTGCACGTACTCAGCACCAATGGTATGAGGAGATCCATCCTTCCTGGTTCAAGAGTTTTGATTTTGTGAAATGCCCCTTCTTTTTATAATGGTCCTTTAAGTTATGACTGTTAAATTTATATAGCCCTTGGGTTTTCAAAACAACTGTTGGGTGTCGTTGATAAAGTTATGTTTATATGAAAACTTATTTTAATACTCTTATAATTTTATAATATTTCAAATATTATAATATGTTTCACAAAAGAATCATAGTTTTAAAATAAAAAGAGTATTCTTAGAGATAAATCGTTTTGTTTTTCCCGATGGGTACTTATATGATTGAAAACATAGTATTCTTTTTATAAAAGATATGTTTAAAGGGTATCTATAATAATTGTATCTTTTGACCACTAAAATTATGAATTGGGGGAAAACTATTGATCATTTAAATTTTATGAAAACAGATAGGTGCGTATTTTAAAGATCCAAATAGTTATAATGGTTTAGTATGAAAAATATTAGAGGTATATCTTTTGAAAGATTTATAGAAAAGGGATTTAGATTTTATATTAAAACAATTTGTTTTTATTGTATATTAAATCCTTTTTGTACAAATATTTGTGTTACACACTATTTTTATTTACTAAGTATACTTATACTGGTTATTTTATAAATTCAAATAATTTTTTAATAAACATTTAGGTTGGGGCCTGGCTAGGCCGAGGGCATCCCTTATGGGACAAGCCCTCTAGGACTAGGCCAAGCCCCAATGGACCCGAGGTGCCTACCATCGAGGGTACCAAGAGAGTTCCGTGGGTGTCCAACCGCGTTCCGAGCCATGCATAGGTGTTCTAGGTCGCGCGCAGGCCTTTGTGTAAGGCCCACGGCGCGCGCTGCGTGGGGTTGGGCCGAAGCCCGCATGGGGCCTGTGTATAAGGCCCCGGTGTGTGTGTGTTCGTGTTATTGCACCGGAGGTGGAAAGCTTTCATTTATAAACCGCTCCTCGACCGCATTCCATTTCGATGTGGGACGTGCTCTGCGTGATGAGGACCATCTGATCGACTTCCGCATCGATCCCGTCCGTCCAAACCTTTTGACTGCACAATCTTCCCCAAGATCTAATCCCAGCCCTTGATCTCATTAAATCGATCTCTTTAAATTTCCCCACACCCTCTCCAGCTACGCAATCTCCCCATTCGTGATCCTGGCGGTCCATTACTTTACCGCGTCGACCCGTCGTCTTCTTCCTCGCAACAGGACCCAACCAGTAGGCCTGCTCAAGACGCCTCCTTCTCCACTATTACGTTTGACCTTGCGAACCCCACCTTCCTAGGATTCCATAGGCTCGGCCTAACTCCAAGAACGAATCCTTTTAGGTGCACTAAATCCTCTATATAAACCCTCTCCCCACGATCCCCATCGGACTCCCGATCTGCTCACTGTCTCTCCAGCTAAACCAGCAGGATCCTCTGATCCGAGTGTCCTCCACAGCAAGGGAAGGGTGTCCTATTTACGTTTTTTTAAAACCCACCCATGCTCCTCAGTTCATTATTATATATACATGAATATATATATATGACTTATAGCTAAAGGTGTGTATATATATATATTCCATGCTAACCTTTTTTTTAAACAGAAGACTCCAAGGGTGCTTTCCTTCGAGGGGTACTCCCGTTTTTTTATATAATAAAAAACCAAGTATAAACCTTCCAGGTGTAATCGGTTACATGCAATGTATATATATATACATATAAATTTTATATATTTGTATCACACTTTGTTTCAAAAACGGGGTGTGTGGGTTTGGAAGGGAGTTTCTCTAAAATGATTTAAAGATTTTGTTTCCTTTGATTCTTTATTTTGAAATCGGTGTGATACAATAGGTGAATTGATATAATTTTATATATGTGTAGGTATACACCAAAAAAAATCTTCCATCTTAAGGATTTCTAAAGAGGTTGATATTTTTTTGTACTCAAACAATTACACAAGATTAGTTGAAATAGGTTTTTCTTTTAAGCAGAACCATTACATATCTTATTTTTATGTGTTTTTGGGTGTTCAAGTATACACACAAATATACATGCAACCATAGAAAGTATGTTTCTAATATTTCCTTATAATTCAGTATTTTATGTTAAGAATTATACTTTTGAAAAGGGTCTTTATGAAATCAATTCCTAACATGTATGATTTTATGTAATCCGTGTATATATATATAACTATATATTTATATAAGGTTTTTTATTGGAATGGAAATCAGTTTTGATTTTTAAGAGATGAATACTTATCTTTTAAGAATATTTTTGATGCGAACTTGGTATTTGGTTTAAGTGCAATTATGTTATAGTTAAAAACAATGTTTTTATATATTTATGTATTTATAGTTTCATGAACATTTAAACCCCCGTAAGGTTTTGATTTTTTTAAAACTAAATAAATGATAAGTAGTTAGAGGTTTTCAGATTTTAAGTGAACCATGTTTAATTTATAATAAAACCTATATATATACTTTGTGTATATATCCCTATATATGTATGTGTTTTTTTTAAGATTAATACCTGAAACCCTAGTTTCAAGAAATGGTTACTAATATTTTTATGCATGTAGGATTTTAGTGCTTGCCTATGCTATTTTATATTTTTGTGTCTAGGAGTACACCAATGAACATGACTATTTAATGTCGCCCTCGAAATGATTTATGTTTTCTTAAAGGATATGCTTATTCCTGTTTTAAACTTGTATTAAAAGGATAGGGATTTAAGGGTTATGTTAATATGTAGAAATCCTCTATTATTTTTATACCAAAATCGCTGCAGTGATTATTAGTGATCAGAGTTTAACTGAAAATTCTATGACCTGTGAAGAACAATAATTAATGCCAAGTATTTTATTTAAATTTGTTTATTTCCAAGTATTATAATTTTAAAGATTGCAAGTGTTTATTTTTTTTATACCAAGCATGCCGGAGTGATTATTAGTGGTTGGAGATTTGTTGTAAGTACAATAACCTGTGAAGAACAATATTTAATGCAAAGTAGTTCATTTCCATGTACTGGAATTTTTGAGACTCATAATTTAATACCCCTTGTGGAAAATCTCATACATTCATCATTTTATATGCTTAAATAATTGTTCTATGCACATAGTATGCTTACTGAACCATGCCTTCTTTTATTCAATATTTTCAATTTTATCTGTCGTATCATGTATTTGTAAACCAATTATATAATTGTTACCTTATTCATATTATTATTCATGCATATGACTCAACATGATAATGAACTAAGAACTAAATTACCCAAAGTGGTATGGGACACCTTGGGAAATGAGAAATGAAAATGGTATTACCCAAAGTTGTATGGGACACCTTGGGTAATATGAAATGAAAATTAACTATTCAAAGTGGTATGGGACACCTTGAATATCCGACCTTATCAACATGTGAGAAATTTATGGGACTACCGGGATGGGGTCCGGTAAAAAGAAAACCGTCCAGGTTGGGGACTGGTTAAAGTAAGCTCTCTGGGTTGGAGACCAGTAAAAGTAAGCTCCTCGATGCACCGATAGTTCTCGAGAGAGTCAGTTTGGGTAATTACCCCTAGGTCATGGCACAAGGCCTTGACATAGAGACCATGATTCCTTCATCATACATTTCTTAGTATATGACTAACCAAGTGATTACTCCGACTAGAGGAATAACCTTGGTTATAGAACTTTTACCTATGAGTATCAGATTTTTTAAAAAAACAAAAGACATATGATGTTGCAATGTTGAGGCATGTCCCGTTTTCTTTTCCAGAATTTTATTTCAAATGTTGCATTACTTTTATCATGTCATGATGTGTATTTCTTTTGTAGATAATGCGCTTATGCACGACTCTGATGATGTTTACACCTAGTTGTTCATACACACCTTTCTTATTTATGGCCACTTTACTTAGTATAAATCACGCCTTTTTATTATCATGCTTATCTTGTTTATTAGGTGGGTTTCAGCTAAGTGTTCTAGTGCATAAGTATGAAGTGCTTTAAATGTATTATATCAACCTTTGTTTTGTCTTGAAGTTTTTCCATTAAGAAAACATTTTATGTATGGAAAAGTATTTTCAAAGTAGTTTTCAAAAGCTGTATTTAAGTATTTTCAAAAACCCCTTACTAAGTATTTCAATGCTCACCCTACTTTTTTTTATGAAATTTTTACAGGTTGATAGAGTCTTTCCATGTTTTGGGATTTTGATCTTAGCTTTGTAAGGAAGAAGTGAAGCGGTTGACTCTGATTCTCCAGGATCTAAACCAGAAAGTTCCTCCTAATGGGTTATGATGTGTAAATTGTTTATTTCTTTTGTATGAAATAAATTACACACCATAACCAGAGCACTGACTCCGGGGTACCGGAGGCGGGGGCGTTATAGTTGGTATCAGAGGAATGGTTTAGGAAACCCTGGAAAATTAGGACAACACAAAAACATTAATAATGTTTTACTAAGTAGGGTTTGTTCTTAAACTTCTCAGATGAAAAGACAACGAACCACACCTAGACTCTTGACTCTCCCAATAGAGATCATGGAGACTATTGTAGCAAAATCCTGCTCAACAAGCTACCAACCTTTTTTTAACTTACGACTCAGGTGAAAAACCCTCTATGAAATATCGAAAAGCTCGAATGTCCTTCGAATTTTCTAAGGGTCGGAAGCTGTGCATAACCAAATGGCCAATGCACTATTAGAGAATTATAAAAATAAAGGTAAGTACTACGAGGGACTCTTCCTCTGTTTCACCTTTAATAATAAATGGTTCTCCTTCACGGCCTTCGGAGAAGCTGTAAAAGAGTTGGACTTCCGCGCAGTCTTTATGTACCAAATCATGTGTTTCAACATGCTTGGGGAGCTCTGTGATTTTATATCTTTCATCGAATCCTTCAAATATGACGTGGTTCTAGAGATATTTAGGAAACAAATCCAAGAGGATTTCATGGAGCTTGATGTCACTCATTCCCATCTCTGGAAAACCACCTGTATCAAAAGGGAGTTTGTTTTTAACCATGATCAACTTTTCCAAGAATGTATTTGGGAAGAGGAGAACCACAATCTTTGTTCTACCCTGGGTATGGAGTTTAATACTAACTTCTTCCATGGGCGGTGGAGGTAGAGGGACATCAAAAAGGGTGTCTGGGAAGCCGTGTGAATACATCAGTGTATGTACACTGATCGAATTGCGAGGACACAATTCTATTAAGAGGAGGATAATGTGACGCCCCATGTTTTATGAACTGGTCCAAGTAAACAGTGTTATTCTTTTAATGATGTCTCTTGTTTTATTTTGTGCTTTGTGTGCTAATAAAGAATTTGAAATGAAATAAAACATAAAGAATACAGTAAACTGGTATATATTTAAAAATTACATTGCAAGAAGACCCAACTAGTTGAAAATACCATGCACAAGACTTAACACAGCCACAACAAGACTACTAAGAATCACAACTCGAGAAATCAGATAGTCATCGTCTTCAGGGTCCATCAGTGTGACGAATATAACATCAAGAACCATGACACACGTACTCATCACCAATGTTATGAGGAGATCCATCCTTCCTGGTTCAAGTGTTTTGATTTTGTAAAATGCCCCTTCTTTTTATAATGGTCCTTTAAGTTATGATCGTTAAATTTATATAGCCGTTGGGTTTTCAAAACAACCTTTGGGTGTCGTTTATAAAGTTATGTTTATATGAAAACTTGTTTTAATGCTCTTATAATTTTATAATATTTCAAATATTATAATATGGTTCACAAAAGAATCATAGTTTTAAAATAAAAAGAGTATTCTCGAAGATAAATCATTTTGTTTTTCCCAATGGGTACTTATATGATTGAAAACTTAGTATTCTTTTTATAAAAGATATGTTTAAGGGGTATCTATAATAATTTTATCTTTTGAACTCTAAAATTATAAATTGGGGGAAAATTATTGATCTTTTAAATTTTATGAAAACAGATAGGTGCGTATTTTAAAGATTCAAATAGTTATACTGGTTTTGTATGAAAAATACGAGAGGTATATCTTTTGAAAAATTTATAGAAAAGGGATTTATATTTTAAATTAAAAATATTTGTTTTTATTGTATATCAACTCCTTTTTGTACAAATATTTGTGTTACACACTATTTTTATTTACTAAGTATACTTATACTAGTTATTTTATAAATTTAAATAATTTTTCAAAAAAAATTTAGGTTGGGGCCCGGCCAAGCCGAGGGAATCCCTTACGGGACAAGCCCTCTAGGCCGAGGCCAAACCCTAAGGGACCCGAGGTTCCAGCCATCGGGGGTCCCAAGGGAGTTCAGTGGCTGTCCAACCACATTCAGAGCTGTGCATAGGTGTTCTAGGTCACGCGCAGGCCCGTGTGTAAGGCCCGCGGCGCGCGCTGCGTGGGGTTGGGCTGAAGCCCACATGGGGCCCATGTATAAGGCCCCGGTGTGTGTGTTCGTGTTATTGCACCGGAGGCAGAAATCTTTGATTTATAAACGGTACCTTGACCGCATTCTGTTTGGATGTGGGACGCGCTCCGCGCGATGAGGACCGTCCGATCGACTTCCGTGTCGTTCCCATCCGTCCAAACCTTTTGACCGCACGATCTTCCCCGAGATCTAATCCTGGAACTTGATCTCAATAAATCGATCTCTTTAAATTTCCCCGCACCCTCTCCAGCTACGCGATCTCCTAATTCGTGATCCCGACCGTCCATTTCTTTATCGCTTCGACCCGTCGTCTTCTTCCTCACAACAGGACCCGACCAGTAGGCCTGCTCAAGACGCCTCCTTCTCCACTGTTATGTTTGACCTTGCACACCCCACCCTCCTAGGATGTCGTAGGCTTTTCCTAACTCCTAGAATGAATCCTTTTAGGTGCACCAAAATCCTCTATATAAACCCTCTCCCCACGATCCCCCTCGGACTACTGATCTGCTCACGGTCTCTCCAGCTAAACCAGCAGGCTCCTCTGATCCGAGTGTCTTCCACATCAAGGTAAGGGTGTCCTACTTACGTGTTTTTTAAAACCCACCCATGCTCCTCGGTTCATTATTATATATAAATGAGTATATATATGACTTATAGCTAAAGGTATATATATATATATATTCCATGCTAACCTTTTTTTAAACAGAAGACTCCAAGGGTGCTTTCCTTCGAGGGGTACTCCCATTTTTTTATATAATAGAAAACCTTGTATAAACCCTCCATGTTTAATCGGTTACATGCAATGTATATATATATATATATATAAATTTTATATATTTGTATCACACTTTGTTTCAAAAACGGGGTGTGTGGGTTTGGAATGGGCTTTCTCTAAAATGATTTAAAGATTTTGATTCCTTTGAGTCTTTATTTTGTAACCAGTGTGATACAATAGGTGCATTGATATAATTTTATATATGTGTAGGTATACACCACAAAAATCTTCCATATTAAGGGTTTCCAAATAGGTTCATATTTTTTGTGTACTCAAACAATTACACAAGATTAGTTGAAATAGGTTTTTCTTTTAAGAAGAACCATTACATAACTTATTTTTATGTGTTTTCAGGTGTTCAAGTATACACACAAATACACATGCAACCATACAAAGTATATTTTTATGATTTCCTTATAATTCAGTATTTTATGTTAAGAATTATACTTTTGAAAAGCGTGATTCTGAAATCAATTCCTAACATGTATGATTTTATGTAAGCCGTATATATATATAACAATATATTTATATAAGGTTATGTATTGGAATGAAAATTAGTTTTGATTTTTAAGAGATGAATACTTATCTTTGAAGAATATTTTTTATGCGAACTTGATCTTTGGTTTATGTGCAATTTTGTTATAGTTAAAAACAAAGTTTGTATATATTTATGTACTTATAGTTTCATGAACATTTAAACCCCCCATAAGTTTTTGATTATTTAAAACTAAATAAATGATAAGTAGTTAGAGGTTTTCAGATTTTAAGTGAACCATGTTTAATTTATGAGAAAACCTATATATATACTTTGTGTATATATCCCTATGTATGTATGTGTTTTTTTAAGATTAATACATGAAACCCTAGTTTCCAGAAATGGTTATTAATATTTCTATTCATGTAGGATTTTAGTGCTTGCCTATTCTATTTTATATTTTTGTGTCTAGGAGTACACCAATGAACTTGACTAATTAATGTCACCCTTGAAATGATTTATGTTTTTTAAAGGATATGCTTATGCCTGTTTTAAACTTGTATTAAAAGGATAGGGATTTAAGGGTTATGTTAATATGTAGAAATCCTCTATTATTTTTATACCAAACTCACTGTAGTGATTATTAGTGATCAGAGTTTATCTGCAAATTCTATGACCTGTGAAGAACAATAATTAATGCCAAGTATTTTATTTAAAGTTGTTTATTTCCAAGTATTGTAATTTTAAAGATTGCAAGTGTTTATTTTTTTATACCAAGCATGCCGTAGTGATTATTAGTGGTTGGAGATTTGTTGCAAGTACAATAACCTATGAAGAACAATAGTTAATTCCAAGTAGTTCATTTCTATGTAATGGAATTTTAGAGACTCATCATTTAATACCCCTTGTGTCAAATCTCATACATTCATCATTTTATATGCTTAAGTAATTGTTCTATGTACATAGTATGCTTACTGAACCATGCCTGATTTTATTCCATATTTTCAATTTTATCTATCGTATCATGTATTTGTAAACCAATTATATAATTGTTACCTTATTCATATTATTATTCATGCATATGACTCAACATGATAATGAACTAAGAAATAAATTACCCAAAGTGGTACGGGACACCTTGGGTAATGAGAAATGAAAATGGTATTACCCAAAGTGGTATGTGACACCTTGGGTAATATGAAATGAAAATTAATTATCAAAGTGGCATGGGACACCTTGAATATCTGACCTTGTCAACCTGTGAGAAATGTATGGGACTACCGGGGTGGGGTCCGGTAAAAAGAAAACCCTTGAGGTTGGGGACTGGTTAAAGTAAGCCCTCTGGGTTAGAGACCGGTAAAAGTAAGCTCCTCAATGCATCGATAGTTCTCGAGACAGTCAGTTTGGGTTATTACCCCTAGGTCATGGCACAAGGCCTTGACACAGAGACCATGAGTCCTTCAGCATAAATTTCTTAGTATATGATGTACCAAGTGATTACTCTGACTAGAGTCATATCCTTGGTTATAGAACTTTTACCTATGAGTATCAGATTTTTTAAAAAAACACAACACATATGATGAGGAAATGTTGAGGAATGTCCCGTTTTCTTTTCCTGAATTTTATTGCAATTGTTGCATTACTTTTATCATGTCATGATGTGCATTTTTTTTTGATAATGTGCTTATGCATGACTCTGATGATGTTTACACCTAGTTTTTCATACACACCTTTTTTGTTTATGGCCACTTTACATAGTATAACTCATTCCTTTTTATTAGCATGATTATCTTGTCTATTAAGTGGGTTTCAACTAAGTGTTCTAGTGCATAAGTATGAAGTGCTTTAACTGTATTATATCAACCTTTGTTTTGTCTTGAAGTTTTTCCATTAAGAAAAAATTTTAAGTATGGAGAAGTATTTTAAAAGTAGTTTTCAAAAGCTGTATTTAAGTATTTTCAAAAACCCCTTACGGAGTATTTCAATGCTCACCCTACTTTTTTTTATGAAATTTTTACAGGTTGATGGAGTCTTTCCATGTTTTGGGATTTTGGTCTTAGCTTTGTAAGGAAGAAGTGAACCAGTTGACTCTAATTCTCCCGAATCTAAACCAGAAAGTTCCTCCAAATGGGTTATTATGTGTAAATTGTTTGTTTCGTTTGTATGAAATAAATTACACACCATAACCAGAGCATCGGCTCTAGGGTACCAGAGGCGGGGGCGTTATAGTTGGTATCAAAGGAATGGTTTAGGCAACCCTGGAAAATTAGGACAACACAAAAACATTAATAATGTTTTACTATGTAGGGTTTGTTCTTAAACTTCTCAGATGACAAGACAGCGAACCACACCAAGACTCTTGACTCTCCCTACAGAGATCATGGAGACTATTGTAGAAAAATCCTTCTCAACAAGCTACCAACCTTTTTTTAACTTACGACGCACGTGCAAGACCCTCTATGAAATATCGAAAATCTCGAATGTCCTTCGAATTTTCCGAGGGTCGGAAGCTGTGTATAACAAATGTCCAATGCACTGTTCGAGAATTATAAAAAGAAATGGAAGTACTAAGAGGGACTCTTCCTGTGTTTCACCATGAATAATAAATGGTTCTCCTTCACGGCCTTCGGAAAAGCTGTAAAGGAGTTGGACTTCCGCACAGTCTTTATGTACCAAATCCAGTGTTTCAGCATGCTTGGGGAGCTCTGCAATTTTGGATCTTTCATCGAATCCTTCAAATATGACGTGGTTCGAGAGATATTTAGGAAACAAATCCAAGCGCATGTCATGGAGCATGATTTCACTCGTGCCCATCTTTGGAAAACCACATGTATCAAAATGGTGTTTGGTTTTAACCACGATCCACTTTTCCAAGAATGTATTTGGGAATAGAAGACCCACATGCTTTGTTCTGCCCTGGGGATAGAGTTTAATAGTAACTTCTTCCATGGGTGGTGGAGGTAGAGGGACATCACCAAGGGTGTTTGGGAAGCTATGTGAATAAGTCAGTGTATGTACACCGATCGAATTGCAAGGACACTATTCATTTAAGAGGGGGATAATGTGACGCCCTAGGTTTTATGAACTTGTCCAAGTAAACAGTGTTATGCTTTTAATGATGTCTCTTGTTTTATTTTGTGCTTTGTGTGCTAATAAAGAATTTGAAACGAAATAAAACATGAAGAATACAGTAAACTGGTATATATTTAAAAAATTTCATTGCAACAAGACCCAACTAGTTGAAAATACCATGCACAAGACTTAAAACAGACACAACAAGACTACTAAGAATCACAACTCGATAAATCAGATAATCGTCATCTTCAGGGCCCATCAGTGTGAAGAATATAACATCCAGAACCATGTCGCACGTACTGAGCACCAATGGTATGAGGAGATCCATCCTTCCTGGTTCATGTTGTAAAGACCCGTAAAATTCAAGGGAATTGTTTTCTTAATTTTCTTTAGAATTTTACAAGAGCGCGGTTTCTGACGGCACCTGATTCCGAGGCCCGGAGTGCCCGGAATTAATTTCCGAAGTTTGGCTCGGGTACGTTCAGTGAACGAACGAGCGGGAATTCCTAACTTTTGATCCGGTGCTCGGAATTGAAATCTGAGGGCACCGATGAACTCGCAGCGCCGAAATTCGCTTAAAGAGACCTTTTCGGGAGTTGCGTTTGTTGCGGGTTGAAAGTTAGTTTTGGGGATTAAAAGATAAGTAAAATAAAATTATGTTTGAATTTTATTTTATTCGTGGTGGTTAGACTCTCTCATGGGAAGTTGTTGGTGGGGCCCACAACCACCCAACTTCCCATGTGTGGTTATGAGGGAGGTGGGGCCCACACGAACCCCCCCACCTTTTCAAATTCCCTAACCCCTCTAAACCCCCTCTTAATTATGTGACTCTCCCCTACATTAAATCTTGCCAACTTATCTCATCATTTAATTTTTGTCAACTCTAGATTTAATTAATGAATTCAACTTTTGAATTTTGAAAGGTTGGCAAGGTGAAAATAAAATAAGGTGTAGCTTATTTTATTTTGGGAGTTGCTGTGTTGTGTGGAGATTTGAGAGAGGAAGAGTTCTACACTTTGAAGAACTTCATCTTCCTCCTTGAAGAACGCGAAGAACACCGACACGCCGTTCTATCTTCTCTCCGCGTCAAAGAAAGGGAGACACCGCTTCCTCCTTGGTTTTTCTTCGTCGACTTGAGAAGTTTCGCCAACGACGTATCGCATCGGACGCATCCCTTCGTCAACGGATTTGACGAACGACGACCGCGACGCCCGACCTCCGCGACGTCGTCTTCCGCGGAACGTAGACAAATCTTTGAACCTTATACCCTAGGTAGGGGTTGTTGATTTCTTTTTGGATTCCTTATTTTTTTGTTCTTGATCGTGAATAACAAGTCTAACGTGTGGCTTGTTTTATTTAAAGTTGCGTTATTATTTTAACGTGAGGGGGCCGGACCGCACGAACACGGCGGAACCCCCCTCCATCGTTCTTGTTTATTCTTGCGGGTGGAAGCAAGTGGCGTGGTGCCGTCGCACCACGCGGATGATCGTGCTAATATTTTACGCGGAGCCGTCGCGCCACACCGAGGTAGAATCTTCAAGAACGCGACACCGTCGCGCCGCGTTGAAAGGAATCAAGGCACGGCGAAGGGGGCGCGGTGCCGTCGCACCGCGCCAGACGACGAACACCGCGGCCGGTTCCGGGCCGCGGTGGGACGAGGAGACCGCGGCCGGTTCCGGGCCGCGGCGGAAGAGAAGACCGGCGGCCGGGCCGCCGGCGTCGGAAGCCGAAGGGGGGACCGGAATTTCCGGTCCCGTTGGAGAAAACCGGCCGGCCAGCTGGCCGGCCGGAAGGCTTAAAACCGGGGGAATTAATCCCCCGGCCAGCTTGTAAAACCCCCCTCTTTAAGAGGGGGGGCGGTTCCATGAAAGGGGGGGGCAGCAGCCCCCCCCGGTTCTCCTAATTAAACCGGCCCCCACGTGGGGGCCGTTTGTTGCAAAGGCGCGGCACAAAGGCCGTGCCGCTCCAAATCAGCGGGGGCTTTCCCCCCCGCGTGCCGACCGCGTGCGACCCCTCGCGGCACCCCGAGCCGCCGCGGCACCCCGCGCCGCCGCGCCGCCTCCGCGCGCCGCCGCGCCGCCTCCGCGCGCCGCCGCGCTCTGCCGCGCCGCCTCCGCGCGCCGCCGCGCCGCCACCGGCCGCCGCCGCCGCCCCGGGGGGGGGGGGGGGGGTCGGGCCGGGTCGGCCCGGACCCGGACCCCCCGTTTCGAACCAGAATTGGTTTTTGGGCCATAACATGAGCCTCGGACCTCCGATCGACGAACCGTCAGCGGCAACGCGATCCTTGGATCGAGACGGTCGTTTCGGTATATTGCACTCAAGGTTTCGGGTTACTTTGAGTTCGGCCGGGTTGGTTCGTTCACGAAACCAACCGGGCCCTCGGAGCGGAAACACTCATACCTTGAGTTCCGGACGTCCGATTGACGTGCCGTCGACTTTGATGGAATCCTCTAAGTGAGACGGATCTTTTGGCATACTCCGCCCGAGGTTTGGACGCCAGTGGAGTACGGTCGGGTTGGTTTTTCCTTAAAAACCAACCGGGCCCCGGGAACGAAAATGCCAATAACTCTCAGATCGGACGTCCGATCGACGCGCCGGCTGTTGCGTTGAGTTCCTGTTGACGATACGGAACTTTTGGATACATCAACTCTGGTCTTTGTGACAGTTGATGTATCAGCCTCTCGGCTCGTGGAGCGGATCCTCCGAACGAGCTTACTGTGTGCGGGAACCCTAGTGCTGGCTGCGACTGTTACTGTGACGACTACTACTACTGCTACTGTGACTGCGACGACGACAGTACAGAGATCCTGTGTGGATTCGACGACGACGACTACAACACTCAGCGATCCTACGTGGAACAGTGCTACCGAACCTGTGTGAGCTGAATCTTCTGTTTACCTTGGGCGGTGGAGCGCTTGGGTGTAGCGGCGGACCCGTGGTACTTGACAGTGGTGGTGCGCTTGGATGCAGCAGCAGACCCTTGGCGGTGGAGCGCTTGGTTGTAGCGGCGGACCCGCGATACTTTACGGAGTGTGTGTGCTTGGTTGTAGCGACAGACCCGCGACGGTGGAGACGTGCGTGCGGAGTACGGAGACCGTGTAGCCGACTGAGACCTGATGACTGCTTGACCGACTCGACTTGGAGTGAGTCGACTAGCCCAGTGGACGGAGCGCCCAGTAGTTGGCAGCAGACCCACGGCGGACGGAGCGCCTGGTAGTTGGCAGCAAACCCGCGGTACTCGTTAGAGGAGTACCTCAGTAGGCTATTTGGGTGAGCGCCCGATATTTGGCGACATACCCTCAGCGGACGGAGCGCCCGGTAGTTGGCCGCAAACCCGCAGTACTCGACAGGAGGAGTACCTCAGCAGTCTTAGGTTAGTGAGCAGTACCTCAGAGTCGTGACAGGACCACTGTACACTCTAGAGACGGAGCTCTTCAGTAGTTACGGTTTCGATAATAAAAATCCTGGTTTGAGCTGAGTCAATGATCTTTGTGTTTCCTCATGATTGAGATGGGTCGCTTGATAACCTAGGTATATGTATGGGCATATACCTGGGTAATGGTTATTCGTTGATTTCATAAACTAGTTATAAACTGTGTGGACTTGTACTATTATCCTGTGTGGATTTACTGTTTACTCTTTTTTGTGGTTTGGGTTGTTCTTGGACTCGGTGTTGGAGCCGAACGGAAATTGATGACTTAGGTATATGTATGGGCATATACCTAAGCAGTGTCGGTTGTTACTTCGTGATTGTAATTTTCTTCGTGGTTTATCCTTTGTGGATTTTGAGAGACCTTCAGGGGTCTCGGGGTCCCTACTGAGTAGCTTATACTCACCCCTGCACGGGTTTTGCCCGCACTACGTTGTGTTGGTTGCAGACGTCGGACATCGTAGACCTTAGCTGAGGCTTGCAGAGCGGGACGGTACCCGGAGATGGACCACTGGGCGGGACGTGCACGGAGCGGACGGCGGGACCCGTGGAGCAGAGGAGCTATCTGTACCCACCCTTCAGGTGGGATTTCCAGTGGACAGCTCGGTGTAGCGGCTTTTACTTTTCAGTTGCTGTTTTTCCCTTTTCGAGTTGTACTTTACTTTCAGTTTGGGTTTGTATTCTGGCCCATTTACCTTTCCGCATTTTCAGTCGTACTCTGCTTTGTTTAGTGTTTACTTTCCGCTTGTTTACTCTGTGGTGTGTGTTTACTTTTCAAAGGCAATGCCTTCCCTTTTTACTGGGATTTACGCCTTGGTGCTAGTCGCCAGCCCCTGGCCTATGGAAGGCGGGCTTGGGGTAGTCACGGCACGGACCCTGAGGGCGGGTCATGACAAATTGGTATCAGAGGAGTTCGGTTCTACCGCGAACTCTGATCTTTTATATGTGAAGCAATAATGTTTAGCGTATTGAGTGTGGTTATCAGTCCAGGGAGTCCAGTGTTGGTGCGGCGGCCGACGTATCCGTCCACCAGGACCCTGACTTCTGATTTCCGACTTAATGCACGAAAACATTGTTTGCGTGTGTGTTTCAAAGTTTTCTTTGTGATTACTTATATCAGCTCACCAGGTATATTGTTCTAACTGTGGCACACCTGTTTCCTTTTCAGGATGGCCCCACGACGGCAGCCAGCTAGGGTTCCGAGAGTCGAGTGTGACGACAGCCCACCGAGCGACGAGGCCTCGGTGCAGGGCCCTTTTCCAGTAGTGGCACCGGCGGTAGCTTTACCCGCCGATCCCCCGATGCTTCCAGCAGCAGCCGCTGACGATGCACGTCGCCTTAGCGCACTGCATGAGTTTCAGCGCCAGCGACCGCCCAGGTTTCGCGGGGAGACGGATCCCCAGGCAGCAGAGGACTGGCTGGAGGCAGTGGTTCGAGTGTTTAGGCTAGTGAGGACACCAGCAGACCTCATGGTGATCCTCGCTGCAAGCCTACTACACGCAGCAGCAGAACTAGTGGATAACATCCTTTGTACTTCTGGTTCCTTGTTGCTTTTGTGTAGCGTCTTGTATTATGAGCTGCAATAATAAAAGACGCATACCTTTGTGATATTTTCGTTCCTGTCCTCTTTCGTGATGTTACTAAGAGGTTCCAGTTTTGGCTGTTGACTTGACCCTCACTTGTGAGACATCTACTGGAGGAGACCCAGATACCACACACTGATGCCAACAGTGTGACTCAACCCTTGGAGGCGAGAGTAACGGTTGAATCTCTTAGTAGTAGCGTCGAGGCCTTACGACGTCATCCTTGGTATGGATTAGTATCATCCATGTTAGGATTGACTGTTTTAGGCAAAGAATGTGGTTCATCCAGGGGATGAGACCAGATTTCTCTTTTCGGCAATGAAGAAATCTTGCAGCTCTTGTGGGACCTGAGATGGTCCAGGCCACGACAGAGAAGGTCCAGGTCATCCAGGAGCGGATGAGGACAGCTCAGAGCCGGTAGAAGTCATACGCTAACAGGAGGCGGAGGCCACTGGAGTTCGAGGATGGCGACCACGTCTTCTTGCGGGTCTCACCTCGACGTGGTATTCGGAGATTTGGCCAAGGCGGCAAGTTATCTCCGCGCTTCATCGGACCCTTCCATATTCTCAGCAGGATTGGCGAGGTGGCTTATCGCCTGGCTCTACCACCTCAGTTGCACCGGGTGCACGACGTCTTCCACGTATCCCAGCTGAGGATATATGTGCACGACCCGACGCACATCATTGACCATGGGGAGCTTGACGTTGACGATGGGGGGACTTTTACGGAGGTCCCGGTGGAGATAGAGGATCGACAGAAGCGGGTCCTGCGTGGGCGATCGATTCCTATTGTACGCATCAGATGGCAGCACGGGAATCTCCAGGAGAGCACATGGGAGCGGGAGGCTCAGATGCGTGCTCAGTACCCTCATTTGTTTCCCTAGTTTTTGATGTAACTTTACGGGGACGTAAAGCCCTGAGGTGGGAGTAATGTAAAGTCCCGTAAAATTCAAGGGAAATTTTTTCTTAATTTTCTTTAGAATTTTACAAGAGCGCGGTTTCTGACGGCACCTGATTCCGAGGCCCAGAGTGCCCGGAATTAATTTCTGAAGTTTGGCTCGGGTACGTTCAGTGAACGAACGAGCGGAAATTCCTAACTTTTGATCTGGTGCTCGGAATTGAAATCTGAGGGCACCGATGAACTCGCAACGCCGAAATTCGCTTAAAGAGACCTTTTCGGGAGTTGCGTTTGTTGCGGGTTGAAAGTTAGTTTTAGGGATTAAAAGATAAGTAAAATAAAATTATGTTGGAATTTTATTTTATTCGTGGTGGTTAGACTCTCTCATGGGAAGTTGTTGGTGGGGCCCACAACCACCCAACTTCCCATGTGTGGTTATGAGGGAGGTGGGGCCCACACGAACCCCCCCACCTTTTCAAATTCCCTAACCCCTCTAAACCCCCTCTTAATTATGTGACTCTCCCCTACATTAAATCTTGCCAACTTATCTCATCATTTAATTTTTGTCAACTCTAGATTTAATTAATGAATTCAACTTTTGAATTTTGAAAGGTTGGCAAGGTGAAAATAAAATAAGGTGTAGCTTATTTTATTTTGGGAGTTGCTATGTTGTGTGGAGATTTGAGAGAGGAAGAGTTCTACACTTTGAAGAACTTCATCTTCCTCCTTGAAGAACGCGAAGAACACCGACACGCCGTTCTATCTTCTCTCCGCATCAAAGAAAGGGAGACACCGCTTCCTCCTCGGTTTTTCTTCGTCGACTTGAGAAGTTTCGCCAACGACGTATCGCATCGGACGCATCCCTTCTTCAACGGATTTGACGAACGACGACCGCGACGCCCGACCTCCGCGACGTCGTCTTTCGCGGAACGTAGACAAATCTTCGAACCTTATACCCGAGGTAGGGGTTGTTGATTTCTTTTTGGATTCCTTATTTTTTTGTTCTTGATCGTGAATAGCAAGTCTAACGCGTGGCTTGTTTTATTTAAAGTTGCGTTATTATTTTAACGTGAGGGGGCCGGACCGCACGAACACGGCCGAACCCCCCTCCATCGTTCTTGTTTATTCTTGCGGGTGGAAGCAAGTGGCGTGGTGCCGTCGCACCACGCGGATGATCGTGCTAATATTTTACGCGGAGACGTCGCACCACACCGAGGTAGAATCTTCAAGAACGCGACACCGTCGCGCCGCGTTGAAAGGAATCAAGGCACGGCGAATGGGGCGCGGTGCTGTCGCACCGCGCCGGACGACGAACACCGCGGCCGGTTCCGGGCCGCGGCGGGACGAGGAGACCACGGCTGGTTCCGGGCCGCGGCGGAAGAGAAGACCGGCGGCCGGGCCGCCGGCGTCGGAAGCCGAAGGGGGGACCGGAATTTCCGGTCCCGTTGGAGAAAACCGGCCGGCCAGCTGGCCGGCCGGAAGGCTTAAAACCGGGGGAATTAATCCCCCGGCCAGCTTGTAAAACCCCCCTCTTTAAGAGGGGGGCGGTTCCATGAAAGGGGGGCAGCAGCCCCCCCCGGTTCTCCTAATTAAACCGGCCCCCACGTGGGGGCCGTTTGTTGCAAAGGCGCGGCACAAAGGCCGAGCCGCTCCAAATCAGCGGGGGCTTTCCCCCCCGCGTGCCGACCGCGTGCGACCCCTCGCGGCACCCCGAGCCGCCGCGGCACCCCGCGCCGCCGCGCCGCCTCCGCGCGCCGCCGCGCCGCCTCAGCGCACCGCCGCGCCGCCTCCGCGCGCCGCCTCAGCGCACCGCCGCGCTCCGCCGCGCCGACTCCGCGCGCCGCCGCACCGCCGCCGGCCGCCGCCGCCGCCCCGGGGGGGGGGGGGGGTCGGGCCGGGTCGGCCCGGACCCGGACCCCCCGTTTCGAACCAGAATTGGTTTTTGGGCCATAACTTGAGCCTCGGACCTCCGATCGACGAACCGTCAGCGGCAACGCGATCCTTGGATCGAGACGGGCGTTTCGATATATCGTACTCAAGGTTTCGGGTTACTTTGAGTTCGGCCGGGTTGGTTCGTTCACGAAACCAACGGGGCCCTCGGAGCGGAAACGCTCATACCTTGAGTTCCGGACGTCTGATTGACGTGCCGTCGACTTTGATGGAATCCTCTAAGTGAGACGGATCTTTTGGCATACTCCGCCCGAGGTTTGGACGCAGGTGGAGTACGGTCGGGTTGGTTTTGCCTTAAAAACCAACCGGGCCCCGGGAACGAAAATGCCAATAACTCTCAGACCGGACGTCCGATCGACGCGCCGTCTGTTGCGTTGAGTTCCTGTTGACGATACGGAACTTTTGGATACATCAACTCTGGTCTTTGTGACAGTTGATGTATCAGCCTCTCGGCTCGTGGAGCGGATCCTCCGAACGAGCTTACTGTGTGCGGGAACCCTAGTGCTGGCTGCGACTGTTACTGTGACGACTACTACTACTGCTACTGTGACTGCGGCGACGACAGTACAGAGATCCTGTGTGGATTCGACGACGACGACTACAGCACTCAGCGATCCTACGTGGAACAGTGCTACCGAACCTGTGTGAGCTGAATCTTCTGTTTACCTTGGGCGGTGGAGCGCTTGGGTGTAGCGGCGGACCCGTGGTACTTGACAGTGGTGGTGCGCTTGGATGCAGCAGCAGACCCTTGGCGGTGGAGCGCTTGGTTGTAGCGGCGGACCCGCGATACTTTACGGAGTGTGTGTGCTTGGTTGTAGCGACAGACCCGCGACGGTGGAGACGTGCGTGCGGAGTACGGAGACCGTGTAGCCGACTGAGACCTGATGACTGCTTGACCGACTCGACTTGGAGTGAGTCGACTAGCCCAGTGGACGGAGCGCCCAGTAGTTGGCAGCAGACCCACGGCGGACGGAGCGCCTGGTAGTTGGCAGAAAACCCGCGGTACTCGTCAGAGGAGTACCTCAGTAGGCTATTTGGGTGAGCGCCCGGTATTTGGCGACATACCCTCAGCGGACGGAGCGCCCGGTAGTTGGCCGCAAACCCGCAGTACTCGACAGGAGGAGTACCTCAGCAGTCTTAGGTTAGTGAGCAGTACCTCGGAGTCATGACAGGACCACTGTACACTCTAGAGACGGAGCTCTTCAGTAGTTACGGTTTCGATAATAAAAATCCTGGTTTGAGCTGAGTCAATGATCTTTGTGTTTCCTCATGATTGAGATGGGTCGCTTGATAACCTAGGTATATGTATGGGCATATACCTGGGTAATGGTTATTCGTTGATTTCATAAACTTGTTATAAACTGTGTGGACTTGTACTGTTATCCTGTGTGGATTTACTGTTTACTCTTTTTTGTGGTTTGGGTTGTTCTTGGACTCGGTGTTGGAGCCGAACAGAAATTGATGACTTAGGTATATGTATGGGCATATACCTAAGTAGTGTCGGTTGTTACTTCGTGATTGTACTTTTCTTCGTGGTTTATCCTTTGTGGATTTTGAGAGACCTTCAGGGGTCTCGGGGTCCCTACTGAGTAGCTTATACTCACCCCTGCACGGGCTTTGCCCGCACTACGTTGTGTTGGTTGCAGACGACGGACAGCGTAGACCTTAGCTGAGGCTTGCAGAGCGGGACGGTACCCGGAGATGGACCACTGGGCGGGACGTGCACGGAGCGGACGGCGGGACCCGTGGAGCAGAGGAGCTATCTGTACCCACCCTTCAGGTGGGATTTCCAGTGGACAGCTCGGTGTAGCGGCTTTTACTTTTCAGTTGCTGTTTTTTCCTTTTCGAGTTGTACTTTACTTTCAGTTTGGGTTTGTATTCTGGCCCATTTACCTTTCCGCACTTTCAGTCGTACTCTGCTTTGTTTAGTGTTTACTTTCCGCTTGTTTACTCTGTGGTGTGTGTTTACTTTTCAAAGGCAATGCCTTCCCTTTTTACTGGGATTTACGCCTTGGTGCTAGTCGCCAGCCCCTGGCCTATGGAAGGCGGGCTTGGGGTAGTCACGGCACGGACCCCGAGGGCGGGTCGTAACACATGTGTTTTGATTTTGTAAAATGCCTCTTCTTTTTATAATGGTCCTTTAAGTTATGACCGTTAACTTTATATACCCGTTTGGTTTTCAAAACAACCTTTGGGTGTTGTTGATAAAGTTATGTTTATATGAAAACTTGTTTTAATGGTCTTATAATTTTATAATATTTCAAATATTATAATATTTTTCACAAAAGAATCATAGTTTTAAAATAAAAAGAGTATTCTCGGAGATAAATCGTTTTGTTTTTTCCAATGGGTACTTATATGATTGAAAACTTAGTATTCTTTTTATAAAAGACATGTTTAAAGGGTATCTATACTAATTTTTTCTTTTGACCGCTAAGATTATGAATTGGGGAAAAACTATTGATATTTTAAATTTTATGTAAACAGATAGGTGCATATTTTAAATATCCAAATAGTTATACTGGTTTTGTATGAAAAATATGAGAGGTATATCTTTTGAACGATTTATAGAAAAGGGATTTAGATTTTAAATTAAAACTATTTGTTTTTATTATATATTAAATACTTTTTGTACAAATATTTGTGTTACACACTATTTTTATTTACTAAGTAAACATATACTGGTTATTTTATAAATTTAAATAATGTTTTAATAAAAATTTATGCTGGGGCCCAGCCAAGCCGAGGGCATCCCTTACGGGACAAGCCCTCTATGCCGAGGCCCAGCCCCAAGGGACCCGAGGTGCCGACCATAGGGGGTCCCAAGAGAGTTCATTGGGTGTCCAACCGCGTTCCGAGCCGTGCATAGGTGTTCTAGGTCACGCATAGGCCCGTGTGTAAGGCCCGCGGCGCGCGCTACGTGGGGTTGGGCCGAAGCCCCCATGGGGCTCGTGTATAAGGCCTCGGTGTGTCTGTGTTCGTGTTATTGCACCGGAGGTGGCAAGATTTGATTTATAAACCACGTCTTGACTGCATTCCGTTTCGATGTGGGATGCGCTCCGCGCGATGAGGACCGTCCGATCGACTTCTGTGTCGATCACGTCCGTCCAAACCTTTTGACCGCACGATCTTCCCTGAGATCTAATCCCAGCCCTTGATATCATTAAATTGATCTCTTTAAATTTCCTCACGCCCTCTCTAGCCACGCTGTCTCCCCATTCGTGATCCCGGACGTTCATTTCTTTACCGCGTCGACCCGTCGTCTTCTTCCTCGCAACAGGACCCGACCAGTAGGCCTGCTCAAGACGCCTCCTTCTCCTCTGTTACGTTTGACCTTGCGCACCCAACCTTCCTAGGACACCGTAGGCTTGTCCTAACTCCTGGAACAAATCCTTTTAGGTGCACCAAAATCCTCTACATAAACCATCTCCCCACGATCCCCCTCAGACTCCCGATCTACTCACGGTCTCTCCAGCTAAACCAGCAGGCTCCTCTGAACCGAGTGTCCTCCACAAAAAGGTAAGGGTGTCCTATTTACTTATTTTTTTAAAAACCACCCATGCTCCTCGGTTCATTATTATGTATACATGATTATATATATGACTTATAGATAAAGGTATATATATATATATATTCCATGCTATCCTTTTTTTAAACAGAAGACTCCAGGGGTGCTTTCCTTCGAGGGGTACTCCCGTTTTTTTATATAATAAAAAACCTATTATAAAACCTCCATGTGTAATCGGTTACATGAAATGTATATATATATATACATATAAATTGTATATATTTGTATCACTCTTTGTTTCAAAAATGGGGTGTGTGATTTTGGAAGGGTGTTTATCTAAAATGATTTAAAGATTTTGTTTCCTTTGAGTCTTTATTTTGTAACCGGTGTGATACAATAGGTGCATTGATATAATTTTATATATGTGTAGGTATACACCATAAAACTCTTACATCTTATGGGTTTCCAAAGAGGTTGATATTTTTTTGTACTCAAAAAATTACACAATATTAGTTGAAATTGGTTTTTCTTTTAAGCAGAACCATTACATATCTTATTTTTATGTGTTTTTGGGTGTTCAAGTATACACATAAATATACATGCAACCATACAAAGTATGTTTCTAAGATTTCCTTATAATTCAGTATTTTATCTTAAGAATTATACTTTTGAAAAGGGTCTTTATGAAATCAAATCCTAACATGTATGATTTTATGTAAGCCATATATATATAAAACTATACATTTATATAAGGTTATATATTGGAATGGAAATCAGTTTTGATTTTTAAGAGATGAATACTTATCTTTGAAGAATATTTTTGATGCGAACTTGGTCTTTGGTTTAAGTGCAATTATGTTATTGTTAAAAACAAAGTTTTTATATATTTATGTATTTATAGTTTCATGGACATTTAAACCCCCATAAGGTTTCGATTTTTTTAAAACTAAATAAATGATAAGTAGTTAGAGGTTTTCAGATTTTAAGTGAATCATGTTAAATTTATGATAAAACCTATATATATACTTTGTGTATATATCCCTATGTATGTATGTGTTTTTTAAAGATTAATACCTAAAACCCTAGTTTCAAGAAATGGTTATTAATATTTTTATGCATGTAGGATTTTAGTGCTTGCCTATGCTATTTTATATTTTGGTGTCTAGGAGTAAACCAATGAACTTGACTAATTATTTTTTCCCTAAAAATGATTTATGTTTTTTAAAGGATATGCGTATGCCTGTTTTAAACTCGTATTAAAAGGATAGGGATTTAAGGGTTATGTTAATATGTAGAAATCCTCTATTATTTTTATACCAAACTCGCTGCAGTGATTATTAGTGATCAGAGTTTATCTGCAAATTCTATGACCTGTGAAGAACAATAATTAATTCCAAGTATTTTATTTAAAGTTGTTTATTTTCAAGTATTGGAATTTTAAAGATTGCAAGTGTTTATTTTTTTATACCAAGCATGCTGCAGTGATTATTAGTGGTTAGAGATTTGTTGCAAGTACAATAACCTGTTATGAACAATAGTTAATGCCAAGTAGTTCATTTCCATGTACTGGAATTTTAGAGACTCATCATTTAATAACCCTTGTTGAAAATCTCATACATTCATCATTTTATATGCTTAAATAATTGTTCTATGCACATAGTATGCTTACTAAACCATGCCTGCTTTTATTTCATATTTTCAATTTTATCTGTCGTATCAGGTATTTGTAAACCAATTATATAATTGTTACCTTATTCATATTATTATTCATGCATATGACTCAACATGATAACTAATTAAGAACTAAATTACCCAAAGTGGTATGGGACACCTTGGGTAATGAGAAATAAAAATGGTATTACCCAAAGTGGTATGGGACACCTTGGGTAATATGAAATGAAAATTAATTATCAAAGTGGTATGGGACACATTGAATATCTGACCTTGTCAACCTGTGAGAAATGTATGGGACTACCGGGGTGGGGTCCTGTAAAATGAAAACCCTCGAGATTGGGGACTGGTTAAAGTATGCCCTCCGGGTTGGAGACCGGTAAAAGTAAGCTCCTCGATGCATCGATAGTTCTTGAGACAGCCAGTTTGGGTTATTACCCCTAGGTCATGGCGCAAGGCCTTGACACAGAGAGCATGAGTCCTTCAACATAAATTTCTTAGTATATGACCAACCACGTGATTACTTCGACTAGAGGAATATCCTTTGTTATATAACTTTTACCTATGAGTATCAGATTTTTTAAAAAAAAACAAGACATATGATGTGGAAATGTTGAGGCATGTCCCGTTTTCTTTTCCAGAATTTTATTACAAATATTGCATTACTTTTATCATGTCACGATGTGAATTTTTTTGTAGATAATGCGCTTGTGAGCGAATCTGATTATGTATACACCTATTTGTTCATACACACCTTTCTTGTTTATGGCCACTTTACTTAGTATAACTCATGCCTTTTTGTTAGCATGCTTATCTTGTCTATTAATTGGGTTTCAGCTAAGTGTTCTAGTGCAAAAGTATGAAGTGCTTTAACTGTATTATATCAACCTTTGTTTTGTCTTGAAGTTTTTCCATTATGAAAACATTTGAAGTATGGAAATTTTTTTTCAAAGTAGTTTTCAAAAGTTGTATTTAAGTATTTTCAAAAATCCCTTACTGAGTATTTCAATGCTCACCCTACTTTTTTTTATGAAATTTTTACAGGTTGATAGAGTCTTTCCATGTTTTGGGATTTTGATCTCAGCTTTGTAAGGAAGAAGTGAAGCGGTAGACTCTGATTCTCCAGGATCTAAACCAGAAAGTTCCTCCTAATGGGTTATGATGTGTAAATTGTTTGTTTCGTTTGTATGAAATAAATTACACACCATAACCAGAGAACCGGCTCCGGGCTACCAGAGGAGGGGGCATTATAGACCTCACCATTAGAGACCTCACCATTAGAAACCTCACCGATAGACCTCACCATTAGGAACCTCACCGATAAACCTCACCATTGTTACCTTACTGATAGTCGATGTTTTCGTGACTTCTACCTAAATCTGAAACATTTTCTATGTTAATTATTTCTTTTATCTTATTTTTTTGATCCATAAGTGATAAAATTAAAGTACATACTACATTTCGATCCACCTCAGACTCTCTCTTGAATCTCTTTCTCCCTAATGTCAGCACAAAACCCTCTTCCAAAACCCTCAAACTGCTCTAGACCGCATGGAAAGAGTGAAGAGACCATTGTTCAGTGATAAAGGGGATGTTCCAAATATAAAAAAAAAACTCAGCCTGAGTTGAGCAGTGGAAGCCAGGATGTGAAAAAACTGATCAACCCTCATTTTTATAAGATGGAAATCATAGTTTAAAAATAGCATAGTTATGAATGGTTGTTGATGAGAAGATCTTTAGTGATGAAGGCACTTAAAGCTCGATTTTGGGTTGAATGATTTGTAAACAACATTGGATCCTATTACCTGAAGTTAGTGAAGGAATTTTATGATTTTTTGAAGTTAGAATGGACTGAGGATGAGAAAATAATGTCTTTAAGGGTGAATTGGATGAGTATAAGTTTTTCCTCTATTGAATGGGTTGAGTGTCTGAGAGTACAACATGAAGGTATTTATGATTACTACTCAGGAGTGGTGCCTCCCACTATTAAGTTATTCTACTATAAATAATCCTTATCTGAACTAATAGGGAGCGGGATCCCTAGGAAAGTCATTACTACTGAGATGGAAGGAGAAGACAAGCTATTGTTTAAGTTTCTCTGGAATTTATTGAGTCCCAGGAGAGGGGACTTTATTACATTGAAATTTCAGGATGTATTTCTTTTCTATCTATTAAAGGATGGAAATAAGATAAACTTGTGTAGGCTGCTGATGATTCAATTAGAAGATATGACAAAGCCCAGTTCCAAATCCAATGACTTATTTCATGCTAGATTGATATCCTTCATGATGAAGGTGAATGTATTTTCTAGAGATAAGGACGAAACATTTGTTTTATGGGACAAATTTTGCATTACAAATGTAATTTTCATTTTGATGAAAATAAATTGGAACCCTTTGAAAGGAAGATGGGTTCATGATTAGGCTATGATTTATAAGGAATTCAATCCAATCACTCATCCAACTAAGCCTAAGGACAAGAGAGATCCTGGTTTAAAGATTGGTGAAGTAGATCCTGTATATTCAAATGAAGAAGGAGAAGCTGATACTATACGAGAATGAGAGGATTTTCTTCTAAATGACAAGAGTGATCCAGACATTCCCTCCAATACTCATGCTAATACTGTATCCTTTGTTGATCCTCTTCCACCATAGATATTTCCTATAATGGATATGGTCCTAAGGGACAATGATGATGAATAAAATAGTGAAGAAGAAGGGGGAAAATGTCTTAAGAGACACTAGAGAGTCCTAGAAGGAGGATGAGGACACTGAATCTAGTCATGCTGACATTGAGACTGCTACTGATGTGAGTAAAGAAGAATCTATTAGTATCAGTTCTCTGATAGGGAATACAAAAATGGTTGAATTTGAAGAGGAATAGGTTTCTGATTCATTTGAATCTGGAATTTTTTGGAAGATGTTGAAGATTCTGTGGAGGAAGAGGCAGTGTACCCTTCTGTTGACGCAGTTGCTCAAGGAGGTATGGCAGAGCCGAATGTGGTTGATCAGGAGAATTATCCAAGTGAGGGGGAGGAACCTATTTCTATAGGTTCAGTTTCTGTTTCTCATGGAATAGTATATTGGGCAGAATACCCTAGAATTGTGGTATTAGGCTTAGATTATGAAAACTCTGATGGTGACCAGACTATCAGAAGTCCTCCAATTCCTACTATTTTAGAAACTACTATTATGCATCCAATGGTTCTTTTTCCTCATGACTATATTAAGAAGGATGATTTGGAATCAATGAAATCAGATATGAAGAGCCAAATGGATGATATATTTGTTGGGTTAGAGAGGTCTATGACTCAAAATCAAGAAGTTTTTACTTATGTAGTGGAAAGGCTAGTTTCTACCTCTCACTCCATCCTACTAGAGAAGGTAAATGACAGTTAGAATCAGATCAAGACCTTGGAAGATTATACAGAATCTATGAATTAGTCTATTTCCAGATTAGACTCTTACATGGCTTCAAGGGTTCAAGTGGAAAAAGATCTTTGATTTGTTAAAATTGTGGTTCAGAAAATGGTCACTGTGTTTGATGAATTTAATAAGTCCTTGGAGACACATGTGAGTGGACACGATAAGGATGTAAAGAGGCTGATCAGTGGGATAACTAAATCCTTTAAGGAGACAGTGGATTTCACTATATCACCTCTATGTGCATCAGCTTCATCTTTAGCTACTCCTCCTATTGATCTAGAATCTTTCATATTAGTTGTTAGAGAAAAGGTGGATAATTTCTTTGGTTCCAATACCTTAGATCCTCAGTCAATGACTAATGTTATTTCCACTACCATAGAAATTCATAATCTTGTGGGAAATTATTTAAGGGAAGATTCTCTAGGTCAAAAGGCCATTAAAGAGAAAGTTGATTTCTACTAAAAAAGTGTATACACTAAGCATCAAATGGATGGTCACTTCAAGTTGTTGTTGGAGAACTTGAGGATTCCACCAGTCACTCAAGTGTTTAAGGATCAAGTAAGTAGGCTCAGAGAGGTGACTCCTATATTAGAGAAATTCATGGAAAATAAGGATGATTTTATCTTAGCAATGCAGATAGGAGGAAGTATTATTATGGATTTCAGAAATCTTCTTTTCCCCTTCCTCCATGTGGAATTCACTCTCATCATTGTTCCTCAAGCCTGGCCTTCTACCTCGGTTGCTTCAGGATCTACCGGTGCTGCACCAATGATGACTCCTACACATACCCTAAGAAGTTTGACCCCTATGATTCCTCAGAGATCCACTCACTATCGGTCTACTGATGCCTCTACTGTATCTCCTCTTACCCTGCTGACTGCTATCCCTCGGGCTATCCCTCCATCTTCAGAACCCGCCTCCTCAACTCCCAAAGACAAAGCTCCCTTAAACTTCTCTGATGTGGATTTAATGTGGGATGTCTTATTTGATAGGGATCTTTGTAACATGTTGGTATCTTATAATTTTTATTCATTACTAGAAAATCCTGTTTTGTTTCTTTTTTTCCTCCAGTTTTTTTGTTAATCATAAAGAGGGAGAAATATTTATGCTTGAATATCAATGTCACCCAAAGGGGGAGACATATTTATGTTAACTGGAATGTTTTCATATATACTCCATCTACTTTTCCCCAATACATTTGGATCAATTTTATGAAAACACACCTCTGAAGATATTAGAAAATGTTCTTTACCCTAATTTAGAAAATACAGACATAATTTGTGATTATCTAAAAGGGGGAGATTGTTGGACTCACCAGTTTTGATAATCCCAAATCATGTTTCATTTATGTAAATCATCATGTTTCTCTTACAGGATAATCATTTATGATAAAATCATTTTTATATCAAAGTAATAACTATGCAATTTTAATCCCACTGCTCTCTTGTTTAAGATCACAACGTATAATTTCTCTAAGTGTAGGGTCACCGATGCAAGGTCACCGATGAATGGTCACCGACACAAGGTCACCGATGCATGGTCACCGATGCAAGGTGACCGATGCATGGTCACCGATGCAAGGTCACCATTGTAAGGTCATCGATACAATGTCACCGATGCAATGTCACTGTTTCCAGGTCACCGATGAAAGGATATTTTTGGGATGGTTATCGCTAAAGGCTACCAATGGAAGGTTACCAATGGAGAGTTATCAATTAAAGGTTACCATTGGAATGGTTACCGATGAATGTTGTTGATTTGCACTTACTATTGAAGCCTACCACTGTGAAGGCTATCGTTACCAGTCTACCATACTCTTCTACTCCATACTTTTTCAAATTCTTAAGATTATTCTAATGGCCATATTTGATAAATTAAATATCTCTAACATTAATTAATTCTGATTATAGACATATCAATAGACTGTGTCTGGGGGAAGTACAAGGTATGAGAAATATCACACATGATTTACTCATTCCTATTGTCGAAACTCAAATATATAAAAGAGAAGACCGAGGAAGAATAGTAGGCTACATGAGTAACCGAGTCCAGAAGCTAATAAAGTGAAGTACATTAACATAGAAGTAACGTATGAAGTAGATTACGTGCTAGATCAAAGAAGAACTATCTTGCACTTACATTGTGAACCCACAAGCATCACGAAGATCATTTGAGACAAACTCACTTATACCTTTTGTGCATCATCAACTATCAATCAAAACAAGAAGTAGAACAGTCAATTCTTGAAAGCTAGAACCTGGAGTTGCAACACTCTGTTTCAGAGACAACTTCTAGAGAAAGACTCAAACAAAAAATTCTTCACTCCAAGGAGTCAAGATCTGAATTTCAAACACATATAGACTTCTAAACTCAATATTATAATCTTACCTCTATTGTGTTTCCTCTCTTTACTTTTCTGAGAAGTGAGTTTCTTTCTATTACACACACTATCTCCTATGCTTGAACTAGAGGATATTGAATATCCTCACATCAAACCTCACTTACATCTTGTTTCCCACGTATAACTATGGAAGAGATGGTGTGTGGTATGTATTTCTTTTTTCCCATGAAGAACTATGGTAGAGGGTGTGAACCCTAGAAAGTTTGTGAAAACTATTGTGAAGCCTGATATAGGCGGTGTATCATGTTTATTGTTAATATAAACTTCTTAGTGGCAGGTGATCACCAAGTGGAGGGGATTATGTATTAGCTTGAGACCAAATATCTTGTTTAACTCCACTATGCTATGTATTTTTTGTTGTTGTACTCTGTTTTATCTATTTTATGCTATTTATTATTGCTAAAACATAAAACTATTTTTCATTCACTGTGATAGTTAGTTTTGGTGAGTGTGTGTATGTGTTTAATTCAGTAAACATGTTTCAAAAGTTGAAGAAGTGTTTTACACTAATTCAACTGAGGACTAATCACCCATTGAAAAACATGTTGACCAATTAGACATCTACATATCTACTTCCTTAATTAACTGGGCCATTTCAAAATTTGGGGGATCTTTAATATAATGTTTTTAACATAAGTTTTATGTAGGAACTGAATTCACACCCTCTTGAAATTCCACTCCAATCAACACATATATTGACTAGATACTAAAGAGATTTAGTACGGAACAATCAATGAGGGGATTTTGTCCAGTGTCACATAGACTACATCATTCAAAGAAAATGTGTCCTCAAACAGAACAAGATGAAGATAGAATTAGTAAGATCCCATACGCTTCAACTATATGATACATCATTTATGCCATGTTTTGTACCAGGCATGATGTTTCCTATGCACATAGCATGGTGAGAATATATCCAGAAGATCTAAGAGAACAACATTGGAATGATATTAAGAATATATTTAAGTAAATGAGAAGAACTAATGACATGTTCTTGTTGTATGTAGGAGACGAGGAGCTTGACATCAGGGGGTATGTTGATCCTTGTTTTCAAATAGATCAGAATGATCTTAAGTCACAATTTGGAAATGTTTTCTGTCTCAATGGAGGATTTGTGAGCTAGAAGAGTTCAAAGAAACTTGTTTTCACCGATTATACAGTGGAGTTTGAATATATAATGTCTTATGATGCATCCAAGGAATCCATATGGATTCAGAACATTTTCCAGGAGCATGATGTGGTGCGTAGCAGTAAAGATACTATCACATTGAATTGGGATAATACTGCAGCAATGGCTCTTTCAAAAGAACCAATGTCACATCAACGGAAAAAGCACATACTCCATAAGTATCACCTGCTGAGGGAATTATATCAAAGGGGTGAAGTTCTAGTGAGTAGAGTGTCCACGGAAGAGAACGTGGCAGAACCCATGACTAAAGACCTATCTCAATAGAAGCATGAATATCATGTGAGAGCTAGTGGGTTAAAGGTTGTTAGAAGTTGGCTCTGGTCCATGTGGGAGTCTTTTGGAGTTAGTGGACTAGAACCAACTACTTTAAACATTATTAATTAATAAATACCTTATCACATATTGATTGTTCTTAGGCATGACAATGCATGTGATAATGTTTTAAGGATAGCTGTTTCACTAAATGGTCATAGTGGATTCCTGCTATGATGAGAACCCGGAAGTGTCGTAACAATGTTCTTGAATATATGTTCTATGACTGGATGATGTTATTTGAGGGACACAAATAATATAGGACATTAGGGACGAGGTCTCATAAAAATTTACAGAACCTTCTCATGTTGTGTTACCTTGGTAGTATCTAGGAGCATATTATGAAAAAGAGACCCGCTAGTAGGAAATCAACATTTCATAGTGTCATTGGATGTTCCCATCTACAGATGTGGGTATTGGTCCTTTGAAATTAAGATTATAATTAATGGGTATTAAAACTCACACACTTATATTTATTGATGAATACTACGACAACACACTATTCATAATGAGGTAGGATATGTTGAGTGCATCATAAGTAATACTGCATTAATAGAAAATGTGAGAAAGGGTTTTCTGCTTCTATTACATAATGGAAGTAGATATCTCAGGCCGTTTGATGGAATGGAAATTGACGAAATAAATCCACGACCATGGTATGAAATGAATGAGTTCAATTATGGGATGTCAATGAATGAATAATCAAGCACATGGGTTGATGGAACTAGCATGAAACCCGCTTGATTTGAGATATCGATACAAAGGGATTACATTACGTGGTAAACGTTCATAGGAGGTGGCACGTCATTACGGTGTTAACTTCATTCTTTATGGGTGCCTTGCCTTTTTCTAGATGTTAACCTTGGACTTTAGGTAGGCTCTGCCTAATTCCACTGAGAAAGAGGCCTAGAGGGTCACACATTATGTGTGTGGATATATCTAAGTTAAATATTAATTTAACAAATTGAAAAAAGATTATTCTCAATTGAGGTTTAATAATTATTCGAGGATGCCTGATTTAATTTATTTCAACACTAGTTATTTGAAAGAATATGTTGTGGGAAAATTAGTATATATTTATTAGTGAGTAATGTAGTAATATTTATTTAAGAAATAAATAGCCATTGTTCAAGGTCTAATAAATTTGGTAGAGGAAATAAAGAAAATAGAAAAACAAAAGTACATGCCATGTATATTAATATACAAACTGTGTAGTTTTTCTGTGGTTTTGTGAGAAATAATATTATTTAATTAATTAAATAACATTAGGTGTAATTCACTAGGAACATGTCAAGTAATAATAATAATAAAATATTTTGATTAGAAATGGGGTCCTACTAAGAATTAAATAAAATTAATAAATTCATTTAGTTATTTAATTCATTTTATTATTCTAAGTAATTAAAATCCCAATTATATAATTCTCATTCTCCTTGAACATTTTTTAGTGGTTGTGAACAAAGGATCTAAATAATTCCCTCAATCCAAGAGGGAATTCTTTTCATCCAAGAACGCTCTCAAACTACAATAGAGATCCTCCTCCACTAGATCAAGGAGAGTTCTTTACCAGTGGCTCTCAAGGCGATCAAAGGCAGACTTTGCTAGCAAAGGATATTCAATGATAGCACCTGTAAATACCTTCGGCAATGTCCAGAGATACATGGAGCATGTTTGAATCACTTCTAGAGGAATCCTACAAGTGGATTATATGATGCAATGACAGATCACATTAGATCGTGACCAGAAACATCAACGGAGAGAGAATTCCATCAAGGGCATTATTATCTTTTAATTAACATAATTATAACCAACATATGATGATCCTCTATACGGTTATGTTACTCCCTTATATTCTTTCATTCTTAATTATATTCTGAATATCTGGTGTTTTAATATCATGACAGATCTTGGATTGATCGTTGTTAACAAAAAAATTAATGTTGGGTACACCCACTAACATGCTTCCACTGTGCCTGGAACCTATAAGTGGTATCATAGGGGTCATATCATTGATTTTAATTATTATTTTTTCGTTTCTGATTTAAAAATTTAATAATATTGTTGTTTCAATTTAAGTTGATGGTTCTATAAATATGAATCTCAAGATCTATTTTTCCTATTTCATTTCTCGTTCACCTTACAAAAATGATTTTTTTCTTTTAATTTTGTTTAAAATAAAATAGAGGATCTCATCTGAAGGTTCCAAATATTCCTGGACATATAACACTAGAACACACAGTGTGTATTCAGCAGTACACACTGTGTAGTATAGGTTCCATGCACTGGGACGGTCTGCCAAACTAGGTCGTGTCACTGGATTATATCTATGTCTTTATGACTCTATGCGTTGACCTGAAACAGGTGGCACATAGTTTCTGGATTACACGATGTGTGGCCCACTGAACATGGTGTGTAGTACCATCAAGTTAGGGTAGGACCATGTACCCCGTACATGGTTTTCCAAGATGGAAACCCTGTAATGTGGATACTACACGACATGTGTCACACTGAACACACCGTGTACTCTGAAGATTTCAGAAGTACATCTACACGCCATCTCCCCAGGTGTGTACTTTGGATGGAAGGTGAACAAAAGTACATGATGTTTATTCAGAACTACACGATGTTTCATCATCCAAATTATGTAGATTTATTAAAAATTATTATTATATTATACAAATCCATGAGATGTGTACCATAGAGCTAGAATAAAGCTGATGCACAACACGTGATTGGTGTTATATATATATATATATATATATTAATTTAACATCTGCGTAATGATCATTTCTACTCAATGGGTAGTTATGAATGAGAATTCACCGAGTTTCCTCCAATGTAAAAGTTACATACAAATATAATATTAAAGGAATTTCTTTGTTTAAAATTATTACGGATAAGAATATCATGTAAATTCAAAAAAAAAATTAAGATAAAATGATTGATTAATTAAAGATAATCAATTGGTTCGAGCATGATTTATATTAAACAAGAGTGATTAAATAATTGAATGCTAGTTTTTTTTATGCGTAAATATCATTGAATGTATGGATGATCAAGATCCATACCCTGAAATTTTTATGTGAATGATTTCTTTTAATTAATTAATTTAAACTAAATTTGTTGTCATGCGCATCTTAACCTCATTAAAATGTAGGGACTACATGCCTACGATTTAATTTATGTAAAAACCCGTTTTACCCCTCACCTACAAGTGAGATAAAATAATATTTAATGGATGCAGCTCCCAATCTCATGGAGGTGACTCAAGTTAGGATCCATGGTGAAACCAATCTAAATAGATACAAAGGTGGATAAGTGGAAAGCTGTAAACATGAACTCAAAAGGTTTAAGGTGTTTCTCCCATAGGGATTGTGTTAGTTTATTAACCACTAGATAAACTAACCAATAAAAAAATATAATTATCATACCGTTTATTTTATTTCTATTAGTTTCATGGTTTATTTATTGTTGGTGTGTTGTCACAATCGCACAATTAATGAATTAAATAAGAATGAAAGATGGAACTAAAATAAGACTGAATTATGCGTAAATATTATCTTAGACATGGTTAATCACTTATGTATATCCCACTTAATATTGAAAAAATTGAAATCAAAGATAATAAAATGGAAATTTACATATAAGGATAAAATCCCTCAAAGAAATATTAAGTCGGTATAACCTTCCATAATCTTGGTTAGAATCATACCACAGTTTAAAGTGCTTGACCAACCCTAGTTCGGGTGCTTTCAATTATCCAGGAATTCTAATTCATGGGTTTGGGTTGACTTGACTTGTTTCATATTAAGGGTTGAATTCAACCATTGGAATTGGTGTGACCAAGAGTCAAATGTTGAGGAAATCCAAAATAAAAGGATTTCAGGAATGGGGAGTCCACTAAGCGGATGAATGAGCAGCGAGTTAATACAGTTGGGATTTGGAATTCCTACCTAAAACCCTTCAAGATGCTTCACCAACCCTATTTGGGATAATGTGAAGGGAAATATGGATCCTTTCCACTAGAATATTTAGGAAATAGAATATTCTAAAGTCAACGGTGAGGGAAATTGGATTTCAGTAAAATAGTAGGAGACTAATAAGTATTAAATTATTTATTTGTATCAGTTTTATCATGATAAAGTATTAAAACCTTGCTCAAATTATTTTTTAGAAAAAACAAAAAATTAATTGAAACATATCATTTTGAACCATACTTGAGAATAAAAAAATTCTCACCACCACCAATTTCCAGGAATGGTAGAGGCATTTACACATTATCCTTCACCATGAGAGAAAATTGATTGCACCAGAAGAGCTTGTTCTAGTTGTGCCTGGAAAAGAGACCAGTGATGAGGAAATATATCTCTATATGAAACATATGTATGATACTACATAGGTCCAACATTTCATGCTATCATCCATGTCTAATGTGCTCTTGATGAAACAAGAAAACATGAACGCGTATAGCATGATGTCTCACCTTAAGGATATATATCAAGAGAATGATAGATAAGAGAGATATAATATCTCTAACTCTTTGTTTACAACTATGAATGGAGAGTCTTCACCAGCTGGGCCTCATGTATTCAAGCTTATTGGCTACATTTAATGCCTATAAATCTTATGGACTAAGTTCTTGGATGAGTTGCGTACAAAGCTCATCCCATCATCATTTCCCAAGAACTTCTCTAGCATTATTTTCAACTAAAACATGAGAAACAATGAGAAGAGTATATTAGAACTTCTAACCGAAATTATCCAGGTAGATAAGGACACAGGGAATTACAAACCCACATTCCTTATGGTGAATAATAAATGGAAGGATGAGGAAAAGGGTCCAAGGATTCATAAATGGTCTGAATCCCCTGATCACCATCCCTCTAAGAAGGGTAAGATATAGAGGTAGGGAACAGAACAAGAAGCGATATGTTTTTTATGTGGTAAACAAGGCCACTGGAAGTGGAACTGCACCCAAAAGCATGGGGATGCTAATGGTGCATTCATTATCAAGTTTAATCTTTCCATTTCCACACATTGGGTATTGGATACAACTTGTGGGCTTCATAACTGTATTAAAATGCCGGAACCAAGTAGATATTTAATTTTTTCCAGTGGAGAGGTGGATCTTTGAGCTACTAATGGCATGAGGCTGGATGCATTGTTAATACATGATTACCATCTCTCATTTCCAATTGTAATGCTGTTGATTTTACGTAACTGTTATTATATGCCCAGTGTTACAAAAAACACAATTTTTCTATCTTGTTTGGATATTGTGGATTTATTTTCATGTTTGGAAATAAGGGTTTTTTATTTTATAAGAACAATTTGTGTAATGTTATGGGACATTTAAATAATGGTTTGTATGTATTAAATTACAGAAACCAAGTTTTGGAAATAGATAATTAAACAAACTCACATTACTCATACATCACCCAGTTATGGCATCACCACCTTGGTCATGTAAACAAGAAGCAGTTCAAAAATCTCTTCCAATATGTTTATTTAGACTCTAATGAGATAAAACCACTTGATAGATGTCACACTTGTTTAGAAGGTAAAATGACCAAGCCTCCTCTTGGTGGACAGGGTGAAAGGGCCACTGAGTTTATAGGATTGGTGCACATGGATGTGTGTGGACCATTTCAGTAAAAGCTAGTGGTGGATATTCTTACTTCATTACTTTTACTAATGATTTGATTAGATATGGATATATCTACTTAATGAGGTATAAGTAAGAAGACTTATATAATTTTAAGTAATTCATGAATGAAGTAGAGAATCGTCTTTGTATGAATATAAAGAAGCTTCGATCGGATCGAAGTGGAGAATATATGAACCAAGAGTTCATTGATCTTCTACGGGAGTTTGGGATTATAACTCATCTCACAATTCCTTAAACACCACAATGGAATGGTGTTAGTTAAAGGAGGAACTTCATGTTGTTGGACATGATGAGGTCAATGATGAGTCATGCAGATCATCCATTATCCTTTTGCAGATATTCATTAAAAAATGCAGAAATTATATAAAAATGAGTACCAAAAAAGGGAAAAAATGGAATTCTATCCTAGTGATGGAATGGAAAGAAACACACTTTTTTCACACACACGTTTATGGGGATGTGAGGTGTTTATTAAGGCCTTCTCAGGCAGCAAAAAAGCACCCCGAGGCTTGGGGTGTATCTTTATAGAATATCCCAAGGAAATGAAAGGATATTACCTATATAATCCTTCAGACAAGAATGTTATTGTCGCCAGAAAATCCATATTTCTTGAGAGGGAGAACATCATTAAAATGGATAGTGGGAGCAAGATTTACGTCAACGAAGTTGATGCTCAAGATACACATGAGTTGGTATAGGAACAAGATCTCCAAGACCCCATGGAAGATGTTCCAGAAACACAATTATTACTTAGGATCTCAAGAGAGGTAAGGGAACCAGAGATATTTTATTTCCTAGTCACCGAGGATGGTGAATCATTATTGTTGGAAGATGATGAACCTTTCTCTTACAAAGAAAAATTAGAATGATCAGAAGCTGTATGATGGATAGAAGCTATGAATTCTGAGATGGATTCCATGTTTCAGAACCAAGTCTGGGTTCTGGTTGATGAGCCAGTTGATGTAAATCCAATTGGATGAAAAAAGGTATTCAAGAGAAAATTGGACATGGAAGGTAAATTTAGCACCTATAAAGCAAGGATAGGGGATAAAAGATTTAGACAACATCATGGAATTGTCTATGATGAAATATTTTTTCCAGTTTCCATGATTAAATCCATAAGAATTATACTTTCCATAGTAGCTTACATTGAATATGAGATTTGGAAAATGGATTTCCAAACAACATTCCTTAACGGGAACCTTCCGGAAGATGTCTATATGACACAACCAAAAGGGTTTGGGACACCAGGTAAAGCCAAATAGATTTTAAAGTTATAGAAATCCATTTATGGATTAATGCAAGCATCCAGGCCATGAAATATTTGATTTGATGAATCCATAAAGAAATTTGTCTTCATTAAGAATAGATGTGATCCATGGGTTTATAATAAGTTTAATGGGAATGTGATCATTATACTAGTATTATATGTTGACAAAATATTGCTTATTGGAAACGATGTACCAGTATTACAGTTAGTTAAGGACTGGTTGGGCAAGTGTTTCTCCATGAAGGACTTGGGTGAATCAGCCTACATTCTAGGGATCAAGATCATTAGTTATAGATATATGAGTCTTCTAGGACTAAGTTAGTGTACAAATATTAAAGAGATACTAAAGAGTTTTATTATTGAACAATCCAAGATGGGATTGGTTCTACTTTCACATGGCCAACATCTTTCTAAGAAAATGTGTCCCCAAACACAATAGGAGAAAGATATAATGAGTAAGATCCCATACACATCAGCTATAGGATCCAACATGTATGCCATGTTATGTACCAGGATTGATGTTGCCTATGCACTAAACATGGTAGGCATATATTAAAAAAATACAGGAGAACAATATTGGACTACTTTTAAGACTATCCTTATGTATCTGAGAAGAACTAATGATATGTTCATGGTGTATGGAGGAGACGAGGAGCTTGTCATCACAAGGTATGATGATACTGGTTTTTAGATAGATCAGAACGATCTGAAGTCACAATATAGATATTTTTTCAGTCTCAATGGAGGATCAGTGATATGGAAGTGTTCAAAGCAAACAGTTGTAACCGATTCTACATCGGAGTCCGAATATATTGTGGCTTATGATAGAACCAAGGAAGCCGTATGGATTCAGAAATTTTCTCGGAGCTTGATGTGATGCATAATAGTAAAGATCCTATCACATTATATTGTGATAATACTGCAGTGGTAGATGTTGAAGTAGAACCAAGACCACAATAATGAACAATGAACATACTCCGGAAGTATCACCTCTTGAGGTATTTCTATCAAAGGGGTGAAGTTGCAGTTAGTAGAGTGTCCACGGAAGAGAATGTGGAAGACCCCATGACTAAAGGCCAATCTCAGCAGAAGCATGAATATCATGTGAGAACTAGCAGGTTACTGGTTGTTATAAGTTTTCTCTAGTCTAAGTGGGAGTTTTTTAGAGTTGGTGTCCTAGAAAAAACTAATTTGTACTTTATTCAGTAATAAATATGTTATCACATCTTTATTGTTCTTTTGCATGACAATTCATGTGATAATGTCCTAAACATTTTTGTTGCACTAAAAGGTCAAAACGGATCCCTACTATGATGAGAACCCATAAGTTCTATAACACAGTTCTTGAATATATGTTACATGGTCGAATGATGTTATTTGAGGGAGAAAAATAATATAAGACATTATGGGTGAGGACTCATAAAACATTGAGGCACCTTCTCATGGTGTGCTCCCTTGGTAATATCTAGGAGGATATTATGTAAACGAGACCCGACAGTAGGAAATCCACATTTCATAGTGTTACTGGATGTTCCTATCTGCAGACATGTGTATTGGTCCATAAATTTTAACATTATTATTAATGGGTATTACAACCCACTCACTTAGATATAATGAAAAAAACTATGATGAAACACTATTCAAAATGAGGTAGGATATGTTGGGTGCATCATAAGTAATACTGCATTAATATATATTGCGAGAAAATATTTTTCCCTTCTATTCCATAATATAAGTAGATATATCAGGCCCTTTGATGGAATTGAAATAGCCTAAATAAATCCATGGCCATGGTAAGGAATGGGAGAGTTCAATTCCAGGATGTCAAAGGAAGAATAATTGATCACAAGGGTTGATGTCATCAGCATGCAACCCGCTTGATTAGAGATATCGAGAAAAAGGGATTACATTACAAGGTAAGCATTTATAATAGGCAGAACATCATTTCGGCATTAACATATTTCTTTATGGGTTCCTTGGCATGTTTCTTGATGCTATCTTGGACTTTAGGAAGTCTCTACCTAATGTCACTGAGAAAGAGGCCTAGAGGGTCACACACTATGCATTTCCAAGTATCTCAGTTAAATATTAATTTAAAAAGTTGAATAAATATTATTCTAGATTGTGTTTTAATAATTATTTGAGGATGCATGATCAAATTTATTTCAAAACTAGTTATTTGAGAGAATATGTTGTGGGTGAAATAATATATATTTATTATCTAGTAATGTAGTAATATTTATTTATGAAATAAATTTCCATTATTCAAGGTCTAATAAATGTGGTGGAGGAAATAAAGAAAATGGAAAATCAAAAGTACACACCATGTATATTAATATACAGGCCGTGTAGTTTTTCTAGGGATTTGTGAGAAATAGTATTATTTAATTAATTAAATAGTATTAGGTGCAATTCGTTCAGCAATGTCAAGTAATAATAATGGTAAACTATTATTATTAGACATGAGATCTTACTAAGAAATAAATGAAATGAATAAATGCTTTCAGTAATTAATTAATTTTATTAATTTATGTAATTAAAATCCCAATTATATTATTCTCATTAGCCTAGATATTTTTTATGGTTGTGTACAACGAATCTAGAGAAGGATCTCAAGCCATGTGATAATTATTTTCTTCCAAGAACACTCTCAAGGTACGTGAGAGATCCTACACCACTGGATCAAGGATAGCTCTTTGCAAGCAGATCACAAGGCGATCGAAGGCGAACATCGCATGTAAAGGATCTTACTTGATAGCACCCAAAGATCTCTTCGACAACATCTAGAGATACGTGGAGTACCTGTGGATAACTTCTAGAGGAATCCTACACTTTTATTATACAATGCAATGATAGATCACATCATATTGTGACCAGAAACATCAATAGAGAAATAATTACATCAAAGTAATTCTTATATTTTAATTAAATTAATTATAACAAACATATGATGATCCTTCCTATGTTTCCAGGACTCCCTTCCTTTCTTTGTTTCTTTGTTCTATTCTGAATATCCATCATTTTATTATTGTTATGGATCTAAGATTGATCATTGTTAATGGAAATATTAATGTTTGGTAAACCCAATAACTTGCTTCTTCTGCGCCTAGAACCTACAGAGTCATCTCCCCATATATATATTCTCATTTGAGCAGGGTACATCTTGATTATTTTAAGGATTCATGTATGAATACTGACATATAGGTTACCAATTTAGGATCATTATGCTGATATTATGAGTGATGAGTCCTCAAGTCAAGGGCCATCCCATGATGTGTTTCCCCTAGGTGGGCAGGTAGCATCACCCCACATGTCGATAAAAAGATCGTACTATCTGTTTAGGAAGAGGTTTCATGCAATCTAATTGAACTCCATGAGTTTTAAGACCAAATAAAATTTAGGTTCTAGGGAATATGAAATCCCCAGGTAGAGAAGTATAGTATTGAGTTAGTGGTATGAGTATTCGGGATGGTTAAGAATGAAACCGATCAGATGGTTGTGCTGGAAGTCACTATTTTCAATGATGTAGCTAGAAACTGGTGAATTTAGGTTATGCATACCCATAATAAGACAAAATTATCATGGACTATCTCCTAGTAGATATTTCATTTAGAGTGTTACCCATCATGCTTGTGCTCAGTTTAGATCTAGGAGCCTCTTATGATACAAAAGAGTGATATGTCAGTAGATGATTATATCGTGAGGTCCACTAACTTTACTTGGTTCTCCCTCGATATGGTATGATATGGAGTATTCTGGTAATGTAATTTTGAAAAGGTTCTATTCATGGATACTTGATTCAGTGTGGTATCCTTATGTCTTCCTATATATGTTGGAGTTTTAGAACATGCTCTCATGACCGAGAGATTCCTAGAAAATGGGTGCCAGATGGTTGGAGACAGTAGTGGGCATCATGTGGATGAGTCATCTGTAGTAGGTAGAAGGCATTATATTATGATATCCTAGAAAAGTAGGAATTCTTAGACATAAACACAAGGGTATGAGGCTTAGGGATCAAGAATAGTGTCCAGATAGCTTGGGGAGGGGAAATGTAATGATTGCGATGGGTGTCGTAAATTACCTCATGATTTTCTAAACCATTGTTCCCATGATGAAAAATAGAGGGTGGATGGACCTCTACATTAGAGGTCTCACTTTGATTATAGATTCCCCAAATGTTCCCATGGAGGACCATATAGAGGTGGTGTTGGAAGAGGATAAGGAGTAGCTTTATAGGGAGGACAAGTTGGTGTAGAGTGACATTACTAGATACTAGTACCACCAACAGGTGGCCCATTTCAAGATTAAATAGATGGTAGTTGGGGCCATGGGAAATTATTGTCTGTGGAGGGGTAAGACCAGGCTTCACATGAGATGATTTGAGGTATGATCTATGTTTAATACACTATTACCTTAATACTAGTAGAAATATGTGAGTTTAATTCACTAATCTCTTTATTATTTGTGTGAAATCTAGATATTACAGTTGATTCCTTATCCCAACAAGTATACCTAGTGGTTACTAAAGAGATAAATTCATCAATATCACTTATCATTCGACAGTGCGAGTTATCACTTGGTGCTAAGAGTTTCAAGTGGTAACTCTTTACCATCACAATCAAACCTTATGATGTAGTCTTATGTATGGATTCATTATCCACAGTTTGATCCCATGTTTAATATCATCATAGATTGGTCATAATACTTTGAACATATGAGAATAGATTATCCTTTTTGTGCGTGAGAGTTCTCATGGATGAGGGAGTGAACCTTACATGTAGGAGGCCATAACACATTACACCTCAGTTAGCATGTTTAGTCCTTAGGGTAGTGGAATCTTTAAGAATACGGATTCCTTTGATAGTGAAGTACTTTTTGGATGTCTTCCCCAAAGAATTTTAGGTACTACATCTATGGTGGGATATGGACTTATACATTGAATTTCACCTTAGAACTATATCGATATATTCTATGGTAGATCAGATGGCCCCTATCGAGATCTGGGAGATAAGGTGTAGTTAGAAGATCATTGAGAGAAGGGTTTTATTAGAACCAGTGTGTCCCCCTAGGTAGCTCCATTTTTGTTCCTGAAAATGGTGGACAAGAGATTGTGGATTTTTTATAATATTCATAAAATAAATTATACAATAATGAAGAACTATTACACCTTTTCAAAGATAAAACACCTATTTTTTTGTCGTGATACACAAGTTATTTCTTAAATATCAATCTCAGTGATGACTAACACCGATTAAGGGTTCACAAGGCCAATATCCCAAATATGGAATTCTAATGTCACTATAGACACTATGTGTTTCTGGTGATTCCATTTGGTGTGATGAATGCTCCCACATTTTTTTATAGATTTGATGAACTTTAATTTCTATCCATAAATGGAATGATTTTTTGTTACCTTCACTAATTAAATACTTATATACATTGTGTTAGAGTAGGAAAATGTAGAGAATAAGAGGCTGGTTTTAGGATTTCGTTGAGAGAACCATCTTTATGGTATGCTCTCGAAGTGTTGGTTTTGGATCTGCGAGGTCCACATACATGGGAATGCCATTTTTGGGTATATATTATCTATGTACCTAAAATAGATTGATGAAGTTCTTTCTTGGAAGCCACCCAAGGGAGTGTTGGTGGTGTGGACTTTTCATTACATGGTAGGGTACTACAAGATGTTCCGGGAGGACTTATCCAAGAGTTAATCCCCTTTTTGTACCCTTATTTAGAAGGGACATCAGTTTACCTCAGCCATGAAGTGTTAGAGAGACTTTGAGGAGTAGGTGATGACTAGTGCTATTTTTTTGAGACCAATAGTGGAGGGTATGGAGTATTTAGTGTTTCAAAATGCCTATGGAGCTGATATCTGTTGTATATTGATATATAGGTAGGTTATGATCACATATGGTTTGAGGACGTTGATACCTCACAAGAATAATTATGTAACCCCTAACTTGGAGTTTGTAGTGGTAGTGTTCACTTTGAAAATGTAGATGCACTATATTCTAGGAGTGACATTGTGGTTTACTCTAACCACCAGAGTATTAGGTATATCTCTATGCAGAGATATCTGAACATAATACATATCCTTTGGTTAGAGTTTCTATAGGACTATGAATTCAAGATAGTCTATACTATTTGGATGGTAAATGTGGTGGAAGATACGCTTTGTAGGATGTACCATTATCAATTAGTGGAGGAGGAATCTAAGTTGTTGGAATCTTTAAATCTGGACCTGGTGGAGGATAGGGGTGAATGTTATCTTCAGTTAATGGTATTGACTCTTCTTCTTCTCCAATTTGTGAGGGATAATAATTTGAGAGATATCTATTATGATGTTCCCTTTGACAGGATATCTTTAGGAGATTAAATATATGGATTTTACAATGGATGGGAACCCATCATCATTTTATATGTATTAAAAGTTTTTTTGGTCATGATGCTCGAGGAAGTGATGTGGAAGTTTCACACTTCTCATTTTTTTATATACTGGTATAGAGAAGATGTAAAAAGACCATAAGTGTAAGATTTGGGTGGCTTGATTGAGGTGGAGTGTTTCTGAGTTTTTATCCCATTTTCTAAGATGTTATAAAGTGAAGACTAAGAAGCAGGTTCTTGAAGGTTTGACACAACCTTTTGAGATCTCAGAGTGGAAATGGGATGACATATCCATGGAATTTATGATAGGTATTCCATGGAAATTATGTGGCCATAAAGTAATCTAGGGGATAATTGACCAACTTTTATGGTCAACACACTACCATTCCATTAGAGAATAGTGTTTGATGGAGATTTTGGGACAGTTTTACATGTAGGAGATCATCTGGCACCATGGGGTACCCTTGACAGTTGTCTCTACCGAGACATGTGATTTACATCCTGGTTGTGGGGAGTACCACATGAGGTATTTGAGACATATTTTTGAAGTACAAGTGCACTATCTAGGTGTTAAAGGATATGTTGAGGGATTATGTTTTTGACTTTGGTCAGAGGTTGTAGGATCGATTTCCACTGGTATATTTTTCATATAATAACAAATATTACTCTACAATCAGCATGTAACATTTCAAGGCCTTTTATGAGAGACCTTATATATCACCCCTATGTTGGACTGAGATTGGGGAGACATATCTAGTTTTCCATAGATGGTGAAGGTAAGAATAGAGAAATTTTAGGTGACCCATGAGAATATAAGGACAACCCAGACTTAATAAAAATATTAAAAATATCAATGTCATTGTCCCTTGGAGATTGAGTTGGGTAAATATGTTTTCCTAATAGTCTCCAAATGATGTTGATTACATAGTTTTGGATATTGAGGAATTATATTCCTTGGGTTCGACATGCCATTCAAGATCTTATAGAGGGTTGGAGAGGTTGTTTACCTTCCAGCCTTACCCTCACTGTTGGATCTAGTGCATGGAATCATCCATGTGTCGTTGTTGAGGGGATACATGCATGATCCTTTGCATGTTATTGACTGGGGTGAGATAGAAATCAAGGATGGATCCACCATCATGGTTTTATTTGTTGTGATAAAGGATCAACAAGATATAATCAAATGATGATAGACTATCACATTAGTTTGTGTGTTATAACAAGGGAGTATGAATGAGAGCTATTGGGAGGGGGAGAGCCAGATGAAGCCTTAGTAGCCACAAATTTTTGTTTATTTATTGATTTTTATAAATAAAAATTCATGAAGGGGGAATAATTTAGTGACCCTATTTTTTCCTTGTAATACATTGAAATATTTTAATGAACATTTTTGGAGCCAGGTGCTGGGACAATGTGAGATTCCAAGGCCTGGTGAACCTACAATTGATATTACACAAATATTAAATATATCAACATCACACACAATTTTTTTTTGGAATAATGTAAATAATTATTTAAGGATCCTAATATTGTAAATCTAAGACCATGGTTGATTATAGAATATATTTTTTACCCTATGCATGAACTAAGGTTGGTCAATGTTGAACACCCAGTTGGGGCATTAATTGGCGGTGTGTTTAATTAAAATAAAAAAAAATTATTTATTTTAGTTTAAAACACTAAAAAACAAATATAACTAATATATACCTCATTATAAAAATTATCTTGGTTTAACCACTTTAACCATGGGAGAATTTACAGGAACTCTGATTTCCTTCGTTGGCGGATTGAGAATGGAGGATGATGGCTGATGAGATCGAGGTGGATTAAAAGGAAGTGGAAATATAAAGTCTTTTTGTTCATTATAGAATATGTTCTTCAACAACTATCAATTTATTTTAGAGGCACAAACCATTAATATTAGATTTATACCATTTTATATAAAATATTGAGCATTAATTTGTTATCAAGTTCTGATTATGCGATGCTAGGTTTTTAGGAGAGGTTAAGAATAATAAGCCATCTAGTCGAGCCCACATGTTGTGTGACCCTTGCCAATTGTCGAAGATGTGTTCTAGATGACACAACCCTAATACCCCATGAAGGAGGAAATGTAGTGTACCGGAGTACATGGGCATGAGATGGAATACACAATCACGAATTGAGTTGCATGGTTAGGACCTCAGGAGGTCACACACTTCATGTATATGGGAGGGCACACCATGTACAGAGACATGGATTCCAGAGAAATGTCCAGGGAGAACATTTACAGGAATAGGATCTGGTCCAATTGCCTTTTGGTCCCCATACATGGATTATACTCCCTTATATATATTCTACCTCTTATATCTCTTTCTTTTTAACTTGAAGTTTAGCGCATGAGTAGCATATAATGAGTTTTTTTCTGGTTAGAACATGATGATGGCCTTCATAGTATATTTTTAGATATGATGCATGATATTATAGGCATTATTATTATTCATGAGATACTTGATGATGGAACTGATTAGGCGAGATCACTATATATATATTGGGGGTCAGTACTCCCTTGTTACACTAGGGAACATGTTCTCCACTATATCAGATATATGTTGGGGGTTAATAATCACCTTTCACACCAAGGAAAAGGTTTCTAATGACACCAGAGAAATTCTTGGGTCATTACTCCCATACCACACTAGGTCGCATGTTCATTTGGATATTAAATAGATATCGAGGCTAGTACTCCCTTGTCACACCAAGGCGCAAGATCTACAATTGTTTATATAGGTTGGGTCACTAATACCATCTACATAGGGAATGAGATATCTACCTATATAATGGTACTCCCTTATCTTTGAGATCATGAGGGGTGAGGTCTTTCATGAGAAGATGTGTGATCCCTCGGTTTTGGAGCACAGTTGTGAGGTAATGCCCCCTCTCCACATATTCTTGTGAGGATATAGTTGACACTAGGCATCAGTGATGGTGTAAGTTATTGGCATACTCATTGTCTTCGGATGGGATATGATATGATGATACCATTTATCTCCCATATGGGTTTCTTTTTTATTATATATATATCTCTGTGTGGGTCTGTTGGGTATTTTTTCCCTATTTCATGGGTTGATTTGACTATTTTTGTATCTCTACATCACTCCCTTTTGGTTTCATCATGTTCTAATAGGCCTTTATATAATTACCCCTACAAGGTATTTTCCAACATTTTTTATGTTTTGTGATGATTAGAAATAGATTAGAAGGGATTACAGTGTGGAATAGTCATACTAGGTGTATTAACCTTATATAGTGGTTAGTATTGGAGATCAGGAGTAGGTATCTCTATGATTTCATTATTTTCTAGTTGTTTTCATATTAGTACTTCATTTCTGATTGGGAACATATTTTTCCCATTTTTACACTTTGGTTATAAACTTTTTCACTCTATTTTATTTCCTAGAGTTTATTGCATGCATGGATTATCTATAGATGTTATAGTTTGTACTTTATATTCCAATTCACTATTGTATAGTTATGGTTGGTAATGTGGGTAAAGGTTCATTAAGAAGAGGCCTACCATTATAAATATTCTATCTAGAAACTTGTCACCGGTCCCTAGAATACTGGAGGTGGATTTATGGTTGTGGTGGCCTAGGATTTTGTTAGCTTGGTGGCCCCAGCTGGATGGGTCATTACTAATCCTCAAATTGTTTTATACAAGTGATACATTGAAGCTTTTTATTTCTACTCAAGATAAATAAAAAAACTATTTTTAATATAATAATATAATTCAAATTAAACATGGAGAACCTACAATTTTATTCACATTAAATGGTAATATATAGGAAAAGGGATTACAAGGAATCATGAAAATAAATACGGAAAAGTTATCAAAATATCAATAGAGATGAACATACATACCAGGTAAATTTTATGCTCATTGAAATAATTCATGTTTTTATACTAAAATATCATTGGAAAGACACCTATTTATATTTAAAAAAATATTATATAATAATTATAAATAATTTTCAAAAATAAAAGGCACGACTGCTACATATATAGCCCAAGAATCTCTTAGAATTTCAATACTACATACCAATTCATACTCTAGGGTCCAGATACATAACCCCTTATTACATCACTTTATTCCTTAAGCATAAGGTTTCTGATGGCGATAGATTCATGGTGTGGATCATCTAACATTGACCAAGTGGTGATCTCTAATAACTTTAATCTCTCCCAAAATAAATTTCTTTCATTCCTCACTTGTTGAAGCTCTGCTTGGTCTAGGTGAAGGGTGAACCCCAATGACACTAAATCCCTCCCAAGTTTTGATAAATGTGATTGAAAAGGAATGTCTCTTTTGGTTGAGGATAATGTTTCTAATTTAGTCATATACTATTAGCTTTCAGTACCCTTTATAAACACTAATTATAATGGTAGAATTATTACCAAAAGTTATAATTCCCAATGTTCAAATTGAAAAATAATTATATTGACAAACATTTATATTAAACAATGATCATACTAAAAAATGGTCAAGTAATAGTCTGATCATAATGGACACTTTTCCCTTTATACTCTATATATACTTCACCATTAATCAATATTTACTACTTGATTACCAAATATATTTACAATTCCATTGATAAATTTAATTATATTCCTAATTTTTTTCCTTTTTAATAGTTTTCATGGAAGTTTTAATCTTCCTGTTAGAGTTCAATCTTATCAATTGCACCATTTCATGGTATATATTCTTTTATTTTTATATCTATATAATATTCCAACACGTATTAATTTTTACTATTACATGATAGATAATATTTCATTTTTTGTAATAGTATTTCTATATAATTACATTGTGTAATATAAAAAGATAGTCATTATGAAAAATGGGACCTTTTTTATTAACCATAGAAGAAATTTCCCGGTTGTCACATTCTCCACAATTGGAAATTTTATCATTGAATTTTTACTCTTGTATTTGAAAAAATAAGGGTATTTCTCCTTCATTTCTTCCTCAGGTTACCATGTAGACTCTTAAAAATTGTGAATTATCCATAGTAATTTTACAAGTCATGTTCTAATTTTCCTAAACACTCATTATCTTTTGTTAAAGATTGTGATTAGTTCCTATTCATATGAAAAATCATATTCCCACTCTACGATATTATTTTCATGTACATGTGTTGGATAAGACATATAATTTATTAATAGGGATAGGTGAAAGACATCAAGGAAACTATAACAAATTTTCAGTAGTTCTAATTGATAAGAAGATTTTACAACATGTTCGAGAGTCTCAAATGGTCAAATGTACCTTGGAGTCTATTTACCATAATTTTCTGACCTCGTTACCCCTTTCCATGGTGATATATTGAGAAATAAAGGACTCCTAACAAGAAACTATACATCCTTCATTTTTTATTAGAGATTAACTTTTCTATTGAATTTTAGCATTCTTGATGTGTTTCTGTGTAACATGTATCTTCTTTATGGCATCATTAATAATGTATAGTCTCAAGAGTTACCCTTCTCCAACATCATCCCAACATGTTAGAGTTTCATACCTTTTTCCATAGAGATCTTCAAAAGGTTCCATTTGAATTCTCATGTGTAAATTGTTGTTATATGAGAACTCAATAAGTGGAATATATTGGTTCCGAATTCCCTGAAAATAAAGTGAGATATACTATAACATTTCTTCCAATGTTTAAATAGCCCTCTTAGAGATCAATCATTTGGAGGATGATAAGTTTTGATCAAGTTTACTTTTATATTAATATAATTTTGAAGGCTCCTCCAAAATTTAAAAGTAGATCATAGATCTCAGTAAAAAATAATTTATAATAGTACTCGATTGATTATTAATGTTACACCCCAAACCTAGTCAACCAGAGTTGGTGCTTCATTATATAGCTTTGGAATGATCATAAGAGATCATGTCTTGTAATACTGATTAGTTTAGTAGCTTTAAAAGTACTAGATATATACAGAAGTTTTACATTACATCCTGAAATAAAAAAACAACAATATTGTGTCCCCATTGAAAACACTCATATCCCTTAGCCTATCCCTACAGTTCAATCATAATATACTTCTTCAAGTCCTAGGAAAAAGAAAACATAAGAAATAAGTGATATCATAGGCTTAGTAAGGGTAACAACATAGCAGAAACATTCATAAATAATCATAATCATTTAAGGCAATGTTTAAGACTAAAGAAAAATCATTTTAAACATAAAATTCAGAATAATATAGAAAATATAAATCAAATAATTCCATTTAATAATTCCCATTGATATTCTACTAGTATAATAATCACATTTAATTTCAATAACTAATTTCATAATGATGGAAGGCATAATGCCGGACATCATAACCACATAGTCAAGGCCTCGTGCCAAGACTAAAAATAAGATTTTTTCAAGGCCTTATGACAAGACACTAGTTTGTATCACGAGACATACCTATGCATAAAATAGCTATAGTGGGCTCCAACCGTCACTTACTATGTCCAATTCATTCCTCATATGAAAAGGTTGAAACATAACATAATAATTTGTATTAAAACTAGCATACGAAATGTTAATACTTTAACCATAAACCATGAAAGGTATGAAAATAACACATCCACATTCAAACATATAACAAAACCTTCAATACAATATGGAATATTGTATCATAGGAAATAAACTTCCAACAAGTGAAAAATCCATCAAAGGATGTTGACATAGATGAAATAGAAACTATTTGAGAGAAATATCTATTTCTATTTTTGAATAATTTAAAAGTCACAAAAATATAAAAGAAAACATTTATTCCTAAAACATTCTTACAAGCTTTCAGGGGATGATTCTAAGGTGTTATAATGGTGGAAAATATCCACACCCACCGTATAAGTTAAAAAACATTCTTACTTTAATTTGTGAAAAAGGTCATAAATTACCTTGTTTGGAAAACAACAGAAAGATTCATTTCAAAAAAAAATTAAAAATTAAAACATGGGTATAAATGACGTTAACCCATATTCTAGGAAGTAGTAATTTTTTTTGAAATACATTTTTAAGAAACACAGATGTGGATGATAAAGAATTCCGAGTAGATACTTACGTATAAACAACCTCAGATAAATAAAGATATTGTAAAATTAACCCTTACCTTAAACTTTTCCTTAGTATATGGTACTTTAACCTCATATATAATAGTTAAATCACTGTTATTAAATTATACAAAAACCAAATACATAAATAAGATATCATATATGATCTTCTAATATTTATTTGTTAATAATATTTCAGTACAATCATTGTTTTGGGTGTTAACTTATTTGATTTCCTTTATATGTTTTGTTATGTAAGTCATTTTGGTAATGGATAGGATGTATTTTATTCATATACATAATAATATTAGGTTATGAAAAATTATTTTTAATCATAAAATGAAAATTATTCTTGAATGGTTATGATGGGGAATGAATCTCATCGCGTTCGTGGAGATGGTAATCCGTACGTACACACGAGAGACAATATCATTCTATTGATGGTGAAATTGTATGTAATTGGATGGAATATTAAATTTACAGAATCATTAACATGTTATATTTATTTTTTTACATCAATTATACTCATTATTATACCCATGCAAATAATGGAGTGTTGATAACAAACCACACCACGACGTGGAGAGCATAAGACGTACGTACACACGTATGGTGACTTTTAAATTCATGGGATGTATAGAATAATGAATATGGTTGTACCATATTTATAATAACAACACATTATGTATAATTTACTAGATTTATTATTCTGGTATTGAAACGACAAAGAAAGAGGAAGTGGAAGAAGAAAAGAACTTCGAAAGAGGTGATGAAATTATTACCTATTCTTCGGGTTCTTCCATTTGATTTGATCAAAAGGGCTCCTTAGGTTGGATTCTTATCAAATAAATTTCTCTAGGTTGAATTGAGGGTATTTTTTAAGATATGTTTTAGGGTTTATCCAAGCCAAATGGCTTTGGAGATGTGATTTTGAGAGAAGGGGAAATACCATTTTATAAGAGAGGTGATGGTCACTTTAGGAAAATAATGAAATATTAATTTATTATAAAAACATATTATGTTTATAATGGATAAAAAATGATTTATTTATATTATAAGGTGGTTATGGTTCGAAAACTCTCAAAAAATAGGTTTTATATAGGTTTAGGTCACCATATTAACCTTATCTTTTAGATTTAACTCTTTGGTAAACAGTTTGACTTTTAACATATATTATTTAATTATTATAATAAATGGTTAATAAACATACTATAAAAAGATAAGAGAACCCCAAGTGGTTAATTATTTACATATATACTCTTATATAAGTCCTTTTTCCTAACGATGTATTTTTATGTATATTATATCAATTAACAGTATAGTATTTGTTTTAAAAACTCATTTATGACAATTTTGACACTATTTAGTATTTGGTTTTTTTGAAAGACAAAAAAAATTTATTACTTCGAATAAAATAAATTAAATCAATCCTAAAATTTCATATTAACCTATAAAATTAGTTTAATTCATCAAAAAACTCAATGTACATTTATTTGGATATTTATAATATCAATTACTTTAATCTTTTGTTAATGTAGTAATTAATGCATCATCATTGTGTCATAAATAAATTTAATTATTTAATGTATAAAAATAATAAATAAAATAAAATTATATAGGAAATATTTTTATCTTTATAATGAATATTTATAGTCTAATTTATCTTATCTATAGCCATATATTAAAAACATTATAGTTTTGAAAAAATGAATTTAACACTTTTAACTCTTCTTTAAATAAAATTATAATAAATGTAATAATCTAATCCAATTGGAAAAAAGGACCATATTTTATTACTAAGGTTTATTTTGGTCTAAATAAACTTATACAATATAATTAGGACATGTTTTAGGGTAATTATAGTATCATTTTTACCTTTAATTAATCTATTTACTTTTAACCGTGGTAAATAAAATTCAAAAGGTACTATTAACCAAAAATTATTTTCATCATATTAAAAAACATTTTACATACTTATTTCTACCATGTCTCTCATATTTTTGAAATTCAATTCATAGAACCGGTAAAATTATGTTTTATGGAAATTTTCAAATGTTCCTAGATGGTGGGTAAAGGACGTTAAAATGTTCAATGAAATTTTATACATATAAGTTTATTATAAAACGACACCAATAAATTACATTGAAATTATATAGGTATTATGTATCTATCTTTACCTAAAATAAATATAAATAAATAAATAATTATTTAAATAAAAAATAGGTTTTAAACAACAACAAATTATTTTCACTATTCATCAAAAATTGAAAGTGTTCATAAAAATACCAAAAATTCACCCTAATAAAATTTTGATATTACGAATCCAAAAATGAAGTCCGTTTTGAAAAATAAAATTTATAAAACTTTAAAAAGTGGATATTACGATTCATAATGGCTAATTTGATTGGTCATGGTGTGCTAGAACTCGAAGTTTTATACAACACAAGCTATTGAATTATTCAAAGAGAAACATACCATGGAAGCTTGAGGTGTTACATTATTCCCTAATTGAAATAATTTCATCCTTGAAATTTCTAGAATATTACTAAATAAAAAGATTCAGGTGGGTTTTCATCTTATGTTCCTTGGTTTCCCACATTACCTCTTCCATCTTATGATTTCTCCATAGAACTTTTTCCAAATGAGTCATCTGGTTTCTCAACACTTGTTCTCTGGTATCAAGAATCTTACCGGATCTTCACAATAAGACAGATTGGGTTCCAGTTCTATTTCATCATAGGTGAGTACATGCATTTGGTCAGACCTGTATTTTCTCAACAGTAATATGTGGAACACATCACAAACTTTGGAGAGACTTGGAGGGATTTCCAAACGGTAAGCTACAGCTCCAATTCTTTCTTGAATTTCGAAAGGTCTGATGTACTTGGGACTTATTTTAACCTCTTTATTAAAGCATACAACACCCTTCCATGGAGATACCTTCAAGAAAACATGATCACCTACTTGAAATTCCAAATCCTTCCTTCAGTTATTGAATTAGATATTTTTTTCTAATTCGAGTTTCTTTGATGTGGGTTTTGATAATATTAACCTTTTCTATTGTTTCCTCAACATGTTCTGGCCCTACGAGTTTTCTTTCGCCAACATCATCCCAAAAAGTTGGTGTGTGACATCTCTTTTCATATAATTCTTCATATAGTGCCCTCTGAATACTTGAATGGAAGTTATTATTATTGGAAAATTCTACCAGAGGTAAATATTGATCCCACATACCTTGAAAGTCAAGTGAGAAAGATTTAAACATGCCTTCTTATGCTTGAATAGTATGTTATGATTTTCCAATATTTTGAGGGTGGTAGGTAGTGGTCAAACAAATTTCAAGATCCATGGTTTTCTAAAGACTTTTCCAGAATGTTGATGTAAAATAGGAATCACAATCAGAAAAAATAAATAGGGGTACTCCGTGAAGTCTTAAAACTTCCTTAATATATAGTCTTGGTAAATGTTCATGTGGTAAATCTTCTCTTATAGTAATAAAATGCACTAACTAGGTAAGATAATCAATAATGACCTATATTTCATCATTCATTCTATGAGTCTTTGGTAATCCCATGACCATGTCCATCATAATATCATCCCATTTCCACTCAGGTATGTGAAGAGGATGCATGACTCCTCCAGGATGTTGTATTCCAGCCTTATCCTATTGACAAACCATACATCTGGACACATAATCAACAGTCTCCCTCTTTATTTTGTCCAATAAAAAATGTTCCTTTAAATATATATATATATATCTTAGTGCTACCAGGGTGTATAGAGAAATTAGATCTATGAGAATCATCGAATAATTACCTTTTTAGATCAGGTATACCAGGAACACAACGCCTCCTCCAAAATTTTAAAATTCCATATTCATATATGAAGTCGATCAATATCTCATCATTCACAGCTATAATTTTTTTTGAAACTCCTAATCATCATTCTGATAACTTTTTATCCTTTCTAGTAAAGATGGTTTGGAAACCATTTCAAAAAGTATTGATGTTTAACCTTCCATGATTATTCCCATATCTATCTTTACTAGATCCATGAACATAGGATCCCTTTCAAATTTCATCCTGTTCAAAACTCCATGGTCCTTTCTACTCAAAGCATCTTCTACCTTATTTTCCTTCCCCAGGTGGTAGTGTATAGTGAAATCATAATCTTTGAATAGTTCAAGCCATCGTCTTTGTCTCATGTTGAGTTCTTTCTATGAGAAAATATACTTTAAACTGTTGTGATCATTATATATATCATTTTTTTTCACCATAGAGATAGTGTCTCCATATCTTCAAGGAAAATATCATAGTTTCTAACTCAAGATCATGAGTGGGGTAGTTTGGTTCATGAATTTGAGCTACTGTGATTCATAATAAATAACCCTATCATTATTCATAAGGAAACAACCCAATCCTTTCTTTGATACATCATTATAAATAACAAACCCATCATTCCCTGATGGTAGAGTCAAGATAAGAGTATTCACTAATCTTCTATTCAGTTCTTCAAAAAATTCTTTACTCTTTTGTCCACACAAATTTAACGCCTTTACGTGTGAGCTTGGTTAATGTGTTATCCAATCAGGAAAAATTATGGACAAAACATCGATAATAACATACTAAAACAATAAAACTACGTAACTTGGTTATACTCGTCAGTGCTGGCCATTCTTGTATTGATCTTGTATTAGATGGATAAACAGAGATTCCATCATTAGACACAATATTCCCAAGAAAAGAAATCTCCTGAAGTCAGAATTTACACTTGGTAAAATTGCCATATAATTAATCTATTCTATTAGTATTTAGAGTAGTGGAAAAGTGATTTTCATGATCTTTGTAGATTTTTTAGTATACCAATATATCCTTAAAAAGTACCACTAATAAGTCATCTAGATATTCCTTGAAAACTCTATTCATTATACCCATTAAGATAGAGGGTGAATTAGTTAGTCCAAAAGGAGTTACTGTAAACTCATAATGTCCATACTCGGTACGAAATGCTCTTTTTAGAATGAAATCCTTCTTCACACACAACTGGTGATATCCATATTAAAGGTCAATATTTGAAAAATATTGAGCTTTGTGATGTTGATCAAATAAATCATCAATGTGAGGTAGGGGATACTTATTCTATATAGTTATAGCATTGATCTCCATGTAGTCAATGAAACCCCTCAGAGATCCGTATTTCTTCTTAACAAAAAGAATAAGGGATCCCCATGGAGAAAAACTAGGGAAAATGAATCCTTTATTACTCAATTCCTCAAGTGGTTTATTAAGTTCCACTAATTCTACAATGGCCATTATATAAGCAGTCTTCGATATGGGCCTTGAACTAGGAATTAAATCAATGGAAAACTCAATTTCTCATTCTAATGTATGTCCTGGTAAATCCTATAAAAACACATCAATATATTATTGAACAATAGGCACGTCCTCTAGTTGAACATTCATTTCCTCACCCATATTTATTTAATTATCTTCCTCCCTAATAATTGAATTTGGTAGAGCTATTGGGGTTGATCTAGATAAGAATCTTATGGTGATGTTTCTTTCCTAATGATAAGGTACTCCTTATCATCACCTAAAATTGTAACCTCCTTTTTCTTAAAATAAATTTTCACATCACGGTCTGAAAGCCAATCCATACTGAGGATTATATCAAATTCAATCACAGGTATGATGATGTGATAAGAAGATAAAGCACATTTATGTGCCATAATGGGAACTGATTCAAAAAGCATTGTTGTAACGATACTTCCCATAAGAGTTTTGACTTATAATTACCTTGTTAATAAAAATTGAAAATATCTAATTTTCTTAGCAAACTAAGAAGATATGAAACAATGCGTTGATCCAAAATCAAATAAAGAACTACATAAAATTTGAGGAAACCATTAAATTACCTACCACCACATCATTCAGAGCATCAAACTCAGCAGTAGTGATTGCATAAGCTTGGGCATTCTCCCTTTTCCTTTTCTCAGGTAAGTTTCTTTGTCAGTTAGTAAATTAATTTGAATAATTCACCATTTATCTATAATTTCTGCATTCAACATTAATACCCTCTTTATTTCCCATAAAATCAGAAACTTGGTGACTTTTTTCACCACACATGTAACAGACTCCCATTCCCTTCAGGAAAGCACTGGGGTGTTTCTTCTCACATTTACCACAGTATGAAAATTCATATTTTCCCTTCTTCCACTTATTTCAATTTCCAAAGTGTTCAGTAGAGCTCTTCTTCTCTTTCTTTCCTTTAAAGTCATAATACATAGAGAATTCATTTTATGTCTCGATAGCACATGAGACAATGTCTTCTTATGATGAGAAGGATTGTGAGACCAATTCTCGATTGAGAAATTGTTGTAACCCATCAAATAATCGATAAATCATACTCCTTGGGTGACATATATAATATACGTCATGCCTTCCTATCCTTGTAAAGTTAGCAAAATACTTACGACATTCTCATCCTCCTTTTTCCTCAAACTCAGAAATTGTCTTTCCATATCCGCTCGATGGTCATGAGGAAAGTATTTTTCTAAGAAAAGTTCTTTAAACATACTCAATTGAATATTTGATACTTCTTTACCCTCCTTTGTGTTTTGAATTCATGACCACCATTGATCTGTATCTCCCGTGAGGTGATATACTGCCATGAAAACATTTTCCCTTTCACTACTCCCCAAAGTAAGAAATATTTTCTCTAAGGAACTTATCCACTTCTCAGCTACAAATGGATTTTTTTCCCCATTGAATGTTTGTGGTTGTTTCCTCATGAAGTGCTCTAACATTGATCCTTCGCATTGTGGATCATGGTGCTCCATACAGGTAATTTTATTATTCATAACCTGAGTGAGTTGTCCTAGTATGGTTATAAGTTGTTCAGAACCAGTTGCATCACCAACTCCTCTATAATTATCTTGAGTAGGATTAAAATCCCTTAATGGATTAAGTGAATTGATAAAGTTTCCATTCCTTATACTAGGTTCCATTTATAAACAATTTGATACACTATATTAGTTAATAAATTATAATACATAATTCCAAACTAGTAAAATACCTAACATAAATTGATCAATTTATGCATATAATCCATAATCATAAAAAATATTTCCATTGAGAAGGTATCTACTCAAAAATCCTTCATAATGGTTTGTAAAGAAACTTTGAATTATCCTAATAAAATCCCTTGGGAGTGTCGTAACGAAGAGTGCAACAAGGCCCATTATCGTGTACCAGGATACCCTAGGTCAAGCCCGAAACTCCTTGTCAGAGTTTTCACTCCTAGGTACATCTGTGCTAGAGCTGCCTCTACTAGATCATATCTATATAGGTATGTATTTTATGATATATTGACAAATCATTACATTACAAAAATTCTAGGCTGTTCTTATATATTATCCTCAAAGTCTATCTTAGGGTAATGTTCTCTAATCAATGTTTTTTTAAATCTAGTTTCCAAGTTTTATACTAAATCTCTTGTGATACCAACTGTAAATCCCTGACCCTAGTTACCCTTATTCGGTGCATTATTACATAACATTGTCATGATCACAAGAGATAAAGTCTTAAATGACCGATTAGTTTTGTAGCCTTGGAAGTACTAGATACAAACATAAGTTTTACATTACATCATGAAATAAAAAAACAATATTGTGTCCCCTTTGAACACACTCATATCCCTTAGCCTATCCCTTAAAATAAATCATAATATACTTCTTCACATCCTGGAAAAAAACATAAGAAAGGGGTGATCTCAAATTCTCAATAAGTATAACAATATAGCTGAAACATTCATAAATAAGCATAAAAATTTAAGGTAATGTATAAGACTAAAACACAAACCTTTTAAACATAAAATTCAACATAATATGGAAAAGATAAATCAAATAATTTCTTTTAATTATTAACATATATAATCTAGTAGTCGAATAATAACATGTTATTTCAATAGCTAATAACATAATGATGGAATGCATAATGCTAGAAATCATAACCACATAGTCAAGGCCTCGTGCCAGGAATACAAATAAGATTTTGTTAAGGCCTGGTGCCAAGACACTAGTTTGTCTCATGAGACCTACCAATGCATCGAGGAGATTTAACAGGCTCCACCCATCACTTACTAAGTCCAATGTATTCCTCATATGAAAAGGATGTAACATTACATAAACATTCATATTAAAACTACCATATGAAATGTTAATACTTTAACAATAAACAATGAATGGTATAACAATAACACATCCATAGTAAAAAATTTCGAAAAACCTTCATTAGAATATGGAATATTGTATCATAATAAATCAACTTCAAAAAAGTGTAAAATCCATCAAAGGATGTTGACATAGATGAAATCAAAACTATTTGAGAGAAATATATCTTTCTATTTTTCAATCATTTAAAAGTAAAGTAATTATAAAAAAAACATTTATTCTAAAAATATTATTATATTCTTTTAGGGGATACTTTGAAGGTGTTATAACTATGGAAAATATCCGCACCCGCTGTATAAGTTAAAAAATCATTCTTACATTAATTTTTCGAAAAGGTCATAAAGTACCTTATTTGGAAAATGACAGAAAGATTCCTTTCAAAAAAATTTATAAAAAGTAAAAAAAGGGTATAAATGACTTCAACCCATATTGAAATAAATATTAATTTTTTTTGAAATGCATTTTTATGCAACATAGATGTTAATGATAAAGAAGTCCCAGTAGATACTTACATATAAACAATCTCAGATGAATAAAGAGATTGAAAAATTAACCCTTACCTTGAACATTTCCTTAGTAGAGGTTAATTTAAACTCTTATATAACAGTTAAATAATTTTTATTAAATTATATAATAACCAAATACATAAATATGACATCATATATGATCTTATTATATGTCTTTGTTTATAATATTTTAGTAGTATCATTGTTTCGGGTGTCAACTGATTCATTTTCCTTTATATGTTTTGTGATGTAAGTCATGTTGGTTATGGATTGGATGTATTTTATTCCTATCTAGGATAATATTAAGTTCTTAAACATTATTTTTAATCACAATAGGATAATTATCGTTGAATAGTTACGATGGGGAATGAATCTCATCACGTTCGTGGAGATGGTAATCCGTACGTACGCACGAGCGACAATATAATTATATTGATGGTGAAATCGCATGTAACTAGATTGTATATTACAAATAAAGAATAATAATCATGTTACATTTATTATTTAAATAAACTATACCCATTATTATACCCATCCAAATAATAGAGTGTTGAATAAAAAACTACACCACGACGTGGAGACGGTAAGCCGTACGTACGCACGTATGGTGACTTTGTCATTCATCGGATAGATAGAATAATGAATATGGTTGTACAATTTTTATAATAACATAAAATTATGTATAAGTTACTAGAGTTATTTTTTTGGTTTGGAAATAACAAATAAAGAGGAATTGGAAGAAGAAGAAAAGAACTTTGAAAGAGGTGATGAAATTATTACCTCTTCTTCGGATGCTTCCTTTTGATTTAATAAAAAGGGATCCTTAGGTTATATTATAATCAAAGTAATGCCTCTATGTTTATGTGAGGGTAGTTGGGAGGATATTTGAGTAGGGTTTGTCTGATCCAGATGGCTTTGAAGGTGTGATTTTGAGAGAAGGGCAAGTACCCTTTTATAAGAGAGGTGAAGGTTACTTTAGGAAAAGCTTGAAATATTAATTTATTATACAATCATATTCTGGTTATAATGGCTAAAAATGATTAAATTCTAGGATAAGGTAGTTTTGGGTCGAAAAACTCTCAACCAATAGGTTTTAGACATATTTAGGTCATCACATTAACCTTTTCGTTTATATTTAACTATTAGGTAAATAGTTTAACTTTTACTACATATTCTTGTATTATTATAATAAACGGTTAATAAAATTACTATAAAATACAAGAGAACCCCAAAAGGTTCATTACTGACATATATAAACTTATATATGTCCTTTGAACTAATCATATATTTGTAGAAATATTATATCAATTAATAATATAATATTTTTTTAAAAACCCATTTAAGTCAATTTTGACACTATTTAGTATTTGGTTTTTGTGAAAGTCAAAAAAACATGATTACTTAGAAAAAAATAAATTAAATCAATATTAACATATCATATTAACCTATAAAATTATTTTAATGAATCAAAAGTTTCAATTTACATTTATTTGGATATTTCTAATATCAATTATTTTAATATTTGATTAATACGGTAATTACAGCATCATCAATGTGTCATAAATAAATTTAATTATTTAATGTATAAAAATTATAATTAAAATACCATTATATAGTAAATATTTTTATATTTATAATGAGCATTTATATTCTAATTTATCTTATGTATAACCCTATATTAAAGACATTTTATTTATGAAAATTATCATTTAACACTTTTAACTATTCTTTAAATAAAATAATAATAATTATCCTCATCTAATACAAGTGGACCAAAACGATAATATTTTATTCCTAAGGTTTATTTTGGACGAAATACACTTATCCAATAGAATTAGGATATTCATTAGGGTAATTATAATATCATTTTTACCTGTAATTACCCTATTTACTTTTAACCAAGGTAAATTAAATTGAAAAGTTACTGTTCACCCAAAATTATTTTAATCCAGTTGAACAACATTTTACTTACTGATGTCAACTGTGTCTCTCTAATTTTTGAAATTAAATTCAAAGAAGTGGTAAAATTATGTTTTACACAATTTTGAAAATGTGCGTAGAAGGTGGGTAAAAGACCTTAAAATGCTCAATAAAACGTTATACATCTAGTTTTATTATAAAATGACTCCAATGAATTACATTGAATTTATATATGTATTATTTATCTATTTTGACCTGAAATAAATTTAAATAAAATAAATAATTATTTAAATAAAAAGTAGGCTTTAAACTTTAATGTAGTGTTTTTCAATATTCCTAAAAATAGAATGTTTTTAGAAAAATACCAAAAATTCACCCTAAGAAAATTTTGATATTACAAATAAAAAAATGAAGTCCATTTTGAATAATAAAATTTATAAAATTTCCAAAAGTGGGTATTTCTATTCATAACAGCTAGTTTGATTGGTCATGGTGTGCTAGAACTCGAAGTTGCATACAATGGAAGATATTTAATTATTCAAAGAGAAATGTACCATGGAATCTTGAGGTGTTACAATTAATAACTCATGAATATTAAGGTGATCTAGGAATTCCAAGGAGAAATCATCTCTTATAGAAATGAAATGGGTAGTTTTTTTCAATCTATCAATGAGAAACCATATAGAGTTGTTATAATTGGAATTTTTCAAAAGGATTGTGACAAAGTCTATAGTGATGTTATTACAATTTTATATAGGTATGTATAGTGGTTTTAATTTCCATTTAGGAAGTTTCCGACCTAACTTTACTTCTTGACACACCAATCACATCAGAAAGCAATAATAAATCTCATATTTTATATTATCCAACCTTTAGTGATCATGAAGGTACCTATACATCTTATTGATTACAAGATATATTGAAAATTAAGAGTTATGGGATTCATCCATAATCTCCTATACTTTTTTTAGAATATATGAAATAAATTTACTTGTACTAAATCTCAAAACAATTCTTGGATCAATTTGGAATTCAATAAACTTCCCTTCTTTCACAGACTCTATCATATTTTGCATAAAAGGATAATATCTCTGAGATTTCTTGATCTTGTATAGTAATTATTGTTGATAATTAATTTGGGAAAGGATTTATGATATCCCTGGGATTATTATTCCCATTTCTAAACTTACTAGGTCCTTGATCAATGAATATCCTTCAATCCTCGTCACAATAAGAACACCCAAATATTTCCAACTCAATGTATCCACAAATTTTTTTCCCTTTTTTGTTGGTAATGAATTTAATAATCATAGTATTTATGTAACATCCAGATATTTTTGGTATTTTTTTCAAATAATTTTTTTTTCATATTTTGATATCCTTCTTTACACACAACATATATTTTATCTTATGAGTTTAAACAAAACATGGCATACTCTTAAAATGATATTATTTGACATAATAGTTATCACTTAGCTGTTGGAATGAGGGGTATGAATAGGATTAAATAAATTATAAAAATTTATGGTTTAGATCTATATATAAAAAGAATTTTTGGTTGTGAATTAATTAGAAATAAAAATAAAAACCGTTTCAAAATAAAGTAAATCATTTTCTAAAAAAATATTTTTATGTGCAAGAACATGTATTATATTAATAAATTAAATAAATAAATATTTGTAATTTTTTTAATGAAATTTATATATTATTTATTAATTTGTTGACATTCATTTTATATGTTTTATATATATGATATAAGAATATACCAAATTTATGCTTAAAAAGTGTATTTTTTATAAAAATAATTTTTGTCTACTTTTATGCACTTATATAAAAATTAATTTTAATGAATTTTATTAAATTTTTTAGAAAAAATAAAATTATTTTTATATATATAAAATTCAAAATAATCTTATAGTGAAATTTTGATAATTTTTTAAATAGTTAATTTTTTTTGTGAATAGTGACAAATACTATTTTTATTAAGAATTGTCTTTTCATTTACAATATTTTAAAAAATACACATTATTTCAAGATAGTTTTAAATTTAAAATTATTTCAATTATAAATTTATCAATTCATTTTATGATATTTGAATCAATAAAATATTGAATTGGGATATTAAAACTTTTTAAACTTATGAAAATTTCCTCTTTCGAAAACTGTTTTTTATCATGCATGTTGGTTTAATTTTAAATTAAATTATAAAAATTAGGTTAAATTAATATGAAAAATAAATCAATTACAAGGAATAATAATTATTTATATTTTCCTGAAATTTTGACTTACCTTTTTACCATTATGAACAACAAAAACAGTAAAAATTAATTATCACAGTTAAGGTGAAAATGGGTTTAACATGGGTTAAACTAAAAAGATAATAGTTGAAATGAACAAGAAACTTATAAAATACCCATTTTATAGCCATATTAATATTTTATTTTATATATATTCCATAATTTTCTATTTTGGTGGCTTGTGTAATGAAAAAAACATGGGTACACCATTTTTTATTTCAAATCTTCCATATGTGTCCTCTCTCCCACTTATAAAAGGACACCAACTATCCTCCCCTATTCACAAATTCAAAAAAATTTAATTTAGAGAAAACCTAACCTAATTTACTCCTGAAATACCTCCCCACATCCCAGATTCCTTGGTGACATTATAAATCCATTCTTGGATGGATTTAGATTAAACTTAAAGAGGTTGTCTCAAGAAGTGGTTGTGTTTTTAACTATGCCTTTTTATTTAACATATTCTTATAACTCCATAAAATATTCTTAAAATACAATAATATAATAAAACATTATATCCCATATAATTATGTGTTATTATTTTAATTTAATAACCTATATATACATCTTATTAAATTAAATGATATACAAAATCATTATTTGTGTGTTTGGAAGACTACCATCATGTGAATCAATGTTATTTGTTTTCCATCACCATCTCTCACAGATAGATATATTGATTGATTTTATTTTTATGTATTATATTTATGATATTATTATACCTTTATAATTATAATACCGAATCTAACTTCTTACCTAACTACCCACTGTAAAATAATAATGTTTCTTGTATGTACAGTTTACTACTGCCTTGCGAACTGATGTGATATTGTTTTCCATTTCAGTTTTACATGGAAAAAATAATGATAGATTAAATGAATATATATAAAAACTATATCATAATTATAAATCTTGAATAATTATATTACATATACCTTATTACTTTCCATTCGGTGGGGAGGGGGTACGATGACGTTGTTCGGGTGTACGGTAGACTATCGCATTGGGAATGGATTTAAATTATTTTTAATATATATCTAAATGGATGGTAAAAATGGTAAATTTAATTAATATATAATATATATTAAATAAAAATTATAATTTAAATATTATATATTATTTACCTTTCTTTTGTTTCATATTTCGAGAAAAAGGAACAACGTTCGTGTGTATATACGACTTACCGTCATTATGAATGATGTATTTAATTTTCAATCTATAACTTTTATGTATTAATATAAATTAATATATCACTGATAAATAAAATATTTATATCATTTTTAAATCTATGTGGATTATGGAACCATGGTCAAATTAATAGGACCAGAAATAAAAAAATAAAATATACATGAAAAATAGACCAATTATTACTCGAAACATGATTTTAACATGGAATTGTCAAGGATAGGGTAATAAAAGATCATAAGTAAAATATATATAGTATGATAAGTATGTTTATATAGTATATTTATAAAAACATATATTTCTTATATTGGAGTTTCTAACGTGTACGATGGAAGTCGATAATTATGGCAAGGTATTTTCTTCTCACTTTTATTTTCTATGTGACTCATGCCATATTCACCATGTGTTTCTATTATGTTGTGTATATACTATCCAAGAATGTATTTTATAATTGTTATCCTGAAAATTATGGGGATTTAAATATCAATTTTAAGATATATCTTTCATGGTGTTTACAGTTTCAATGTTTCCAATGCGGTAATGTATTTTTGTCTTAATTTTTCATATTTGGGACAATTGTTATACTGGGTACCAATATTATTTTATGAGGTGTATATATAGCCCATTTCACATGTAATATTATTAATTTATTTATTCTCATGATATTTTATGTTTCATTTAATGTAATTCTTCCATGATAAATTTGATTCAATGTTACAAAATTGGTAATGGTTTTACAATACAATATCATTATTTATCAAGATTGATTATGTTTGTGCCCCTTAGGAGGAAATATTATGATAAATATATCAAGAAAATCATGAATTTTCTTATCCAATGGTTCATTCATGAGAAAAAATGTTTTCCATTCTTTTTTACTCTATTCATATACTCAAGTGTTCAAAATAATTGTTTTAGAAAATTCTAATTATATTTATCAGTTTGGTCGAAAATGATTTTTATTAAATATCCAAGTAAAATAATGTTTTAAATTTTTTTATAAGAATATAATAATATTTTTAAAGTGATTGACACCCTTTTTTTAACTTTTATAATTTTTTTAAAAGCATTATTCATGTCATTTTCTGAATGAGGTGATTATTTATTTTACCAAAAATGTGAAAGGAAGATTTGTTTTAAATAAATGTTTCAAGTGATATTTTAAAATCATTTTTCATCTAAGTTGACATCATTTTATGTTAATTATGATTTAATGGGGATAATATTGAATGATACCATCTTTATTCTTTATCATTATGGTTTATATTGTTTTTGGTGAAATTTTTATGAAACCCATTTATTTTTCATGGGTTATGATATGGTTAATTGATGAATTTTTTTATAAAGCCCATATTCTTTAGATGAGTTATGATATAATGATATGATGAATGTTTTATGATATTTTAGCAAAAATAAGTATGATTTTCATTATGATATGGGTTGGACATATATCTTCTTCTAATGTATCAAGTAAAGCATTATATCTCATGAGATAACAATGGTAAACTTGTCTAAGAGATTGATATATTATGGGAAATAGGTATCTCTAGATCCACTATAGGGAATATGTGTGTCCTGATCCACAATGAGAAACAAGTGATTAGTCTTGATCAAATATATTTATGTTCTTGTTAGTTAACCTTGAAATATGAAATGGTTTTCTATATTTATAATGGTACGACACATTTATGTGATGAGTTTATGGTTTATGACTGATTTCTTATGATTTATCAAGATTATGGACCATGTTTTCTAAGATGATAAATTTTTATTCTACGACTCATGTTTATGATATATGATAGGTTTGGTATGAAATTTTATGTTAGGATCATAATCACATAAAATTATACTTATCTTATGATTTAATATGATCATATATTAATATCTCTTATGTTTACCCTTAATAATCAGATGATCCCACTCATTATTATGTTTCCTTCGACTTGTTATGAAGAATGATTTAGGTATGATATTCCTAAGAGGAGTACTATGTGAGAGGATATTTTTGGGGGATGTTGAATATTTTTCCTCAATTAATATGATTATGGTTTTAGTATCCAAAAAAATTAACTGTTATAGTCCTCAAGAAATTGTTTAAGAATTTTATTGAAAATTCATCTAAAAATTTATGATATTTATTTATGAAAATCATGGTTACTTATAGTTTCCATCACAGTATAGGTTTAGTTTACATTTGGAAACTAGGATGAGAAAATTTTTAGTGATATACATAGGGATATCCCAAAGGATATGTATAGGGATATTTCTAGGTATATCTCTAAGGATAAGTCCAAGGATAATTATAATTATAGAAAATATTTTGGAATTAGTTAAAGGATAGACAAAGTGTTTTCCTATAAATTACATCCCTTTTTGGATAATACAAGTGTATTTGGTTCTAGAAAATATGTAAATATGGGTAATAACTCAAAAAAGGATCACCCAAACTAACTCTATCACTACCTAGTACATGATAACATGACTTATTGCACACATGGTTTAACACTCCTAGGGGATATTGTTTTTAAATTCAAACTCTTTATAAACCATCATGAATGATCTAAATCATTACTATGGAAGACTTAGGTTTGGCCTAAGGTTTCATATATTGAAAATAAGGTGTCATGACTTAGATATCATAAATGTGATATTTTAAGATTATATTATTTTAAACTGTGAAGAAAGTTAATTAACATTGAAGGTGATAGACAATGTGTTGATGAGAAACCAAATAGGATAATGAATGGAGTGAAGTATATTGTGATTATTTCTATTTAGCTATCATGATATGTTATTAACAAATTTCACCTTAACCAACTCTCAGACTCAACAAAGAAGATAAATACAAAGTTTATTATGAGTTTTAGTGGTGGAGACCATAGAGGAATAAATATTTAATTTCTTATATTATAATATTGTGATAAAAGTAACTGTGAGGAATGTACAATAGAAGGAGAATATATTTTATGTGTAGAGAATAGGTAAACATAGTTAGTGATTGTTAGGGAAAATGAAAATTTCAGTAAACACAATAGTTTCGAATAATAGTATTCCTATGATATCATAAATGCCTGAATGTTAAAATTTAGATAGTATAATAATTATAAAACTCAACTTCATATGGGAAATGATTTTGAAGAGAATAAAAAAAGTGGTATGAATAAATGTTATACTATTGAAGATGAAGAAACCATGAACCACATGTGAATGGTTTGGGCTATTCTAACAGTATTTTTTATTTTAAATGTGAGAATCCTGATTAAATTGTAGCTGACTAATTTTTAAGACATAATTCAAATTACATATTGTAGGAAAGAGGTATTAAGGAAAAGGATGATGAAGCCTAATTAACAGTATAAAAATTATGTGGAATGATTGATATTTATATATAATAGAATTTTAGAATTATGTTTTATGAATCATGAAATATATAAGGTCTATTTAGTATAAGTTTTTCATTAAGGAATTTAAGAATATGTTTAATATTATTGAATAAATATAAAAGTTATTTAATAGTGAGGTGATATTTTATAGAAGAAAAATGATAAAGGTAATATATGTAATAAAATATTCACGATGATGAAAAAATGGTGTTTAGTTTGGGTAAAGATATTATAGATATTTATGCAATAAATTGTATAGTATTGATGAATCCATATAGATTAATGGTTTGTTGAAAATGTGGTCTAAGTAATCATTGATGGAGTTTACCAAATTTTTGGATTTATGGAATATATTCAATAATATAGGATTTTATTCAATAAATGAGTAATCATGTATGTCTTCATTGAGGCTTGGTTGCAGTTCTGGTTATTACCATGATTTAAGAGTATATATGACCAATGTATTTATATATTTGGTATGTAAAAATTGAGAGATAATTTATGATATTTGGGGGATTAATGTTAAATTGATTATAAGAAATTTTGTTTCTTTATTTATAAATTTTTGACTTTTTAAAGGGTCATAATGTTAATTATTTATGGAATGGTTTAAGTTGAATTTTTTATGAGGTTTTAGAGATTTATTTATTTCTTCAACACATTTAGAATTATCTATATTGGATAACCAATGCTAATCATTTTGATAATTAGAGATATAAGGAATGACTTATCTTTCAATTATGGATCTTGTGATCTGTTAGTACTTTAGGCATAGAAAATTCATCTATATTTCTTGGAGTAATAAAAAAAAGTGAAAATTGATCAAAGAACAACCAAAGGATGAAATTACTTACAATACAATGTAATGAAAAGAAATAGGCATAACAATCCCTTTGAAATTCCAAATAATATCAAGATGGCAGCCTATCGATTAATGAATCCAGTGAACCTCCTTCAAGTCTATGATGTATTCCATGAATATCTATTGAGAAAGTACATACATTATCCTTCATATATACTAAAAATAGAAATCATAACACGAAATAATGATCCTTATTATAAGGAAACATTGGTTGAGATTATTGATTATATAGAGAATTTTATATGAAGAAATACCTCTAACTTGGTTAAAGTTGTATGGTGAAACCACAAGCTAGGGAATGTTATGTGGGAACTTGAAGATGTAATGAGAGAAAAGTATCCCCAGTTGTTTGAACCAATGTGATCTATTTATAGGGGGAAATTTATTTTAAGGGGGGTAGACTGTAACATCATGTTATTTTATTGAATATTTAAATTTTAAATAATTTTTTGATAGTATGTTTTACACAGAACACCAAATTTATCTTACATTATAGGAAACATCGAGTTTAGCTTGTGATTTTAAATGAAATGTGACATACTATTAAAAAATTATTATTTAATATGACTATTAACACTTAGATATTGAAATAGTGGGTATGAATAGGATTTGATAAATTATGATAATATATGGTTTAAACTTCAATATAAAATAAATTCTTTTATTACTAATTAATTTAATATGAAAATAAAAACAATTTGAAAATAAAGGAAATCATTTTTGAAAACTATTTTTATGAACACTAAAATATTTTATCTCAATAAATTAAATACCAAAATCCATATGAATTTTTATAATTAAATGAATATATTTTTTATTATTGAAAATTTTAAACATTCATTACATGTTTTTTCTATGTATGATATAAGGTTAAATCTAATTTTATGCACAAAAATATATTTTTTCTAAAACAATTATCTCTTTTTGTGAAATTATCTTAAAATTTATTTTTAAAAATTTTAGAAAATTTATTTGAAACAATAAAATTTATTTTTGAAATAAAAATCTCAAAATTCTATTGGAGTGAATGTTTAAGATTTTTATGAAAATTCAAATTATCCATTGAATAGTGAAAAATATTAGTTTTTTTTAGGAATTGATTTACATTTATAAAATCTAAAAATATAAATAATGTATTTTGACGGTTTAAAAAGTAAAATTATATCAATTATGTTTTTATAAATAAAATTAAATTCATTGTATCAATTACATATTAAATAGGGATATTAAATCTTTTTATACTTATTTTAATTTTATCTATGGAAACTTCCTTTTCATCGCATCTACAGGTTTAATTTTAAATTTAATTTTTCCAATTATATGAATTGAATTTATAAAAATTATTCTAATGTTTAAAATATAGATAATTTATATTTTATAATAATTTCACTTTATTGTTTTACCATTTCTATAGGAAAAACAACAAAAATTAATTATCACGGTTAAAGTGATATTAGTTTACGAGGGTGTTAAATTAAAAAGATAAGGTATAAAATGAAATATATAATTATAATAAACACATTTAATGGAAATATTTTGAACTTATATATTATATAATCTATAATTTTCCTTTTTTATCCTTTTTTCAAGAGAAAAACGTGGGTACACCTTTTTTACATTCAAAAATTCCATGTGTGTCATTTCCACCACTTATAAAATCCACCAACAATCCTCCCATATTCAGACCCTAAAACCCATTTGATTTTGTAAAAAAACTCCCAAATTTATTCCTAAAATACATAAACATAACTTATATTCCTTCATGAGAATAAAAATCTAATCCAATAAGGGTTTACATCAAACTTAGAGAGGTTGTGAGAAGAAGAGGTAATGTTTTTAAGTATGTAGTTTGGTTTTAAATATTCTTAAAAATAATTAAAATATTTTAAAAAATAATAATATATTTAAAAAAATATAAAATATATTGATATTTTATTATGTTAATAGAGTAACCTATATCCATATTCTCTTTCATCAAATTGGATATGAATTCTCCATTCATGTGTATGATGAATTACCACCCCACGGAACAATGTTATTCATTTTCCAACACCACCTCTCAAGGATTCATATAACGATGGATTTAATGTTTATATATATTATTTATGATATTAATATACATATTTAATTATAATACCACATATATATTCTTACCACTCAACCCATTGGAAAACAATAACACCGCTCGTGTGTATAATGGACTATCGCTTTGCAAACCGACATGACATGTTTTTCCATTTCCCTTTTACTCAGATTGTAATAAATATAGATTAAATTAATATATTTCATATTTATAACATATTAATTCCTCTTTAATAAAGATATCACATATATATTCTTACTATCTACTCCTTGGGGGATATGATAACGTTATTTGTGTATACGGTGGACTATCGTCTCTCAAAGCAATGTGATTCATTTTTCACTAACAAATTTCATGGAAGATAATAAGTGTATATTTAATGAATATATGAGATATATATGACATAAAAATTATTTTTTAAATAAAAATTATTATTTACCATGATTATTTTTCATTATTTTAGAAAATAGAAAAAACGTCCATGCTTACACATGACCTACCATATCTATTAATGGTGTATTTAATTTTCTATATCAAACTTTTATGGATTACTATAAATACATATATAATGACTATATATTATAATTTTTTCATGTATAAATTTATTTAGATGACGGAACCATGATAAACTTAAAAGGACCAAAAATAAAAAAAAAAATCAAAACATACATGAAAAATAAAGTAGTTATTACCAAAAACATGATTTTAACAAGAAACAATAAAAAAATACATAATAAAAGGTTACAAGTAAATAATATATGATATGATATATATAAATATTTTTCTATAATATATGTATAATATAATTATTTTTATTATATATTTGGTTCAAATGTGTACGAATGAAGTCAAGACTTTTTTCAAGGGATTTCCATCTCACTTTTATTTTTTGTGATACACATGCCATATTCACCACATGTTTCATTTATGTAGAATATCTACGGAAAAATAATGTATTTTATTAATATTATCATAAAAACTGTGAGTATTTACATATCTATTTTAGGATAACTCTTTCATGGGATTTATGGTTTCAAAGTTAACAACAGAGTAAGGATTTTTTGTCTTAATTTTTCTTCTTTGGGGAATACGTTATGTCTTGAACCTATATTTATATTATGAAGTGTATACATAACCCCTTTGATATTTAATATTATGATTTTTTTATTCTCATGATATTTTAATTTTCATTTATTTTTATTCCTTCATGGGTCCTATGATTCAATGTTACCAAAGTGGTAAGGGTTTTACGATACAATCTCATCACTTATCAGGGTTGTTTCTATTAATGCTTCTCGTGATGAGATATTATGATCCATATGTCAAGAAACTCATTAATTTTAATATAATTTGGTTATGTCTTGAGAATACATGTTTCCTTTCATTTCACTCACTTTATGCACTCAATAGTTAAAAATAATGTTTTTAATGAAATGAAATTTTATTTCGCCCTTTCGCCAGAAATGATTTTTCTTTAATAACCATATTTTCAAAAAAGGTCTTAAAGATGATTATAAATATATTTTATGAAATTTTAAATTAGTTTATAGTATTTTTTAATATTCAAGATATTGTTTAAAATAAATCTTTTGGCCACTTTATGAATAAGGTGCTTTTATCTTTTATCAATAGTGTGAAAGGAATAATTATTTTAAATTGTATGGAAGGAATGGAATTTTATATATCCATGAACACCCATTGTGTTAAATTTTAATTTGTAATTTTGAAATTTTATTTTCCAATAAAAGGATTATAAAAAATTTTAATTAATTTATAGTGATTTTCAAATAGAAAGTACATTTTCCTCAATAAATGTTTTAAATTAATTTTAAAGCTTTATTTATATGTTTCTAATGTTACATTCAATGAAAAGGATTTTGAAAATGTTTTATATTATAGAAAGTGTTTTTAAAAGATGAATGGACATTTTCCCCAATTAATGTTCCATGTGATCATTCAAAGTCATATTACATCTAAGATGAAATATTCTGATGTTACTTATACTTTTATAGGGATACGATTTAATGATACCATGCCTATTATTTCTCTATATGGTCATTTTTTATGAAATGTTTATGAAACCCAATTACTTTTCATGGGTTATTCTATGGTGAATTGATGAAATGTATATGAAACCAATTTTATTTTCATGGGTTATGAAGTGATGATATGATAAATGTTTTTTGAAATTATGACACACATAAGTATAGCTTTAATTATGAGATGTGTTGGACCTATAACCCCCTCCAATGAATTGGGTAGGGCTTTATATCTCATGAGATATTAATGGAAAACATGTTCAGAGACTTTCTCCAGTATGGGAAATATGTCATTCTAGATCCACTATGGAAAATATGTTCGTCCTAATCCACAATGGAAAATAGGTGATGAGTCATGTTCCACTATCTTGATGGTATAGGTAGTTAACCATGACATATGATTTTTTTTCAATATTTATGATGGTTCCACACTTTTATTATATAATATTATGGTTTGTGATTGATTTATGATGATTTTTCACCCTTATGGAACATGTTTTTCGAAATGCTATTTTTATATTCTATGATGCATGTTTTTTAGATGACACAACTTTGGTAAGAACTTCCTAAGTTATTTTAATTATCATTTACCCTTAAGCTTATCATAAGATTTTAAATGATCATAGATTTATATATCATATTTTACCCTCACTGAGCATATTATCTCACCCATTCTTTGCTTTCCTTCCATAGATTATAAAGAATATTTTAGTCGGTGTATGCCTAAGATTAGTATTATGTGAGAGGATTATTGTGGGAGATGTTGAAGATATTTCATAAAATAAGAAGTTTTCACTTCTAGTCACCAAATACATTAAACTAATATGGTCTCTAGGTGTGTGCTTATGAATTGTTCTAAATATTCTTCTAAAAATTTGTGATTTTTTATATAAAAATCATTTTTCTTTATAGTTGGTGTTTGAGGATAGGTTTAGTTAACCTTTGAAAATAAGGATGATAAAAATTTTGTGATATGACTATGGATATGACTAAGGATATTTATATGGATATGTCTAAGAATATTTCTCGGGAAAAGTCTATGAATATATATAGGGATATCACTAAGTATGAGTATAAAGTTAATTATAGGTATAAAAAAATTTATCAAAATCTTAGAAAAGGATAGGGAAAATGGTTTCAAAGAAATTAAATCATTGTTGGGATACTACATGTGGATGTGGTTCTGGTACATATGTACCTAGGGGTAATAACTTCGAAAAATGTGCATTGGACTTTAAATGAGTGTAACCTCATACATGAAAATAGGCCTTACTTTACATCTAGTTTGACACTCTTGGTTGATATGATTTAGAAATATACATATTATTTATTAACCATGATGAAGGATTTAAATAATAACCATGAATGACACCATTTAAGTTGAATGCTTCATAGATTTATGAGAAGGTGTCACGATTTACATATCTTATAAGATATTTTTCATTATTAAGTGGTTTTCTGCTCTAAATATTGTTGATCAAATTATGTTTTTTAGTTTTAGCCAATGGTGGGATCCAAAAGGAACTAGATTAACATTGAATGTGATAGACAATGTGTTGATGTGAAATAAAATGTGACGATGAATGGAGTGAATGATATTGTGATTATTCAAAAATAGTTATCATGAAATATGATTAACAACTATTACCTTAACCAACTCTTGGACTCACCAATGAAGAGAAGGATTGAGTTTGTTAAGAGAACAGGTTATGGAGACCAAATAAGAATGGAGATTCAGTTTCTTGTATGTCAAGAATGTGGGAAGAATCACTAAAAGGAATTTATAAAAGAAATGATAATATGTTTTATATGTGGATATGAAGGTCATAGAGTAAGTTATTTCTATGGAAAAATGAAATGTTCAGTTAATGCAATGGATGAGAATAATAGTTTCCCTAGGGAAAAATCATTGGTTAAATGTTATAAATTTGGAGATTATTGGAATTATAAAAATAATTATCCTAGGGATAATTATCATGAAGGGAATACATATTGTGGTATGAGTAATTGTTATAATACTAATGATGAATACTTCATGAATGAAATATGAAAGGTATGGGATATTCTAACAGTATTGTTTAGGTTAAATGTGAGAAGTTGATTAAATGTAGGTTTATGAATAATAATACATGATTAATATTTCATATTATAAGAAATAGGTATTAATGAATAAGATGATTAATCCTAGTTAATAGTTTAAGTATAAGGTGTAATGATTGAGGTTTATATATATTTTAATTTAAGAATTATGTTATATAATCATAAAATATATTAGAGTTGTCCAATATAGGTTTTTTATTAAATATTTTCAATAATATATTTGAATAGTATTGATAACCTAAAAATATAATTAGATAGTGAGGTGATATTTTATAGAAGACATGCAATTAAAGAATATGAACCTTAATTTGTTCAAGATTTTGATAAAATAGTGTTTAGATGGGTGAAGAGATGATTGATATGGATTCTCTAAATCAGATAGTATTTATGACCCCATAATTGATAAATTATTTGTTAACCAAAGTGTTATATGTTATTATTGATGGAGTTTTAAAAATTATTGTATTTATATAATATAGTATATAATCTATATTTTTATTTATGGAATGAGGAATCATTTCTATTTTAATTGATATTTTATGGTAATTCATGTTATTATCATGTTTCTTGTGAATACATAACAAAGGTATTGACATATATGGTATGTGAAAATTAAGAGATACTTTATGATATTTGTGGGATTAATTTTAAATTTATTTTGATAAATTTAGTGTCATTTATGGTTTTTTTAAATTTTGAAATGTTCATAAGGTTAACCATTTATGGAAATGGTTTTAGTTTATTTTTTATGAGGTTTTAGAGATTGATGTATTACATTACCATATGATTATTTATGATTATTATATAACCAATGATAACCATTTTGATAACTATTGATAAAATTTATGACTTATCATTCTATTATAAATCATGTGATCTGTTTTCTCTTTAAACATAATAAATTCATCTTAATTTCTTGGAGTAAGTGATGAATTTTAAATTGATCAAAGCACAACAAAAGGATTATTTTTTTATGATATGAAGGAAAGAAAAGACCTAGGTATATCATTATATATAAAATTATTGATAGTATTGTGATGGTATCCCATCAAATGGAACTTCCAATGAACCTCTCTCAATTCCATGATGTGTTTTGTATATCTATCTTGAGGAAGTATATACCTGATTCATTATATGTACTAAAATCAGTGGTCATACTGCTAGAGAAATATCTCTCTTATTAATAACTACCAGTTGAGATTTTGGATCATAAATATAATGAGATACAACTAAATACCACTCACATGGCCAACGTTTTGTGGTGAAACTACCTTCTTGGGGAAGATATGTGGGAATATAATGATTTGATGAGATAAATGAATCCTTAGTTATTTTTACCAATGTGATGAATTTAAAGGAAAAAATGCATTTTTCGGTGGGTAGAATATACCACCATGAGTTTAAAAAAAATACTTTTTTCATATAATATTTTTTATTTCATTGATTACACATAATACTAAGTTTATCTTGTATTATTGGTAATGCCTAATTTATCTTTTGAGTTTAAACAAAACATAACATACTATTAAAATAATGTTATTTAATATGATTTTCATCTCTAAGATGTTAGAATGGAATGAATGAATAAGATTAAAAAAATCACAAAAATTCATTCCTTAAACCAATATATAGAATGAAATCTTTGCTTACTAATTAATTATAAATTAAAATAAAATTCATTTTAAAATAAAGATAATCATTTTCTAAAAACTATTTTTTGTGCACAAACATGTTTTATATTAACAAAGTAAACAAAAAATCTTGAAGATTTATTTTAATTAAATGCATATATTATATATTTAATTAGTTTTTTAAATTCATCTTATTTATTTTCTTTGCATAAAATGAGAGTAAATCCAATTTCTCGCTTAAAAACTATATTTTCTCTCTAAAAAGTAGTTTAATTTCCTTTGGAGAACTTAAATTATAAATAATTTTTAACAATTCTAGAGACATTATTTGAAAATTTATATTTATTTTTTGAAATAATAATTTATATAATTATCTATTAGTGAGTTTTTAGAATTTTTTGAAAAGATATTTTTTCAGTGAATAGTGAAAAATACTAGTTTTTATTAAAAATTATCTTTTTGTTTACAACATTTAAAAACATAATTTTATTAATATGTAATTAAAAGTAACATTAGTTTAATTATTTATTTAATAATAAAATTTAGTTCATTGAAATAAATTACATGTTGAATTTGGATATTAAAATATTATATACTTTTGAGAATTTTCTCCTTGGAAAACCTATTTTTTGTTACATCCGTTGGTTAAATTTTAAATTAAATATAACAACCAATATAAATTGAATTTGAAAAAATGGATCCAATATTTTGAATTATAATAATTTATATTTTATAATGATTTCAACTTAATTTTTGACCTTTATAAATATTAAAAGTAGAAAAAATTAACTAGAACAGTTAAGAGGAAAAGTATTTTTCCGGGGGGGGGGGGGTAAAACTAAAAATATAATGTGTAAAATGACATAGAAACATGTAAAAAATCCCTTAATGGATATATTTACACCTTATATCTTATAATATAAAAAATCGTCTATTTTTTATCCTTGTAGCATGAGAAAAACATGAGTACACCTTTTCCTTTAAAAAATTCCATATTTGTCCGCCAACTTACAAAAGGCCACCAACTCTCCTCCCTTATTCACACATCCAAAACCATTTGGTTTTGAAAATACCTAATTTTTTTTTAAATTTTATCCCTATCCACATCCAATATTCCATAGTGAGATCATAAAACTAATCTATGAAGGCTTTAAGTTAAACCTAAAGTGATTTCATGTAGAAGATGTAATGTTTTTAACATTGAATTTTTGTTTTATTTCTTCTTTGAACTCCTTAAAATGTTTTTAAAATATTATAATATTTTAAATCTAGTATCTATCGTATAATTATATTTTATTATGTTAAATTATTAACCTATTTCCATATCTGTTACCCTCAAATAGGATATACAATCATTATTTGTGTGTACGACAGACTACCACATCACAAACTGATGTTATTCATTTTCCATAACCACTTGTCAAATATTGATATAATGATGGATTTTATGTTTATATATGATATTTTTTAAATCATTATAACTCTTTAATTATAAAAATTCATCTACCTTATCTCCTCCTAACCTGTTGGAAAACAATAACATCGCTCTTGTGTACAGTGGACAACCACCTTCCGAACTGATGTGATGTGTTTTCCATTTACATTTTAACTGGATGGGAATAAGGATAGATTAATTTAATATATATTATATTTGAAATATAATTATACCTATAGAATAAGTATATCATAGATAACGTTTTAATTTCCATTTCATGGGGGATAGAATAATGTCGTTCGTGTGTATGACAGAGTACCGCCTCACGAAGTGTTGTGACTCATTTTACCCCCAATTCATTTTCATAAAAGCTAATAAGGATAAATTTATTGAATATATTCTATATATATTACATAAAAATTATTATTCTAATATCATATATTATTTACCTTTATTTTGTTTTATCCATTAACAAAATTGAAACAACATTCATGCATATATACGATCTACCATCTTTATACATGATGAATTTCATTTCACATATCTAACTTTTATGGATTATGATAAATACATATATAATAATTATTTATTTTATTTATATTATGTTTATTATTCTTGATATTATTTAACCATGATTAAATTAATATAATATAAAATAAAAATTTAAAGTACACATGAAAAACAAAGATGTTATTACGTCAAACATTATTTTAACAAGGAATTGTAAACAAAGGGGAAATAAAAGGACATAATAAAATAATAAATTGTATGATATATGAAATTATGTATTCCTAATATATTTACAATAAACATATATTTTTTATAAATAAGGTTAAAATGTGTACAAAGAAGTCAATACTTATTGTAATGGATTTCCATATCACTTTAATTTTATGTGAGACACATGCCATATATATCACACATTTCTTTTATGAGGGTGCATGTAACACCCCTAATTTTTATTTATGATTATTATCATAACAATTATGTGGATTTTTATATCCATTTTATGTTATTTATTTCATGAGTTCTGTAGTTTGAAGGTTACCAATTTAGTATGTGATTTTGTCTGAATTTTTATTTATTGGGGCATACATTATGTTAGGAACCCATATTATTTTATGTGGTGTTTATACATACCCATTTAAATATAATTTAATGAATTTACATATTATAATTATATTTTAGGTTTAATTTAATTTTATTCTTTCACATTCCTTGTGATTCAATTTTAAGAAAATGGTAAGGGTTTTACTATGAAATATCATCATTTATTAAGATTATTCATGTTAACACTTGTGATGATAAAATATTATGATCCATCTATCAAGAAATTCATAAACACTATTATAATCTATTTATGTCATGAGAATTTATATTTTACCTTCATTTTCCTCTCTTTATGTACTCAATATTTCAAAAGAATGTTTTTTTAAATCAAATTTTATTTCTATATTTGGTCGAAAAGTATTTTTATTCCATATCAATTTTTTCAAAAAATTAAAGTTTTAAAGTGGTTTTATGAATACCATAAGATTTTTTAAAGTCATTTACACACTGTTTTTAATTTTCATAAAATTAAATAAATGTAATACACTTTTTGTTGAATGTGGTGATTTTTTATTTTACTAGAAATTTGAAATGAATAATTATTTTATTGTGTATGAAAAGAATAGAATTTTATTCTGTCATGTAAAAAAATGTCTGAAATCTTCCTTTATAAGTTACAAAGTTTATTTTAAAATAAAATTCTTTGAAAAATATTTCATGAATTTTAATCTATTTTTTAAAATGGGAAGGCTATTTTCCACATGAAAAGTTTTAAATTATTTTTAATGCTACCTCTTCTATAGTTCCAAGGTAGTTTTCAATGAAAATAATTTAAAAAATGTTTTATGTTTTAAAAATATTTTTTCAAAGCATAAAGGAAAGATTACTCAAGAAATGTTCTGTCTGATCTTTCAAAATAATTTTCTATCTAAGATGAAATTATTTTATATTACTTATTCTATAATGGGGATAAGATTAAATGGTACCATCCTAATTCTTTCTCTGGATGGTTAATGTTTATGTTGAAGAAATTTTTATGAATCCCATTTATTTTTCGTGGGATTTTCTATGGAGAATTGATGAAATGATTATAAATACCATTTTCATTATACATATTATGATGTGATGATATGATGAATGCTTTATGTTATTATGGAACACATAAGTATTGTTTTCATTATACTATGTTCATGAAATAAATTCCCTCTAATATATTGGGTAACACATAATTTATCATGGTATAGTAATGGGAAATAATTCAAAGGGCTTTATCTACTATGGGAAATATGTGAGTACCAATCCACTATGTGGAACAAGTGTATCCTTATCCACAGGGGGAAATCGGGGATGAGTCCAAATCAACTATATTGATGTTCTTGGTATTTAATATTTACATATTCAATGGTTTTCTATTTTTATGATGATGAAATAATTTTATGAAATGAGATTATGTTTCATAATTTATTTATGATGATTTATCACCTTAGGGAACATTTTTTTTAAATGATAACGTTTTATTTTAGGAATCGTGTTTATGATCTATTAAATGTTGGTTATGAACTTCATAAGTTAAGTTCATGATCACATTCCATTATTCCCATTTTATGATTTCATATGATAATATATGGTTATATCCTATATTGGACTTTACTGAGAAAATGAGGTCACCCATTCTTATGTTTACTTTCCTAAACTATAAATAAAGGTTTAGGTAGGGTATTCCTAAGAGTAGTACTACGTGAGAAGATATTTGTTGGAGATACTGAATATATTTCCCGAAATAATAATTTTTTATGTGTAATATCTAAAGATACTAAACTTTAACAGTCCTCACACATGTGTTTATGAATTTTATTGAATATTTATCAAAAGAGTTTTGATATTTATGTATTAAAAGCACATGAACTTATAATTTAAGGATTTATAACCATATATTTTACATCATTTTTAGTTCATTTTGATTTAATATAAATGTAAGAACCCGTTTTTAGCTACTAATGACTTTAGAATATTCTTGATGATATTCCAGAGCAGCGGCTTCAGACGGCGTGCGATTCCGAGACCCGGAGTGGCCGGAATTAAATTTTCAGTGCATTCACACAGGAAGCGCGAAATAAATGCGATAACTCCTAAATGGTGATCCCGATCAGATATCTGAGTGGCCGGATGGGTCCATAATGGGGTGTTTACCCTAGGAACGACATAAAACATGTCGGTGTGGGATGTTTGGACCCCTTGCCCGCTCCCGGAACGTTAAACGGATAAACAAATGAATTAATTTATTCGTTTAATGGTTAAACTCAAGTATCTCTTAAACGGTTGTTCGGATTGGAAAACCGAGGGCACCGTTGAGTTCAGAATGTTTCGTTTACCCTAGAAGGGGTATAAGTTTTGCGGGCACAGGCTGTCAGTGAAAAATGGTCCTAGGGGCGTTTTCGTAATTTGGTGCCCTCAGCCGTTGAGGTTAATAACTTTTGAACGGGGCCTTGGATGAAAATTCCGAGATAGACGTTGTGCTCGGGAGGTGGTGTTTACCCTATGGGAGGCTTAACCTTGACCCCTTCGGGAGTTTCAGATGCGGGTATTTTCGGGGGTTTTAAATTAATTAAATCGTTAATTAATTTATTTAATCCCTCCCCTTCCCTTCTCCCTTGAACCCCCTGGTGAAAACCACTCCCCTCTCCTCCTCCATCTCCATCGAGACAGTCCGGTGAGGCGACTACGGTGAGGTGTGGTGGTGCCGGCAGATCGACGCGAAGCTCTGGGCGAAGCCCAGCGAGGTAGGAGGTTTTTCGTTGCATTTTCATTTCCGAACCGCCCTTTTAATTAACATTTATGCGTCAACTTGAAGTTTAATAACCGAAAAAATCCCATGGATGCATAGTATACTTTTTTATCTGTCCAACGCATTTTTTGGAATCAAAATCTGAGCTCGGAGGAGGCCGGGGTTGATCGCCGAAGTTTTCGGGTTTTGAGGGTGATTCCGGCCGGTTTGGGCGCTCCGGCGGTCCGAGGCGCGGCGGCGTGAGCTCGAGGCGGCGGCGTCCCTGTTGGGCGGTGGCAGCAGGACGAGGACGGCGGGGCTCCCTGGGTGAGATGGCTGGCGGCCGGGGTCTCGGGCGGTTGGCTCCGGCGTAGGGCAGGGGGGGGGGGTGCGCCACCCCGTGTGCGGTGACCGCGACCCGCATGACGCGTGTCGGTGCGGAAAAGGAAGCGACCGGACATCAAGGCCGGTCGGTAGCAGCAGGCCGCGGCCAGCTGGTCGCGGCAGAGCGAACCAGACCCGCGGTCGGGCCGATCCGGCCCAAGGGGGTTTCCCCCTTTGGAATTTCCGATGCCCGTAGCTTTCACTACGGACGTCTGTTTCACGCGCTGTCTGTGGCGGCGCGGACCTGACGCAGAGTCGGACGTTTTGAGATGGTTTTGGGAATTTTTAATTCCCGAAACAATGGGCCTTGGAGGCGCGACACGTCTTTAAGTGGACGATCATGTTTCCCGAGATTCTTGATTTGGACGGCACGGACGCGTCCGACGTCTGTTTTAAATGCCGTCAGTGGCGTTGGGACCCTGGCACCGAGGCGGAGCTTTCTAGGGAGGTTTCAGGCGTTGAGGCCGAAGTTGAGGCGCGGGCCCAACGACCCGTCTTCTGAGCTGCGTGCAGCGTTTCATGACTTTCTCATCGGGCGTCCGTTCGGGGCGTGCGAGCAGTTGATCCTTGATGTTTTTCCGAGGGGATTGCAATGGTGCAATCTGCCCGCTCTAATTCGGCATTATGGTGCGGGGCCCACGAGGGCCGTTTTGGCGTTGACGGTGATTTTTCCGTCTATATCACCGGGTGTCCGTTTTGGACAAGTGATTAGTCGAACTTGTGTACTTTTTCGAGAGGATCGCAACGGTGCGATCCGTTGGCAGCGCTTCGGGACCGGGGTGCGGGTCCCGTGTGGTACCGCTCATGTGTGGTAAGCCGGAATGTATCTTTTTCTCTGGATACCCGTTCCACGCAAGTAAGCAGTCAATTTGACGTGCTTTTCCGAGAGCATTGCGATGGTGCAGTTCGCCCGACCTTTTTTCGGGGACATAGTGTGGGTCCCACCCGACCTGGCTATGGTGAATAGTACAATTTTCACCGAGTGTCTATTTCGGGTGATTGAGTAGTCAATCCCGTGGGGTTTTCCGAGGGGATAACAGTGGTGTGATCCGTTTGTTCTGTTTCGGGATCTTGAGGTGGGCTCCACACGGGTTTGGTTACGGTGAATAATACCTTTTTCACCGGTTGACCGTTTCGGGCGAGTAAGTAGTCTATCTCGCGTGTTTTTCCACGAGGATTACAACGATGCGATCCGTTTGGTTGTGCGGAACCTCTTGCACAATCTTGTGAAATGTGGAAATGTGAAGGTGCCCTAGGGGCAATTCTTCTACTGTGGTTGTAGCAGACCCTTGCCGTGTGATCGCGTGCACTCTCGTGTGGGGGGGGGGGTGAATTAATGCTTGTTTGGATGTGGTTGTCCGTGCCTCAGTCGTTGAGGTGGAAAGTTGGAAATGTTACGTCATGCCTTCACATTGACGTTGGGTGCTGTGCCCATGATAGCCCTTGGGCTGGAGACATGGTATACTATGGGAGTATACGAGAGCGCTGGGAGGAACGTGTGGTTTGTACCTGAGACGTTCGTGCACTTGGTTGGGGTTGACTTGGGGCCACACGTTGTGTGGGTCCCATGTGCGTGATGTGTTCTGCTTTTCATACTTTGACCTCTCACGACGTAGAGAGTCCCTTTCTGCTCGTTTTTTGACCAGTAGGGTTGAGTGGTCTCCCCTGGCTTCGTTCTCAATGGATTGGCCGGTCGTGGTGCTAGTGACACCTAGTGATGGAACAGGCGCAGAACCTCTTTTGGGTGATTTTTTCTGGAGTTGGGTGGTTGCGCGATACCCACTACGTGTTTGGTTGTCCAGTGGTGTACCCTCCAGTAGAGATGGATAGACCAGTTCTGAATTTTACCCTCCAGCAGGGCTGGGAAGGGGGTTACTCATCCACTTATTCCGGTTTACCCTCCAGCAGGGCTGGGCAGTGGGTTACTAACTGTCTTCTAGGGTGTACCCTCCAGTAGAGACTGGGCAGTGGGTCACCAGACACTCTTAGGGTCTACCCTCCAGCACAGACTCGGCAGTGGGTCAGCCGATGCACTTAGGGTCTACCCTCCAGCAAAGACTGGGCAGTGGGTCACCCGACGACCTCTTTGGGTCTACCCTCCAGCAGGGCTGGGTAGTGGGTCGCCCGTCGTCTAGTTCCAGGTCTACTCTCCAGCACGGCTGGGCAGTGGGTCGCCTGTCGACTCATTCTAGGTCTACCCTCTAGTGGGGTTGGGCAGTGGGTCTCCTGATGATGTGTTAAGGTCTACCCTCCAGCGGGGTTGGGTAGTGGGTCGCCTGATGATGTGTTAAGGTCTACCCTCCCGTGGGGTTGGGAAGTGGGTCGCCTGATGATGTCTTATGGTTTACCCTCCAGTAGGGCTGGGTAGTGGGTCACCCGATATCTAGTTATGAATTACCCTCCAGCGAGGCTGGGTAGTGGGACACCTATTGGAATTACAGGCTCAGTCCTTTCTACTAGGCTAGTCTATGGCTTTCCTCCGTGATTACCGGAGCGGGACCCTTGGTTGTATGGGTCAGTGTGGTGACAACTTTGACTTTGAGAAGACCTCTCGACTGCAGGGCAGTGATGAGGTGTGGTTTGAATTTCCCTATAAATATCAAGTACGAGGGGCACTTTCTCCACTGAGACGCGTTCTTGTGATGCGACTTAAAACCGTGCGGGCGAGTCAGTGCCGCCCAAAGCGGATAGTGTCGAGGTGCGGTGATTGAGCCCTTGGCTTGCGGTTCGGGGCAGACGTGCGGGATGTTAGGCATCGATGGTTTTTTCTTATGGGATTGTGGGATACTCGTTTTCTTGGTCTAAGCTATGGGATGGAGATCCCCTTACGGTCTTGTTCGGGCTTCTTGACAGAGAATATGTATATGTATATAACTTGTTATAGTACCCACTTCTTGGGTTTGGTTACTCTCCCTCTAGGAGAGGCGAAGACACGCGGGGTATGCCACGTGATTTCCGTGTCTATCTTCTCATGGTGGGACGAGTCTACTCTCCTGCTATAGGTAGCGAAGACTCGACGAGAATTTCATCTTCTCACCATTTGCAGCTCCTTGTGTCTGGACGAGTCTACCTTCTTTCTTTTGTTGGGTTGAGCTGGACTCTTTACTATACTCCTTACTTCACTTTCGGTTGTACTCCCTTACTTTTCTCTATTCTCTCTACTGCTAACCCTTCGGTACCTCCTTTTTTTCTCCCTCAATACTTCGGGGTATCCTACTGAGTATTTTTATACTCACCCCTGCATTGGATTTTCCCGCACATGGTGTTTCCTTGCAGATGAAGAACAGGTTGGTCGTGACTTCAGTGGAGTTTATGAGCTTGGGAGCTTGGGAGCTTGGACCGCGTACAGTGGTCGGAGTCGGGTTCTAGGTGGGATACCCGTCAGCTGTTCCTTTCTGTTTACCTGTTGTCGGGTTGTGGCACTTTTTGGTCGGGCGTGTGTTTTTCCCCTTTTCTTTTCAGCTTGTACTTTGTACTGTTTAGAGGTCGATGCACATCTATGGTTTATACATATAGCAGTTGTTCTTTTTAATCTTCTTGTTATTTCTTTTACTCTGCACTTTTGTATTGAGTGTGCTGCATGTGTGTGTACTGGTACTTAAGCAAAGGCCTCCCCGAGTCGTTGTGCCTTCGGCGCTGGTTTCCAGCCCCTGGCCTATGGAGGCGGGCTTGGGGTAGTTGCGGCTCGAGCCTGGGTATGGTCGGGTCGTGAAAAAGTGGTATCAGGGGCGGTTCGTTCCTTGGGGAATTGTGTGGACGTCCCTAAAAAGGAATTGGTTGGGATTTAGGGCAACAATGTTAATGTGTCTCGAGAGAGGCTCTCATGCCAGGGAGTCCAGTGATGGTGTGACGGTTGACGTATCCATTCACCAGGACCTTGATAAACCGCTTGTCAACCCGGCATGCTGAGACACTTGTTTTAGGGAGAATTTGGTTTGTGCATCACATAAGAATGAGTCTTTATTGTCCTTCTAGAGTCAGCTCCCCATTGTTGTTGTTATTGGTATATACATATATGCTAATCTGACCGCGACACTCCTTGATAATATTCAGGATGTCTCTACGAAGACAGCCAGCCAGGATACCAGGTTTGGTTCGTGACGACGACCCTGTGAGCTACGAGGCCACAGTCCAGGACCCATCATGCGAGCCCCTTCCTCCGGGTGGGCCGGTAGCAGCACCCCCACCTTTTGAGAAGCAGGCAGTTTCAGCAGAGCAGGCTGAGCTTGAGCGAAGGTTGAGTGCGCTCCGTGAGTTCCAGCGGCAGAGACCGGTGAGGTTCAGTGGTGAGCTAGACCCTCAGGCAGCAGAGGTTTGGTTCAAGACAGTGGTTCACCTTTTCAGGCTTCTGCAGATGCCGACAAATCAGAGAGTGGCTTTGGGAGCTAGCCTTCTTGTGGATCAGCTTGGCGTTGGTGGAGTCTGGTGGCTCAGTTTCTAGACGAGTCGTTGCTTTCATGGGGAGACTTTCAGTTGTTGTTCCATGAGGAGATTTTCCCCTCCTGCTTGCGCTCCTTTCAGATTCAGGAGCTCTTGTAGTTTCAGCAGGGAGGAATGACGGTGGCCGAGTACGCGGCTAGTTTTGCATACCGTGCACGCTTTTACCCGGACTTGGTCCGTGATGACAACATCCGAGCGCAGAAGTTTGTGCAGGGTCTCCTCCAAGAGATTCATGTTGTCATAGTACCCTTGGGAATTTCGACATATGCCGGGGTGCTGGAGCAGGCGCTGGTGACAGAGGGCTTCCTGTCACGTTTTAGAGTTGGTGGTGGCAGTAGGTACGTCAGAGCCGAGACGTCTACCGCAGCTAGTGGGCATCGGAAAGCAGGACCTTGATGCAGGTGGCCTTTCCACTTCCAGTTTTGGAGACGTGGTCGTATACCACTGTGGCGAAAAGACGCAGGGTATCATCCGAGGATGCCATTCCATGAGTGGATCCTGGGTCGTGGACGTACACCACAGTGGCGCCGGAGGGCACCAGGGCATCCCAGAGAGCGCCGATGTTATTCTTGTGATGGGCGATATCACGTGGCACGAGACTGCCCGACTCAAGTTGCTGTGAGCTTCGGGCAGGCAGCAGGCACACCACCACGGCAGGGGTAGCGCCGGGATCAGAGTAGTGCCCAGAGAGGTGGTTCTAGCGGAGGAGCGGGAGGAGCTGGTAGTGAAGGACGACCTTACGAGGTCTTCCCACAACCACTATGTGGTACACGTCAGGCTCTGGGAGCTGAAAGTTGGGACCACGGACAGCCGTGAGCTATGGATGTCTATGATCCTGCGGATCAGGAGGTGGTAAGAGGTACGCTACAACTCTCCTACTTTTTGCAGTAGATTTGGTAGACGCTGTGTGTGAAATGCTTTCCTCCCTGATCCTTGCTTGAGGTGTTACCAGGTTGACGCATGGCGTCGGGTGTAACCCTGTGTTGGTAAGGTAAAAAGGCGTGAGACCTTTTCCTCTAGTCAACGGTGTCGACACCTTCGCTTTCCAATCATGTAAGAGAGTCTGGATTGTGGGACATCGGCTGTGAAATCTTGCGTGACCAGATATCCTTGGGTGTTCCACCATATGGATATTCTGAAGGAGGGAATCACCGGGCCTTGTTCCAGGTGCGGACGGTGACTCCGGTGGTGGCGTGTGACGTAGAGGTTCGACCGGAGAGGTGAGCTACCCCCGAGGGCCTTCTGGACATTTGAGACCATGCAAAGGGATGTTGAGGTACCCTACCTCCTTGCCCTAACCCCAAAATCTGGAGTGGGTGCACAACATCGACAAGGGCTGACCTCGCTTAAACTGATCAATCCTTTGGTGTGTGTGCAGCGGCGCAGAGTTGTGCGAGAGTTCTTCTGGGTACGGAAGAGCTGGGTGTGGGCTTAGTACCCGGTGTTTCTCCCTAGTTTTGATTTTTGGGGACAAAAATATTGAAGGAGGGAAGGATTTAAGAACCCGGTTTTTGTTACTAAAGACTTTGGAATATTCATGATGATATTCCAGAGCAGCGCCTTCAGACGGCGTGCGATTCCGAGCCCCGGAGTGGCCGGAATTAAATTTTCAGTGCGTTCACACTGGAAACGCCAAATAAATGCGATAACTCCTAAATGGTGATCCAGATCAGAGATCCGAGTGGACGGATGGGTCCGTAATGGGGTTTTTACCCTAGGAATGACATAGAACATGTCGGCGCGGGATGTTTGGACCCCTCGCCCGCTCCCGAACGTTAAACGGATAAACAAACGAATTAATTTATTCGTTTAATGGTTAAACTCAAGTATCTCAGAAACGGTGGCTCGGATTGGAAAACTGAGGGAACTGTTGAGTTTAGAATGTTCCGTTTACCCTAGGAGGGGTATAAGTTTTGCGGTCATAGGCCATCAGTGAAAAATGGCCCCAGGGGCGTTTTCATAATTTGGCGCCCTCGGGCGTTGAGTTTAATAACTTTTGAAAGTGGCCTCAGATTAAAATTCTGATACCTCCATTGTGCTCGGGAGGTGGTGTTTACCCTAGGGGGGGCTTAACCTCGACCCCGTAGGGAGTTTCAGATGTGGGTCTTTTTGGGGGTTTTAAATTAATTAAATCGTTAATTAATTTATTTAAACCCTCCCCCTTCCCTTCCCACTTGAACCCCCTGGTGAAACCCTCTCCCCTATCCTCCTCCATCTCTGGCGAGACAGTCCGGCGAGGCGACTCCGGCGAGGTGCGGTGGTGCCGGCGGATCGACGCGAAGCTCCGGGCGAAGCCCAACGAGGTAGGAGGTTTTTCGTTGCATTTTCATTTCCGAACCGCCCCTTGAATTCAAATTTATGCATCAATTTGAAGTTTAATCTCCGAAAAAATTCCATGGATGCGTAGTATAATTTTTATCTCTCCAACTCATTTTTTGGAATCAAAATCTGAGCTCGGAGGAGGTCGGGGTTGATCGCCAAAGTTTTTTGGGTTTTGAGTGTGATTCCGGCCGGTTTGGGCGCTCCGGCGGTCCGAGGCGCGGCAACGCGAGCTCTAGGCGGCGACATCGCTGTTGGGTGGTGGAAGAAGGTCGGGAACGGCGAGGCTCCCTGGGTGAGATGGTGGGCGGCCGGGGTCTCGGGCGGTTGGCTCCGGCATAGGGCAGAGGGGGGGCTGCAGGGTGCGCGACCCCGTGTGCGGCGATCGCGACCCGCGTGACGCGGGTCGCTGCGGAAAAGGAAGCGACCGACCATCAAGTTCGGTCGGTAGTGGCAGCCCGCAGCCATCGGGCCACGGAAGAGTGAACCGGACCCACGGTCGGGCTGTGGGCCGGCTGTGTGCGGACCGGCCGGACCGGGCCGGTCCGGCCAAAGGTGGTTTCCCCCTTTGGAATTTCCGACTCCCGTAGCTTTCTCTACGGACGTCCGTTTTGCGCGCCGTCTGCGGCGGCACGGACCTGACGCAGAGGCGGACGTTTTGAGATGGTTTCGAGAATTTTAAATTCCCGAAACAAGGGGCATCGGAGGCACGACACGTCTTTAAGTGGACGATCATTTTTCTCGAGATTCTTGTGTTCGGACAGCGTGGACGCGTCCGACGTCCGTTTTAAACGCCGTCAGTGGCGTTGGGACTCTGGCACTAAGGCAGAGCTTTCCAGGGTGGTTCCAGGCATTGAAGCCGAAGTTGAGGCGCGGGCCCCACGACCCGTCTTTTGAGCTGTATACATCATTTCACGACTTTCTCATCGGGCGTCCATTCGGGGCGTGCGAGCAGTCGATCCCGGATGTTTTTCCAAGGGGATTGCAATGGTGCAATCCGCCCGCTCTAATTCGGCACGATGGTATGGGGCCCACGAGGGCCGTTTTGGCATTGACGGTGATTTTTCCGGCTTTATCACCGGGTGTCCGTTTTGGACAAGTGATTAGTCGAACTTGTTTACTTTTTCGAGAGGATCGCAACAGTGCGATCCGTTGGCAGCGCTTCGGGACCGGGGTGCTGGTCCCGCGTGGTACCGCTCGTGCGCGGTAAGCCGGAATGCATCTTTTTCTACGGATACCTGTTCCACGCAAATAAGAAGTCAATTTTACGTGATTTACTGAGAGCATTGCGATGGCGCAGTTCACCCGACCTTTTTCGGGGACATGGTGTGGGTCCCACCTGACCTGGCTAAGGTGAATAGTACCTTTTTCACCGGGAGTCTATTTCTGGTGATTGAGTAGTCAATACCGTGGGTTCTTCTGAGGGGATAGCAGTGGTGTGATCCGTTTGTTCAGTTTCGGGATCTTGAGGTGGGCTCCACACAGGTTTGGTTACGGTGAATAGTACCTTTTTCACCGGTTGACCGTTTCGGGCGAGTAAGTAGTCTATCTCACATCTTTTTCCATGAGGATTAAAATGGTGCGATCCGTTTGTTTGTGCGGAGCCTCTTGCACGATCTTGTGAAATGTGGAAATGTGAAGGTGCCCCGGGGGCGATTCTTCTACTATGGTTGTAGCGGACCCTTGGCGTGTGATCGCGTGCACTCCCGTGGGGAGGGGGGGTGAAGTAATTCTTGTTTGGATGTGGATGTCCATGCCTTAGTCGTTGAGGCGGAAAGTTGGAAGTGTTACGTCATGCTTTCGCGTTGACGTTGGGTGCCGTGTGCACGATAGCCCTTGGGCTGGAGACGTGGTATACTTTGGGAGTATACGAGAGTGCTGGGAGGAACGTGTGTTTTGTACCTGAGACGTTCGTGCGCTTGGTTGGGGTTGACTTGGGGCCACATGTTGTGTTGGACCCATGTGCGTGTCGTGTTATGCTTTGCATACTTTGACCTCTCACGACGTAGAGGGTCCCTCTCTGCTCATTTGTTTGACCAGCAGGGTTGAGTGGTCTCCCCCTGGCCTCGTTCTCAATGGATTGGCCGGTCGCGGTGCTAGTGACAACTAGTGATGGAACAGGCACATAAAATCATTTGGGTGAGTTGTTCCGGAGTTGGGTGGTTGCGCGATACCCACTACGTGTTTGGTTGGACAGTGGTGTACCCTCTAGTAGAGATGGCTAGAGCAGTTCTGCATTTTACCCTCCATCGGGGCTGGGTAGTGGGTTACTCATCGACTTCTTCAGGTTTACCCTCCAGCAGGGCTGGGTAGTGGGTTCCTCACTATCATCTAGAGTTTACCCTCCAGTAGAGAATGGGCAGTGGGTCACCCGATGCACTTAGGGTCTACCCTCTAGTAGAGACTGAGCAGTGGGTCACCCGGCGACCTCTTAGGGTCTACCCTCCAGTAGGGCTGGGCAGTGGGTCGCCCGTCGTCTAGTTCCAGGTCTACCATCCAGCATGACTGGGCAGTGGGTCGCCTCTCGACTCATTCCAGGTCTACTCTCTAGTGGGGCTGGGCAGTGGGTCGCCTGATGATGTGTTAAGGTCTACCCTCTAGCGGGGCTGGGCAGTGGGTCTCCTGATGATGTGTTAAGGTCTACCCTCCAGTGGAGCTGGGAAGTGGGTCGCCTGATGATGTCTTATGGTTTACCCTCCAGCCGGGCTAGGCAGTGGGTTACCTGATATCTGGTTATGAATTACCCTCCAGCGAGGCTGGATAGTGGGACGCCTATTGGTATTCCAGGCTCAGTCTTTTCTACTAGGCTAGTCTGTGGCTTTCCTCCGTGATTACCGGAGCGGGACCCTTGGTTGTACGGGTCAGTGTGGTGACGACTTTGACTTTGAGAATACCTCTCGACTGCAGGGCCGTGAAGAGGTGTGGTTTGACTTTCCCTAGAACTCTCAAGTACAAGGGGTTCTTTATCCACCGAGACACATTCTTGGGACGCGACTTAAAACCGTGCGGGTGAGTCAGTGCCACCCAAAGAGGATAGTGTCGAGGTGCGGTGATTGAGCCCTTGGATTGCGGTTTGGGGCAGACGTGTGGGATGCTGGGCATCGATGGTGTTTTCTTCTGGGATTGTGGGCTACTCGTTTTCTTGGGCTGAGCTACGGGATGGAGATCCCCTTATGGTCTTGTTTTGGATTCTTGACAGAGCATATGTATATGTATATACCTTGTTATAGTACCCACTTCTTGGGTTTGGTTACTCTCCCTCTAAGAGAGGCGAAGACGCGTGGGGTATGCCACGTGATTTCCGTGTCTAGCTTCTCGTGGTGGGACGAGTCTACTCTCCTGATATAGGTAGCGAAGACTCGATGAGAAGTTCATCTTCTCACCGTTTCTAGCTACTTGTGTCTGGACGAGTCTACCTTCTTTCTTTTTTTGGGTTGAGCTGGACTCTTTACTTTACTCCTTACTTCACTTTCGGTTGTACTCCCTTAATTTTCTCTGTTCTCTCTACTACTCACCCTTAGGTACCTCCTTTGTTGCTCCCTCGAGACTTCGGGGTATCCTACTGAGTATTTTTATACTCACCCCTTCTTGGTCTTTGCCCGCACTTGGTGTGTCCTTGTAGATGACAAAAAGGTTGGTCGTGACTTCAGTGGAGTTTAGGAGCATGAGAGTTTGGGAGCTTGGACCACGTATGGTGGTCAGAGTCAGGTTCCAGGTGGGAGACCCGTCAGCTGTTCCTTTCTGTTTACCTGTTGCCGGGTTGTGGCACTTTTTGGTCAGGCGCGTGTTTTTTCCCTTTTCTTTTCAGCTTGTACTTTGTACTGTTTAGAGGTCGATGCACATCTGTGGTTTATACATATAGAAGTTGTTCTTTTTACTCTTCTTGTTCTTTCTTTTACTATGCACTTTTTTATTGAGTGTGCTGCATGTGTGTGTACAGGTACTTAGGAAAAGGCCTCGCCGAGTTATTGTGCCTTCGGCGCTGGTCGCTACCCCCTGGCCAATGGAGGCAGGCTTGGGGTAGTTGCGGCTCGAGCCCGGGTAGGGTCGGGTCGTGACAATATACTTCAATCATTTGTGGTCTGTGTATATATAACACTTTTCCCCATAAATATATTATCTCTATATCACTAGATAAATTTTGATTACAACTAACTTCAGGTATTTTTTAGACTAATTTTGATCATGTGAAATTAACTATCAAGATTAATATGTTATTTCCTAATCATGTTTCATAGAAGAAATCTAATAAATTTCATAGATTCCTCATTATAGATAAAAAATACTTCTCTAGAAGAAGGTAGAGTTAGTATAGGTGGACTATCCGACCTATTTTTCAGTTCTTGGAAACATTATTTAAACCCATTTATCCAGATAAACATAACTACTTTTCATGTTAGCTTGGTTAGTGGATTAAAAATGTATGAATTTTTTTTTTCAAAAAACATCTATTGCATCATTCTAGTCCAAGGAAACTATGAATATTAGTTACAGATGTAGGATATGGCCACCCCTCTATGACCATTGTGTTTGAAAGATCAACTATGATTTATTCACTAGGCACTATCTTCCCCAAGAATTGTTCTTGTTGCAACCATAACTAACAATTGCTTAATTTACCAAATAGTTTCTCCTTCCTTAGAATTTTTAGAACAACTTTTAGATGATCCTCATGAACCATATTACTTTTTTAATATATCATAATATCATTAATAATGAAAACATAAATTTATCAATCAAATATTAAATAATTTATTCATCAAATACATATACATAGAAGGATCATTAGTCAGGATGAAGGGCATAAAAAAAACATATAATGCCCATTTCTTATATATAAAGTATTCTTTTGGATATCTTATTCCTTTACCATTAAAAAATCATATCTTGGTCATAGTATAATCTTAGAAAAGAAATGATCCCTGTGAAGCTGGTAAAAAAATCACCAATCCTTAGAAGATGGTATTTTTCTTCATTATGATCCCATTATGTTCTCTATAATTAATTCATAGAAACATTGATCCATCCTTCATCTTTACAAAGAGAATAAGTTCTTTCAAATGAGACACACATGGTCAAATAAAAATCTTCCCTAAAAGATCTTGATGTTTCTTTAATTACTCTAACTCAACACATTCTATTATATATAGATCCTTTAATATTGTCTTGGATCTAGGTATGAGTTCAGTGGATAATTCTACCTTTATTTTTGGGGGTGGTTTAGGTAATAATTTAGGAAAACAATTAATGTATTACTGAAAAAATAGGGATATTTTCCATATTTATACATTCATTTTATTCCCCCTCTTATCCATTCGTCTCCAGAAAGAGTTCCATAGGTGGTTCTTCTAGACAAAGATCATGAGGGGATATATCTCCTTTGTGAATAACATAAGGTTTTTCATTCAACATTATTGAAATCTCCTTGCTTATGAAGTTGATCATAGAATTATACTTTGATAGCAAGTCCATCCATATTTTACTGTATAATTCTACCCTAGGAATGAATGCTAGTTTAATGACTCAGATTTTCCATATAATATTTTGGGATATTATTTGCGTTACTTTTGAGACCAAGTGTTGAGACAACGTGTGATTCTGAGGCCCAGTGTTCCCTGAATAAATGTTTAAAAGAAATCAAAAATATTAAAAATAATGCACATATTGTTTTCATAAAAATGTTGAATAACATCTAAATGAGGGATTAGATCTGAAATCTATGGGAACTAATTATTTCAGAATATAGGTTTTATCATAGGAGAGACAGAACATTAGTCGGCGCATAGTGCTTTCGGAAAATTTATAATGGGTGTAGAAATTAATAAAATAATTATATTAATTATTTTTCATTGACACAAAAATTAACGAGTCTTTAATTATACTCTTAGGATGAAATCATAGGGTAATATTCATAAATCTGGAGCTGTTGGAATGTTGTTGGAGAGATCATTGGAGGATCTCTCTCAGATGAATGGAAACCAGATCGTGGATCGACAATCAACAAGAAAAATTATCGATGGATCTCACCATCAAATATGATGAAAAATCGTTGTTTTTCAGAGATCAATATAAATTGAGGTAGGATTTTTTATTTGATTTTGATTAATCCCCTTTTCATAACTCCTATGAATAATGTGAATCAAGTAATCAATGAATTGATTCACAGATCGATCATCTTTTGGGATGAGTTAGATTAATTGGGTTTTGGATAATTACATTGTGACTATCTATTATTTGTTATTATTCTCATGGAAAAGAAATGAGGTTTACATGAACATCAACCTAGGTCTATTCCTCTTGATCTTCATGTGATTTTATCCCTGATTCTTCATTCATCATGTGAGTTATTCATTAGGATTGTGGTTCGACATATCCTGATGAAATGATCATTTCACACCCGTTTCTGGGAGAAACAATCCAACATTGTAGATATGAGATTGAAATGACATGATAGAGGTTTGAAAATTGAAACATTAGTGAATCAGATAGTTTTGGATTCCCGAATTCATGTTCTTCATTACACAATGAAGAACGACTAATGATCCCATTTTTTGAATGAATTGAAGGGTTAGATCATGTTGTTCAGTGACAAAATGAATCAACGAAGCTCGATTCATGATTTATCAGTTGAATGATCACCATATTGAAGGAAAAATGAATGATTGAGATGCGTAGAACCAGATATGGAATTCTAAAATGTTCCACACTAAATGGTGTGTAATGTGGATCGCCACACCGTGTGGGCCCCCATATTCAGTGGCTAGGGTTCTAAAGAATGTTAAGTATCACATGTTGTGTGAACCTTTAACTTTGTGTGTGGTCTTTACCTAGTGGATTATGGTGTAACTCTGAGGTTACATAGATAGGGATTGGGGTACATTTGTCATGACCCGACCCAACGGGGCTCGAGCCGTGACTCCCCAAGCCCGCCTCCACTAGGCCAGGGGATGATGTCTAGCGCCGAGTAGGCTATCACACACATGGGAGGAATTATCCAAAGGTACCTGTACACACTCACCCACACACACCTCCATGAAACAGTGCATAGATATATAACACTGAAAAGAAAATGCATTCATACATATATCCCAAACTAGAGTGCAACAGAAGTACAAAATGGTCAATACTGGGCCCACTAAAAGAAAACTACCAAAGCATCCAACCTGCTCGAAAAAAGGGGTACGCTGCCAAAAGCACCACCGAAAAGCTCCTCGACACAGCTTTGGTAAGACTCCACAGTCAGACCCTCTCACTAAGCTCCGCCTACTCCAGGTCCTCCTAGGACTCCGTCAAAATGAATGTGGTCTACACAAGACACAAACATGTGTGTGTAAAGACTGTGCCGGGGTGAGAAAAACTGAAAGGAAACAGTCTGCTCATTCCAACCAAAGGGAACCCGGATGAGAGAGAAAGTCCATCTCGTGACCTTCCTCATCTAAACACAACTATTCAGCTCAAATCAGGTGTATGCCCATACATATACCATGAACATCCAGATATACTCAGCTCATGCACCCAGCCATAGGAGGTTCCGACCTCATCACCAGCAATGCTTCACAACCAGGAGAACACACTCGATGATCACTTTCATCCCATATGACACTCATCCAAGAGATACACTCCATCAGTTCCCACAAAAACACCTCAGACGCTCACCCAAGAGATCACGATCGTCAGAAATTGTCACAGAGGAATCCTCGCTGAAACAACATAAACACCAAACTCCTCGGATAGGGGATCTCTCCTAGGGTCCTCTAGGGGATTCCGGAACCCACACCAGCAAACGAAGATATCAGAGATAGGGGATCAATCCCAGGGTCTGTTGGGGGATACCAAAACCTGATATGGCATTCGTAGATCTCATAGATAGGGGATCACTCCCAGGATCCACTGGGGGATACCACAACCCGATCTGACATTCGTAGAAACACGTCACTCAGATAGAGGATCTTCACCAGTGTCACGACGTTACCAAAACCTTATTTGGTATATCTCGCAATGTAGGGGATCGAAATGAAGATGTCGCAACCCTACATAAACCACACACTAAGCAGGGGATCGTATAACAAACGATACCGCAACCCTACTATAATCCTCATGATGAGTAGGGGATCATATACCCGATGATTCCACAACCCTATTGAGCATGGCCCACTTCATAGGGGATCGTATTCCTAATGATTCCACAAACCCTATGGGGTTAACCTGCTAGATAGAGGATCACCGCCCGTGGATAAGCAGTCACAATGATACCAAAATCCTGATCCTGGGAAACGACGCTAGAGGATCCCGCTCCGGGCCCACAGAAGGGATGCCACAACTCTAACAGATTAAACATCTCATTGAGAGGATCACAAACCTATACTAGGGTTGTAATGCCGTGTGAACCCTTGTAGGAATGAATCAAGGGAGTACCCTCAACCCCTGCTGGTCCAAACATCGCTAACCAGAGCGACCCGCCACAACGCCACACTGCACACCACTAAGGCCGATATCGATGCCACCATTGCGATCCACGCAAAAAAACACGCAGGATAGGATGTTTACTCGCCCGAAATGGTCAACCGGTGAAAAATGCACTATTCACAGTAGCTAGCCCACGTGGGGCCCATACAATGACCCATAAACTCATCAAGAGGATCTTACCGCTGCAATCCCCTCGAAAAAACACACGGGATCCACTACTCATTCGTCCCAAATGGACCCCGGTGAAAAGGAACTATTTACCGAAGCCAGCCTGGGTGGGGCCCACACCTCGATCCTGAAACTCATCGAACGGATCACACCATTGTGATCCTCTCGGAAAAACACACGGGATTGACTACTCGCTCGTCCAAAATGGACACCCAGTGGAAAAGTTGCATTTCTCCGTAAAGGCCGGAACCCGACCTTGTGGGGCCCACACCCTGTTCTCGGTCCCATCACCTGGAAACTATCTCGCAAAGTCCTATTTACCATCAATGTCTCAACTCCATCGACGACACGTCATTTTCACACTCCGTACAAGAGTTATGGTGGCTCGAAGCTGAATAATAATAAAATATTATTATTATTTCAACGTTTCGTAGCCCCGGGCCACGAACCCGACTCATAAAATTGCCAATGTAAACCCAAAAGTTCTGTCTCGACGCAAGGAACCCATCGCCACAAACTGATCGTGATTTGGACTCCCGATATGCATTTTACGGGGGTTTAAAGAGCTCTCGGAATATTCTGACCGGACCACCACTGGCTTGCCGGAAAACAGGCCGGACCGCCACGCCGACCTTGCCGGACAGCTGCGCCACCTGCCAGATTCCACCGCCCCACTGCCACGCTCACTAGATTGCACCATGGCCGCCACCAGAATCTGCGTTTCCCGCCGGAAAAAATTCGGAAACCCCCGGGAGCACCCCGGTGCTCCAAAATCAGACCTGAAACATGTTTCAGAAACCTCGGGACCCGAACTATACAACCCTTATGATGATTTAAAAAAAACAACACATAAATGATGTCTGGGATTTTAAAACTCAACCCACCTACTCTGTGGGAGAAACGCTGTAGCTTCTGGTGAAGAACGACGCCTGCGACGCGGTGGAGATCGATCTGCTGATGATCGACGCTGAAAACAAACGCATGAGGCTCGATCTGGCGATGAAATGGAGGAGGGGAGGGAGGTCATCGCTGCCTGCGTAGAGAGGAATTGAGGGGGGAGGTGATTGATTTTCATTTTTTTTAATAAAAACCTCATTTGACTCCCCGCCTCTGACCCGACACCCGGCGCTGAATAAAATTATGTCACACCTAGGGTAAAAACAGTGTTTTGAATGCAATGGTGGATTCAGGATTGTGATCTGAGAATCTGTCCTGGAGTTATTCGAGCTGAAACTCATAAATAAACTTTTCCATTTATTTACGAAAACACCCCTGGTGTATTTTCTCACAGCAGGCCCGCACCCGCAAATTTTACTCACCGCCTAGAGTAAACGGCACACTCCGGATGCAACCGTGCCCTCAGATTCCCGTTCTGGGCTACCGTTTAGGATACAACACACCCTTACAACGTGCATAGTATAAAAATACTTAATATTTTTATAAAAATAATTCCGGGAACACCGGGCCTTGGAATCTCACGCCATCTTCGCGGCTAGCTCTGGAATTATTCATAGGAATATTTCAAAGTATGACTGTGCTAAAACCTGACTTGCTACATCCTATCTAACTTAAAACTTTTCGTCCTGGAAAATCCCTAAGCACAAGGGAAGCAACTGTACTCTCAATTGGGTCTCCCATGCCAGTGAGTCCACCAAAAAACACCAATGCCTGCAAACATAAGTCAGAGGGACTCATCCACCACACCTCAACACTCTCCGATTTGGGTGGCACTGACTCACCCGCACGGTTTTTACCACGTCACAGAAACGCATCTCAGTGGGGGAAGGATACCTATTCCTCAAGAATTCAAAGCAAACCAAACAACACCCACACATGGTCTTACCAACGCCCTGAAAAAATCTCAAACAAGCAACAGAGAGGAAAGAGTGCCAATAACAGTGTCTAACAAACTACTGAAGAAAGTAGAAAGGACTTAAGGAATACCTCGATCCATCCGCGAAGCCTCTAGTTCAATAGCCTCTAGGGAAAGAAGTTGACCTCGCCCTTAGCCACCAGCTCCCTGAGCTTGACATGGACCACTTGAGGGTGGGAGTGGTGGAAACTGATACTTCCTACCACCTCCTGCTGCTGTACCAACTCCATCACCATGTATGCCGCCCTGCTGACCTCCTTGCTCAAGACCTTGTCTATGCCAAGGCGGTCTCTCGACTGATTCCCTCTTTGCAGCATGACGGGTCGGACAATATCTAGCAAGATTTCCCCGAACGTCTTAAGAGTAACACTGCCTCTCATGCGGCTAACCAAAACTGCCATGTGAGCCCTGTGAGCCCTGAGCCTCAGATCCTCCATCCTGGGGTTGCCTCCTGAAACGCCGGCCACGTTCAGACCCTTGCATCGACCATCAGCTTCCAGCTGCCAATGTCCTAGCTGCCACAAGCCCTGCACTGACGGGATGAATCTGCTCAGTCAGAAAGATCTCCACCACTAAATCTCGCTCCAGCACTCCAGCATATGTGGGAAGGCATAATGAAACCACACATACCAAGATGTCTCTATGTAGGGCCTTCTCTAAGGTCCGAGCCCTAAAGAACGGGTCTCGAACCATATCATGGGAGTAGCACGACATGTTTGTAAACCTTGTTGAGTACTCCAACACGGTCATGTACTCTTTCCAAAGATGCATAAGCTCCTGAATCCGCACTGACCTCAACATCACTGGATATAACTCTTCCCTGGAGAGCTGCTCAAACTCTGCCCACGTGAGTGTCTCCTCATCGCGGGACTACGTCAATAGGATCCACTATCACCCAGCCGAACCATGCAGAAGGCTCACTGCTCAGACCACCATTTGATCTAGAGGTGTCCTCACTAGGCGGAAAACATGAGTAACTGCTTCGAGCCAGTCATCAGCTGCCTGAGGGTCTGGATCACCTCAGAACCTTAGAGGTCGCTGCCTTGGAAATCATGTAGCGTACTCAGCCTGCGCGTAAACTCATCCTGCACTGCCAGCACAACCAGCTTCTTGACAGGTGGTGGCTCTACTAGTGTGCCACCTGGGGATCCAGCCTCAGAACCTGCACCCTAGTCCACAGCCACTAAACGGTGCAGATCGTCACCACAATCCCGTTTTGGAACCCTCACTACCTGTCGTCGTGGAGGCATCCTGAAATATAATTAAGACGCACCATGGTCAAAGAGTATATCTAGAGATCTGACTCAAGAAGAACAAGGGAAACTGAAAACCCAGTCTTATATGATGCATGTACCGTTATGTCCCTGCGACTAGTGTCCAAACATCCAGAGTCGAAAGGTAGGTTATTAGAGTCCTAGTGAATGGATATGTCGGCTTTCACAGCAACACTGGAGTCCCTAGCCTGAAATCTGAACTCGAAACATCTTGACACTACCGCGATGCAACCCAAACCAAACTCACAGCTAGAACACCTTTACTCAGAGATCCCAAAGGTTGAACCTCCTCTAATACCACTCTGTCACGACCCGACCCAACGAGGCTCGATCCGCGACTCCCCAAGACCACCTCCACTAGGCCAGGGGCTGGCATCTAGCGCAGAGTAGGCTATCACACACATGGGAGGCATTAGCCTAAAGTACCTATACACACACACCCACATACACCTCCATGAAAACAGTGTAGAGATATATAAAACTGAAAGAAAATGCATGCATACATCTATACCAAACCAAAGTGAAATAGCAGTACAAAAAGGGAAAGATAGAGCCCACCAAAAGAAAACTACCAAAGTGTCCAACCTACTCAAAAAATGGGTATGCTGCCAAAAGAACCACTGGAAAGCTCTTCAACACAGCTCTGGTAGGACTCCACGGTCAGACCATCTCACTAAGCTCCGCCTGCTCTGGGTCCTCCAGGGACTCCGTCGAAAGGCCTATGGTCTGATTAAGACACAAACATGTGAAGGAGAAGCCCATGCAGTGGTGAGTATAACAATACTCGGTAGGCACCCCAAAAGCCCAAAACAAAACAAAGAAAATGAAAGGCAACAGTCTGCTCATCCCATCTAGAGGGATCCCAGACGAGAGAGAAACTCCATCTCATGACCATCCTCATCTAAACACAACTAGTCATCTCAAATATGGTGTATGACCATACATATACCATGAACATCCAAATATACTCAGCTAACACACCAAACCACATGAGGTACCGACCTCATCACCAACAATGATTCAAAACCAGGAGAACACACTCCACGATCACTATCATCCCCAGTGACACTCATCCAAGAGATGAACTCCAACGGTTCCCACACAAACACCTCAGACACTCACCCGACGGATCATGCTCGTCAGATATCGTCACTGAGGAAACCGTGCTGAAACAACACAAACACCAAACTCCTCAGATAGGGGATCGATCTTACGGTCTGCTAGGGGATACCATAACCCACACTAGTACATAAAGATCTCAAAGATTGGGGATCACACCCAGGGTCTGTTGGGGGATACCAGAACCTGATCTGGCATTCATAGATCTCACAGATAGGGGATCACTCATAGGATCCGCCAGGGGATACCACAACCTGATCTGGAATTCGTAGAAACACATCACTCAGATAGATGATCATCACCCATGTCATAATGGTCATGATGTTACCGAAACCCTATCTGGTATATATCACATTGTAGGGGATCGAACTGATGAAGTGAAAACCCTACAGAAACTGCGTGCTAAGTAGGGGATCATATATCCAACGATACCGCAACCCTAGTATAATTCTCATGTTGAGTAGGGGATTGTATACCCGACGATGCCACAACCCTACTGAGAATGGCCCACTGCATAGGGGATCATATTCCTGATGATGCCGCAAACCCTACGGGGTTAACATGCTAGATAGGGTTTTGCTACCCATGGATAAGCAGTCACAACGATACCAAGAACCCGATCTAGGGAAATGATGCTAGAGGATCCCACTCCGGGCCCACTGGAGGGATGTCACAACTCTAACAGATTAAACATCTCATAGAGAGGATGAAAAACCTATACTAAGGATATGATACCACGTGATCCCTCGTAGGAATGAATCAAGGGAGTACCCTCAACCCCTGCTGGTCCAAACATCACTAACCTGAGTAACCTTCCACAACGCCACACTGCGCACCTCTAAGGCCAATACTGAGGCCACCATCGCGATCAATGCAGAAAAACATGCAGGATAGGCTATTTACTCGCCTGAAACAGTCAAACGGTGAAAAGGAACTATTCACTGTAGTTAGTCTACGCGGGTCCCACACAACGATCTTGAAACTCATCAAGCGGATCATACCACTGCGATCCCCTCAGAAAAACACACGGGATCCACTACTATTTTGTCCCAAACGGACCCCTAGTGAAAAAGGTACTATTCACTGAAGCTAGCTCGGGTGGGGCCCATGCCTCAATCCCTAAATTCATCAAAAGGATCGCACCATTGTGATCCTCTCGAAAAAAACACAAGATTGACTACTCACTCATCTAAAACGGACACCCATCGGAAAAGTTGCGTTTCTCTGTAAATGCTGGAACCCGGCCACATGTGGCCCACAACCTGTTCTCGACCCCAACACTCCAAAACTATCTCAAAAAGTCCATTGTACCATCAGGTTCTCAACACCACTGACGACACATTATTTGGACACCCCGTGATGGAGTTATGATGGGTCGAAGCTGAATAATAAAAAAATATTATTATTATTTCAACGTTTCATAGCCCCGGGCCATGAACCCAACTCATAAAATTTCCAAAGTAAACCCAAAATGTCCGTCTCGACGCAAGGAACATGTCCCCACAAACAGCTCCTGATTTGGACTTCCGATATGCATTTTACGGGGGTTTAAATAGCTCTATGAATATTTAGGGCGGACTACCGCTGGCTCGCTGAAAAACTAACCAGACCGCCGCGCCGCCGTCGCCCTCGATGGATTCTGCCTTGGCCGCCGCCAGAATCTGGGTTTCCCGCCAAAAAACTTACAGGAACCCCCGGGAGCACCCCGGTGCTCCAAAATCAGATCTGAAACCTGTTTCGGAAACCTCGGGACCCAACCTATACAACCCTTATAAAAATTTGAATAAAAATAACACATAAACGGTGTTTGGGATTTTAAAACTCAAACCTCCTACCTCTCGGGAAAAACACCATAGCTTTGGGTGCATAGAAATGCCTGCGACGCGCTGGAGCTTGATCTGCTGATGATTAGCGCTGAAAACGGACGCCCAGGACTTGATCAGGTGAAGAAATGGAGGAGGGGAGGGAGTTTGTCTCCACTTGCACAGAGAGGAATTGAGGGGGGGGGGGGTGATTGATTTTCATTTTAATTTTTTAATAAAAACCTCATTTAATTCCCCGCCTCCGACCCGACACCCGGCGCTGACTAAAATTATATCACATCTAGGGTAAACCTGGCTTTCTGAATGCAACTATGGAATCATAATTGAGATATGAGACTCCATCAAGGAGTTATTCGAGCTGCCTCTCATAAATAAACTTTTCCATTTATTTATGAAAACGCCCATGGTGGCTTTTATCATAGTAGGCCCGCACCCGCAAAGTTTACACCCCACCTAGGGTAAACAACATTCTCTAGATGCAACTGTGCCCTCAGATTCCCGTTCTGACCTACCATTTAGGATATTACACACCCCCTCCACGTGTATAGTCTAAAAAGACTTAATATTTTTATAAAATTAATTTCGGGCACACCGGGACTCATAATCGCACATTGTCTTCACGCCAAGCTCTTGAATTATTCATAGGAAGATTCCAATGTCTGATAGGCCTAAAACCCAAGTCACTACAACATTGATTGGAGAACACTGTGTACTCCCCTACACAGACCTGACCATGGCATGTATATGTATTTATCTGTGTATTGGTACATAAGAAGATTACATGGGAAAACCAAATTTGATTTAGTATTACGTAGACACATGCAAGATACACAATCTATTTAAATGGGCATGACCTGATGTTAAGGGACAAAATGTGTAAACCTACTACACATTATGTACTCTTTAAAATATGACTTGGTTCCCTTGTCCCATGTATCTTGAATATGTTTAGTTCGGGTGTGTTCCCCTTATCCTTTACCGAAGTGTTATTATGGAATCACCTATTACTCCTAGGATAGTTATCAATTCAAAATGACTTCTCAGATAGAGTTATTTAAACCCTTCCATGAGGACCAGAGTGAGATCCCCAATTCATCTTCATGCCGTAGATGGAGTTATTGGTATCATTGTGATCGATCGTACGTGAGCGTCAATCCTCTACTTAGCGAGGTAATCCAGATTGAGTTTTTGGTATACACCATGACCTTGGGTGTGATCCTCATCTATGTATCATGTATATTATTACCTTCAACATGTACTTCTAATTGTGAGACCTGATGATCATTAACTCTTAAACAGATGTCATCAGTGCTATCAGACTGAGGAGGGTGTTCTTCCTAATGAGTGCTATGTGAAATCATCAAAATAGAGTCCCAAGATAGCATAATATGGGTGTGAATTATCTTTAGATTGTGTGTTTATGTTGTGTATATATGGATATTAAATTTATATGTTTTTTATACATATACGTATGTAAAGATAACAATATTTCATTTGTTGTATGCTTTGTGATTTCAGGGTGTCATACTGGGTATTGTTATACTCACCCTTACACGGGATTTTCCCACATGTGTCATGTCTTGTGTAGATAATCAACATTTTTCAAGAGTCCATGATATACCAAGAGTAGATAGTTCTTTTTGAGATTTGAAAGACCATGGTGTGTTCCTCTAGTATCCTGACAACTTTCCTGATTTTACTTTCAGTTTGGCATTTTTTTCAGACTCTTATGGTGGGATTGTATTTGGACCTATTTACATTCATTTACTTGATGTCACACTCTATTTATGATATTTATATGTATTCATGCATTTTTGTTCAGTTTTTTTACATTTAACCATTATATAGGCTAGTAGATGTGTGTGTGTGTGTGTGTGCAGGTTCATTGGAAAAGGACTGCCATGATAGTGATATGACTAATCAACACTAGTCTACTACCCCTATCCTGTTGGAGGTGATATTAGGTTGTCACGTCATAGGACCCCCTAGGACGGGTTATAAAAGGGTAGAATTAGAGTATTCAATTCTACCTTAGGACCAAGAGTCTCCATTATTGGTTTCAGGAAACAGTGTTAGGTGTCTCAAGTTTGGATTTCAAGCTAGGGACTCCAGTGATGGTTTGAGGGTCATTGTATCCATACACCATGAATTTGATCACCTTCTTTTCGACTCGGTACATGATAACATTGGTTTCAGTGAAAAATATGGTACATGCATCATATAGGGATGGGTTGTGGTTTCCTTGTCCTTCTTGAGTCATCTCTCTAGATATACTCATTGATTGTGGTACGTCTTGTTTACTTTCATGATGCCTCTGTAATGTATTTTACTTAGGATCCAACATTAGGATCATGAGGATGATCCCCTCAATGATAACACATAAATACTGGTACCAGTCCAATAGATTTTTTGTACAGGTGGTAAAAAACCTATACCACCCCCTATAGATTCTCACATGGTACCCATAGTAATGGAAGATGATGTAAAAATGTTTAGGGAACTTCCTATGTTTCAATGACATAGATCTCTTAGGTTCCAAGGTGAGATTGACCCATAATAGGTTAAGGACTTTCATGAGGTAGTGACCTATGTTTTTCATATGATCAGGAAACCAGTAGAGTAGATGCTAGTCCTGGTAGCGAGCCTTCTTCACAGATTAGTAGGGTGATAGTGGGGGTTAGTGGCGTAGTCTTATTAAGGAGAATCTTGCATGGATAGAGTTTTATAAAAATTTAGCGATGAGTTCTCACCATCTACACTGTGGAATTTATGCGTCTAGGAAATTATATTGCTCCAGTTGGGAATCACCATAGTAGATGAGTATTTATGGAGGTTACCAACATCTCCAGGTACTCAATAGGCATGGTTCACGACTAGTTATTGTGGTATAAAACCATCATGTGAGGGTTGTGTAGAGACACATGAGCCAGTGTTTTCCTTCTATAGATTCCATCATATGCTGGGTTGATAGAGAGATCTTTGGTGGTTGAGAGTTTCTTGGTAGAGAGGATACAACTAGTGGTTTCCAGTAGTGGGAATGAAAGAGTAGAGACATTAATTGAAGTGAGCTGGTGTCTATATCAAGGACTTGAATATGTGATAAATTTCATGCAGTGGTCCCATGAAAAAGGATCTATGGTTAAAGGCTTATTGGGTGGGTCCAGTCACCCCAGAGAGAGGTAGTGCTACTCATGTGAAGGGTAGGAGATATCTTTCTCGAGATTGTATTACCCATCATATGGCATACAAATAGATTGTATAAGAGTTATTGAGGTAGAGACGGTGGCTAGAGCATGAATTTTATCAAGGTGGTGGACATGGATGAGGATATAGGAGAGTTGAAGGAGGTGGTAAATGCTTTGAATGGTTAGTGCCACCACCCCTAGTAGTCCAACACAAGAACAGTGAGCTAGAGGATAGGGGGGAGAATAACTACATGTGGTTGAAGCTTATAACAGAGAGGCACTGAGAATGATTCGAGGTATGATCATTGTCTTTTATAACTTACAAGAAGTTCTGATAGACATGTGTTCTATTCATTAATTTCATTCTACATATCTTATTTGAGACATAGATATTCCAGTTGATCACTTGGCTTGACCCTTGCACTTGGATAATCATATTGGAGAAGACTCAACAATCACACACTTGTGCATATAGTGTGACATAACTATTCTAGCTGAGTGTTTATATTGGGATCTATTTGTATCATTGATGAGGCTTTATGACAACATCTTTGGTATAAAATGGTCATCAACAATTCATGACTATATTGAAAGTTTCTGGTGGATGATACAGTGTGCCACTAGTGAAATGAATTGGTTTTCTTTTTCTGATGAAAAGGATATCCATGAAGTGTTGGATGAACTCATGCATATTGGGGTGAAACCCATTATTCATTAGTTGGATAGTGTTTCCCATGGTGTAGTGGATTTCAAGAGTTCCCAGTTTTCCTACAGTGGTGGTGATGTATGAGGAAATATTCTTGATGGATGTTATAGGCTTACCTCCACACCAAGAGATATACTTATTCATTTATATACACCCTAGGACAACAATGATATCTATGAAATTATATTAGATGGCTCCTAATGATCTTTATGAGATGAGGGAGTAGTTAGAGGAATTGAAAAGGATGAGCTTTTCTAGACATAGTGTTTCACCCAGGGTAGCCCCAGTATTGTTTTCCATTCTTGAGGATGATAAATTGAGGTTATGTGTGGACTATCAGTGCTTGAACTTGGTGAATGTGAAGTACATGTATCCACTACTAAGTATCGATGAACTGTTTCATCAATTGAGAGTGGAACGATGGTTCTTGAAGGTTAACATCTGATTAGGCTATCACTAGTTGCGAGTATGGGATAATGATATTCCGAAGAAGGAATTTAGATGTCTCTATGGTCATTATGAGTACATGAGGATTCCATTTCGAATGAATAATGCATGAGAAGTATTAATGGAACTCATAAACTAGATCTTTCATTATTACTTAGATCAGTTCATGATAGTCTTCATAGATGTTATCCTTGTGTACTCAACATCCAAGGAGGAACATGAAAGACACTTAAGGATTGTTCTAGATGTAATATAAGAGAATCTAATTTATGGAAATATCATGAAGTGTTAGTTATGGATTCAGGTGGTCCACATTATAGGGAACATTATCTCAACAAATATAGTGGCATTGGATTTGGAAAAGGTTGAGGATGTGTTATCTTGGGAGCCACCATAGAGCCTGAAAGAGGTGCGAAGCTTCCATGGTTTGGAAGAATATTACAAGAGATTACTACCTAATTTATTATGATATCATCATCCATGAATGTTTTGACCTAAAGTGGGTAGCCTTTAGTGTGGATAGAGAGATACCAAAAGGCTTTTTGATAGTTTAATCTCAATTTGAGGAGCGATCCCATCATGAGATTTCTGGTGGTGGTTGTGGAGTAAATAGTGTTATACAATGCAAAAGGAATCAGACTTGGATGCGTTTTGATGTCGTGGAAGGTGGTGATTTCCTATAGTTCATGTCATTTGAGACCACATGAGTAGAACTAATTGACACATGATCTTGAGTTAGAAACAGTAATATTCACACTAAAGATATGTAAACACTAACTTAAGGGTGAGAAGTTTACTATATATTATGATCACAAGAGTATAAATTATATCTCCTATAAGAAGGATCATAACATGAGGTGTTTACAAGATTCTCTCTAGGATTATGACTTTGAAATTATTTATACTCCTTGGAAGGGAAAGTGGTAGTATATTCTCTCGGTAGGAGATTTTATTAATAGTTTCTGAATGAGGTGTCAATGAATTTGGCCTCATTGAAGTTATCCTTTATAGATGGAGATGGAGAATCTTACCTAAATGCGATGGTTGTCACCCCACAACTCTTATAGTGAGTTAGGGAGGCACAATTTCATGATATAGACTATGAGACCCTATGTTCTCAGATATCCATAGGACATGCTCATGTTGAATTTTTAAAGGTGGGGAGAAGGTCATTATTTTTAGAGGATACACGATTGTACCATTGAAATTACAGGAGGAGGTTTAGGGATATTTTCATACAAATAATTTGGAAGTAAAACCAAGTGTCGAGAAGATGTACTAGGACCACTGACATTGGTTTTGATGGCTACGGATGGAGAAGGGAGTTAAAAAGTTTGTCTCTTAATTCCTTACTTGTCTACTAGTGAAGTCTGAACACCAAGGTCCAGTGGGATTAGATCAACCCCTTGAGTTTTTAGAGTGGAAGTGGGATGGGATATCCATATTCTTCATGGAATTATTTTCTTTTACATCCATGGGACTTAATTCCATCTGGGTGATCCTAGACTGACTCACCCTGGAGGCCCACTTATTAGTAATTTTGGAGAATATTTCAGTAGAGAGCATGGGATGCCTTGATGTTCCAGAGATAGTCTGACTCCCTGGAGTTCCATTGATGATAATTTCAAACTATGATGCTAACTTCACATCCTAGATGTAGAAAGGATTTCCAGAGGAATTTGGAACTCACTTATGCTTGAGAAGAACATTTCACCACGAAAACAATAGCTATAATAAGCAAACCATTCAAGTTATAGAAGACATTCCCTGAGCTTTCATATTGGAATTTGGCCATAGTTTGGACAATCACCTACCATTGGTGGAGTTTCCATAAAATAACAACTACTATTATACCACTGGTATGGCATCATTTGAGGCATTTTATGAGCGACCCTATAGGTCACCATATTTCTAGAATAACTTTAGAGATTTGTCACTCATGGGCCAAGTGTTGGCGCGAGAAACCACCCAGAAGGTTCATATCATCCAAGAGTGAATAAAAAATCCATAGCTCCATAAGAATTATTATACAGGTAGATGATGGAGGCCTTTGTAGTTTGAAGAGGGAGACAATGTATTCTTACACGTTTCACCTAAACGTGAATGACATAGATTTGGCTTGGGTGAAAACCTTTCTCAATGATTCATTGATCCTTTTCAGATACATGGTAGAGTTGGAAAGTGGGCATACCGATTTTCTATACCTCCACAATTAGACAAGGTACCTTACATCTTCCACGTGTCGCTGTTAAGGAGGTATGTTCATGAACCATCACACATTATCGACTAGGGAATGTTAGAAATCGAGGCTGAAGCTACATTTGTAAAGTACCTCATATAGAGCTAGGATATTCATTAGATGATATTTCATGAGAGATCAAATCCTATAGTTCACATTTGGCGTCAGCAAGGGAATCTCCCGGAGATCACATGGGAGTGGGAGGCTCAAATTCATTCTCAGTACCCACATCTCATTGTGTATCCCTAGTGTTCATTTTTTGAGATATAAATCTCCAATGTGGGGAGAATATAGTGAATCATTTTTCAATGTATTATTTTTAGGTATTGTATGGATTATTTTTGAGACTACAAATTGAGACAGTGTGTGATTCCGAGGCTCGGTGTGTCCAGAATAAAATTTTAAAATATATTAAAAATATCAAATAGCATGCATCCACAATTTTTATAAAAAAGTGGAATAAATTCTAAATGGGAGCCTAGATCATAAATCTGAGGGAACCATTGAGTTTAGAACATGATTTTTACCTAAGTTGCGAAACAACCATGATCGGCACATGGAGTTTGGAAAAAATTCATCATGGAGCGGAAATGAATAAAATAATAAAATAAATTATTTTAATTATTTTTCATTGTTGCAGTGATTGGTGAGTCTTTTTATAGACTCTTATAAGGAAATATCAGGGTTATTTGGATATCCTTGGGGCCTTTGGAAAACCATTGGTGAGAGCATTGGGGGATCAATCTGAGACAAACAATGACCAGATCATGGATCGATTATTGATGCATAATAAAATAAAAGGACCTTGCCAATGACTACGATGCCGAATCACTATTCATTAGCGATCGATTTGAATCTTGGTAGGATGTTTGTTTTATTTGGATTATTTCCTAGTTATTAACTACTATAATGGACATGAATCAATCGACCAACAAATTGATTTATAAATTATTCATATTGTGGGATGGGTTAGATTAATATGGTTTTGGGAGAATTACTATATGATTGTTTATTATTCATTTTTATTATCAAGGAAATTAATCAAGGTTGACATGAACATATAATGATGTCCATTCTTCTTGATTATTCTTGTGATTTTATCCCGTAATTATTCATTAATCATGACCATTCTTGTTTTGGACCATGGTTCAACATAACCCAATGAATTGATCATTGCACACCCATTTATTAGCATAATATTATGATTTTGTAGATATAGGTTCAAAACAACACAACAGAGGTTAGATAATTGATTTGCTAATGAATCAGAGAGTTTTGGACACCAAAATTATTTCTCTTTTATGTGAAATTAATAATGATGAATGATCTGGTTTTCCAAACAAATATAAGTGCCATATATTGTTTTTTAGTGATGGAAAGACTCGATGAGGTTCAATACACGATTTTGTGGAAAAAAATCAATAGATTGAAGGATGGAAGAACAATCGAGATGCGCATAACCTGATCTAGAATTATATAAAATTCCTCACTACCCAACATGTAATGTAGATCCACATTCTATGTGGGTTAACCTTTATGGCAGATTGGGTTTTGAAGAAAGTAAATTATCCATGACGTGTGACCCAGTCACATTGAATGTGGTCTCTCCCTTGTGGATCAGTGAATACATTAGAGGTTACACGGATGGAGTATGGGGTACATGGGTTGAATAAATTCATTTAATACTCTATAATACACGTCATTGAAAATTACATGAGATGATCCATGTACTGGTTCATATACATAGTACACAAAAATCCACATGTCGTGTATTATTATATAGACATGGGAAAAAGACATAGGTCGTTTACCCGAGAAGGACCCAGGGTCAAGGGACATAACAAGTAACCCTACTACAAGTCATGTACTCCTTAAAACATGGATCGGAGCCCCTTTCCTCTTTATACAATACAAGTTTAGTTTGTGTGATTTCCCCTTATCCTTTACCCAATGGATGGTATGGAATATCATCATACTTTTAGAATATAGATCCCTTCAGCAAGACTTCTTGGATAGAGTTGTTGTAATCCTTCTATGAGGCTTGGAGTGATATCCTCTATTCATCTTAATTCCCTAGATGGAGTTCTTAGTATCTTCATAACCAATAGTACGTGGGCACCGATCCTTTACTTAGTGAGGTAATCCAGATTGAGTTTTTGGTATACCCCATTTCCTTGGGCGTTATCCTAATATGTGTATCAAATCTCTTTAGACTTTTAGCGTGTACTTCTAATGTTGAGACCTGACGAGCATTAGCACTAATACATATATCATCAACACTATCAGAATCAAGAGTGTGTTCTCCAAAAAGAGTGCTATGTGGAATCTTTGAGCTAGAGTCCTAGGATAACATACTACATTTGTAACTTAACTTTAGTCTATGCGTCTCTGTTGAGTATATATGGATATTCTTGTTATATGTGTTGTAGACATGTACTTGTATAGATATGGATTTATTTCCTTTTCTGTGTGATTTTTGGTTTCAAGGTGTCCTGCTGGGCAAATTTTATAATCACCCATGCATAGAATTTTCCCGCATGTGTCATGTCTTGTGTAGATGATCAAACTTTTGATAGAGTCCTTGATGGACAAGGACTCGACAATTATTAGTGAGCCCATATAGACTGTGGTGTGTTCCTATGGTATTCTAAAAACAATCCTAATTTTACTTTCTTATTGGACTTATTGTTAGACTATTATGGGGGGTTTTATTTTATCCTATTTACATCCCATTACTTCTTATCGTACTATAGTTTTGGGATTAAGATGTAAGCCTCAATTATTTATCAATTGTTTTTATATTTCATTATTGTATAGGCTTGGATATGTGTGTGTGTGAAGGTTCTTAGGCTAAGGCCTCCCATGTTATTGATATGCATACTTGACACAAGTCGCTAATCCATGGCCTATAAGAGGAGAGATTGGGGAGTAGTGACATGGGAACCACTAGTATGGGTCATGAAATATTGATTTTTGATTATATTATACTCTCCAAAGTTGATACTAGAGTTTTTATGCACCTTTGATTATTAGATTATTCCTCCAAGAGTTTTTATTGATAACTTTACATCTAGTAGTTCTTGGTTTTATTCTACATTCTTATTAAACATATATGAAACAAAGGAATGTATAGAACCTAATTCAAATGAAGTAATTAATATATTTTTGAGAAAAAAGAGTGTAAATACCGCCACATTATTTAGATCCTCTGCTTAATTTGTCATTATTTTGAAAGAAAAATATTTCTCCCATGTCCTATGCTATGGTTTTTGGTTTCCAACCTTTATCTTGTGATTTTTACATTTATTTGAAAAGATCCCAAGATGTCCACACTTCAAGAATTGATCTTAATGCTATGATTTCACCATACTTACTTTTTCATTTACACTGAGATGTTGATGATTATCATCACTATGATATTTCCAATTTATATTTTCCATCTATTATGCACTTGTAGAAATTTCCACTCTAAATAATATAGGTCACCAAATTTTTCTTCCCACATTTATTTTACATAGGTAGTTGTAGTTTCTATCCTCATTTTCGATGATCAAAATTTTTCCCTGAGTCAGTATCTATTGATGTATTATTTTTAATTAGTCCTATATGAACTATATGTTTTTAAAAACATAATTCTAAGCTTCAAAATACAACACACTATCTCCTAATAGATTTTATAGTCTATATTTTCAAGATTCGTTCATATATAAGAACCTTTCCACATTTTCCATAGGATATAGGAATAGATCTAGATGTGTATCAAGAATGTATTTTAAATTTCATTTCATAGATTTAAACTAATTATTTTTATTTCTATATCATATCTAAGAATTCATTCTCCATTTTTATTCTCATTCAATGTGGGACATATTAATTGAAAAAATTTATTCTGAACTCTTCCCACTCCATTACATCAATCTATACTCTTGGATTCATGTTATTTATTGGTGTCCACCACTGATCAACTTGTACTTATTAGTGGTATAAAATGAATATGAATTTCTATATATTTGAATAATTATATTAAAAAATATACATTTTATAGAGGTAATATACTCTTTAAAAATTAATGGATCAGCATATCCACTAAAGAAGGTGGTCATTCATGTATAAGGAATCAACTGTAATTTGTTCCATTCGAGGTGAATCTTGCCAATCAACATGATTTTGGTTATTATTAATAACCTGATATAGTTGATTCATCATTCTCATGAACTTTTCCATTATATATTCAATAATATTAGGAATTCCATTAGCACATAATCCATTTCTCTCATCATTTATGCGGTTCCTTCTATTTCATGCCATTTTTCTAAGGAAATTAAAACTTAGTGATAGATTAATTACATTTATGAATCCTATAATTCCAAATGGAGTTTATGTCCTAGAATAAAAATCCTTTAATATGTTATTCTTTTAATATCCTCTAATAATAATTACATGTTCAATATATCCTTCCTAATTGTTTATAAAAACCATTAAATTAACTAAACATATCCCCTAAGAGTGTCAATCCTAGTGTGAATAAGGGCTCATTTTCATGCACTATGTAATGATTATTTCAAATCCTAATGCTCATTTTTTTGGGTTATTATCACTAATAATAACTATGCCAGATCCACATCCCATTGTGGTCTCCAAAAATGGATTTCATTTCTTGGAAAGAATTCTCTTAACACTTCACTAAAATTCTAGGAAGTGTTCATATATTTTGACATATCCCTCTATGTCATATTCGTTTTTCCTATTCCAAATTTCCAAAAATAATGAAACCTTATGTTTAAAACCAACTTTGACTTACTTCTTTTTTAATATAAGACTTCTAACAAAATTTCTTAACAAAATATTACATTAATAACATTGAAGGATAATTTGGGGAATAGTGTCTTAGAAACTATGTACATATTACATGAATTTTATAAGGAAAATTTGAAAATAAACATTATATAATACATTTTAAATAATCATTTGTTAATCCTTCTTAGGTTACATCACTATATGTAAATTTTGGGGGACATAAATAAATATAAAATTATGAGAATAAAGCCTAGTATGGGATAAAAAAATGAAATGGAACATGAATGAAAATGATGGATAATACATGATATATAAAATAAGAGAATAATAATATCTACATGAAAAATAAAATAAAAATGTTTCTATAATATAAAAATTAATCATTGATAAACTTACCATGATGTTTTATTACCAATTGGTCATAAATCATATTTAATATGGTTCTTCACTAAGGTATCACAAAACATGTCATATCTATTGATTAATTAGTTACCCAATGCATTGGAGCCCAATTAGGGAAAAAATTCTTATTTATTAATTCATGTGAGACAAACTGATAATAATAATTCATTTAATCGAAACCTATAGAGAAAAAGAACACATTTCATATAATATCATTGTGTACATAACCACTTAAAGATGTTAAAAAAATCATTTTTAACCCATGAAATGGTAATGTGTAATTTTTACATATAAATCCCTAAATGAATAAATTATATTGTCCTTTATGTGAATAGACATGGATAAGTAAATGGATTTTATATTCATAATATAATAAATTTTCATGTGGAAGAGATAAATTAAAGAATTCAATTTGGTAACATGATGATAGAAAATTTAGTTTAATGAAATGAAATAATGGAAGGGGGAAAAGGTCTCCGATGGATAAAAAACTATTTTTATTGTAATAGGAACATAAAAAATGGGTAAGAAAGTATTATTATACAACATTTATAAAACATTACTTGAAAGAGGTACATGAATTGAAAAATGAATTAGATAGTTCCCTTACCTTGGATAATTTCTTCTAAAAACACGGCATTAACAAATTGAGTACTAAAGGACAACTTGGAGGGACTCTTTTTGGGGGTAAAATGACAAAAAAAGAATGGATTATGGGTTTTTAACGGATATGAATTAGGGATGAGAGGATATTTATATTAAAATATGGGGGGATCTTTGTTAACTTATTAACTTAGGTTTTAGACTCTATATGTTAAATTAATACAAACCCCAAAACATCCCATATTTTTTACCATGGTTTATACCAAATAGGGGTGTTTTTCAATAGTTTATAAGTCCATGAACCAAAATACTTAAAATAATACTCTTGGTGATGTAGTAGTGATTCATGTTTATAAAACATTGATTTTAATACACTAAAATAGAATATATTTTTTTAGGATTCATTAAGGATTTATAAAATTAATAAAATAACCTCAAAAAAGATTATTTTAATAAATATTTTTTTTTCATTTATACTATTTATAGTATTTATTATATCACTTTTTATGTTTTTTTGATGTCATGATACATACCATATAATTATACCATATTTAATTTTTTCCAAAAATTCTTTTACCTCATAAAATTATGAAAATTTCAAAATTAGATAATATTGAAGTAATAATTTCAAAAATAATATTTATTTTACCAAAATAATTTTCAATATATTTAATTTTAAACTTTTAAATTAAAAATCCAATTTATTAAAAATATTGTTTTTTGTGATGATAACTATTTATGACCCTTTAAAAAAAATATATGACTTCATAAAATAATTTTATCATTTATATATAATGAAATATTATTTAATAAGAATATTTTATTAAAATAAATTTTATTTTAAATAATATTGATATATTAAATGAGTGTCGTAATTGAAACTATATACTTCCCAAAAATATAAATTGGATTATTTGCATCAGAATATAATTTTTATCAAACTCATTATATAATTATTTATAAATGACTAAAAAAGAAATAAATATAATTATTATTCTATTACAATGGAAAATCTAAAAAATTTTACTTCTAATGTCTAGATACATAACCTCTTATTTCACCAATGTGTTCCCAAAGTGTAAGGTGTGTTATGGTTGTAGATTCATGGGGAGGTTCAATTAACATTGACCTACTAGTGATCTCAACTAACTTGAAATTATCTAATATTAGATTTAGTTTAAGCCCTAATTGATGAATTTATTCTTGAGCTTGGTCAAAGGGGAATCCTAGTAATGCCACCTACCTTACATGTTCTTACAAATGTGCTTCAAAAGGTATTTCTCTACTAGTTGAGGCAACTGTTTCTATTTTCTTCATCAAATATTAGTTTTCATTAACCTTTATAAACACTAATTATAATGGTAAAATTGTTACCAATGGTTATACTTTTCATTGGTAATATTGACCAACTATCATATTAGAAAACGGTCATATTAACCAATGGTCAGGTAATGATCAGATCCTAATGGTCACTTTTCCATTTATACTCTATTTACACACCACCATTTATCAATATTCAATAGTTGATTCTTAAAGGGTGTCACAATTCCTTTGATAATGTCAATTAAATTCCTACCATTTCAGTTTATTTTATCAGTTTTCATGGTAGATTTAATATTCTTGGGAGATTTTGATCCTTGGTAGTACACCATTGCATGGTCAATATTTTTTGGTTTTTATAACCCTACACTATTCTTTGTTATAGTAATTCATATTAATACATGAAATGCAATATCTTTTTTTATATAATAATATTTCAATGTAGTTTCATTATGCCGTATAATAATATTTTCATTATGAAAAAATATCTTCTTTGTTAATTATAAAAGAAAATTTTAGGTTATTACACCAAGAATCCTTTATTAGTATTATTTTTATTTTAATATTTACTATCAAATGATTTATGAAATTATTTGGGTACATAAGTTTATTACTTGAGTAAGAAAATTTTTATTTTGTGTTGATAGTTTATTTGAAAAAATTTTATTTTTTTAGTATTAGTAGACTAATGGGTTTCATTATTCCTTTTTATAAGACCCTTAATGATATTTTTTTACTTATCCAACATTTTAAAATATTTTTGAGTGTTTTAAGAATTATTACAAACAAGGATGATGTAACGATGGAAATTTTGATGATATGGATTTAAAAGAAAACATTTTTTATCTTAAAAGTTTGTATTTGGGGAAAAAGGTATTGAGTTCAAGTGATTAATTTCTGATATACTTTTTACCTATGTAAAGGTGATGGCATAATTCTCTAAAACTCTAGAATAAATAGATATACAAGATTGAAAGAATGTGAATTATTGTCTAAAGAGTCAATTTTATTGATAATTAAGGACAGGTCCATATAGTTGGTATTTGAGGAATGGTTTAGATAATTTTGGATGTTAATATAATGTCAGTAAAAACCATTAAGAAATTATAATTTCTTATTATCATGATATATTATTTGAGGATTACCATGCTACTTCATCTAAAATATGTTTATTAGGAATGGGTTTCTATAAGTAAAATAGGAAAATTGAAGCATTAAAACACAAAGAAGAAATTATCCTTCAAAATAATTATATTGAATGGTTGGAACTGGAAATATAATGTTTGTTTATGTAATTCATTATTTGGAGAAGTCTATAAAGGTGTATGGTATCTAGATATAGAGAAAACATATCTACCAAAAAGGAATATGTTGATAATGGATCATTTTATAATACAACACCCTCCAGTATTTAGTGGATCTTTTGAACCAATGGGAAATAAGGGATGGATTAATGATTTGGAAAATATATTTGAAGTCAAGGGTTTTTATAGAATCAAAAGTTAAATTTTTTATTTACTATTTTATGGTGAATATTATTAATTTTTTTCAATTATTAAGAATACTAGAGAAATAAAATATATTAACCCCATTGAATAAGATACATTTAAGAATATTTTACTTGAAAATTATTTTCATATGGTTGTTTCACATAAGATAAAAAATCTATTACTTGAATTATGTTATATGGGGGATGATTCATTAGATCTATATAAAACTAACTTCACCTTATTGGAAATGTACACAATAAAGTACATATAATATACTGATAGTAAAATTAGTCAGTTTTAATCTGTATTCATGCCAATATATTGATAAAAATTAGCCTCTCATGAATATAAAAGTTTTCAAAAGAATGTTAAATATTTTGAGAAGGTGAAAATAGAGATTAATAATGATCATATGTTTAATATTAATAAGATGGAAAAGAGGTCTAGGAGGAAGGAAAATTGGAAGAACCTTCAAAAAAATGTGAAGGTAAGAAAAACAAGTTTTAATTATGTGATAGGTGTGTTAAAAATAACATCAAATAATATGTTATAAAATATGTTAAGTTTTTTATATGTTGTAAGATAGTTAAAATGGCTCCTGATTTCAATAGAGAAGGTCTTGGTAGTGTTAAGACCAATTTTTATAAGTAGAGCATGTGGTGTTTGAAATATTTTTATATTTTCTATTATGTAGATGTGTTTCCAAATAAGTGTGTGAATGATTGGGAGCATCAAGACTATAATTATAATGAGGCAGAGAAATATTTTATAACTACTTTGATAGAAATTTTTCTATTAAAAGATGTTACAATAAGTAGATTAATTTTTATTCAAATTATACTAAGGAATTATTTTATTTGGGTTCTGTAAATATTTTCATTTATGAAAATTTTATAAATAAAATTAAAATTTAACCTCAATAAATGAATCTAATAATTTTGTATAAAACCATAGGGGTATTATTAAAAAGAAAATAATTTACAATGATATTCATGTTATCTTCTATGGAAGGGTTTTCATGGAAAACCATGTAGTCTTTACCATTGTAGAATTTGAGGTTATATTTGGTATGGATTGGATTTTAGTTTATCATGCTATGATATATTGTATATACAATGAATTTTATTTAAGAAATAAGTTTACACTTATATATAATAATCAATTAATACCATTGATAACATACTAAAATTGGGATAAATTTCTTAAATATTGAATTGAATTTTATCTGAATCATATTATTAAGAATAAGGGATCTATTTAGATTATTGATGTGCCAATTGTAAATGAATATCTAGATGTTTTTTCAAATGATATTCTTATTATTATACCTAATCAATAAGTTTAATTTAATAATAACTTAGTTCCTTACTCAAATCCAATTTCAAAACCCCATATTGAATATCTCCAGTAAATCTTATAAAATTGAAAAATAATTACAAATATTTATTGATAAAATTTTAATTCATCCTAGTACTTCACCATGAGGTGTCCCTATTTTATTAAAAACAAATAAATATAGTTTTATAATGATTTTCATTGATTATAGAAGATTTAGCAACATCAATGTTAAGAAGAAGTATCTGTTTTCTCATATCGATCACTTGTTTGATCAGATCTAGGGAGCTCAATATTTTTCAATGGTTGATCTCAGGCCCATGTACCATCAACTAAAGGTGAATGAAGATAATATCCATAAGAAATAATTTCATAATATGTGAAGAAATTATTAGTTTCTTGTCATTCCCATGGGTTTGAATAATGATTTATCATTATTCATGGATCATAGGAATAGAGTTTTCCAGAAATATTTAGAAAACATTGTGGTTGTGTTTAATGATGATATTTTAGATTATTCAAAAAGTTATAAGGATCATGAAAAAAATAAAATTATTATTCTATAAACCACTAAAGATAATAATTTATATGTAAATTTAGTAAATTTGTTTTTTGGTTATGTCATATTTTATTCCGTGGACATATGGTAAATAAATATGATATAAATATTGGTCATGTTAAAACTAAAGTGGTTGATGAATTTATAAGACACATAAATATAATTAAGATTCATAGTTTACTTAGATTAGTAGGATATTACTTGTGTTTTTTTAGAAAACTTTGTATAATTATTTTTCCCACCAACCAAGTTACCATAAAAAATATTTATGTCTAACTAGAAAAAGGAATGTGATGAATGCTTCCATGAATTGGAAATAAGATTACTGAATGCTCAAGTTTTGGATCTTACATCTATAAGTGGTGACATTTTTATCTACATGGATGCTTTATTGAATTTATTGGGTTTTTTTAATTAAAAATGATAAGGTTATTTATTATTCTTCAAATCAATTAAAACACAATGAGAAAAATTATCGTACACATGACCTTGAACTGGTGGTTTTAGTATTTTCATTAATTTTTTTTAGAAATAGTTTATTTGGAGTAAAGTGTGAAACATATATTGATCATACAAGTTTAAAGTATATATTCACTCAAAATTAGTAGAAATTAAGATAATAGATATGATTTAAACTGATAAAATATTAATACTACACAATTCATTACCGTTCAAGGAATGAAAATAGAGTAGTTGGTGATTTGATTAAAAAATATAACGAATTATTAACTATGATACATCTAGAACATGATAGTTTGGTTAATAATTTGATGATTTTTGGATTATAAATTATAATTTTACGAACTCCCTCTAATTTGTTTAAGTTTTAATACAACCATAATTGTCAAATAGGATTAAACAATCTCAGAAAGAAGATTATGTTTCATATTAAAAGGTATAATTGGTTAAGAAAGTTAAGTTTATTGATTTTAATAATAAAAAAAGTTTATTTAGATTGGAAAAATTTTATGTGTTTAATTTGTTCCCCATATAAAGAAATAACTTTTGAGTGAGGTTCTTATGTCTCTATTTTCAATTTATCATGGTTGAACAAAAATGAATAGTTAACTTTATGAACATTTCATGTGGGAAGGAATGAAGAATAATATTTCTAATTTTAATATGAAATATTTGACATTTAAATATGTAAAATAAAAACTCAAATTACTAAAGGGTGTTATTTCTTCCAATTTCTATTCCAAAATGGAAATGTATGAATATATCTATGGATTTTTTGGTGGGATTTCCAAATAGATCATGAGGTAATAATGTGATTTGAGTAATTTTTTATCGATTAAATGAATATACTAATTTTATTCCTATTTGAAATAATATTTATTTGTATAAAAATTATAGGAATTATGTTAAATATATTATTACATTACATGGTGTTACTATATACATTCAATATAATCATGATCCCAGATTAACATCTAATTTCTGGAAAGGATGTCAAGGGTCTTTGGGCATTGAATAAAATATCAGTACAACCTATCATCCTATATATTATGGGAATTAAAATCAAATGATTAAGACTTTATAGTATATTAATGATTTTTTTTCAGTGGATTATCAGGGAATTTAGGATAAACATTTGGTTTTTGGTCTATTTTCTATATAATAATAATTTTCATTCAGTATGCAAATGACACCATTTATATAATTATATAGGATGCATTATAATTATCTATCTTTTTAGGACAAAGTAAGAGAATGAAAATTTATGGCACTATAATTGCTGTAAGAAATGTATAATAAGGAAAAGATGTTTTTTAATAAATTAGGATGGCTCAGAAGATGAAGTAATTTTTGCAGATAATCATAGGATGGATCTTTCTTTGGAGGTAGATGATCATATTTTTCTTAAAGTATCTCTGTCAAAAACTGTTATGTGTTTTGATAAAAAGGGATAGTTAAGTTCATGGTCAATTATACCATATTAAATTCTATATAATATTGGATTGGTTACTTATCGAGTGCCCTTATCTTCTATTTATCTCAAGTACATATCGTATTTCATTTTCTGGTTAAGAAACTATATTCTAGATGCATCTCATTTTTTCATCCATCATGTATAATAATTGAAAGAAAAAATATCCTATGAGGAACATACAATAAATAATACCACCTGTAGAGATAAAGTTTCACGGAGTAAATTGATTTACTAGGTTATGATTTTTTTGGAAAACCCATATATTATAGGAAGAAATATGGGAATAAGAAAAATACTATGATGGTAAAATATACCCACTTGTTTAGTTAATGAATAAAATTACAAGGACACATTTTACAAATGTGAAAAGAATGAATCATCATAGTTATTGTTAGTATAAGTAATTTTCATGTATTATTAATATTCATTAGTTATATTACATTTATTTTTATTCATTATAATTATATTAAGTAATTTTTTCAGTTAAAAGGGAAAAGTTTTATTTCTAACCAAATAGGGTGTTCATAAATATTTTATTTATATTTAAAAGATTTATTTTTATATTATATTATTTTAATTTGATAAAATTAACCTCAATTTTTGATTAATTTAGAAAATTTATATTAGGATTAACTTTTTAGAATTTTCAAAAAGATTTTATTTTTCAATGAATAGTGAGAAATAATATTTTTATTGAAAATGTGTTTTACTTTTATGTATTTAAAAATTAAATTATATTTTGGATTATTTTTAAAATTTTCTATGTTAATTTTAATTAAAAATAATATTATAAATTTTATTTTATTCAATATCATACAGTATTTTGGAATTAAACATTTTATACTTAAATGAATTTTTTTCTTCTAAAAAACTGTTTTCATCGCATTTATGGGTTTAATTTTAAATAAATTATTCTATTTATATGAATTTAAATTGATAAAATGGATTTCATATTTTTAATCATGAAAATTAAGATTATTTATTATGGTAAAATAATTTTTTGGCCATAATGAATATAAAAAATAGTAAAAATTTCTATCATGATTACGGTTAAAAAGGTCTACTGGGGGGGGGGGGTAAACTAAATAGATAAGTGTTAAAATGAATCAAAAACTTTTATAAATAAAATTTTATATAAATATTTATACCCTATATAATCTCATATTTATAATGGTTCATTTTGGTTCCATTTTTCTTGAGTAATACGTTAATATATTTTAATATTTTTAGAAATTCCAAGTGGGTCCTCTCTCCCCCTTATAAAAGGACACCCACTATATGCTCTTATAAACTCTTTGAGATCCTTTTTCATCTAATGAAAAATAAAATACATTACTATAATTCCTCACCACATCCTAGATTTCTGGGTTTGATCATGTAATAAAAAATGGAAGGATTTAGGTATCAACTTAATATTTCCTTATATTTATATAGTTCCTCACCACATCCTAAATATTTCGTTATCTTTCTTCCATGTGAAAATGATGAACGAGAAGAAGGAAACACACTATGGGCACATTAAATAAACAGAAGAATAAAGTCCATTATATTGGATGAATTCCACTATAATATAGTGAAATTCATTATATAGTACCGAAACAAATAAGTAGAATAAAATAGAGAAAATAAGTGTAGAAAAAATAGAGGATATGAGAAGACTTACCATGGATTTATACTAAAAAATACCCTTGGATAACACTTGAATCAAGAGAAAAATGGAAATGGAAAAGAAGACATGTAGAGGCCATGATAGGGGCTCTCAATGGATAAAAAGAAGTGAAATTTAAGGAGGAAGGGGGAGGGCCTTAATTTTATTCAAATAAAAAGATCAAAAATAAAATTATGTTAGTCAGAGTGGAAAACTCAAGATGGGGGTGAATTGACTTTCCAATAAAATTTCTCTTTAAAAAAATATAAAAACCAAATCCTCTAATTTTATAAAAATTCCTAGTAAAAAAATAGTAGAAATATGTAGTTTTATCTTAGGAAAAGGTTATCAAAAGATCTATCAAAACTTAGTTAAAATAAATTGAAAAATACTTTATCTTTTGAAACTAATATACTCTTATCAACTACTGTATATAAAACACCAATTTGAGTTAACTATTAGTGTTTAGTATTTTTAGAAATTAAGAAAAACAAAATAGTTTTGAATTTAAATCATGAAGATAGAACAAATAAACAATTGTGAAATTTAATAATTGGTTCAGTCTTAATATTTTACTTAATCGATTCTACATGTTAATCACCAAATTCCAAATATTTTACTATAAAAGAAACTCATCCAAAAACAAGTTCGTATTTTATAAAAAATATCACACACAAAATTGTTTAGAAAAAATCCCCCTCCATAGTTTTTTATGGGATAAAACATATATAGGTCTCACATGACCACTTACACAATTGATTACTGAAATCTAGATGATGAAAATTGATAGAGAGTATCATTCACTCTCACATTTAGTATAGAAGAATATATTTTATGAATATATAGAGTAATTATAAAAGCTACACAAAATTAAAACATGAACGCAAGAATAAAAAGATTAGAGATGAGAAAAAGTGAAAAATGTCATTCTAAATAGATTCAATTTCTCAGGATCCACTAAAAATTTTCCTAAGAAGCTTCTATAAGGTTTTCACAGATGGTTTAGTTAAACAGTGTATCAAAAATGTATTGGAAAACACATTTTTCTCTATTATTTATTTATTCACTATAACCTTTTAACTTTTCCGCAAATTCACCATTCACACACAAAAATTTTCTATTTCAATATAGTAGACTCTTACAAATACATCACATTTCAATATATCAAATAATATATTGAAAAATAATAATAATGAAATTTGGATTCTCATATGAATAAAATATATTGAAAATGGAATATTTTTTTATGTCTACCATGGAGATATTTTAGGAATAATCATTATTAAATCCACATGATTCTATATAACATTAAATACATAAACATGCTATTGGAGGATTAATTTTGAAATTAATTCTTGAAAACCGTGGTAGCCTTACAAGAGGTAGATTACCTGATGAAATCACCTTGAATTGGTGGTAGAGTACTTTTATGGAAGTTCACTAGTGGTATAACATCGAGGGATGGGTGAAATGATGGTATTAGAAGTATATCCTGATGGTAGCATGACTAGGTGGAAGTTCTGTTTGAATGCATTGGTTGTGATATCTTTTATTTGGTGGTAGCACCATTTTACTAATTGTAGATTGATGATCCAAATGTAACGCTTCTTACCTAATCGTAGCTCATGTCTGTCACAGGATTAAACTAGTTGTATAATGGATTATCCAATGGTATATCATTATAAGTAATGTTAGATTCCTACTTGGACAACTTTCATAGTTTATATAGAAAATAATTTACTATCATAAAACATTTAAATAATTATAAACACGACAACCATGATTGGAGATCATTTATATGGAGACGTTCTCAACAATCTCTACATTTTTTATGATAATAAATCGTGGAATTTATAAACCATATTAAACACCATAAAAAATATAACTAATATAGATAAAAAATATTCTTAATAGTGTATGTACACATGTGATAAACTTAGTTATCCATAAATCCATATAACTACGTGGGTTAATATTCCATTTATGTATCCATATGAAATTACATTTTAGTACTCCCCCTTTTGGGATTAAAAAAATTATAATAAATAAAATAAAGTAAGACAAATAAAGATGAATAAAATAGTATTTTCATTTGATAGAATTTCAAATAGTTTATATCTCAAAAAGGTATTACAAAATAAAAAGGGATTAAATATGGAAACAAGAATACCTAATAAAAATGAATCAATGTTTAAAAAGAAATCATTATTTCTAGGAGAGAGGATGGATCCTCTATCTCCTTTCATTTTCTAGTTACATGAGGAATAGAAGAAGAGGAAGGTGAAGCCAGTTGTGTAAGTGGCCTAAATACAATTCCAAGAGCTACCAGATGTTTTATATGTCTCATAAATTTAATAGGAGCGAGGCCAAGTGTATCAAAGTAACAGAAGTATTCTAGAAAGTTATATAAAGGGGTGAATAAATGATCCAAAGAGAGGAATACATGTTTGAGTATTTTTTGGATATATGACTACTATCCTGGTAGTATAAAAAAGGTTCCATAAAATATATAAATTGAGTGGTTATTATTCCACCATGTATCATGAATCTTGTGAAGTACACATTCTACTCCATAATGATCTAAAGAAGAGGTTCCAATTAATTTAGAAATCTCACTTACTCATTGAAGGGTCAAATCACATGAATAATCCTTCTGTTTTAAGATAAAAATAAAAAATTAGAATTTAGTTGATTATTTTTAGAAGTCCTTGAAAGTTAATATCTAAAATATTTAAATACATTCTATCTATCATTTCTAGATCATTCATACTTTTTGTTACTATTTTATAAATGTGATCACCGTGTTGTTTTTTATGAAAAAGTAATTCTTTATGAGAAGAAGTAGATACAAACATAACATCTTATAACTATTATCTCCTAATGGGTTTGATCAAATTATCATCAATTGACGAAGGAGAATGAGGAGGAGTAGTATAAGTGGAAAAACCAGCTATAAATAGTGACTAAAATACCTTCATAAGGGATAAAAATATCTCAAAAAATATTCCTATCATTTCATGAATGATGAAACAAATCTCATCCATCTAATAAACAAACCACCTTTTATCAATTTACTACTGTTACCTTTTTAAAAGAATATTAGTTTGGATGTTAGAAAAAACCAACGAGAATAGACACCTACTATCAGCTTCACATAGTTCTGTTTCTTGAGGAGGTGTAGATATGAACACCCTATTAATATCTAAAAACATGGTTTCCTAAAAATAATTTCGATTATCTGTAGTGACTCTAGTTGTAACTCCCTGACCCTAGATACCTAGAGTCAGTGTATTATTACATAACATTGACATGATCACAAAGGATCAAGTCTCGAAAGACCGATTAGTTTAGTAGTCTTGGAAACCCTAGATATATTCATAAGTCTTACATTACATAATTAGGTAAAAAAACTACAACAACAAATTGTCTTCATATCCCCTCATACTATCCCTAAAAATCATTCATAAATTACTTCTTCACATCCTGGGAAAAATAAAACATTGAAAGGGGTGAGCTCAGATGTTCAGTAAGGATAACAATATAGAAGAAGCTTTCATAGATAAGAATAAACACTTAAAGCAATTTATAACTAAAACAAAAGCCTTTTAAACATGAAATTCAGAATAATATTGGAAAGATAAAATGAAATAATGCCATTTACTTATTCACATGGATATTATACTAGTCGAAAAATCACATGAAATATCAATAACCACTTTCATAATGATGGAATGCATAATTCCAGAGTATCATAACCACATAGCCAAGGCCGCGTGCCAAGACTACAAATAAGATTTTTCCAAGGCCTTGTGCCAAGAAACTAGTTTGTCTAATGAGACCTACCGATGCATCGAGGAGCTATAGCGGGCTCCAACCATCACTTACTAAGTCCAATGCATTCCTCATATGAAAAGTATTAAAGATAACATAAACATTCGTATTAAAAATAGCATACGAAATGTCAATACTTTATCCAGAAACCATGAATGGTATAAAAATAGCACATCCACAGTCAAACATAACTCATTCGATACAATATGGAAGATTGTATTGTATCATATTAACCTCAATCGAGAATAATGAAGGATATTGACATAGATGAATATAATCATCAAAACTATTTGAGAGAAATATCCCCCTTTTTCTTGAAATCATTTAAAAGTCACATTATTTGTCAAGAATCCATTTAAAAATATATTTTTGAATAAAAGTGTCCCATACCACTTTGAAACTTTTAAAAGGAGTTTTAATTTTAAAACTTCAACGTCCATATAAATAAATCCTTAAAACCATTTTTAAAACATGGACATTAATGAGCATGATTTATAAGAATAAGTCTTTAAAACATTTAAAAATGGTATTTTAGTTAGAGTTTCTAACCAAAATATAGACACTTGAATACAAATAATTGAGGTAATAAAAATTTTGTAATATCATGAGAATGAAGGGATTCATGATATACTATGTCAAAGTACATTATATACACCACATAAAAGTGATTTGGTGTATATCAACAATTAAGTCTCAATGGAATGTAAATTGAGATGAAATCTCTCATAAAGGTTGTATCCTTAGGTTAAGGATAAATCAAAGACATAATTATGTGTGACAAATATAAATACACTAAATATTATTGGATATTCAGTGTAAAACAATCAAAGTACATTCACACATATTCTAGTAAAAACAACACCAATGAATTGGATGTTCATCTCAACAAATCGAGATTGAGTAAAATTACTCTTATCATGTTCATATCGATGAAAAATAATCTTGGAGTAAAATAATCAATGAAGTATGCGTAAAGCCGAATGAGTGGAAATTGAAATTTCAAATTCCCTTATCGATTTGGTAACTTATGAAACATGAAACCATGAAAGAAGGATCACACAATGATGACGTAAGTACCCATAAATTAAAGTATATTACACAATGAATACAATCATGGGCAGCACACACACCACATGCAATAAATAATTGGTGAACAATGGAATTCTCATGGAATTAAAAGTGAGATAAGAAACCCCTTACTTTGTACTTTTTCCTTGGACAACGGTAGGTTAACCTTCTGTATAATGGTGAAATAATTGTTATTGAATTATACAAGAATCATTTACATTAATATGATATCATATATGATCTTTTAACATTGATTTGTTAATAACATCTTAGTATTATCGTCATTTCGGGTGTTAACTTACTCATTTTACTTTATATTCGTTATTACATAAGACATGTTTGTTATGGATAGGTTGTATCTTATTCATATCCAGAATTATATCAAGTCCTTAAAAATTATTTTTAAATCATAAAATGATAATTATACTTGAATGGATAAGATGGAGAATGAATCTCATCGCTTTCGTGGAGACGGTAGTCCGTACGTACGCACGAGCGATAATATCATTCTTTTGATGTTAAAATAATATATAATTGGATGGTATATCATATAGACAGAATAATTATCATGTTATATTTATTATTTACATGAATTACAAATCATTATTATATCCATAAAAATAATAATTTATTGAATGACAATTACACCACGACTTGGAGACGGTAAGTCGTACGTACGCACGTATGGTGACATGTCATTAAAAGGATGGATAGAATACAGAATATGGTTGTACCATATTTATAATAATATTATATTATATAGGAGATACTATATTCATTATTTTATAATGGTAATAACAAATAAAGAAGAAGTTGAAGAAGAAAAGAATTTGAAAAAGGGTAGTAAAAATATTACCTCTTCTTCGGGTTCTTCCTTTTGATTTGATCAAAAGGGCTCCTTAGGTTGGTATTCTGATCAAAATAAGGCCTCTATGTTTTAGTGAGGGAAGTTTAGAGAGTATTTGGGAAGGGTATGGACAAAACAAAAGGCTTTGAAGTTGTGACGTAATGAGAAGTGGGAGTTCCCTACAATAAGAGGGGTTAGGGGCACCTTTGGAAAAGCTAGAAATATTATTTTATAATATATTTATATTCGGTTTCAAATGGCTCCAAAGTGGATTATTTAAAGGTTATGTTGGGTATAGGTCAAAAACAACTCAACCAATAGAATATAGATAGGTTTGGGGCATTATATTAACCTTATCTTTAAGTATTAACTCTAAGTTAATTAGTTTCACTTTGACAATGTCTCTTTGTATTTTTATATTATATGGTTAATAAACATACTATATACATCCAAGAGACCCCCCAAGTGCACAATTTATGATACAACTATCATGATATAAGTCCTTTGGCCGAAACTTCGATTTTTAGGAATTTAATATCAATTAATAATATAATATTTGTTTTAAAAACTCTTTTATGTCAATTTTGACACTATTCAATAATTGATTTTTTTGAAACTCATAACGGAATGATTACTTCTAAAAAAGTAAATTAAATCAATACTAATATGTCATATTAACCTATAAAATTAGTTTAATTCAATAAAAGTCTCAAATTATATTTATTTGGGTATTTATAATATCAATTATTATAATTTTCACTATTATGGTAATTACTACATCATCATTGTGTCATAAATAAATTAAATTATTTAATGTCTAATAATTATAAATAAAATATCATTATGTATAAAAGCTTTTTATCTTTCTAATTAATATTTATAATCGAATTTATCTTATGTGTATACCTATATTAAAAATGTTTTAGTAAATACACTTTGATTTTAACTCTTTTAACTCTTCTTTGAATTAAATAATAATAAATGTCCTAATCTAATCCAGGTGGAACTAAATGATAATAATTTATTCCTAAGGTTGTTTGTGGTAGAGATAAACTTTTCCAATAGAATTAGGACATCTTTTATGGTAATATTAATATCATTTTACCCTTAATTACCCTATTTACTTTTAACCGTGGTAAATAAAAGTAAAAAGTTACTATTCAAAAAAAAATTAGTTTAATCTCAATGAACCACATTTTACTCCTTGTTATTCACCGTGTCTCTCCGATTTTTTGAATTCCACTCACAGAAGCGGTAAAATTAAGTTTTATGAAAAAATTAGTTTTTTAACTACCACTTAGTGGTTTCACTATTCATCAAAAAATGAAAGTTTCCGGAAAAATACAAAAAATTAGTCCTAAGCTATATTTGATATTATGAATTCAAAAATGATATCTATTTTTACCAAATTCAAAACAAATCAGTTGCATTAATTAATTTAAATATTAATTTCTGTCGTCAAGACAAATAGTGAGTTTTTAAGAGATAATAACTATCAAAAGATTGACACTTGTTTATGTCTGGTTTAAATGTGAAATATCATCCAATGACCAATATTGTATTAAATGGTAAAAATATATTCTAAATATACTTTAAAACCACTCAAATTAATAAATTATCACTATATATTATTTCGATTAAAAAAGTTTTTTTTAATTAAAATTTAGTAATTTTCACTATTCATCAAAATATGAAGGTTATCCGAAAAGTACCAAAAATTTCACCCTAAGATAATTTCGATCTTACGAATCCAAAACTGAAGTCCATTTCAAAAGATAAAATTTAAAAAATTTAAAAAATTAGGTATTACTATTCATAACGGCTAGTTTGATTGGTTGTGGTGTGTTAGAATCTCGAAGTTGCGTACAATGCACGTCATTGCATTATTCAAAGGGAAACGTACTGTGGAAGCTTGGGGTGTTACATTATCCCCTCCTTCAATAAATTGCGTCCTCACAATTTTTTTAAAATTCAGCTTGAGAATATAATGGAATGTCCCACATCGGAAAAAGAGTCAATAAAACTATCACTTTAAAAGAAAGGAAGAGAGGTATAAAGGTCACCCAAGATAACCCATACTAGGATTCCATGTAGGAAAACATGGATATAGATGATAAAATAAGTGTTTAGTTCTGATGGAGAGGGATAGAAAACATGATCAGGACAAAGTTAACAATAAGAAAATCACAAACTTGTGTTGGGACAAACGGTCCTTAGTCTCCCAGTAGGAAAAGTAAACGAACAACATTTTTTTGTTTTAAGTTACATTACATAAGGACAAGGAATTCATTTATGATATTAGCTAAGAACATAAAGAGATATACTTAATTTTTAAGTAGAGTTTCATTCTTTAATAACTTTTTACCACTAACTCAATTTTTTTGAACAATGATTATTCAAGAAGACTTGGTCACAATGGAAGAGCTAGAATAAACTTCTATAAAAATACATGATCCACGTAGGATAAAATATATATTTACCTTGTCTTTAGAGATTAATCAAAACCAAAATGGTTAGTATAATATCTGATGACCCCCAAAATGGATATTCTATTAGAGTAAAAAACAATAATCTTAATTTCTAAAATTAAACAATCAATACCCCAAAGTTAAATAAATACCATTCAATAATCAATTTTCCTTAAAATCCTTCAATATAATCCAAAATAATATTGAAACTCAAAACTTATAAGAATTTAGTCTTCCACATTAAATTGTATCTCCAAATGACATTAATTACTCTTAAAGTCACATACTTAAAAGTAATTAACCTAATCATTTCCATAAAAAACCCAAATCACTATAAATCCAAAATAAAAACATAGATAAAAATCCACCATTACTCCTCAAATGAAATCCCATACTATTCTATTTTCCATACAACAAAGCGAACAACTTCCAAAATAACATTTATCACTTAATTACCAAATCATTTTCTTTTACTAAGGGTATTCATTTGATAATACAAGAGATCCAAAATCAAATTATTAATGATCAATAAAATCATTTAACTAAAAATAATAGTCACACTAACCAGGGACATCACGTAGTCCAGTGGTAGGCAATAAATCCCAATCACACTTTGGTTGTGGGTTCGATTCGCACAGCTTTGTCCGATGCGACGGGTTGTCACACGGTCTGTGTGTTGTCGCTTTTCAAAAACTATATTTTATAACATTACCAAAATGAGATAAATTCCCCAAAATAACCATAACATAATTTAACCACAAATCTTATCTCATACCTTTCATTTTCATCCCAAATTATAATAACTTATAATTTCCTCAAACCCAACGATCATATAAAACCAAATGGTTATTTATAACTATATTCACAATAGAAAAGATAATTCTTCATAAAATTTCATTCTCACATGAAAAACTACTGGGTTAAAAATACAAGAGAAAATTATTCCAAAGTAAACCCATCAACAAGGAGCACTAATACTTTTTAAACATTTCTCCAACCATTTATTTCCACATATATTCTTCTTTGAAAAAGAAAATATCCTATAGAATAGGGAATTCACTCGGGTAATGGCCAGGTCCCCTACAGTTATGGAAAGTGACTGTAAATGGACTCTTGGGACCATTTTTATCTTCTTCCATAATACTCTTCATTTTTCTTCATCAATTCTTCACTTTATATCCTTCCTTCCTGCACGTAAAGCATTTCTTTGTCCCATTGAGACATTTTCCTGGGTGTCTCTTTCCACATTTCCTGCATGATGGAAATTGAGGATTCCTTTCTCCATGGTCTCCACTGCTGGTGCTCTTATCATTCATCACCTTTCTCTTCTTTGTTGAGTTCGGGAATTGGTTAATATATATATTGTTGATCATATTTTTGGAAAATTGATTTGCCATAAAGATGATATCTTTTACGCCTATTAACATTCCATTTTGTTGCTCATTGCCACCACCGTTCCCACCTTGTACATCATTTTCAAAGTCACTATGACTTCCTTGTAATCCAGCCATTGACTAAAAATAGAAAGAATTGTGTGAGTAGTAGTAGTCATAAATTCATTCAAATATTAACATGTCACCATATTCTTAATTTGAAACACATTAGGATTAAACAAGGTCATTTACTCTCATCTTATATATTTAATACTTCAAATCGGTTAGTAAAGAAAATGTAAATTATCATAACCATATCCACCGGGAATTTCGTAACCAAGAGTGCAGGAATGCCCGTTGTCGTGCAACAGTTCCCGTTCGAGTCTAGCTCAAAGCAGTGTCTTCGGGTTTTACCCCTAGGTACATCTGTGCCAGAGCCGCCTCTACCTGCTCGTATCCAGACAAGGATTTATTGCTCGGAAAACTCACAAAATATCTATGATACCAAAATTCTAGGAAGTTCTTCTATAATAATCCTCAAAGTTCATCTTAGGTCTATGTGCTCTAATCAGAGTTTATCTAAATCTAGCTTCCAAGGTTTGTACTAAACTTCCTCTGATACCAACTGTAATGCCCCGACCCAAGATACCCAGAGTCGGTGGATTATTACATTACATTGGCATGATCACAAAGGATCATGTCTCGAAAGACCGATTAGTTTAGTAGTCTTGGAAACACTAGATATATTCATAAGTCTTACATTACATTATAAGGTAAAAAAAAAACTACAACAAAATCTTGTCTTCATATCCCCTCATACTATCCCTGCAGGTCATTCATAAATTACTTCATCACATCTTGGGAAAAATAAAACATTGGAAGGGGTGATCTCAGATGCTCAATAAGGATAAAAATATAGCAGAAGATTTCATAGATAAGCATAAACACTTAAAGCAATTTATAACTAAAACAAAAGCCTTTTAAACTTGAACTTCAGCATAATATGGAAAAGATAAAATGAAATAATTCCATTTACTTATTCACATGGATATTCTACTAGTCGAACAATCACATGAAAGATCAATAACCACTTTCATAATGATGGAATGCATAATGCAAGACTGTAATAACCAAATAGCCAAGGCCTCGTGCCAAGACTACAAATAAGATTTTGCCAAGGCCTTGTTCCAAGACACTAGTTTGTCTCATGAGACCTACCAATGTATCAAGGAGCTATATCATGCTCCACCTGTCACTTACTATATCCAATGCATTCCTCATATGAAAATTTTTAAACATAACATAAACATTCTTATTAAAACTAGCATACGAAATGTCAATAATTTATCCACAAACCATGAATGGTATAAAAATAGCACATCCATAGTCAAACATAACTCATTCGATACAATATGGAAGATTTTATTGTATCATATTAACCTCAATCGAGAATAATGAAGGATATTGACATTGATGAAAATAATCATCAAAACTATTTGAGGGAAATATCCCACTTTTTCTTGAAATCATTTAAAAGTCACACTATTTTTCAAGAAGCCATTTAAAAATAGATTTTTGAATCAAAGTGTCCCATACCACTTTTAAACTTTTAAATGGAGTTTTAATTTTAAAACTTTAATGTCCATATAAATAAATCCTTAAAACCATTTTTAAAACATGGACATTAATGAGCAAGATTTAGAAGAATAAGTCTTTAAAACATTTAAAAATGGTATTTTAGTTACAGTTTATAACCAAAAGAGTGACACTTGAATACAAATAATAGAGGTAATCAAAACTTTGTAATATCATGAGAATAAAGGGATTCATGATATACTATGTCAAAGTACATTATATACACCAAATAAAAGTGATTTGGTGTATAACAACAATGAAGTCTCAATGGAATGTAAATTGAGATGAAATCTCTCATAAAGGATATATCATGAGGTTAAGGATAAATCACCGACATAATTATGTGTGACAAATATAAATACACTAAATATGATTGGATATGAAGTGTAAAAAAATCAAAGGACATTCACACATATTCTAGTAAAAACAACACCAATGAATTGGATGTTTATCTCAACAAATCGAGATTGAGTAAAAATTACTCTTATCAAGTTCATACCGATGACTTGAGAATTTTTCAATGGAGTGATTATGTGTATAAAAAGTATATCCACAGAAAGGGGAGTGGAAATTATGACATAATCAAATGAATAGTGATTCCACACATAATCTTGGAGTAAAACAATCAATGAAGTATGCGTAAAGCCGAATGAGTGGAAATTGAAATTTCAAATTCCCTTATCGATTTGGTAACTTATGAAACATGCACCCATGAAAGAAGAATCATAAAATGATGATGTAAATACCCATAAATTAAATTATATTACACAATGAATACAATCATGGGCAGTACACACACCACATGCAATAAATAATTGGTGAACAATGAAATTCTCACCGAATTAAAAGTGAGATAAGAAACACCTAACTTTGTACTTTTTCCTTATTCAACGGTAGTTTAACCTCTTGTATAATGATGAAATAATTTTTATTTAATTATACAAGAATAATTTACATTAATATGATATCATATATGATCTTTTAACATTGATTTGATAATAATATCTTAGTATTATCGTCATTTCGGCTGTTAACTTACTCGTTTTCCTTTATAATCTTTGTTACGTAAGATGTGTTTGTTATGGATAGGCTGTATATTATTCATATCCATAATTATATCAAGTCCTTAAACATTAGTTTTAAATCATCAAATGATTATTATACTTGAATGGATACGATGGAGAATGAATCTCATCGCTTTCATGGAGACTGTAGTCCGTACGTACGCACGGGCGACAATATCATTCTTTTGATGTTAAAATAATATATAATTGGATGGTATATCATATATAAAGAATAATTATAATGTTATATTTATTATTTAATTGAATTACACATCATTATTACACCCATCCAAATAATAATTTATTGAATGACAATTACACCACGACATGGAGACGGTAAGTCGTACGTATGCATGTATGGTGACATGTCATTCAAAGGATGGATAGAATAATGAATATGGTTGTAAAATATTTATTATAATATTATAGTATATAGGATATAATGGATTCATTATTTTATAATGGGAATAACAAAGAAAGAAGAAGTTGAATAAGAAAAGAATTTGAAAAAGGGTAGTAAAAACATTACCTCTTCTCCGGGTTCTTCCTTTTGATTTGATCAAAAGGGCTCCTTAGGTTGGAATTATGATCAAACTAAGGACTCTAGGTTTTAGTGAGGGAAGTTGAGATAGTATGTGGGCAGGGTATGGCCGAACAAAAAGGCTTTGAAGGTGTGAAGTAATGAGAAGGGGGGGTGCCCTTTTATAAGAGGGGTGAGGGGCACCTTTGGAAAAGCTAGAAATATTATTTTATAATAAATTCATATTATTTTTCTAATGGCTCAAAAGAGTATTATTTAAAGTTTATGGTGGGGATAGGTCGAAAACCACTCAACCAATAGAATTTATATAGGTTTGGGTCATTATATTAACCTTATCTTTAAGTATTAACTCTTAGTTAATTAGTTTCACTTTTACAATATCTTTTTGTATTTTTATATTATATGGTTAATAAACTTACTATATACATCCAAGAGATCCCCCATGTGGTCCATTAATGATACACATATCATGAGAAGAGTCTCAAGGCCGAACCTTAGATTTTTAGGAATTTAATATCAATTAATAATATATTATTTGTTTTAAAAAATCTTTTATGTCAATTTTGACACTATTCAATAATTGATTTTTGTGAAACTCATAAAAGAATGATTACTTTGAACAAAGTCAATTAAATCAATCCTAATATGTCATATTAACCTAGAAAATTAGTGTAATTTAATAAAAGTCTCCAATTATATTTATTTTGGTATTTATAATATCAATTATTTTAATTTTTCACTATTATGGTAACTACTATATTATCATTGTGTCATAAATAAATTAAATTATTTAATGTCTAAAAATTATAAATAAAATATAATTATGTAGTAAAGCTTTTTATATTTCTAATGAATATTTATAATCTAATTTATCTTCTGTGTAACCATATATTAAAAATGGTTTAGTAAATAAACTTTGATTTTAACTATTTTAACTCTTCTTTGAATTAAATAATAATAAATGTCCTAATCTAATCCAAGTGGACCTAAATGATAATATTTTATTCCTAAGGTTGTTTTTAGTCGAGATATACTTGTCCAATAGAATTGGGACACGTGTTAGGGTAATATTGATATCATTTTCACCCTTAATTACCCTATTTACTTTTAACCGTGGTAAATAAAATTAAAAAGTAACTATTCACCAAAAATTATTTTCATCTCAATGAACCACATTTTACTCCTTGATATTAACCGTGTCTCTCGGATTTTCGAAATTCCACTCACAGAAGCGGTAAAATTATGTCTTATGAAAAATTCAGTTTTTTAACTACCACTTAGTGGTTTCACTATTCATCAAAAAATGAAAGTTTTCCAGAAAAATACCAAATATTATGCCTAAGATATATTTGATATTATGAATTCAAAAATGATGTCTATTTTACCAAATTCAAAACATATCAGTTTCATTAATTAATTTAAAAATTAATTCCCGTCATCAAAACAAATAGCGTGTTTTTAAGAGATAATAACTATCAAAAGATTCACACTTGTTTATGTCTGGTTTAAATGTGAAACCTCATCCAATGACCAACATTGTATTAAATGGTGAAAATATATTCTAAATATACTTTAAAACCACACAAATTTATAATTTATCACTATTAATTATTTCGATTAAAAAAGTTGTTTTTAATTAAAATTTATAAATTTTCACTATTCATAAAAATATGAAAGTTATCCAAAAAGTACCAAAATTTCACCCTAATCTAATTTCGATAGTACGAATCCAAAACTGAAGTCCATTTTGAAAGATAAAATTTATAAAATTTCAAAAAGCAGGTATTACTATTCATAACGGCTAGTTTGATTGGTTGTGGTGTGTTAGAATCTCGAAGTTGCGTACAATGCATGTCATTTCATTATTCAAAGGGAAACGTACCATGGAAGCTTGGGGTGTTACACTAGATTAGGCCATGTCAGACTTTGGAATATTCCTACGAATATTTCAAGAGTTAGGCGCGAAGATGGTGTGAAATTCTAAGGCCTGGTCTGCCAGTAATTAATTTTATAAAAATGATATGTATTTTTATACTATTCACGTGGCAGATTTGTGTTTTCTCCAAAAGTGTAGCTCAGATCAGAAATCCGATGGCATGGTTGCATCTGTAGTGTGACTTTTACCCTAGGTGGGGTGTAAACTGTGCGGGCGTGGGCTTGCTGTGGAAAAACCCACTAGGGACATTTTTGTAAATAAATGGACAAGTTTCTTTATGAGTGTCATCTCAAATAAATTATGAAAGGAGTCTCAGATCGCAATTCTGAGTGCACCGTTGCATTCAAAACTCCACATTTACCCTAGGGGAGATCTAATCTTCTATGCATCAGGCATTTTGGTCAGGGGCGTTAAATGTTAGTTTAATTAATTAATTAAACCAAATCAATCCACCCCACCTCTAATGTTGGGCGCAACAAGGAGGAACCGTAGAATCCCCCTCCTCCTCTTCTTAACAAACTGGCCAAATCAAGCAATCAAGGTGTCGTTGAGCTCTGATTTTGATGGTGGTCACTCCAAGATTGAGCAGCGGCAACAGTGGAGCGCGCAAAGCATCGCGATCCACCAAAAGCTAGGCGGGTTGAGTTTTAAAATCATGGACCCATTTATCCTTTGTTTTTCTTCAAATTTCCATAAGGGTTGTGTAGTTCAGGTCTTGAGATTTCCAAAACTTGTTTCGGATATGAATTTGGAGGACATGGGTGCTTACGGTGGCTCCCAGAAGTTGTATGGTGGTGGAAATTGATGTTTCCGACAAGGGAGGTGGTGGCGTGGCAGCGACGTGGTAGATTCTGACAGTCGGTGGCAGATCAGTCAAGCGGCGGTGGCGGTTTTTGTCGACCCAGCGGTGGTCTGGCAGGATTTTTCTAGGGGTTCTTAAAACCCCCGTAACATGGAAATCATAACTTTGATTTGTGAGATGTTTGTGGTGATGCAATTCTCATGATGATGTGGAACACTTGAGCATGTTTCTAGAATTTTATAAGTTGGGTTTTTGGCCTGAGGCCATGAAACGTTGAAAATAATAACAATATTTTATTATTTTCAACTTGGACCCACAACAACTTTTACACAAAGCGTCTGATTGAAATGCTGTTAGTGACGTTGTGATCATCATAGTAATGAAGAGTTTTCAGGATTTTTTTTGGGTGCTGGGATGAAGATCATGGTGTGGGCCCTATAAGGCTGGTTTTGGGTGTTTACGGGGAAACGTGACTTTTTTATTTTGGTGTCCATTTTGGACAAATGAGTAGTTGATCTCGTGCATTTTTTTGAGGGAATCACAATGGTGTGATCTGCTTGATGAGTTTTGGGATCGATCTGTGGGCCCCACCTAGGCTATCTATGGTGAATAGTATATTTTTCCCCGGTTGACCATTCCGGGAGGGTAAATAACATATCTTCAGTGTTTTTCCACGTAGATCGTAGTAGTGGCCTCAGTATAGGCATAAGAGGTGTGCAATGTAGTGATGTTGTGGGTCGATCAGGTTAACAATGTTTAGAGAAGCAGTGGTTTAGTGTACTCCCTTAGTTCATTCCTACGAGGGTTCGAGTGGCATTACAACCTTAGTATATGTTTGTAGTCCCCTCGATAAGATGTTTTTTTTGATAGAGTTGTGGCATCCCTCTAGTGGATCCAGAGTGGGATTCTCTAGCTTCACATCCCTGGATTGGGTTCTTGGTATTGTTGTTACCGCTTATCCACAGGGGGCGATCCCCTATCTAGCAGGTTAATCCAGTAGGGTTTGAGGCATCATTGGGAATATGATCCCCTACATAGTGGGCCGTGCATAGTAGGGTCCTAGCATCATCAGGTAGATGATCCCCTACTCAGCATGTGGTTTATAGTAGGGTTACGACAATGTTGTTTATATGATCGCCTTCTCAATGTGAGGTTTTATTAGGGTTGGTGCATCATTGGTTCGATCCCCTATATCGCGAGTTATACCCGACATGGTTCTGGTATCATCGTGACAACCTTTACATGGGTGATGATCCTCTATCTGAGTGATGTGATCTATGGATAACCAGATTGGGTTGTGGTATCCCCTAGTGGTTCCTGGGAGTGATGCTCTATTTGTGAGATCTATGAGTTACCCGAGTGGGTTCTTTTATCCCCTAGCAGAACCTAGGAGTGATCCCCAATCCGAGGAGTTTGGTATTTTCGCTGTTTCAATATGGTGTTCTCTTGATGATAACTGATGAGTGTGTATCTCTCGGACGAGCAATACCTTGGATGACAGAGCTTGTGGAGTGTGTTCTCCTAGTTATGTACCTCTCGCAGGTGAGGAGGTCATAACTTCAGGAGGCTTGGTACATCACATGAATATATCTGGTTGTTCATGGTGTATGTATAGGCATACACCTGATTTGAGCTGACTAGTCATGTTTAGCTGAGGGTGGTCGCAAGATGGAGTTTCTCTCTCATTTGGGTTCCCTCTACCTGGGATGAGCTGAGTATTTCCTTTTAGTCAGTCCCTTTTATTTTGGGGTTTTTGGGGTGCCTACTGAGTATTTTAATACTCACCCCTGTATGGGATTTTCCCGTACGTGTTTGTATCTTGTGCAGACCACATGCCTTTCGATGAAGTCCCAGGAGGACCCAGAGTAGGCAGAGCTTTTTAAGAGAGACTGACCATGGTGTTTACTAAAGTTGTGCTGAGGATCTTACCGGTGGGTACTTTTGACAGCGATCGCCTCCTTCTGAGCAGGTTGGATGCTTTTGCAGTTTACTTTTGGGGCACACTGTATTTCCCATTTTGTACTTTGGTTGTACTTTGGTTGTGGGTTAGATGTTTTCATCAATTTGTTTTTAGTTTATATATATATATATATATATATATATATATATATATCTGCACTATTTCAGGGAAGTGTATACGGGAGCATGTGTATAGGTACCTTAGGCAAATGCCTCACTTGTGTGTGATAGCCTACTCAGCGCTAGTCGCCTTCCCCTAGCTTATTTGAGGTTGGAATTGGGAGTCGCGGATCGATCCCCGTTGGGTCGGGTCATGATAGAGTGGTATCAGAGGAGGTTCCAGCTTTGGGATCTCTGAGCGTAGGTATTCTAGCTATGAGTTTGGTTTGGGTTGCATAGAGCCAATGTTAGGGTGTTTCGAGTTTGGATTTCAAGATTGGGACTCTAGTGTTGGTGCAGCGGCCGATGTATCTATTCACCAAGACTCTAACAACCTGACTTTCAACTCGGGACATTAGGAAAATATCCGTAGGGACATAATGGTAAATGCATAATATAGGATTGGGTTTTGGGTTTCCCTTGTTCTTCTTGAGTTAGCTCCCCAGATATACTCTTTATCAGTGGTGAGTTTTGATTCTATTTCAGGATGCCTCCATGATGACAACCGATAAGGGTTCCACAATGAGATTGTGGTGATGATCTTCCCCCTGTAGAGGCTGTAGAACTGGGCGTAGGTTCTGAGGCTGGACCTCCATTTGGTCCGCTAGTTGAGCCACCTCATTTTGAGCAGCTAGTTGTGCCGGCAGTGTTGGATGAGGATGCACGCAGGCTGCTTGCACTGCATGAGTTCCAGAGGCAGCGACCTGTGAGTTTTTGGGGTGATCCAGACACTCAGGTAACTGATGACTGGCTCAAAGTAGTCACCCGAGTTTTCTTCCTAGTGAGGACACCTCCAGATCAGATGGTGGTCTTAGCAGCGAGCCTTCTACACGGTTCGACTGGGTGATGGTGGAGTTTGGTGACGCAGTCCCACGACGAGGAGAGGCTCATGTGGGTAGAGTTTGAGAAGATATTTAGGGAAGAGTTCTACCCAGTGATGCTGAGGTCAGTGCAGATCCAGGAGCTTCTGCAGCTTCAGCAAGAGGGAATTGCTGTGTGGGAGTACTCATTGTGGATTACAAACCTTTCACGCTACTCCCTAGATATGGTTAGAGACCCGTTCTTTAGGGATCAGACCTTCCAGAAGGGCCTACATAGAGACATCTGGACATGTGAGGTTTCTTTTTTTCTACCCACCTATGCTATAGTGTTGGAGCGATCCATGGTGGTGGAGAGCTTTTTGGTTGAGTAGATTTATCCCGTCAGTGCTGGGAACGTGGAAACTGAGACCTCGGTAGTAGGTAGTCGATGGCAGGCACAAGGGTCTAGATGTGCCTGGTGTTTAAGGAGGCAACCCCATGATGGAAGATCTGAGGATCAGGGCTCTCAGGGATCTCATTCTAGTTTTGGTCAGCCGTATGAGAGGCGGTGTTACGCTTGCGATGGTTAGAGACATCTTGCTAGAGATTTTCCATCCCAACGTGATGCTGACAGAGAGAGTCGGTTGATAGGTTTCCTTGGCAGTGACAAAATCTCGAGTATGGAGGTCTGTAGGGTGATGGATGTGGTGACGGAGCTGGTGCATCAATGGGAGGTTGTGGGCAGTATTAGATGCCACGACGACCCCCCGGGTGGTCCACGCTGAGCATAGGGAGATTGAGGGTGAGGGAGAGGACAACTACATACCTTAGAGGTTGTTGACCCAGAGGCTCCGTGGCTGGATGGAGGCACGCTCTATATCCTTTCTACTTCTGTAGTAGTTTTGATAGACACTGTTTAGCAGTACTCTTTCATTTCTATTACATTTTAGTGGTTTTTTTAGAGCATTGGTAAGACCGTGTGTGGGTTTTTTAGACGTTCTATGAATGCATGAGGAAGGGGGATCTTTTCCCACATTGGGACATGTTTTTGTGATGCAACTAAAACCTTGAGGGCGAGTTAGTGACGGCCAGAGTGGATAGTGTTGAGGTGGGGTAGAAGAGTCCCTTTAACTAATGTGATTGGGTAGGGGTGTGTGTTGGAGAACTTGCTGGTGTGGGAGACCTATTTGAGAGTTAAGTTTCATTCCTTGAACTTATGGATTTTTGGGGAAAAAAGTTCCAAGGTGGGGAGGATGTAGCGACTTGAGTTTTGGACCTATCAAACTTTGGAATATTCCTTCGAATACTTCCAGAGTTAGGCGTGAAGACGGCGTGCGATTCTGAGACCCCGTGTGCCCGAAATTAATTTTATGAAAATTTTATGTATTTTATACTGTTCACGTGGCGAGGTTGTGTTTTCTACTAAATGGTAGCTCAGATCAGAAATCCGAGGGCACTATTGCTTCTGGAGGATACCGTTTACCCTATGTGGGGTGTAAGCATTCCAGTTGTGGGCTTGCTGTGGAAAAATCCTCTAGGGAAATATTTTAAATAAATGGACAAGTTTCTTTATGAGCATCAGATCGAATAACTCTAGAATAGAGTCTCATATCGCAGTTCTGAGTGCATCCTTGCATTTAGATTTCCGCATTTACCCTAGGGGCGACCTAATCGTCTCTACACATGGAGTTTTGGTCGGGGGCGTTAAATGGTTGTTTAATTAATTAATTAACTAATTAATTAAACCAAATCAATCCACCCCACCTCTCACTTTGGGAATAGTAAGGAAGAACTATAGAAGCCCTAGCCTTCTCTTCTTCTCAACAAACCGGCCAAATCAAGCATTCAAGGTGTCATTGAACTCGGATTTTGACGGCGGTTTCTCATAGATCGAACATTAGAAGCAGCGAAGCACACAATGCGTTTTGATCCACTAAAAGGTATAAGGTATCAGTTTTAAAATCTCGGATCCCGTTTATGTGTTTTTTTCTTCAAATCATTATAAGGGTTGTGTAGTTCAGGTCCCGAGCCTTCCGAAACATGTTTCATATTGAATTTGGAGAACTGGGGTGCTTCCGGTGGCTCCTGGAAGTTTTCCGGCGACAGAAATAAAAATTACCAGGGAGGGCGGCGGCGACACGGTGGATTCTAGTAGGCAGTGACAGTTCGGTCAGGCGGCGATAGCAGTTTCTGGTGACCCAATGGTGGTCCGACCAGATTTTTCAGGGGGTTCTTTAAACCCCCATAACTCACAAATTGTAACTCCGAATTGTGAGGTGTTTGCATCAACACAATCTACATGATGACAGAAACCCATTGAAAATGTATCAATAATTTTATGAGTCAGGTTCTTGGCCCAAGGACATGAAATTTTGAAAATATTAATAATATTTTTTTTGTTTTCTACTTCGACCCGCCCTAACTTTTACAAGAAACATTCGATTGACATGACTTCAGTGATGTTGTGATCCCGATAATTAGGTGGAAATTTCAGGATAGTTTCTGGGTGTTGGGAAGGAGATTATGGTGTGCTCCCCATGAGGCTGGTTTTTGGCGTTTATGGAGAAACATGACTTTTTCATTTGGTGTTCGTTTTGAACAAACGAGTAGTCGATTTCGTGTGTTTTTAAGGGGATCGCGATGGTGTGGTCCACTTGATGAGTTTTGGGATCGAGCTATGGGCCCCACCCAGTTTATCTATTGTTAATAGTACCTTTCTCACTGGTTTTCCATTTAGGGTGAGTAAATAGAATATCCTGTGTGTTTTTCTGCATAGACCATGGTGGTATCCTCAATATAGGCCTAGGAGGTGTGCAGTGTGGCGATGTTGTAGGTCACTCTGGTTAACGACGTTTATACTTGCAGTGGTTGCGTGTACTCCCTTGGTTCATTCCTATGATGGTTTTTGTGGCATTAAAACCTTAGTAAATGTTTGTGATCCCCTCAATAGGATGTTTTCCTAATAGAGTTGTGGCATCCCTCTAGTGGATTCGGAGTGGGATCCTTTATCATCACTTCCCTGGATTGGATTCTTGGTATCGCTGTTACAGCTTATCCATGGTCGGTGATCCACTATCAAGAAGGTTAATCCCATAGGGTTTGAGGCATCAACGAGAATATGACCCCCAACATAGTGGTCCATGCATAGTAGGGTTATGGAATCGTCGCGTATATGATCCCCTACTCAGCATGTGGTTTATAGTAGGGTTACAACATTGTTGGTCATACGATCGCCTACTAAAAGTGAGGTTTCATTAGGGTTGGTGCATCATCAGTTTGATCCCCTACATCAAAAGTTATACTAGATATGTTTCTGGTACTGTCATGACCACCTTTACATGGGCAACAATCCTATATTTGAGTGATGTGATCTGTGGAGCACTAGATCGGGTTGTGGTATCCCCCATCGATTACTGGGAGTGATCCCCTATCTGTGAGATCTATGAGTTACCGGAGTGGGTTATTGTATCCCATAGAGGGCCCTAGGAGTGATCCCCTATCTGAGGAGTTTGGCATTTCTTCTGTTTCGGTATTTTTTTCTCTCGATGATAACTGATGAGCGTGTGTCTCTCGGACAAGCATCATCTGGGATGACAGAGCTCATTGAGTGTGTTCTCCTAGTTATGTACCTCTCGCAGGTGAGGAGGTCAGAACCTCATGAGGCTTGGTGCATGAAATGAGTATATCTAGTTGTTCATGGTGTATATATGGGCATACACCTGAGTTGAGATGACTAGTCCTGTTTAGCCAAGGATGGTGTCAAGATGGAGTTTCTCTCTCATTAGGGTTCCCTCTGGTTGGGATTATCTGACTATTTCTTTTCGGTTGCTCCATTTTATATTGGGGTTTTTTGGGGTGCCGACTGAGTATTTTAATACTCACCCCTACATGGGATTTTTCCACACATGTTTGTGTCTTGTGCAGACCACAAGCCTTTCAACGGAGTCCCAGGAGGACCCGAAGTAGGTGGAACTTTGTGAGCGAGACTGACCATGGTGTTTACCAGAGATGTGCCAAGGAGCTTACTGGAAGGTACTTTTAATAGTGATCCCTTGCTTTTTAGAAAGTTGGATGCTTTTTCAGCTTACTTTTGGTGGGCACTAGATTTTCCCTTTAGTACTTTGATTGTACTTTGGTTGTGGGTTAGATGAATGCATGCATTTATTTTTCGTTTTTAAATATATCTCTGCACTATTTCATGGAGGTGTTTGTGGGTGCACGTGTATAGGTATCTTAGGCTAATCCCACCCATGTGTGTGACATCCTACTTGGTGCTAGTCACCATCCCCTGGCCTATTAGAGGTAGGCTTGGAGAGTCATGGCTAGAGCACCGTTGGGTCGGGTCGTGACATCATCCTTTTTCAAATAAACAATAGATGGAGGAGGAGAAGGGTAATAATATAGAGCTTGTGTTCTATACTAGATAGGCATATTAACCTCATCATTCCTAGTCTGTACAAAATGAGAAATATAAGGAACCATTTCAAAACTAGCTAACGCATGACCAATATCCACATCAATATCATCGGTAGTAACAAGTTCCAAATCCTCTGTCTAATTCATTTCCTCAATGAGGGATCCTTAGAGTTACTTTTCACAAATAAAATGGTTGGTCCATCATGCTTTTGTGTACTCCCTTGATCATCATATCCACATGAATCATCATCATCATCTCAATTAGAACTACGATAAGTGATTCCTCAACAAAATAGATCTTTAAGAATAAAACCCCTTAGACGGTGACTCATATTTATCTTTGTATGAAGAAATTATATTATCCTTATAACTAGATTATTGTATAGAAGAAACATGATGAGTAGAAATGAGGCTTACTTCTCTAGTAGACTCACCAAATTTAGAACTACTTTGATAAGATTTTGATTTCTTTTAGTTTTCCCCATCATCATCATCATGATCCGATCCAATTGGAAACTTAACTAATTATTCTAGAGACTTAGAATAAGACTTCTCTAACTGTGGTTTATTTTAAACTTTAGTGTCATGAGATTCATATAATTATTTAAGAAATAATTTCCTATTAAGAAGAGAATGAGGAGGGCTAGTGGATCCATAATATATTTTGGTACTCTTTACCACATCATGGTAACTTCCCTTTTCTAATGAAAAAGGAGAAGATACTTCTCCAGCAACCTCATCAACCATGACTACCACATCAAATAAATACACATCCACATCATGTGGATCCAAGATAGGGTCAACTTCATATATTGGTCTAGTAGGGTGATATATAGGGTTGAATATTTCATAAAATTACTCATTATATTCCACCCATTTCCTTAACCTAGGGTTATATTTTACCATCATCTTTTTAGGTTTCTCGACATAACAAAAAATCATCCCAACTAGAGGATTGTTTCCAAAGATATATATATATACTATTATATATCTACAATGGTTAATATTATCTCATATTTTCATAAGAAATATGAAAAATATATCTTGATATCTCATTTTGATAAAGCACCCTTACTAGGATAGAGCATATATTGAAGGAACTTAAATGGGAAATGAAATTCCCCATCCAAATACACTACAACTCGTATTCAAAGAGTTTCATTCCAATTTATCTCTAATAGAACATAATCTATCAAAAATTAATCATGATTTTGAAATGAACTTTGATAATATGAAAATATATATTTTTGAGGAGTGTTTATGAATTTAGGAAACTGTATCAATGAAAAAAAATGATTTATTAAATCTATCCCAATCTTAATAATAACTTCCGTTTATTTGAACACATACTATAAAAATAGATTGAACTAGTTAACCATATTAGTATAGAATGGTAGGTCATCCCACATGTACCATTCAACCAATCCTTGGTCCTAAATCACTTTAAACACAAGGGAATTACTTGAGACTAACCATTCAATATATATTTCCTTTTTCAATGATGATAAATTTCAATAAAAGCATTATATTTTTTGGATCTAATTAATTACATGATTATCCTATTGAGTTATTTAGAGTATGAAGCTCATCAAGAGAAATAGCCAAAAAATTCAAATGCACCATTTTTAAAAAAAAGTGAAATTAGAAGGCAGAAATCATAGATGTTATAGAGAGAAAGGGAGCCGTTTAAAGGGAGGAATAGATGAAACGAATATACACATAATTTTATTTAGGAGAATCTATCATTTATGGATTTCAAAATTTTAAAAATTATTTTAAATAAATATAATATTTATAATAAAATTCAATAAAAACATTATATTTGTATTTTGAGGTTTATAGTGGTATGAATAAAGAATAGTTTAACATGAGATGGTAGGTGATGCTGACAGTGTTCATGGTATCATGAAATGATAGATACCAATAGTATCATGTGAATGGTAACATTCCTATGGTAGTGAGAGTTGTAATAGCATATTAAGGGTACAAAGATACATGTACAAATATAATGGTAATTGACTAATGGTACTATAGATAATGGTAGAATATGATCACTAAAGAATGTGATGGTATTCTGACATAGCAATAATGAGAAAGGTAAAACATATATGGTATCACATTACAATCAATAAAATAAATATTGATATTAATGGTAAATCAACCACATTATCACCAGTCCAGATAATTTTATACTAGAAGTAATCCTAAATTTAATAAAAAAATACTAATCAAAGACTATTATTACATGTTCGTGTATGATATATTTTATTTACTCAAAACTAAATGGATTTTGGAAGATTTCATCAAGTTGATGCTCAGTGACTATGAATTCAAGAGATATATCACCATTTTGGAAGTTATCTCTCAATAACTGATGTCTTATATCAATATGTTTTTTTCTCGAATGAGACACATGGGTCTTGGAAATGTTAATAGAACTTGAGATATCACTATTTATAGGGACATGTATAAATTGATATCAATTGTATAGTAAAGTGTTCATATCCAAAAAATCATTTCAAATCTGTCTGTAGATTTTTTACTTTTTTCAGTAGTAGACAATGCCTTGGAGTTTTGTTTCTTACTACACCATGAAACTAGAGACTTTCCGAAAAAGTGACATGTTCCAGAGGTTATTTTTCTGTTTAACTTAAAACCACTAAAATCACCATATTAATGAAAAATTAAGTTAAATGAATTCACTTTTTGATAAAAAAAATTCCAATTTTTTTTATTCTGGAGGAATTTAAATATTATTTTTTAAAAGATTGTCTGTGATTCTTTTGGATTTTCATAAAAATGGTCACACACACAAACAATAGACATTATTCTGATCATCTATTAGTTAGGTATAGTAAGATTCCAATCATAAGACTGTAAGTGGTATGGTCTATTTGTTTTCTGGTTTCATCATGATTGAAATTAAATCTAATACTCGGGGACGTATCACTACCATTAGCAATATCTATTCCAAAACATTTTAAAATCAAATTTGTAAAATTTATTGATATAAAATAATTCCAAATTTATTTTTAAAAAATATAAAAACAATGAATGAATTTATGTTCACAATAAAAATCATTTCAAATTCACTTTACATCATTTCCAAAACTCAATACACCAAGAATATCTCAATGATCAAAAATAATATCATAAAAATAAATTTGTATTACTATAACATATTTTGAAATTATTTTTATAAATAATGTGGGTTCAAATATACCTTTTAAAAAACATTTTGAAAAAAATGATATCATCCAGTCATACCATGCACTTGGTGATTTGTTTAAATTGTATACAAATATTTTAATTTAAAAACATGATTTGGGATGTGAGGATTTTCAAAATGAGGGTGTTTTTCTACAAAATAATCTGCAACAATATAACTTTTTAATAAATCACAATCTATGTCCATTAGATTAAGGTTGAAGTTCAAATGTTCTAAATAGGAAATAATAATATTTATGGGTTCATGTATAGTTATTGGTCAAAATGATTCCTCATAATTCATACCTTCTTCTTGAATATATCCATGTGAAACCAATCTCGATTTATTTCTAACTATATTTCCCAAATCACGTAGTTTATTTCGAAACACCCATTTAGAGATAATGTTTATGTAGTCTTTAGTTTCTTCAACTAGTTCCAAAAATATATTTCATTCATAATTTATAAGCTCTTATTGCATTCCCATTACCTAGGATTCATTATCTATTAATTCTATGATGTTTTTAGGTATAATATATGATAAAAAAATTTGTTGTTCAACATGATTTAAAAGATAATATCTTATATAATTTCCTTTATCAATTTCACCTAAAATTTAACCTATGGGATGATTTGTAAGAGTATTAAAATATTTTTAGAGAGAAGAATTGGGTACCTCATTACCATCAACATGTTTAGTTTCAAAATGTATCAAAAGAGGACTTTGGATCATGAGTATATGTCCCATAAAATTTTACTTGTACAAATTCTTCTAAAATATTAATCCTTTATAAGAAAATTTTATGATTTAATGATTGCATGATATCCAAAGAAAATTATTTCAATTCTTTTATATTAAAAATTATATAAATTTTATTTTTTATTAATCTTAACGTGTTTTTATCCAGGCACTCTAAAGTAATTAACCTTCATTTTTCTATGATTCCATAAATCACATGGTTTCTTGTTTAATAGTGTTCTAATTGAAACTCTGTTAATTATATAACAAGATATATTTATAGACTATGAAAAAATATAAATAGGTAAAAGAAACTCATTAAGTATAGTCTGAGAAATATCTTGAAGGGTTATATTTCTTCTTTATACTACACCATTATGTCATGGGGTTCTTGGAGTAGAAAATTTATGAATCTAGCTAGGTTTTGAGCATAAATATTCAGATTTTATATTTTAAAACTCCTAACCATGATCACTTATTAAGTAATTAATTAAAATACCACTATGATTTTCTATAGATCTAGAATTCTTGGAAAACTTGAAAAGTCACCAATTTTATGAGAAAATAAAAAACCCAAATATATCATGAATAATAATCCACTATAACATAAAAATAATTTTTTCCTTATAAAATAGAAACTCTTTAGGGTCCAAAAAAATATATGTGAACCAAATCTAAAGGTTTAGATGTTTATACATCTTTCATTGGTTTGAAAGATATTTTTTTATGCTTTTCCCATTTTATAGGTATTACTGACGTTGTCTATTAGGAATTATAGTTTGGGTATATCCTTAACTAAAACTTTACTGGTTTTCCTTATAAGTGAGTATATATTTCAATGGAATAGTATCCTAATCCAAGGAAAATATTATTTGTGGGAGGCACTCAAATAATAATTTTTTTGAAAAAAAAAATAATTTATGTAAACAACATAAACAGTATTATTTCTCAAAGAAGTAAAATGTAAATAATTTTTAGAATAATTTTTTTTGATGGATTATTTTCAAACATAACATGGTAACTCTAATGACCCAAACTGTGATAAATTAAATTTACCTTGTGATTTAATTAAATGTATTATTATGTAATTTGTTTATAGAAAACACATGAATTTATGTGCTAATATTATATTCTATTGGATTTAAAATAATAGTAAGAATCATTTCCATTGATAATATATCCCTTAAAAATGATCACATGAGTAGTATAAATACATGGTTTTAAAAAATCCAATTGATTCAGAAAAAAAGAAGTTATGACATCAACATATAGGATAATACCTTATGAAGCACATTTCTTAAACCTTCTAAGGAAGATATATTCTTTGGGCTCTTCCTTTGTCCAATCCCAAGTTGAGATCCAAAAACATAAACTTATGTAAAACCATTTACTGGAGAAGTTCATGCTCATCGAGATCAGGGCCCAAACCATGTTCACCTATCCACCACATGAAAGTATAACAGTCACACACCTTACTCTTAGGGAGTTTTCTTGTGTATTAATTATATATATACCAGTACCCTAGAAATATCAATATTTACTTTACATTTTACAGAGTAATGAATATATTTTCATCCTATTATTTTTACTTTATTAATTATTTTTATACAATAAGGTAGAAATAGTATTTTTGGTTAATATTCAAACTCAATTAAGAATTTTTTTTTGAAGTAATGGATTATTGAAAATAAATTTTTTTTAATAAAATATTATTATTAATTTTTTTATCTAATATAAATGATCATATTATTTTTATGAAGTGAAAGGTACATTTTATATGGGTCTTAAAACCGTTATTATTCAAAAACCCAAAATTTCATAAAAGATATAAATTTTATTTTAAAAGTGAAAATCCAAATATTTAGATATAATTTAGATAAAATTAATATTTTCTTTGGAATCATAATGTTGATGTTTTCCAATGGTTAAATTTTTATACTTTTTTTATGTAGTCTAATTATTAGGTAAAAATTAAATATTGTATAAATATACTTTTTGTATTATGATATAATACTGACCCAAAGGTAATGTAATAAATACTATAAAATGTATAAAGGAACAATATATGTTTTTCCTTTAAAATAATGTGTTTTTATAATTATTATATTTATTTTATTAAGCCATTTTAAATCATCCAAAATTATAATGTATTTTATAGTATTAAAATAATTTCTTTAAGAGTATGAAACACCTCCACATAAATAAGGAAATTATTTTATTATGTTCTTAACTTATCATTAAAAAATAATGGAAACCTATCCCATTTTTCATAAAACAAGTTCAAAAACCAAGGGAAGGTTTTTGGTTTTTGATATTTTATTATATAGATTCAAAAACCTATGTTTGGAAAATAATAACAAAATAACCACTCATTTCTTATATAAAACCACCAAATCTCCCATTTATCTTCACTAAAAATACATCTAGAACACCATTACTCTTACCTATCCTTTTTATTGTCCTCCCATGGTTCCCACAGGCTATGAAGAATCTTCTACCAAGCATTTTGAGTCACACACTCATGTACGAGATCCCCCGTTCTCTTCTTTATTCAAGCATCCTTATTATCTTATACATTATATTTTAAATTAATTTTGATGGGATATGTCTTTACATTTACCTGTTATAGAATATTTTATTTCAGAATGATTATAGACCCCCTTTTCTCTCATTAACCAATTTTATGAATTTTAAATTGATGCCATTATGCTCCTAAAATTTCACTGTTATTTTTCAGGCCAAAACAACTTTGTTGTGAATACAATACCCATTTTCTATCAAGGGAGTTCACATTTCAAAATTTATAATTATTTTATTTGGGACTTACATTTATGTATTCCACATTCCATTATAATGTAAAAAAATTTGTTGATAAATGATTCCATTTTGTATGATATATGTTACACTGTAAAATAAAGTATCAAGTGTGACCAAAATTATATAGAAATCTATTTCATTGGTTAATGTTTAGTATCATCATATTTCATGTTTGGATAGGGATTGAACCTAATTCACTTATTTTACTTTTTCCATCAGGATTTATTGGTGGTTAGCCATGACCTATGTTTATGATGTAATAATTTAAGTTGTCGACACATTTCCAATGTTGCCACCAAGACATCCCCACTCATTAACTTTATAAACCCACCAAATATTCCATTTTAATTCACTAAAAAACCTTTTATCACATCTTTAATATTCTATCTCCTCTATAGAGTCCTTTCAATGTTCCCACAAGCTCTAAATAATCTCTTACCAAAAAATGTGGAGTCACACGCTCAAGTAGGGGATCCTCACCATCTCTTATTTATTCAAGCATCCTTATTATCTAAGGACTTATATTTCCAATTTATAATATTGGGATATGTATTTAAATTTCCTAATTACTACCTATTTTTTTTTAAAAAAGTGATTATAGACCCCCTTCACTATCATCAACCCATTTTATGAATTTTTAATTAATGCCATTATGCTTCCAAAATTTCACCATGATTTTTCTATGAAAAAACAATTGTGTAGTGAATACCATACCCATTTCCTATCAAAGTTGTTCAAAATTGTAAAATTAAACTTATTTGATTTGGGAATTACATTTAAGTATTCCAATCTCCATTATCATGAAAAAAATGTGATGATAAATGATTCTCTATTGTATGATCTATGTGAAAACATTAAGCATGATAAAGAAATGAATGTGAAAGGTGCACCCAAAATTATATAGAGATATAATTCATTGGTAAATGATTAGTCACATGAGATGTCATATTGGGATAGAGATCGAACTTTATTTCATTATGGTATATTTTCCATCAAGATATATTGGAAGTTAGACTTGAACTATGTTTATCATGCTATATCATATCTCATTATTCATGTTTATGATTTATTTATCATTTTTGATATGTCTATTGTATAAAGAGTATTATTAAATTTATGTTATGACATGTTTATCCACTTTCTAGGATTTATAGATCACCCCTTTATTTTTTTCCATGTTGTCCCATGCAGTTTTGAGTGTGAAGTAATATTATTGTCATATTAAGAAAGAAATCAACAAGGATGTTGTATTCTATATTTTATGTTGTTATATAATGTACCTAATTCGACAATACACTATAAATATTGACCTTAAAAGTTGTATTATGTGTAATCCTAGGTAATAAATCATGAATTAATTTGTAATAAAGATAACCGATGTTATAGTTGGTATCAATGGAATGATTTAGTTATTTTTGTTATTAGAATAAGAATAATTTAGAGAAAGCCTTAGGGATAAGACTAAGTATATGAAAACATCCCTAAATTTCTACAATTAAATATATAGTGGTTTATCAATAAAATAAATCTATGTATGGACACTACAAGTAGACATGGTTTTAATATAGATATACCTAGGGGTAAAAACATTGACAAGGTGTGTCGGGCCAGACTCGAAATAATGTGGTACATGTTAATGAGTCTTACTGTGCACATGGTTTGAAACTCTTAGGGGATATACATTGTAATATTCATAATCTCACTTTGAAAAATTATTATCGGAAAAAATTACTGAAAAGAATATATGTTAGAAAATATATCATAGATTACACAGATTGAGTCCTTAAAATTAATATGTTAAGGAAATAAATGTAAGGTATGCGTTATAAATTTAATTTATTTAAATTCACATTTATTTGTTTAACATTTTAAAAATATTCATCACTAATTTTCCCATTTTCTATCCAATGTCTATAAATATGATTAATCGGGTAAACAATCAATGTGATGGGAAATGTAATGATTGCCGCAACGGGATACAGAACTTGATAGGAGTAAGATTAACACACTTTTCAAGGATATTCTCTTAGTTTAACCATGTTCTAAATAGAAACTTGGATTAGGAGGAGTGCCGAAATCCCTCTACGAAAGAAAATCCTCTAATTGAGTCCATTTCGAGGCAAATGCCTAAGACATCCAATGGATGATCTAATCCATTAATTGCAGTACAATTCATCAACTCCACTAAGAAGTTATTATGCATCATTAAATTTTCCAAAAAAGAGAATGTTATACTGTATTTTTTATCATGTGGGGAGAGAAGCTGATTAGTAGTGGAAATTGACCAAGAATAAGAAGCCTAAAGAATAGATCCATGTGAATGGGTGGAATAAATTGTGGAAAATATTTTTTAATAAAAATTTTCATTGAACTATCTGAAATAAAATGGGAATGGATTTCATTTACCTAAAAAATCTATTAATTAATACAATGAAAACATCACAAGACATGCATGATACTTCATTGAATTTATCATTACCCTTGAATAAAAGGTTGAACATTTCTATCTAGTCTACGAAAATCCCAAATGATTAGTGACTTTGATAGTTTTTAGAATGTTTTTCGAGTGCCCTAAAAGTAAAAATGGTGATTAGATAATCTCAAGGGTATCATGGGGATATGTAGTGGAATGTGGAGTATAATTATGGAAAGACGATTGGGAAATATAATGATGGAAATAAATTTAAACATACCACTTGTCAAAGGTGTATAAGGAATCAACCTAGAAATTTCCTAAAGGGGATGAGGAAATAAATTAGCTATGGGAAGGAAGGACACCTAGATAATGATTACCATTATGAGAAACCAATTAATTTGATAGAGGAAAGTATTGATTCGGTCAAACCTCAGTGCGTTGGTCATTTTTTCAATTTCCCATAACCAAATATATTTTCAAACCAATACACTAAATTAAGTGTTTTCAAAGGAAACCAACATACTCAATGGTATAAAGGGATATCTTTTTCTATCCCAACCACTGAGGTGGATCTGGAAAAAAAGTAGTGAAAGGTATGGTAGTTATTCATTCAATAATTGTGAATGGACTTTTTGATTTCAGTTATATACATTCCTTTATATCATTATTGTTTTTTAGAAGTATTTGAACACCACCGCTAAAGAATGGAAGTAGAGATGTTAGTGAAAAAAAATGGGGAAATTATTACATCCCAGGTTTATAATTCCTCACATGGTAAAATTTGTGGGTTTAAATTCCCATCGAACCTTATAATACTCTCTTTAGTGGAATTAGATGAAATTATGTGTATTTATTGGATTTACCTATTTAGATCCAATATAAATTACCATGACATAGAAATAAATCTCAATATTTGGAATCTTTCTCCAATTATGTACTAGTGAAAGGAGGAAGATAGATTTTCTTTAGCACCAACATTTCATGTATGGATATTATTTCCCTATGAGAAAGTGAATCTACCTCAAATGACTGAGTCTAAGGAAATAACCATCCTCAAATATATTCCTATTGTAAAGTAATACATATATGTTTTTATTGAGTAATTTTCATGTTCTCCACCATGAAGAGATGTTGAATTTTTAATCGAGTGTATAACTTGGGTGTTAATATTATCCAAGAATCCTTATAGAATGGCAGTTGTAGAACTACATGAGATGAAGAAAAAACTATAGGATAATATAGATAAAGGGTTCAAATACCCATGTGCTTCACTATAGTTTGCACCAATCCACTTCACAAAGAATAAGGATGAGTCAATAAACCTTTGCATTGATTATCGTGAGATCAACCAGACCATGATATATAACATGTATGCTCTACCACATATTTATGGCTTGTTCTATTAGATATATAGAGAACAATACTTCTCTAAGGTGTATATGTGATTGGGATATTACCATGTTAGAGTGAAGAAGGTGGATATCCCCAATGGAACTTTTCATAAAAGGTATGGGTACTATGAGTTCATAGTAATACCATTATGACCCACTAAAGCTCCAGAAATATTCATGGAATTGATTATTAGAGACTATAGAGATTACCTTGATAAATTTTAGGCAATATTTATAGATAATATTAAAAAATTCTCCAAAACCAAGTAGGAGTAAGAGGAGAATATGATCAGAGAACTAAAGACCTTATGAAAGGACAAGCTAAATGAAAAGTAAAACAAATAAAAGTTTTGGTTTAATGATGTCTCATTCATGGGGCATATCATTATAGGAAATGATATATCTACGAACCATTTAAAAATAGAATCAATTGATGGATGGTTGAGGCCAAAATCTATGACATATATATGTAGTTTTCTTGGATTAACTAGGTACTATCATTAATTTGTGATAAATTTATGATGATTTACAATCCCTTTAACCATGATAAATTAGAGGGAATTAAAGTGTTATTGTAATAATAAATCTAAAGAGAGCATCAAGTTGAAAAGGAGGCATATCACTACCCCTATTACCCACAAGTGGATAAGTTTTCTTAGTATTCAGCGATGCTTCGATAAAGGGATTGAGTTGTGTGTTAATATAGATTGAAAAGGCCATAACCTATGGTTCAAGATAATTGAAATTTATCAAATAAAACTACAAAAAACATAATCAGGAGTTGAATGCATTAATATTTTCTTTTAAAATATGGTGACATTATCCCATTTGGGATACCTATGAAATATATACGGATAAAAAATTTCTCAAATATATATTCACATAGAAAGAGATGAATATACACTAATGAAGATGGTTATAACTGATCAAGGAATATGAATGCTCCATCCATTACAATCCTAGTAAAGAAAATAAATTTATGGTTTATTTATGTTGAAAGGATCCAACAACTCAATCATTGATGGGAATTTAGAGGGATACAATCTTTTTATATTTGAAAAGGATGGACATAGGAATGATAATTGAATAAACATCATATATCCTTTCACCAATGATTTCTCAACCACCCACCTAAAAGTGATAAAGGATTCTCATAGAAATAATGCAGTAATCCAAAAGAAAGTGTAAACTCTAAAAAAGGGAAATACTTAGAGTTCAATGTTAATGAATATAGAGTTGTGTGATTTGGGTCAAGACTACGTGCTCCATAAAATCTTGAGCTAAAGAAGAAACTATTGAATAATGCACATAGATCAAACTTCTCCATCCACCTAAGAATAAAGAATATATATCAAGATTCCTAAGAGAACTATTGATGGGAAACATTGAATAATGAGATCAAAAGATATACATAAAGATGTCTTATATTTTATCCAGAGAAAGTGTAAAGGGAAAAATCCAAGGGGATGATGAAACCATTACCTATAAATATATTGAAATGGGAAAACATCAACACTGACATTTTCACCGGTCATCCAAATACATCTAAGGGAAACAATGATATATGTGTTGTGGTGGATTATCTTACAATGAATGCACACTTCATTGCGATTAGAGAGGATTTATAACTCTATAAACTTGCAAGGATATACGTTAGATAATTTATGAGATTTAATGTAGCACCACTATCAATTGTATCCCATCAGGATCAAAGATTCACCTCCATGTTCTGGAAAAGTCTCCAACATTTTATAAACATAAATATGAACATAGATACAACCTGTAAACCTTAAAATTATTTCCAATCTAAGTGAAGTATCCAAACACTTGAGGACATGTTGAGAGCATGATCATTTGACTTTAAAAGAGGATGAGACCAATATATTCCATTAATCAAGTACTTTTATCACAATAGTTTGCACTTGATCATCCAAATGGATACCTATAAAGACCATTATGAGAAGAGGTGTAGAACACCTCCATGATGGGTTGAAGTTGGGAAAGAAAAATAGATAGTTTGTGAAATGGATGAGGAAATTGTGGGTAATGTTAAGACCACTAAACATAACATCACAGCTGCTCAATGTCGATAGAATAAATATGCTGACAACTATCTATGAGTCCTAGAGTTTGACGTTGGAGACAAGGTATTTCCTTATATATCTCCATAGAAAAAAGTGATGAGATTTGGGAAGAATGTAAAGCTTAGTCCAAGATACATCGACCTCTTTAATATCCTTGATCGTATCGAAGTGATGATATATCAAATAGAACTTCCACCCAACCTATTTCAAGTACATGATGCATTCCATGTATCCCTCCTGGGTAAGTACATACTATAACCCTCACATTTACTGAATCCATAGGTGGTACCTTTTGAGAATGACCTTTCCTATGAAGAGTAGCCAATTCAAATCTTATATTTTAGAGAAAAATTTCTATGGAATAAGATAATGCACCTGGTCAAAGTGATGTGGAGAAACCATACATTTGAAGAAGAAATAGGGGAACTAGAGGAAGTTATGAAATAAAGTTACACTCATCTATTTTAGATTGGGAAATGTAAAATTGTTGTGAAAAATTTATAAAGGGAGGACGTTTGAAATGACCTGAGCAATTATAAATATAATTTCCCTTGTGATTTACTTAAATGTCTTATTATTTAACATGATTACAGAAAACACATAAAATTATTTGGTTTTATTGTATTCTGTCTGATTTAAAATACCTTACATCATCATTACCATTGATAATATAATTTTTTATCATTGATCACATGATTAGTATAAATATATGGTTTTAACATATCCAATTGATATAGAAAAAGGAAGCGATGACCTCAGTGACTGGGATCATACCCTATGAATCCCATTTATTGAAGCTTCTAAAGGAGGTAGAATCTATAGGAATTTCCCCCCACCAATCCCAAATACTGATCTAATATCTTAAGCATGAGTGAAACCATTTATGGGAGGAATTCATGTTCATATAGAGGATGACTCAAACCATGTTTATCAAACCACCCCATGAATGTCTCACCATTATGAAACATAATCTTAGAGAGTTTTCTATTGTATTAAAGGGAAACGTATCAAGACCCGAGAAATATGATTTTCTAATTTAATTATTATTGAATGATTAATGTATTTTCATCCTATTATTGATTCTTTATGAAGGATTTTCATATAATAAAACATAAATAATATTTTTGGTTAATATTAAATTCAATTAACGAATTTATTTTATTGAATTAATGGAAATTTGAAATAATTAATATTTTAATAAAATATTACTATTAAATAATGTTTATCAAATATAAATGATCATATAATTTTTTTGAAGTCAAATGCTTTTTATAAGGTTTCAAAAACTATTATTGTAAAAACACAATAGTTCTTAATAAATGATGATTTTATTTTAAATGATAAAATTCAAATATTTAGAAATTTTTTATATAAAATGAATATTAATTTTTTAATCATGAAATTTATGTTATCCAATGGTTAATTTTTTATAATTTTCTTAGACAATTGATTTTTCACGTAAAAATTAAATACCGTATAAATATACATTATGAATTATAATGTCATAATGACCCAATACTGAATTAATAAATATTATAAAAGGTTAAAATGAAAAACTATATGTTTTTCATTTAAAATAATATGTTATATATATATATATATTTATTTATTCTATAAATCCATTATTAATCCTCCCAAACCTATAATTTATTTTACGAGTTTAAAATCATTTATTTAAGATAATGACTCACCTCCACAAAAAAATGGAATTACCATATTATATTCATCCTTGGAATTAAAAAATAATGGAAAACTGTCCCATTTTACACAATCCATGGGAAAAAAGCATTGGAAGGTTAGTGGTTTTGGTTATTTTATTATATAGAGTCCAAAACCTTTTCTTGAGTAATAATAAATAAATCCCCACTCATTTCCTATAAAAACATACCAATGGTGCCATTTATCCCACTAAAAATCATTGAAGAACATCCTTACTATACCCGTCCGTCTACAGAGTAATCCCATGGTTCCACAAGCTCTCATGAATCTCCCCCAATAATTTAGAGTCACACACTCATGTAACATATCCTTACCTTATCTTCTTTATTCAAGTTTCCTTATTATCTTATACCATATATTTAAAATTCCTTATGTTGGTATATGTATTTATATTTCACTATTATAGCCTATTTTATTTCCAAATGATGAGATACTCCTTTATGTCTCATCAACCCATTTTATGTTTTTTAAGTGACACTGTTATGCTGCCAAAATTTCCCCATGATTTTCCATAAAAAAAATTGTACAGTGAATACCATTCTCATTTACTATAAAGGGTGTAAAATATTTTACAATTATACTTATTTGATTTGGTAATTACATATATTAATTCCACACTCAATGATCAGGGATTAAAATGTGATGAAAAGTTATTCTATATTGTATGATCAATGTGGCACCATTATGCATGATAAGGAAATGAATGTGATAGGTTCAACCAAAAATATATAGCGCTCCAATGCATTGGGTAATTTTTAATATCATGAGACATCATGTTGGGATATAAAGTTAACCTAATTCCTTTATTGGAAATTTTCTATCTGGATTTCTTGGAAACTAGTATGGAACTATGTTAATAATGTAGTGTTTTATGATGTTGTTGAAACATTTCCCAAGTCACATTTATGGTTATAAAGCTATATCATGTCTTATTGTTCATGTTTATGATTTATTTCTCTTTTTTTATAAGAATATTGTATAACATGTATTATTCTCTTCATGTTATGCCATGTTTATTCCCTTACTGGGATTTATATCTTACCCTAATCTTATGTATTTACCTAGGTTATCCCATGTAGTTTTGAGTATGAAGGAATATTATGCAGATGTTACAGAAGTTTTCATTAAAGATAATGCATTATCTATTTTATGTAGTCATGTAATGTAACTAATTACTAAATAAACTAGATTTATTGATCTTCTGAGTCGTATTATGTGTAATATTATGTAATAAATTATGAAATAATTTCTAATAAATAACAAGGTTGTTATTGAAACAACCATCACAAAAATATGATATCCTAATAAAATTATATTTTAGTCCATCTATATACAAAAATTTAGTAACTAAAATATTATTTAAGTTATTTATTTGGCCAAGAGAAATTATCTCCCCTTCGGTATTGTCATTGAAAGTGACATGTATAATATCCACTTTAATTAGATCATTGAATCTTGAGTAATCATTAGTCATATTTCTAGAATATCCACTTTCTAGATATCATAAGAACTTACTAGTCCTTTTCAAGTAGGTTTCCAAAAAAAATATATAAAAGAAAAAAATTATTCTAGTACCCATATTTTCATAGGTCCATAAATGTTAATAATAAGAGATTTATTTATCCTTAACTATATAAAAAGTTTCATATAAGCATTCCTTATTCTTTTAGAAATAAACACCATATTAGGTTCATTATAATATGAAGTTATTACTAATGTTCTAAATCTAGAACTTGAAAAAAATTCATTTTTATTAATTCTCCTCTGCCTCGGTTGGTATCCAATTCATATAGCATATTAAGAAGTAGTTTTATTACCATGTATTTTAGTCAAGGTTTCTATACCATTATTAAACCAATTAATATCATTTTTGTGTTTTTTATTTGTTATCATAAGCTAATTATTTTCCTTTAATAAATGATATTTTTTCTATTATTTTATAGTAAAATAATATATAAAATGAGAATAAAAAGCATTATATTTTTTATAAATATTATATTTATATTTTAGTTCATTAATTTTTTCTTTCACCATGTTAAACTACTCAAATAATTAATCACTTGACATATTTTATTTATAATTTTCATTCTAATAAATATTTGAAATTTGAACAGGAGATTCAAGAAATAAATTCAATGACTCGGATGTGTTTTTCCTAAAACAAATATTAGATCTATTTTTTTCCCTACTTGAGTCTAAATCTCTCGAGTCATCCTCTAAGGAACTCCAAATAGTTTTCATAGACTTTTAATATCTATTATATTTATCCTCATATATTTTGTTTTATTTTATCTTGGGGTAGTTTTATTTAATGCATCCTTTTTATTTTCATCAATAGTAGATCACTTCATTTTTGGAATCATCCATTCTCCAATATTTTCTTCATTTCCATTTATAATAAATACCTCTATAATTGGGTTTCATAAATGATTTATTTATCTTTTATATCTTATTAAATCATTTGCCTAAATGCGACATTTCCTCATCATTCTCTAAGGATGATTCACCATCACTAGAACTTTTTGCCTTGATCTTTTCTTTTTTGATTATATTTGGAAATATTTAAGGCTACTGAAATTTTATTTGGTTCATACTCTTATTCTTTGTTCACTTTGAGTCCCTCCTCATACATCATGAGAATTCCAATATATTCTTTCACTGGTAGCTTATATATATCATAAGATTCAATTATTGAAACTGAGGTTCCTCTCCATCTGTCTGGTAAACATATGAGAAGTCTCATTACTTTATCTTTATTATCAATGTTTTTTACAAGTGAATAAATTGTGTTTAAAATATCACTAATCATTAGATACATATCATAAATTAGTTCCACTGGTTTCATCTCGATTGTATCTTATTTTATAGTTTCAATATATAAGAACATTTTTTTTAAATTCGTAGTTCCTTTATGAGAAATATAAAATGTATCCCAGATTTTGAAATTAGTAGTGGAAGAAGATAATCTATTTAATCACTAATATCCGAATGAAAAATATAATGTATTCATAACATTATAGTTACAATCATATAGAATCTTAGTGGAATCCCTAAAATATATTTTAGGACACTAGGTAATTAATATTTCTCCCTAATAATAGTCCAAATAACATAAAACATGCTCAATATATGAATTTTAATCATAATATTTTCTTGAGAATATTTAGTTACATCAAAATAATGAGGCTGATTAGTGTAATTTACATCTTGTATACTACTATCAATAAATAATTAAATTTAGATTAACTAGATATTTATGAGTTTAAATGTAACTAGATCATAGTTAAAATATATTTTTGAAGCTTATGATACTAAATATTTTTCGGAGTGAAAAACTAAAGAGGGGGTGAATTGATTTTCCAATAAAATTTCTATTTAAAAAAAATAAAAAATTAGTCATCTAATTTGATAAAAATTAATAGTTAATAATAATAGTAGAAATATATAAATTAATCTCTAAAAAATGTACTCATAAGAATCACATTACATCATTAAAATACTTTGTAAAATACCATAAAATTAAATTTAGTTTTTTTAATGTTAATAAAAGAAAAAATAGGTTCGATTTAGAATAAAAAAAACAAATCAAATAAAGCACTATGAAATTTAACATGTGTTTTTTTCCCAATTAGATACATAATTCCATCCACATAGTAGTCACTATCAAAGAAGAAATTTATAATAAAATTAGTTGATCCAAAACATAGATCAGGTTTTACAAAAAACAACACACTCAACAATTTCTTGGAAAAAAATCATATTCTATAGTAATTCTTGGGATAAAATAGGTACATGTCACACATGACCTCTTCAAAATTTGGTCACGGGAATAAAAATGAATAAAATTGAAAGGGAGTGTCATGAAATCTCTAGTTTAGTATATGATACTATGTTATATGAATATATACATCGGAGATAAACACAACTCATAATTAAAATATGAATATAAGGAGACAAATATTTTAGATGATAAAATGTGATGTAGCATAATCCCAATAGGTTCATTTTCTTAGGAGTCTGAAAATATCTATAAAAATATTCCATGAGGTTTTCAACTAAGGTTCTGTAAAATAGAGTGTCAAATATGTAATTGAAAATCCTTTTTTTTCTTTTTATGTTCTTTTTCTCTATATATTTTTAACTTTTCATGTATTCACCATGCACACAGACATTCTCGCTATCACGCATGAGGAGGATATTTTGAATATATAAAATTTCAGGAGATCCAATTATCATTTTCAAAATAAAAATTAAATATTATATATCCACGTACTATAAAAAATATATTTAATTATTGAATTATTCATTAAATCACCCTTTGATTTATTTTAAGAAGAATTGTTTTTTTTAATTCTGTGTTTTTATGCCCAATATTTTAGGCATAAAAATGATATTGGGGAATTAATTTTGAACATGAATTTGGAAGGACAAGGTAGCTCCACTAGTGGGATATTCTATGAAAGAATCATCCAGAATTGGTGATAACAGCCTCTGATTGAAGATCATGAGTAGTATAATCTCAAGTGCTAGGTGACATGGAAGTACCAATGATATGGTGTTTTTTGTGGCATAGCCTAGTATTAGCATGACCTGGTGGTAAATTTGTTTAAATATTTTGATTGAAGTATATTTTCCTTTATGATAGATCTATTTTTCTAATATTAGTTTGATATGTAAGTAATATCACTTTGTAAATGAAAATATCTCTAGACAGTCAGAGGATAGAACTAGTGGAAGCATTCTTAAAACGATGATAGATCACTAAAACTAAAAATAGATTCATTCTAGGAATATTTTGAAATTTTACCAGAAAAATAATTTGTTATAATAAAACACTAAACTCATTATAAATATAACCAGCATGAATTGGGATCACTAAAAAAGGTAGGTCCTCAATATTTTATTAAAAAATCCAAGAAAGTGGTCAGTGAAAATTGATTTGGTTCAGTTTTTATTAAAAATAAAACCAAACCCTAATTTTTGGTTTGTTTTTAATACAATAACACCAAACCATTTAATTTTGGTTTCTTTAGAATATAGAATTTATAAAACATTAATTTTTGGTTTGGTTTAGTTAAAATTATTTAGTAACCTATTTTAAATTCTAACATCATAATTATTGATCTATGATATTTTATATCGATTGGATGATAATTTGAATAGAATTTATATAAAAAAACTGACATCAAGAGACGATATAAACCATGAAATACTATAAAAATAAAAAATTTATCCCTAAGAAAATTTATTCTACAATTAGAATATATATCTTCAATGTGGTAGATTGAGATATATGAGTGTTGTAGGGGAGAGATCTGTGAGAGTATTGAGTCTCATTAGGATAGACAAGTGGTGAAGGCGATCAAGATGTGCATATGGGATGGATGGGATGATACAGATGGGGAGAGTATGATAGAGAGTAATATTGTTAATGGGTATTAGAAATAAAATATTAAACAAGATTATGTTTTGGGAATAGATTCATAGTATGGGACAATAGAAACCCATAGAATTATGTTATTTTTTCAATTTTGAATGGTTCAATTTAATAGGTGTGGTTTGGTTTAGAACTTGAACCAAAATATAATAAATATTTATTTATTGATTCCAAACCATAAACCAAACCATAATAAATAAAAACTATATTATGTTTTGTTATGGTTCAGTTCAAGTGTTTTTCTATCCATCACTAATCTGGGATTACTGGGTACCCAATGGAACCCTCATGCCACCAGTCTAACTTCCCAATACAATATGTGTATATTCCCCATACTAGGTACCTAATATCACCAAAAATTATATTCGGTAGGTAAAACCACGTCATATCAAATCCTAAACACTTTATACACCTATTATACCTCAAACCACTTCTAAAAGAACATAAAAATTCATCCCCAAATACCATAATTCAAGATCAAATCTCAAAATAAAAAATGATTGCTAAACTAAAAAAATGAAATCATAATTATACATTAACCATAAAAAATTACCACTCAATACCTAACTATTAACTTAATAAATGTAATCAAGACTTGGGTCTTTCCATTAAGGGTTTGGTCATGTTTGTAGTTTTTTAATTTTTGAAGGTATCCGTTGAGAAAAGAATAAAATTTTAATGTCCTAATTGTAAATTTATATAATTGATAAAGAGAAGTAATGTATTTTAGTAATTTATATGAAAATAATTACATAAACAATATGTTATGTGGATTTAACATGTTAAATAAAATATTATAGAAAGTTTAATAGTTTTTACACCATCAGAATGAACAGGTTAATTCCATGACAGTGGAAAATAAAATTTATAATTTACTAATTGATTATTTCAGAACAACAAGGAAACACCACTAAAATTATAACACATACATTAATACACATGTTTATGATTTCTATATTAACTAGAATTTTTTTCTAAACTATAAGATAACCTGATCAGGATGGTAATAGATCATTGGATGATATTGTTGAAACCTATTCAAGGGAGAAATTAATTGTGAAAAAATAAATTTTATAAATTAGTTGAATGTGAAAATAAATTATTATATAAATGATGTTAAATTGTTAAAATTTTTTTTTTTTCTAAAATTTTAATGTACTTAATGATTATGGGGAATTGAAAATCAATAAATATACCAGATATTGGAATTTTTGTATAATTTATTTGTTTAATGCAAGATCCTCCCATCATTTAACGTGTTAAATAATAATATTATAAATAATTGAATAACCTATAAAAATACATATTAGTGGGGATAATATTATAATATAAATGTGTTACACCTGTATGTTTTAAAATAAAAGTATGTTTAATAGTGTATACTATATGCAACACTGTGTTTAAATAAAGGAAAAAAGATTAATATTTTATAACCGTTATAAAATAACCATTGAATTGGAAGGTACAAACATTAGTAAATAAATATAAAAAATATATATAAAGGTCCCAATATATAAAATATATCTATTAATCCTTATTAAAAATAACTAATGTTTTATTAAATATATATAATTCTTTAAAAACATGTTTTCTTAAAAATCGGTTTGTATTGATTTTTAAGAGGGAATGTTTTATTAATTTATTTAAACAATAAAATAATTATTATATAAAAAGGTATAATTTTTTAATTTTTTAAATCAAAATCAACTTAGTATTAGGTTTTGGTATTTTTCGGAAAAGATTTATTTTTTTGTGAATATTATAAATACTGATTTTGGTAAACTATCATGTATTATCATTAAAAATTGAAATTATGTTTTCAATTTAATATCAATGTAAAATTATATTTATTTAATTACATATGATTTAATTTATTACATTTTAATCATTATTATACCTGATATTGGTATATGTTCATTTTTTGGTTTAAAACACATTTTTTGAAAATAATTTTTTAATTACATTTCAGACATTTATATAAAAAATTCATTTCTACCATCGATATGATTTGAGTCTTGTAAAATGGATCCCTTATTTGGAATCCATATGTTCAAATTTTATAAATAAATCACATTTAGTTTTGTTCATTATTAATAGTAACTTTAGTAAGTATTTGTAACCTCGGTAGGGTAAATCGAGTAATTAAGGTTAAAAATAATATGGTAAGGATTAAAAATAACCACAAAAAGTTAGTTTAATATCTTTTCTGAGTTTTTTATACCATAATAATCCTTTAATAAAAGTTATATAAATTTTGTGCATTATTTGTTTTGAAAATATCATATTTTGTTTTATGTAACAAAAAATACAAAAAAATGTCACTCTGATGATTTTTAATTTCAGTTTTATGTTCACATAGGGACAAAAATAATCTAGTAATGAATATTAAAGTTTACTTTAGAAATATTGAAATTATTTTTATTATGGTAATTTAATTATATTTTTTAGTGATTATATAATTTCCTCAAACACTTATATAATGATAACACAACTCTTGTGAATGTAGTATAAAATTAAAGTAAATGATTTTAAAAACATTAAAACTGATATTATATGGATGATCTGTAGCATCACATAAATTTTATAATTAATAATAATTTATAAAGTATGGTTAAATATTTTATATTTGAATTAAATATGTGTATTTATGTTTTTAAAATCAAAATATGTAAATATTTTACAAAATGAAAATAATGATATTTTATTTTATACAATATATTTTTAAATTATTTAGAAATCATAAAAATCATAAAATAGGAAATATAGTATGAAAAATGGTTATAAATTTCAATAATATATTGTTTATGTGGAAATTTTTATCTTATAAGTAAATATATAACCCTTTAAAATCGAAAAAGTGTTTCTATATTTAAGATAAAAAATAGTTACTTGTGGGGTTGATCTATATGATAAGGTTTAAAATCATATATAAACCAATTTTTTGATTTAATTACTATATTAATATCATTTAATTATTATATTATAATCAATTTAATTTTATAACCATTATTCATGTATTAGAATCATATTATATTATAATATTTCATGTATTTCCAAAAGTGCCCCTACCCACACATATAAAAAGATACACCCGCTACTCTCCTATACACACTTCACTAGTATTTTGTTTCAGCCAATATCAACTCAAATACCTTTCTTAAATCCGAAATAATTATTTATAGGTCTTAATTTTGGCATTTTTTTCACCCTTATATGGATTAAGGTGGCAAGAAAAGGAGGTTGTCCGAAAAAGAGGTATATCTTTTAACAGAGTGTTTTGATTTTCTTTCCTTTTCAACCTCAATAAATATTATTCTAAACATTATGATATAATAAAATAAGAATCTAAAATATAATTATATATTCATATACTAATGTTTTAAACATAACTCATCCACCTTTTCTATCAAATGAGAAATAAAACAATTATTTGTGTGTATGGAGGAGTACAACCCCGTGAACTGATCTAATTCATTTTCCATCACTACATCTCACGACTTGTTATAATGGTATATTTAACACACACACACACACACACATATATTATATTAATTATATAATTATAATTATTTAAGGATAATATATAACCTATTATCTACTTTGAAAAATGATAACATCATTCATGCACATGTGTGATTTATAACCTCCATAAAGTGAAGAGATTCATTTTTCATCACTACATAAAAAATATGATATATATAAGTTTATTTAAAGAGATAATATTTTTTCATTATATAATAATAATTATATAAATATAAAATTATATTTACCTTCTTTACATCATGTTTTTTTGAAAACTTCAAAAACTTACTCTTGTGTACGTACGACCAACCATCTCTACGATTATCACATAATTCATTTTTCATAACTATGAATAGTTGGTTGTAAAGGTATAATTAATAAATAAAAATAAAAATTCTATCATTATTATGATTCATTATATGATGAAATAATGAAAAATTTGACAATGATCAACATACCAAATTCATTTTGAAATTATGAACTTAACGTCCTCAAAATTCCTGACGAGGACTTAATAGATTCATTAATTAATTATGTCACAGAAATATATTAAATAAATGGTTTAATTATAATTTAATAATTTAATAAAATATTATAAAACATTTATATAATTAATATAATTTTATTATATATTATTTAAATGATATATATAGAAAGTCTAGACTCAAGGTAAAAGATTTCATCTCAACATCCCTACATTGAGGCATGTTTTAATGTTATAAAACTAATTTATTTTATATGGTGTATATAATACCCAATTAAAATGTTATATAATGAATCCATTATACTTTCTAGTATTTTATGTTTTAATTAAAATTATATCATACAAGGGTATTTGACAAGAGAGTTACCAAATTTTAAGGTATTTCTTAACTCAATTACCTTTAAATGGGTTGTAAATATTATTCAATTACATTATTATTAAATGATTATATGTGAATTTATCTCTAAATTTTTTATTCTAGATCTATATTTGGTTTATTTTTATTTATATATGTTCTTATAAAAACTTCATGGAATAAATTATCACTTAAAAATATTTGATCTTTGTAAGGGTTTTGTTTATCTAAATATTATTTTCATAAGACTTGTTTCAAGACCCGCACCCTGATTTATTTGAATGGTATAATTAATACCCTGTGAATTAATTTTTTTATATTAATTCATATAATTAATGTGATTTATAGATCCATATAATATTATTTATTTTACTAAATAATGATTCAAAATGTACTAAAGTGTTAATGGCTTTATGTTACAATCTTATTTTCTTTTTGGGATTTTTCCTATTCAAAATTCATTTGGGAGGGAATATATGATATTATTTTCTTAAAAAAAAATATATATTTTTTATAATATAGTAATTAATGTGTTTTAAATGTTTAATTTCAATTCCCCCACATTGATTCAATAAACATAAAGATGTATTTTTGTAAGTGATACCAATATTGTATATTCTTTTAGGCCAGGAATCATTCTCCTCAAAATACATATATTCTAAAACATTTTAAATAATTTTATTTTTTAAAAATAATTTTTTCCTTAATTTATTTTTCATGATATTTTAACTTACATTAAAAGGTTTTGAAATTTTCTTTCTTAACATTTTTTACATGGGTCACCTTTGACTCACTTTACAAAAGTCTAAAAATTATTTTGATTTTTATCATTTTTGACATGAATGGATTATACAACAATCATGTCCATATATCTATTTGAATATTAATTTATAATATTAAAAGATTATTTTTGAATAAAATGATTTAAAAAATACTTTTTAAATTTTTTAATTTTAAAAGGTATTTTAAAAGTGGAAATGATATTTTATTTAAGAAGTTTTTTAGTTATCTTTTAATGGTATTTCTATCCATCAATGAGATCAACACTTAATGTAACATATGATATACTATTGATATGTTTTAATTATACCATCCATATTATTTCTCTAAATGTATTATGATTTCTTCAATGATATTTTCATGGAAGCCATTTTTATTCCACATGTTAATCAAGCTATGAAAGAAAAATGGATATTATTATATTAAAATATTAAACATTCCTTGCATTATTTTCATGTTATGGTTCTTGAATTTTTTAATGTGGATATGTGAGACTAATATATCTCATGATGATGGGTAGCCAAATATATCTCTCTAATTCATTAGGTGAATGAAAAAAGTTAACTATTTATAGGTTTCTCCTAAGAGATTATCAAAATTTATTGGGCAAGTTAATTAATTTTTAGGATTACTTACAAGAGTGATATGAAAATGACTCTAAAAGTTTTGAATATGTTTTATTTATTCTTTCATCATGTTTTAATATATCTTTTATTTATGAATTTGTTTTATAAGGCTTATGATTGTTTAATTATATGAAATTTATATTATGTTAAATATATATTCCATGTATCATAATTTAAGATCCATGTTTTGTTGTTAAGAATTATCATATTTTTTTATCATGAACATTTATTATGTCACCAAACAATTATTCTCATATAATTCTCATTAATGTGATTCAATTGTTAATACTTATGTTTACACTTTCTAAGTGTATGAGCTCAACTATAGTATATTTTCCATTTCCCCAGGTTAGGAAGATTGGTTTTTAATAAATTATTTAAATAAAGGTTCCATGTGTGAAGAATTTTGTTGTAAATATTTAATACATAATTTGAAATAAAAAAAGTCGTGAATAGTTGAAAAAATGATCAGATGAATAAATTCATATTTTTATATAAGAGTTTATCATAATTCTCTAAAAATCTAAACCTAAATGTACCATGGGTAATTAAGTGATCCAATATTTATATTTGATATTGTATATTTTTATTGTATAAAATTATGTTAAATTTAACTATATCAAATCATAAATATTAAAGATTTTTTTATCACGAGATCCAGGAGTGCAGGTTTGTGGCTGTTAGATAATATTGGGGATTGATGTGTTTCTATGAGAGGTTAACTCAATAGTTATGGATACTATCATTGTTTTACATGTTTATGGTTAATAATAAGTTTAAATGAATTAACACCCCTCTATGATTCAATTGATGATATTTTAATGTAAATAATGATATTTTAGGAGACATTTTATTTAGTTGAAGCATATGTAACCCTTAGATTTATCATGAAGGGTTATTTGGGAAGAATGATTTTTAATTTTATAGGATATAAGATTAAAGGAACACGATAACCATTGATTTTAAAACTTTCTTTAACATTGAAGTTATTTTTGATATAGGGTTAATTATTTTTTGAATTATTTAATTTAAGCATTGGATATTATTATTGAATTTTGGAGTTTAATGCATATTTTCTTCATATGAAGTTTTATTTCTTTTGGGTATTATCTTTTTGTGTTCTGACCATTTTGGTTTTATTAATGTTAAGAAGAATAAATTTCCATCCTTTAATTTCCTCTCAGCCAATTGGAATTTGAATATAGTTATTCAGGTAATAAATATTCATACTCATCATTTAGAGTAATTGATTAGATAAAGGTGGATATTTTAAACATGAATATAATTGATGAAATTAGGTTTTTTATTTCAATAAATACATGTAAATATTATTTCCTGATATTATTTATGTAGATGGTAATGTAATTCCTCAACAATAGGAATATGATGTTTAAATAAATATTTTATCCTCTTACCTTCATTTTTTATTAATCAATGGCCTTTTTAACACTAAATTGATTTATGGTTTTTGGTTATTTTATCACCAATGGTTTTTGGTGTGTAGAATTTATTTATTCCTTTTTATGTTTTTAAAGTTCTTGTGATGAATTGAGACGAGGCTGGGAGAGTTTGGAATGGTTTTGAATACGTTTGTAGGGTTTATAAGGGCACATGGTTTGAGAAAAATTAGGGAAAATCATGATGGTTATCCACGTAACAACGTTGGAGGAGACAATGGGATTTTCATGGTTTGTGTACAGTTTTCAAAACAATGTGAGACAACCATGTGGGACCCATTATCTTGGGACACTAGTGTGCACCCTATGAGAGGATGGTTTTCTAAATCATGTGGCCTAACCATGAAACCACATAAAGGAGGGATTTTTAAATCCATCTTCACTTAGGATTGACCTATTTAACTTCAAACATCCTACCACTCTATCCTAACACATTAGTTTTTGTTCTGAAGGGTTTTGGGTGCTCTAACACTCATTTTGGAAGCATTTCGAAGGGGTTTCAAGGTGGTTTCTCCTAGGAAAGTCACTCCTATGGGTTTCTATTTGGTTTTCTCTAGATCTAATATTCCCTCTCTATAATTTTTCTTTGTCTAAATCAATTTCATGTAGATATATGGTTGTTTTTTTCCTTGGTGGTTGATATTAAGTCTTCTGGTTGATAGTGAATGAGATCTAAAGTTGTTTCGATGGCGTGTTTTCTGGATTTGTGGTGCGGTTGCTTGTGGGTCTATTTCTATAGAACCCTAAAGGTAGGTAGCTTCTATCTCAACTCCACTTGGTTATAACTAGTGTATTTGTTTGAAATTAATTTTTTCCATGAAAATAATTCTAAATGTGATGTGGGATATCATTGTGGAAACTTGTTGGATGATGATTTGTGGATTTTTCATTGAAATATGATCTTGGTGAAAGAGGGGTCTTGTTGTGAGATTTTAAAATGTAGATTTAAAAATTGGTTTCTTGGTTTTGATTATGAAATGGTTTTTAAAAAATATTTTCAATAAAATATGGTTTTATTAGAATGGGATATTTCAATGAAAATGGTAGAACGTTCTTTTCAATAAATGGGTGATTTATTGAAGTGAATTGGCATGTACTAGAAGTTGTTGTATACTTATTATATGACCTCAGTGCTTTATTATCGTTGTTTGATTATGTTTTTTTAGATTGTGTACATTGTGTGGAAATGGGTAGTAAGTCTCACTATTAATGGTGATGGATAGTGTGTGGATGATCCACCATTATGGGTAGTGGTTGGGAAGCACTAGTAATTGGAAAAAGATGAAAGGATTGAGAGGAAGATATATTATTTTGGGTTCCTTATTGTGTGTTACTATGAAAGATGATATGTTTTTGATAATTTGAATGGGTGAAATGGATTTTTTAAAGGTTTTTTTGGATTTCCTATGTGTTGTATGAATTTGGGTGAGAATGTTTTTGTAAAGTGATTTGGCTTGTTGTTAGTTGTTGCACTATTTAATGTTTTATATAAACAGCTTTATATAAATTTGCTAATAGTTCAATCATATTTTCATGTTTAGGGAAGTCATTTGGGTAAAACCAACTGAGTATTTGTACTCACCCCTTTCTTTGGCACTTTGGTGTTTTTGCAAATGTTGTTTTTTGGGAAACAGGTAAGGGTAAAGCATCTCATTTTTCTAGCGGTTCGACATGATGCTTAGTGATATTGTGGTGCTCAGAGCATGGAGCTTAGTATGGAAGTATGGATGGTATCCTAGTTCTTAGGGGTTTTTTGTGTAGTATTTTTCATGGTACTTTGATATTTGGTTTATTTGCATTGGGATTTTGGAATTGTAATGGATGAGTTTGGTTGTATTTTGGTAATGTATGGGTTGGAATATTTTGTTGACATGCATCATGTATCATTGTTGGTAATGAAATATTCAGTTGGTTGGTTTTATCTGAAGGTTAAATCATTACCCAATTATTCTTGAATACCTTGGCATTTATTTCCTACCTTTGTCACCCTGGTAACATCACTTAAGGCCAAATAGCATTAAATATCCCTCTCAAGCCAACAGAATGGGGTGGTATGTTACAAGTGGTATCAGTTTTTTGGTCATTGGATTTCATGTGAGAGTAGTTGTTTGGTCCTTTGGAATTGATTGTTGGTCTTGGTGTTGACATTGGTTCTTGGCCTATTTCTTGAGACAGGGTGGTAGCAAGGTGTATGATTGTCAGAACATGGAATGTATAGAATAAAAGGAAGTATATAACACTTTTATGCTGAACTGCAAGTTACAAGGGAGTGGGGTACATAAGTTTTTTGGAGACACTTATAGGAAATGGAAATGTCATTGTCATGGCTGTATCTAATGAGATGAGCATAGAATGGATGGTAGAAATGACTTCCCACTAGGATTCATATTTCATTAGGGTATAATGATCTATGGTGTGATATGAATGTGTATATTTTTAAAATATGAATTGGGTTTGAAAATGGAAGTATTTAAAACATGAAAACTTTTGGTATTTTGAAAATGGGTAGATTTTCAAAACATGGTATATTTTTCAAAATAGTGGAACATGGGAAATGTGAATTTGTGGAAATCCTGGATGTGATAGTTGAAATGTATTGAATTTTTAAATTGTATAACCTTTCTTGTTAAGGGAATGAGACTTATTTTTGTTTTTGTATTTCTAGAAATGGAAATGGGTGGCCATCATAGAGACCAACTAGAGGAATATAATGAAAATGTGGTTTCACATAAGCCTCAGGTGAACCAAAATCTAATGTAGAGTATAGTGAAAGCTTTTGAAGATGTGGAAATTAGGAATAAATTGGATGAACCATATCATTGGGATCATGCCTTTCAGTTTCAAAATAATAATCCACCAATTTTTAGTGGTGATTTGGAGACATAAAGGACTGAGGCCAAGAAAAATAGAATGAATTAGATATTTTACTTCTTTAGAACACCAATAGAGTTGAAGGAGAATTTATCCATGTACATGTTGGACGATCTCTCTCTTTAGTGGTGTAAGATGGAATTCCAAGATAAGACCAACCAAGGTGTGACATGGGAGGGTTTTGAGGAGTTGTTTAATAAAAATTTCAACCCTCATACATTCATGATTCAACGTACAATCAATTTATTAAATTTTATGTAAGGGAACACGGTAATAATGAAATATGCGACTATGTTTATGAAATTGGTTTGGTTTTCACCCAAGGTGGTGGGTATTACATCATTGAAGGAACAAAATTTTGAAGTTCTGTTGAGGTAATAAATTCATTCCATGGTATTAGTTATGTGTATAAATGATTACATAGAAATATTTAATAGAGATATGGTGGATGGTAATGATTTTTTGGGGGCTACAGGAGGGAAAGTATGTTGGCACCCACCGAGAATAGTGGGACCTCAAATTTTAGTCTCATGAGCAAGAGGGATACTTATTTCCAAGGTGGGTGTATGGCTTAGAATTCGACATAAGTATCGATGAATCCTCCTCCAAATCCTCAGGGTAAGCTGGGATGTTTTCAGTTTGGTTGTACGGGGAACATCAAGAAGGATTGTATGAAACAAACTTGAGAATGTCATAATTATAAGAATATGGGGTAATATTCAGTGTTATTGTCATAATGCTCTGAGGTTGGGTGTTCATGAGACTCCTCAGGGGTCACAGGGGTCTTATGCTTAGACGAGACGAGGGGAGCTGCATACCCCTCGATAGTAGAGTAAAGTTGGTCAGGGTGATTCTGGTAATACCATGACACCTCAACAATGTATTAAAGAGAATAGTTTGGAATGTAATTAGTTGTTTAGAGAAGAACAAGTAGCGATGGATGAACATTCAAAACCATCCACACAGTGAGGTACAATTATTTTAAATTCTACATTGATGAAATATTTATTTGATAAGGGTGCTTCACATTATTTTATTTCTTCTCTAATCATTAATTTGTTGTGTTTACATGTGGAAATGATGCATTCTATTTTGAAATCTCAAAATCTTCTAGGACAAAGAGAGTGTCAAACCTTCTTACGTAGATCATGTTTCTTAGTTTTGGACGACATTGAATTGATGTGGGATTTCTCAGTGATTGAGATGGATGCTTATGACCAAATCCTGGGAATGGATTGGTGGGTAATGTTTAAGGCCCAAAACGATTTCTATGCATGAATGATTAGTTTTACGACGGAGGATGGCATTGTACTTCTCTTGAGAGGGGAGAAGAAGAAAAATATCGGTGCAATAGATTTTTTGTCACCATCTATTGGAAAGATATATTATCAGTTAGAGGAATTTTCATTTATATCAATGGAACAAATTGGGAAATGTGTTCTTCTAGAAGTTGTTGATCAGTTCATGCATGTATTTACCAAATAATTATTAGGGTTGCCACCCGGGAGAGAAGTGGATTTTACGCTTTATTTCCTTCTAGGGACTATTCCTATCTCACTTCCATAGTACCGTATGGAACCAGTAGAATTGCAGAAATTAAAGGTGTAGTTGGAAGAGTTAGATAACTAAGGATTCATCTGTCCTAGAACGTCACCGTGGGTAGCACCTTAGTTGTTTGTTAAAAATAAAAATATAACTCTGCGACTCTGTGTTGATTATCGAAGACTTAATTGGGTTATGATAAATAATTGATATCCACTTACACACATTCATGATTTTTTTGATTGGTTGAGGGGAGATCAGTGGTTCTCCAAGATTGACATGAGGTCAGGATATCATCAATTACAGGTGAGGAAGGAGGATATTCCCAAGATAGCTTTCAAAAGTAGATATGGCCATTATGTGTATGTGGTTATTCCCTTTGGTCTAATGAATGTACCAGCAGTGTTCATGGCATTGATTAAATGGATATTTCAGATATATATAGTCTCTTGTATGGTGGTATTTTTTGATGATATACTAGTGTATTCGAGAAAAAGGGTAGAGCATGGGCAACAGTTGACATAGTGTTAGGGATCTTGAGGGATCATGGGTTTTATACCAAATGGTCAAAGTGTGACTTTTGTCGATAGAAGGTTCATTTCCTTGGCCATGTTATTTCTGATAAAGGTTTTTTAGTTGTTCCAGAAAAGAAAGATGCTATTATCTGTTTTCCACATCCAAATAAAATTTTTGAGATACATAGCTTCCTTGGTCTAAATGGCTATTATAAATGATTTTTCTATTTCTCACGATTAGATTCACCAATGAAATAATTGATAAGGAAGGATGTACCATTTAAATGGGATGAGTAGTATCATAAATTTTTTGAAGAGCTAAAGGGTCCCCTTACATATGCACCAATCATGGTTTTACTAGAACCAGGGAAAGGGTACGTGGTGTATTGTGATGCATCGAGATCAGGGTTGCAGTGTGTCCTCATGAAAGGGGATCATGTGGGTAAATATGGCTCACAATAGTTGTGGTTTCATGAGATTAACTTCCCAACACATGATTTGGGGTTGTAAGTAGTGGTTCATGCTTTAAAAATTTGCATCTTTATATCTTCGGTGAGAAATTTATAATGTTTACTGATAACTAGATCTTAAAGAAAAATTCATCATAGAGATATTTGAATTTGAGGAAAAGGAGATGGATGGAATATCTCAGAATGTTTTATTTCAACTTAATGTATATAATGGGTAAGGGAAATTCAATGGAAGATGAATTAAGTAGGAAATCATTTTCTCAGGGGGTGAAACATGAGTCAGATCAGTGGTAGTTGATGTCGATCATAGTTGACATGCAGTTGGAATGTGAGGACCAGGGTGGAAGGGCTGTCTTCTTTCTAGTTTCATTGGTCCCTGACTTGGCTGTTTTGGTTAAAGAGACACAAATATCTGATTCCGAATGTATGAGGATGTGGTCGAAAATCAATGGCGAGGAGACCATTGAGGGCTGGGAACAGAATGAGAATTTGGTCTTATGTTTTTAGAATTGGATGGTGGTACCAGTGGCTTGTGAGGAAGATCTTCTTAGGGATTATCATCATTCCAGATGGGCTGTCAATCCTAGAACTAAAAATATATACAATGCATTGAAAGCACAGTTTTTTTGGGTTGGTATGAAAAGGGATGTAGCTGAGTTTGTCTTGAGATGCATGACTTGTTAGTAAGTAAAGGAAGAGCATCAGTGGCTAATAGGAATGTTGTAGTCTTTACCTATTCCAGTGTGTAAATGGAGGAAAATAGAAATAGATTTTTTGAGGGGTATCCCAAGAACAGTTAGGAAGAAAAATGTTATATGGGTGATTATGGATAGACTCATAATGTCATCTCATTTAATTCTGATTTTTGAATCCCACATGGTGGAGGATATTTCCAAAATCGATATCTAGGAAGTGGTAAAGAGGCATGGTGTTCTATTTTTGATTTTATTATAAATAGATATGATATTCACATCTCATTTTCATAAATCTTTATAGTAATCCCTTGGGACACAGTTGGAAATGAGTATGGCATATCATCCTAATAAGGATGGCCAATCCAAGAGGACATTACAAACATTGGAGGATATTATAAGGGCTTCTGTGATGGATTTTTGTGGTTCATCGGTGGATCAATTACTGTTGGTAGATTGATCCTATAATAACAGTTACCAGGATTCAATACATATGGATCTGTTTGAGTCATTTTAGGGGCATCCGTGTCATTCTCCATTGTGTTGGATGGAAATGGGTCAGGCTTCGATGATTAGACCGATCCTTGTTGAAGAGACTATGGAGAATAATCAATTGATCAGAAAGGGGGTGGAGATAGATCACAGTTGTGAAAAATCATTTGTAGACCATTTTCAATGACTTTGTTTGTTTGAGGTGGGTGATCATGTGTTTTTTAAGATCTCCACTATGTTCAGACATCGTCTATTTGGAAAGAAGGGTAAGTTATCTCTAAGGTATATTGGGACTTTTGAGATACATGAACTGATTAGAGAGGTGTATTATCATTTGGATTTTCCACCATGGTTTAGGGAAATTCACAATGAGTTTGATGCTTCATAGTTGAAAAAGTATTATCCATATCATGACCGTGTGAGTCGATTTGACCATGTTGAGCTAGAACCAGATGCTTCTTTAGGGAACATGCCAGTGAAATCTGTGGATAGATAAGAGAAAGTCTTGAATTGTAAAATAATCAGTTTAGTTTATGTTTTGTGGAATAATGGTCAGATTGAAGATGAGACTTCAGAGCGGCAGAAATAGATGGCCGAGATATGGCCTGAGCCCTTTTGGAAATGGGATGGTTCTGTACTTTCCGAGGATGTAATGTCCAATGGTGGGGATAATTTAGCACCACCATTTTGAGGTCTGTAGCCTTTTTTATTCCTTTTTATGTGTTTAAAATTCTTGGGATGATTTGGGATGAGGTTGGGGGAGTTTAGAATGGTTTTGAATAAATTTGGAGGCTTTTCAAATGGCACACGGTCTAAGAACGGTTTGGGAAAACCATGTAGGTTCTTCAGGTATCTTTGTAGGGGGAGATAGTGGGCTTTTCACAATCTACGCACAGTTTTCCAAACCTTGCGAGAAAATAGTGTGAGAGCCCTTATCTTGAGGAAGTGAAATGCATATAGTTAGCGAATGGTTTTCCATACTGTGTGGTCTAATCGTGCAACCACTTAATGAATATATTTTTAAAGCTAGGTTCTCTCAGTCTTGAACCATTTCACTCCAAAATTCCACCCACTCAATCCTCAATTGTGATTTTAGGTTCTCATGGGTTTGAGGGGCTCTACCACTCATTTTGGAAGTGATTCTAAGGGGTTTCAAAGTGGTTTAAAGGTGGTTTCTCTCGGATAAGTCTCTCCTATTTGGTTCTCTTTGGGTTTTTCTTGATCTACTCTTCCCTCTCTCCCAGTTTTATAGATCTAAAACCATTGAATGTATATCTAGGTTTTTTTTGAATTGGATGTAGATATAAATGTTTTTGGATGACAGGTAAGGAGATCTGGAGTGGTTTTAGTGGTGTGTTTCCTGGAATTTTGGTGCGGTTGCTTGTGGGTCAATTTTTCCGGAACCCTAAAGGTAGGTTGATTCTCTCTTGAATCCACTTTTTATAACCAGTGTAATTGGTTACAATTAATTTTTTATCATGAAATTTATTGTCAATGTGATGTGTGAAATATTGGTGGAAACCCTATGGATGAAGATTTTGGGATTTTTGGCAGAAATGGGATATTGGTGAAAGAGGGGTCTTATTGTGAGATTTTAAAATGGGTTGGTTGGTTTGGATAATTAAAATGGTTTATGAAGGTGGGTTTCAATAAAATATGGTTTCATTGGAATGGTATATTTCATGGAAATTGGTAGACGAGTGTTTTCAATAAAAGGGTGATTTATTGAAGTGAATTGGCATGTGTTGGATGTTATTGGGTGCTTATTTTGTGGCCTAGGTAATTTATGTTTGTTGTTTTATTAAGTGTTATGTATTGTGTTGATTATGTGGATTTGGGTGGGAAGTCTCGCTATAAATGTTGATGGATAGTGGATAGAAGATCCACAATTATTTTAGTGGTCGGAAAGCACCACTAGTTAGAAATGAGTGATCGAGTTGGATGGAAGCTCCACTGTTTTTGTTTCCTTGTTGTGTGTTTATTTGAATAATGAGAAATATTGTACTAATGTGAATGGGTAAAATGTATTGGGGCATGGTTGTTTGGATTTTCTATGTGTTGCAAGAATTTGGGTGAAAATGACTTGGTAAGGAGTGTTGGCTTGTTATAGTTGTTTCACTATTTCATGTTTTATATAAATTTTCTTATATAAATGTACCAATGGTTCTTTTCTAATAGAGTGTGTAAGGAATTAATTTGGGGAAAATATACTAAGTATTATTACTCACCCCATCTTTGGAACTTTGGTGGTTTTTCAGATGTTGTTTTCCGGGACATAGGTATGGGTAAAGAATCTCATTTTTTAGCGGTTCGATATGGTGCTTTGGTGATGTTGGGGTGCTTGGACCATGGAGCTTGGTGTGGAGATACATATGGTGTACTAGTTATTTTGGTTCTTATTGTGTATTATTTCTTTTTTTACTCTTATTTTTGTTGGTTGTATTGGAATTTGGGAATTATTTTGGATTATTTTGGTTGTCTTTTAGTAATGTATGGGTTGTACTATTTTGTTGACATGCATCATGTAGCTTTGTTGTTAATGACATATTTGGTAGGTTGATTTTATCTTATGGTAAATTGTTCCCTAATGATTTTTGAATACCTTGGAATTTATTTCTAGCCTTTGGTACCCTAGGAACTTCGCTTAAGGCCAAGTAGTATTCCTTTCTCCCTCCCAAGCCAATGGGATAGGGCATGATGTTATATGTATTAAATTTTTCATGATCATCCACTTTCTTATGATCAATGCTGCATGCCACAATCTATATTTATTTGGAAATTTTTTTTCCTTCTATATCCATATTTTCTATTCCCCCTAAGGTTATCCTATTTAGAAACCTATTTGTTGGTTATTCAGAATGACCTTTATATTTCACTTTCCCTCTTTTAAAAAGGAACTGTTTTTAACCCTGTTTAGGATGTCTATTTTCAACCAAGGTAGTTTTAAATTTAAAAACCTTGATTAATGATCTCAATTATCAATTTAAAATATTTTATTTATTCAATGGGGGAGAATATAACACCCCCAAAAATTTAAATGTACACAATGTTCAATAGTTTATATGAAACAAACCACATATCTTAAAAGAACCATGAAATATTATTATTTTATGAATGTTATAACATAATTGTTGAATTGGTAGGTATGAATATAAGTAAATGAGTTAGACAAAAATAAACTTTCTAATAATTAAAAATTTAGTGATTAATTCTTAGGAAATAAACACCCAATTTTCAATAAAGTCATTTTATTATTTTAAAATACATTTCTTCAAAATGGGTTTTTTTTTGTGAGAGAATATTTTATTTAATTTATGGAAATTTTATTAGTTTTATTTTATAAATGAGATATAAATTTTTTAATCATCATATTAAAATTATCTTATGATGATTTTATGGGATTTTTCTAAAAAGATGATTTTTAGTGAATAGTGGAAAATACATCATTTTTTATAAAACTACCATTTTTTCATTAAAAAATAAAATTATTATTTTAATTTAATATCAAAGTAATGTAAGTATTATTTAATTTTATATACTATAATTTATTACAATTTAATTATCACTAAACTATATTTTCATATATGACATTTTTAGGATTAAAAACACATTTTTCTTAAAACTGTTTTTTCCTTTAGATATTCAAATTTATATGAAAATTGATTTATACAACTAATATGAATTCAATTTTGAGAAATTGATCCCAAATTCAGATTTTGGAATATTTTTTAATGTAATTTCCTTTTATTTTCGTCCATTATGAACAATAACAGTAAGTATTCATCACCTCAGTATGGGTCAATCTGATAATTAATGTTAAAAATAATATGGTATGGGGTATAAATAACCATAACACGTGATTTTAATATATTTTATTAGTTTTTAGACCATACTCTTATAATAATAAAATTTACATTGTTTTTTCCATTTATCTTTGTAAATTTATTATATAAAATTTTAAGTAATGAAAAATAAAAAATAGCAGTCACATGGTTTTAAATATCTCTTATATATTCACATATGAATAAAAATACATTGTGAATCAATATTAGAGTTTATTTTGAGATTAATAAAATTATTTTTTGATATTAATTTATTTATAATTTATATTGATTATATAATTTCCTTAAACACTAATGCAACACAAACACAGTGCTCGTAAAAGTAATATAATATTAAAGTAATTTTTTTTAAAAAATTAAAATTAATATTTTTTTATAATTTTTTGTTTACTGTGAATTTTATGGTTACTAATAATTAATAATTTATTTTTAAATATTTCATATATGAATTTAATATGCGTCTTGATGTTTTGAAAGTTAAAATATATGAATAGTTCTCAAATTGACATTAATGAAATTTTATGTTATATAATATTTTATTAAGTTGTATAAAAATTATAATAATATTTCAATATGACAATTAGGATTATAAATGATCTTAAATTTAAACCCTTATAAATTTATGAATCAATTTTTATCTAACAATGAAATTTATAACCCTTTAATTTTGAAAAAGTTTTTACGGTGGTTAAGATTAAAAATAGTTAACAAAGGGGTTAATCCAAAAGATAACGTTTATAATGATATATAAAAATATAAACATTTTATATTATGATTATATTAATAAAATATATTCCTTATATTTGAATAAATATAATTTTGGAACCATTTGAAATTAGTGTGGCGCATATATTATTATAAAATTTAATACATTTCCAAAGGTTCCCCTCCCCTCACTTATAAAAGGATGCCTCCACTCCTCTCCTATCCACACTTAAATTGCATTTTTATTTTGAAAATAATCACCTAAAAAAATTACTAAAATTCCTTTTCATTTCCATGATTTATTAATTTTTTTTAGAATTCCAACCTTAGAGGGATTAAGGTTTAATGAGAAAGAGTTTTTTTCAAGAAGAGGCATGCCTTTTAATCGAATATTTTAGTTTTGATTCTTATTATATCTCATCCTAAAATGCTTTAACCATTTTGATATAATAACAGAAGTATATAAAATATAATAATGTTTCATTATGTTAATGAATTAACCTTAATAAACTTCATTCTTCCATCATACAAGAAATGAAACTCTCAATTGTGTGCATAACAAACTACCATCTCACTACCAGATTTAATTCATTTTAAATCAACACCTATCAGGGATATTTATAATTATATATTTAATTAATATATATATATATATATTAATTTAATTATTATTATTTTTTAAATATAATATATAATCTATTTCTTTTCCTTTCTATCTATTGACTAATTATAATTTCATTCACGTGTGCCTATGAATATCCACCTCGATAAAGCGATGTGATTCATTTTTCAGGACTACATCAAATGGATTGTAAATATATTTTTATATTTAATGATATAATATGATATTTATGATATAATAATAACTATTAAAATATAAAATGATACTTACCTTAACTTCCTCAAGTTCATTGAAGAATGGAAAAGTTACTAAGCTTACATACAACCTACCATCTCCATGATTATAGCATAATTCATTTTTCATAACCACATTACATAGATAGTTCTATAATTGTAATTAATTTACAAAAAATTATAATTATTTCTTGGTTATTAATCTTTATATGATATAATAATGACCACTTTGACCATGGTGAACATACCAGAGTCATTTTTAAATTATGACAAGAATATCCTCAAAATACCCGATGAAGACTTAATCGATTATGTAACTAAATAAGTAATTTTAAAATAAATGGAATAAATAGTTCAATGTTTATATAATAAAAGTATAAAAAATTTCTCAGAAATTTAAATACATAATATAATCTTATTATATATAAGTTAATGGAAATACATAGAAAGTCTGGTTGCAAGGTAAGGGATTTTCTTTCAATTTCGCATCATTGAGGCATGTTTTAATGTTTTGCACCAAATTTCTATTATATGGTGTCTATAATTTACTAATTACATGTTATATTATTAAAACATCACCATACCTTTAATTTATTGTTTTAATTCAAATTATTTCATCTAAGGGTATTTTTCTTGAATGTTACCATGTGGTAAAGTATTCTATAAATCAATTTCCTTTCAATCAGCAATAACTCTTCTCAATTGACTTTGTTATTCCATGATTATGTTTGAATTGGTATATAAATTTATTTTTTATATATTTCTACTTGTTTTTTATTTAAATATTTGATCATAATTATTTTATTGATTAATTATCACTTTAAAAGTTATGTTCTTTTCAAGGGGATTATTTGTCCCAATATCATTATCTTGAGGCACGTTTCATGTTGTGCACCATGATTTCATTGAATGTATTACTTACTCCCAAATGAATGAATTTTGACATGTTAATTATTGTGAATCATTGTATTTATAGATCCATATCATATTATTTATTTCATTTAATCTAGATTATGAAAGTTACCAAAGTGCTAAATGCTATATGTTAACATCTCATTTATTTTTGGGACTATTTAGGATAAAAGATCATTTGGGAGGGATCATATTATCTTATTTTATTTAACCAAATATATTTTTTTATAATATGTTTCTGAATTATTTTTACATGTATAATTTCTATGTCCCCCCTTACTGAGTAAATAAACATCAATAAATTTTTTATTTGTGATATCAATATTGTATCTTCTTTTAAATTGAGAATATTTCACATTGATATCCATATTTTCAAAAATGTTTTCAGTATTGTTACTTTATAAACATTAATGTATTCATAAATATATTTTTAGTATATTTTATCTTCTTTAAATTTTTTTTAAAAGGAATGTTTTACCCATGGTCCAATTTTCATTTTCATTAGAAAATTTTAAATGAATGTTTATTTTTAACATTTACAACATGGAAATATCATACATTCATCATGAAAAATATATTTGTTGAATATTCCATAATAGTTTTCCAAGTATACATTCAAAGAAAATGATTTCTAAAATATTTTTCAATTTTTATTGGTTTTTGAAATTGATTTTCAAAGTGGAATGGGTATTTTACTCAAGAATGTTCTTAATGATTTTTAATGGTATTTATATTCATGATAAAATAAACCCATAATTTAATTTATCCTTCACTATGGATATATTTTAACAACATCCCCCTTATTATTTCTCTATATTCTGATTGTTTCAATGATATTATCAAGTAATAACTTTCTTTTCCATGGGTAAATCAAATGAAAGAACAATGGTTATTATTATATTGAAATATGAAAACTTTCTTTTCCTATGTGTGTGTTATGGTTCCTAGAAATTATTTAAGATGATAGGTGATCCAGATATAACTCATGATAATGGGTGAGACCTATACATATCTCTAATGAATTGGCTACTGGGATATAGTTTACTTGTTATAAGATTCTCTTAATTGATTATTGGAGTTTTTTTGTTAGGTTATTACATTTTGACGAGTGATTTTAAGTTATATTAAAACTATGTTCCACAATAAAAACATGTTTTATTTATACATTCATTAAGTTATAATGTATCATATATTCGATTATTATTTTCACATGGATAATGATTGTTGACTTATATGGCTCTAATCTTATATTAAAGCTTCATGCCATCTCTCAGGATTTATGATAATGGTTTTAGGGGTACGAATTATCTTATGCTATGACCATGCACTTTGATTATGTTTTCATACTATTATTCTCATATAATAATAATTACCCAAAATTGAATTTTTAATTCTTATATTGACCGCTATTGATCATTTCATGTCAACCTTATTATGTTATCATTTCCCATAGGATATGAATTATTTCAAGAAAGGATTCCTGTTTTAAGAAATTTTTAGGACTTGTTGGAGATGGGATGTGAAATACGAAAAGTGGGGAGTAGTGATGAAAATTCCCACTTGACGACATGAGTATTATTATGTAAGTGTTCATATATATTCTCTAAAACTAAAATCCTAAAAGGTACATGGATATATAAGCGTTGAAAATTTTCTATTTGATATTTTATTCTTCGAATGTATGAAACTATGTCATGTTTATAAATATAAAATCGGGAAATGTAAAGATTTTTTTTATAATTCTAGATCAAGAAGATCATGTTTTAAGTCATTATAAGTCGAGTGAAAATGATATTATACTTCTATATTATAGTGAATAAATAATGATGTTAATTTTTATCAATACAGTACTATGAAAAAGCATAAAAAGAAAACTCCAGTGATGGTTTTATGTCGGTTTCCTTTAAAACCATTTTCTCATATATTATACATTCCATATAAAACCACCGAGAATATGAAGTTACATGACTCGTATAATAACAATAATGGGTTTATATTTCATCTAAGACATTCAAAATTCTATAGGAAATTCAATTCATGAGATATATATTTCTCTTATGATCCCATAAATGAGACTTCCCAGATTTGAAGTTCCATATATAGAGATAAAATATATATTCATTACATACTGGAATTGATACCAACTAAAAAAAACCCAAAAATAACAATCAAAAATTTAAAAATCAATAAAATATATATATATTCACCAAAAAATTAAAAAAAAATTACGTTTAGATTTTTTTATAATTATGGGGAAAATATTACATAAAAAACCCCATTATATTTCATTTTAAATGGATTTCTTATACTAATAATATCATGAACCAACCCGATCCGGCCCATAACAAGGACCAAAGGGAGTTCTAGATCCCCAGAGTATTGTACATGTTCTTAGGCATTACAAAAGATCATATTGGGGACACATTTTTCCATAAACATTAATTAAAAATGTATGGGAAATTTTAATAAAACTTTATAATGACCCATCCATAATTCTTAAATCTATATAAGGAAAAAATAATCATAAAAAAATGAAACAAAAGTAGTAAAAAAATAAGAAAAAAATTCTCTAGCTTACCGCTAGTATCCCTCCCTTGTAAGGAACATATTCCAAAAAATATTCCACCATTTTCCTTTTATTTTACCACCAACAATTATAATAACTCATTTTTTTTAGAAATATGTAAAATAACTATGATGAAAATGAGATAAAACGGACTAAAATAAAATAAAACTACCAACACCAAATACCAGCATGTGAATCTTAAAATTTACCCTCCAGAAAATAAATCCTCAACGCAGCACGAGTGGGAATAAAAAAGATTAAACCTAAAACAAGAAATAATAAATAATGGAATGAGAAATAATATCATTTGGAATTCTTGGTAACCAATCCCCAAGTGAAATAATTTATATATAGTATCCTTAATAAAATTTTTAAAATAGAATAATAAAAATATATTTTCATTTCAAATCCAATCACATGTCATGAATCTTTTATAAGTAATTACTTTTTTCCTTTAAATGAAAACAATCTATAAGAAATATTATCATGGATAACACACCATTTTTTTAAAATAATAAATTAAAAATAAATATTTTAAAAATTCATTAAAACATTATTATCAATAATATTTAATGTAACCCTTATTTAAGAAAGAATACATTGTATAAAAAAGAAAGAATTGATAGTTAAAATAAAAAACATCAAGTATAATAAAAATAAGACGTATGTAATCATGGTAAAATGCTAAACATAATTGGAGGATACCCTATTCATACAGAGTTTAGAACCACATACCAGCCTATCTATGCAATTCTATGAATATAACCTACCTAGCTACTCTCAAATTTCCCCAATTATGGCACAACCCACCTGGGAATTTCCATAACATGGGGGACATAATTCATATAATAGGTACTAAATTTTAACCATCTATTAACCGTCAATATGATTCCTAGGGTCATATGATTATTTTTAATTAGAGGTGAATTAACCAATACTAATAAAACATCTCAATAATGAATCAATTTAAACCAATATATATATGTGAATCCAGCCTTATTACAACATACATACAAAGACCCGCCCCAAACTAGAAGGCTTATATGGAGACTTTCTGCAACACCCCAACCTTCCATATTACATTTTCCTTTGAATAATGCAATAGCATGCATTGTATGTAACTTCAAGACTCTAACACACCGTGACCAATCAAACTAGCAGTTATGAATAGTAATACCCAATTTTTTAAATTTTTTAAATTTTATGTTTCAAAATAGACTTAATTTTTGGATTTGGAATATTGAAATTAGCTTAGCATCAATTTTTGGTATTTTTCTAAAAACGTTCAATTTTTGATGAATAGTGAAATACACTGTGTTTTTGGTTAAAACTAAATTTTTTAAATAAACAATTTTTTATTTTATTTAGATATATTTTAAGTCAAAATAGTTATATAATACTTATATATGTTCAATGTAATTAATTGCAGTTATTTTATAAAAAAATTAGATATATAAAATTTTATTGAACTTTTTAACCTCTTTTACCCACTTTCTAGGCACATTAGCAAATTTGCATAAAACTTAATTTTAACTCTTCTGTGAGTTTAATTTTAAAAATATGAGAGACATGGTAAATATCAGTAAGTAAAATGTGTTTCAATAAGATGAAAATAATTTTTGGTGAATAGAAAGTTTTGACTTTTATTTACCACGGTTAAAAGTAAATAGGTTAATTAAGGATAAAAATGATATCATAATTATCCTAACACATATCCTAATTCTGATGGATAAGTTAAATTAGGCCAAAAACAACCTTATTAATAAAATATTACCCCCTTTGGTTCAATTGGATTAGATTAGGACATTTATTATTAATTTATTTAAAGAATATTTGAAAGAGTTAAATTCAATGTTTAATAACTAAATCATTTTTAATATAGGGTTACAAAAAATATAAATTAGACTATAAATATTCATTAGAAATATAAAACTATTTAATACATAATGTTATTTTATTTATAATTTTTAGATATTATATAATTTATTTCATTTATGACACAATGATGCAGTAATTACATTATTAAATAATGATTAAAATAATTGATACTATAAATATACAAATAAATTTAATTTTTGACTTTTAATGAATTAAAATAATTTTATAGGTTAATATTACATTTTTGGGTAGATTAGATAATTTGTTTGAAGTAATATTGGTGTTATTATTTTCAAAAAAATAAAATAATAAATATTGTCAAAATTGACCTAATTGAGTTTTTAAGACAAATACTATATTATTAATGGATATAATATTTCTAAAAATCTAAGGTTCTGAAAAAGGAATTATATAAGGTTATATATATTAATAATGAATTACTTGGGGTTCTATTGGAAGTTTCTAGTAAGTTTATTAACCATATAATTTAAAAATACAAACAGAAATGGTAAATGACAAACTATTTAACTAAGAGTTAAATCTAAAAGATAAGGTTAATATGGTGCCCTAAACCTATATAAAACCTATTGGATGAGAGTTTTTCAACCAATACCCACCTTAGCATCTAAATATATCATTTTTAGCCATTAAAAATCGAAAATTATTTTATTATAAAATAATATTTCAAGCTTTTCCTAAAGTGACCCTCACCTCTCTTATAAAAGGGCACTTCCCCTCTCTTAATTTCAGACATCCAAAGCCATTTTACATGGCCTAAACCTAACCAAATATCCTAAAAACTTCTCTATATTCATCATAGATAATTCCTTTTTTCACATATCCATCCTAAAGATCCCTTTTGATCAAATCAAAAGGAAGAACCTGAAGAAGAGGAAAATATTTCATCACATCTTTCAAGTTATTTACTTCTTCCACTTCCTCTTTATTTGTTGTTTCCATTATAAAATAATAAATACAATATCTTATTTATATTTTTAAGTTATTATAAAAATGGTACAACCATATTCATTATTCTATCCATCATATGAATGACAAAGTCACCATACATGTGTACGTACGACTTATCGTCTCCACGTCGTGGTGTAGTTTGTTATTCAAACACTTTATTATTTGGATGAGTATAATAATGATTATAACTGATGTAAATAATAAATATAACTTGTTAATGATTCTTTATATATATGATATTCCATCCAATTAATTATTATTTCATCATCAATATAATTATATTGTCGCTCATGCGTACGTACAGATTACCTTCTCTACAAACGTGATGAGATTCATTCCTCATCGTAATCATTCAAGAATAATTATCATTTTATGATTAAAAATAATGTTTATGAACATAATATAATTCTGTATATGAATCAAATACATTATATCCATAACAAACAAGACTTACGTAAGCAACCATATAATGTAAAATGAATCAGTTAAAACCTGAAATGGTGATACTACTGAAATATTATTAATAGGCAATATTAGAGGATCACATAAGATATAATATTTTTGTATATAGTTATTTTATAATTTAATAACAATTATTTAACTATTATGTACAAGGTTAATGTACCCTATCCCAAGGAAAAGTACAAGGTAAAGGTTAATTTCACAATCTCTTTATTATCCGTGGTAGTTTTTATGTAAGTATCTACTGGGACCTCTTTATCATCCACATCTGTGTTTTCTAAAAAATGTAATTCAAAATATTTTTAATATTTAAAGTAAAATGGGTTAAATTCATTTATACCTTTATTTTACCATATATGTTTTGAAAATAATCTTTCCATTGTTTTCAAAACAAGGCACTTTATGACCTTTTCAACAAAATTAAGGTAAGAATGCATTTTTTTAACTTATATGGTAGGTGTGGCTATTTTACACTTTTATATCATCATCAAAGCTGCCCATAAAAGATTTTAATAATATTTTCAATATAAATTTTTTCGTTCTTAATTATATGTCTTTTAAATGATTTCAAAATATAAAGAGATATTTCTCTAAAAAAGTTTTGATTTCATCTATATCAACATCCTTTGATGGATTTTAAGATTGTTTGTAGTTGATTTATTATGATACAAAAGTTCCATATTGTATTGAAGGTTATGTGATATATTTTATTGTGGATATGTGATTTTTACACCATTCATGGTTAATAGATAACATATTGACATTTTTATGCTAGTTTTAATAATAATGATTATGTTATGTTTAAAATTTTTCATAGAAAGAATGTTTTGGACTTAGTAAGTGATGGGTAGAGCCCGCTATATCTCCACGATGCATTGGTAGGTCTCATGAGACAAACTAGGGTCTTGGAAAAAGGCCTTAATGAAATATTATTTGTATTCTTGGCATAAGGCCTTGACTATGTGGTTATGAAGTCTGGCATTATGCATTCTATTATTATAAAAGTGGCTATTGATATTGCATGTGATTATTCGAAAAGTATAATATCATTGAGAATAAGTAAATGGAATTATTTGACCTTATCTTTACCATATTATGATCAAGTTTATGTTTAAAAGGCTTTTATTTTAGTATTATACATTTCTTTAAATGTTTATGCATATTTATGAATGTTTCTGCTATATTGTTATCCTTATTAAGCATCAGAGCTCACCCTTTCTATGTTTTATTTTTCCCAGGATTCTAAGATGTGTATTATGATTGATATGCAGGGTTAATCTAAAGGGAATAATGGAATTCTCAAATAACTATATATAATTAGTTTTATGTTTGATATTGAAATGTAAAGTTCATATATGTAATCTATTTTCCAAGAATTCTAAACTGATCGGTCCTTTGAGACATGATTCCTTGGAATCATGCCAATGTATTAAAATAATGCACTAACTCTGGGTAACAAGGGTCAGAGAATTACAGTTGGTATCAGAGGAAGTTTACTACAAACCTTGGAAAATAGGTTTTGAAAAAACTCTGATTAGAGAACATTACCCTATGATAGACTTTTAGGATTATTATAGATGAAAATTTTAGAATTTTTTTTATTGTAGGAATTTTGTGAGTTTTAAATTTAATACATCCTTGTCTGGATATGAGTAGGTAGAGGAGGCTCTGGAACAGATGTACCTAGGGGTAAAACCTGAAAACACCGCTTTGAGCAAGACTCGAACGAGTACTGGTGCACGACAACGGGCCCTGCTGCACTCTTGGTTACGACACTCCCATGGGACATGCTTATGATAATTCTCATTTTATTTAGAAAACATTATGGAGGGTTTATGAGTATATATCTCCTCAAAAAAACATTTTATGATTATAGATTATATCCATAAAGTGTTTAATTTATGTTAAGTGTTTTACATGTTTGTAATTATTTACTGTGATTCATAAACAAATCTATTGTATGCCATTGTTTAGAAATGGAACCTAGTGGAAGGAATGGAAACTGTATCAATGCACATAATCCATGTAGAGATTTCCATTCTACTAAATATAATTATAGTGGAGATGGTGAAGCAACTGGTACTGATCATCTTATCACCATACTGGGACAACTCGCTCAGGTTATGAATAATAACCTTACCCGTATGGAGCACCCATATCCACAACGCAGAGGATCAATGTTAGAACACTTCATGAGGAAACAACCACCAACATTCAATGTGATTAAAAATACATTAGTATTTTAGCAATTTATATGTTTCTTAGAGAAAATATTTCATGCATTGAGGAGTAGAGAAATGGAAAAAGTTGTCATGGCAGTTTATCACCTCATGGGAGATGCAGATCAATTGTGGTCATTAATAAAAAACACAAAGGAAGATTAAAAAGCATAAAGTATATAATGGAGGGAGTTTAAAGATATTTTATTAGAAAAATACTTTCCTCATGACTGTCGAACAGATATGGAAAGGAAATTTCTGAGTCTGTGACAAAAGAAGGATGACAATGTCGCAAACTATGAAGCTAACTTTACAAGGTTAGCAAGGCATACTAAAGATTATATACGTAACCCAATGATTAATATTGATCGATTATTTGATGGGTTAAAACAATTTATTCCTTGAGCATTAGTCTCACAATCCTTCTCATTGTAAAAAGATATTGTCTAATGCACTATCAAGACAGAAAAGGAAATCTCTAAGTATTATGACTTTAAATAAAAGTAAGAGAAGAAGAGATCTGTTGAAAACTCTGGAAATGGAAATAAGGGGAGGAAGGGAAAAGATGAATATCTATCCTAAAGTAAATGTGGGAAGAAACACCTTTCTACGTGTTTAAAGAGAGTGGGAGTATGTTACAAGTGTGGTGAAAAATTCCACCAGGATCGTGATTTCAAGGGTAAGAAAGAGGCTGTCAATGTGGAATTCCACAATTGTAGAGAAAGGGGTCATTATGAAAATGAATGTACTAAGCTCTAAGGAAACATACCTAAGAAAAGACCAAGAGACCAAGGCCATGCTTATGCGATCACTATTGCTGATGCTGAAACTCTAAAAGTCATGGTGGTTGGCAATTTATTAGTTTCTTGAAGTTTAGATAATGCATTATTTGATTCTAGATCATCGAATTGTTTAATATCTTCTGAGTTTTCTAAGAAAATTAGATATTTCCAATTTGATTTGACAAGGTAGTTGTTAGTAAAAACTCCAAAGGGAAGTATCATTGCAATAAAGTTTTGTGAATCAGTTCCCATTAGGGAATATAAATGTTATTTATCTACTGATCTCGTCGTCATACCCATTATTTAATTTGATATAATCCATGTTATGGATTGGATTTTTGACCATGATGAGAAAATTTAATGTAAGAAGAAGGAGGTTACAATTCTCGATGTTGACAAGGAGTTCCCTATCTTTAGATAAAAAACGTCGCCACTAAATTATTATCAAGATATACCCCCAACAGCTCTACTAAATTCAAATATTGGGGAAGAAGAGAATAAAATAACTATTGGTGAGGAAAATAATGTTCAAATTGAGGACATACATATTTTGAAAGAATATGTTGATGTGTATTCATAGGATTTACCTGAACATCCTCCAGAACACGAAATTGAGTTTTCCATTGATTTAATATATGGTTAAAGGCCCATATCAAAGACCCCTTATAGAATGGACACTGCGGGTTTAGTGGAACTAATGAAACATCTAAAGTAATTGAGTAATAATGCAGGTAGTCTCCCAAGTATTTCTCCTTGGGGAGCACATATTCTTTTTCTTAAGAAGAAAGATGGATCTATGAGGTTGTGCATTGACTATAGGGAGATCTATGCTATAACAAAAAAAAAGTATCCCCTACCTCGCATTGATGATTTATTCAACTTACTACATGGAGATCAATATTTTTCAAATATTGAATTCGATCTATATATCGTCAGCTATGTGTGAAGAAGGAAGAAATTATGAAAACATAATTTCGAACCATGTACGAGGATTATGAGTTTATAGTAATTCATTTTGTATTGACTAATGAACCCTATGTCTTCATGGATCTAATGAATAGATTTTTCAAGGAATATCTTGATGACATTGTAGTGGTAAATATGGATGATATTTTGATATACTCAAAAATTAAAAAGACCATGAAAATCACTTGCGTTTTATCCTAAGGACTCTTAGAAGAAATGAATTATATAGGAAATTTAGCAAGTCTTAATTCTGGATTCAGGAGATTTATTTTCTTGGCCATATTGTCTCTAAGTATTGAATCTCTATTGATCCTCTAAAGACCAAGGCATTCCGAGAATGTCCAACACCGACAAGTATAACTAAGGTATGCAATTTTATTGGTTTAGATGGTTATTATCGATGGGTTGTCCATAATTTTTCCTAGTTGGTTAACCCATTAAACAAGATCACACATAAAGGGGTTAAATTTGTTTGGACAAAATAGTGTGAATAATGTTTTGAAGAACTTAAGATAAGATTAGTCAATGCTCCTATCTTGACTCTACCATCAGGGAATGATGGGTTTGTTATTTATAGTGATGCTTCAAAGAAAGGGCTTGGTTGGGTCCTTATGAAGAGTGATAGAGTTATAGAATATGCACCATGATAGCTAAAAATTCATGAACAAAACTGTCTCACTCATGATATTGAGTTATCAGCTGTAATATTTGCTCTGAAAATATGGAGAAAATATCTCTGTGGTGAAAAATGTGAGATTTATACTTATCACATGAGTTTGAAGTATATTTTCTCATAAAAATAACTCAACATGAGGCAATGGTGATGGATTGAACTACTCAAGGATTATGATTTCACTATACACTACCACATGGGGAAGGAAAATAAGGTGGAAGATGATTTGAGTAGAAAGGATCATGGAGTTTTGAACAAGATGAGAGTTGAAAAGGATCCTATATAAATAGATCTAGTAAAGATGGATATGGGAATAACCTTGGAAGGTGAAACATAAATACTTTTTCAAATGTTTTCCAGGATATCTTTACTATAAACGATAAAGAGTTCTCAGACTGATGATGAGGAGTTTCAAAAGAATATTAAATCTATGAATGATGGGAGAATGAGTGAATTAATATATGAAGATGGGATTTTGAAATTTGGGAAGAGACTTTGTGTTCCCGATATACCTGATCTAAAAAGGGAATTGTTGGATGATGCTCATAGCTCCAATTTCCTTATACACCCTGGGAGAACCAAGATGTATAGAGATTTGAAGGAACTTTTTTGGTGGGACAACATGAAGAGGGAGATTCCTAATTCTGTGTCAAGATGTATGGTTTGTCGATAGGTAAATGATGGATGGAATTAGCCTAGAGGATTCATACAACCTCTTCCCATACTTCAGTGGAAATGGGATAATATTACGATGGAATTTGTCATGGGGATACCAAAGAATCCTAGAATGAATGATGCAATATGGGTCATTGTTTATCGTCTTACCAAGTTAGAAAATTTTCTTGCTATAAGAGATGATTTACCACTAGAATGTATGACAATATTATATATTAATGAATATGTAAGACTCTATGGTGTACCCCTATTGATTGTTTCTGATCGTGATCCCTATTTTACATTAAGATTCTGGAAAATTAATAAGAAGGCCCTGGATACTGATCTTCGTTTGTGCACTGCCTACCACCCTCAAACTGATGTACAATAAAAACAAACTATTCCTCGTGACTGTCGAGCAGATATGGAAAGGAAATTTCTGAGTCTGAGATAAAAGGAGGATGAGAATATCACAAAGTATGAAGCTAAATTTACAAGGCTATCAAGGCATACTGCAGATTATATACATAACCCAATGAGTAATATTGATCGATTCTTTGATGGGTTAAAATCATTTCTCCATCGAGAATTAGTCTCAAAATCCATCTCATTGTAAAAAGGTATTGTCTAATGCGCTATCAAGATAGAAAAGGAATTCTCTAAGTATTAAGACTTTAAATCAAAGTAAGAGAAGAAGATATCTGTTGAAAACTCTAGAAATGGAAATAAGGGGAGGAAGGGAAAAGTTGAATATCCATCTTGAAGTAAATGTGGGAAGAAACACCCTAGTACTTGTCTAAAGGGAATGGGAGTCTGTTACAATTGTTGTGAAAAATGCTACCAGGCTCGTGATTGTAAGGGGAAAAAAGAGGCTGTCAATGTGGAATGCTACAATTATAGAGAAGGGGGGAATTATGAAAATGAATATCCTAAGCTCCATGGAAACATACCGTAGAAGATACCAAGGGACCAAGGCCAAGCTTATGTGATCACTACTACTAAGGTTGAAGCTCCGAAAGACATGGTGGTAGGTAATTTGATGGTTTCCTCAAGTTTAAGAAATGCCTTATTTGATTCCGGATCATCACATTGTTTCATATTTTCTGAGTTTTCTAAGAAAATTAGATATTTCCAATTTTATTTAACATCGGAGTTGTTAGTTAAAACAACTAAGGGAAGTATCATTGCAATAATGTTTTGTGAATCAGTTCCCATTAGGGAATATAAATGTTCTTTATCTACTGATCTCATCGTAATTCCCATTATTTAATTTGATATAATCCTTGTAATGGATTGGATTTTTGACCATGATGCGAAAATTTAATGTAAGAAGAAGGAGGTTACATTTCTTGATGATGATAAAGAGTTCCTTATCTTTAGAGCAGAAACATAGCCACTTAATTATTATCAAGATCTACCCACAACAGCTATACTAAATTCAATTATTGGGGAAGAAGAGAATGAAATAACTATGGATGAGGAAAATAATGTTCAAATTGAGCACGTACCTATTATGCAAGAATATGTTGATGTATTTTCAGAGAATTTACCTGAACATCCTCTTTAATAAGAAATTGAGTTCCCCATTGATTTAATTTCTGGTTCAAGGCCCATATCGAAGATACCTTATAACATGGCCACTGTGGGATTAGTGGAACTAAAGAAACATCAAGAGGAATTGAGTAATAATGTATTTAGTCTCCCAAGTGTTTCTCTATGGGGAGCACCTATTCTTTTTGTTAAGAAGAAAGATGGATTTATGAGTTTGTGCATTGACTATAGGGAGATCAATGATATAACAATAAAGAAAAAGTATCCCCTACCACAAATTGATGATTTATTCGACATAATACATGGCACTCAATATTTTTCAAGGATTGACTTTGATCTGGATATCGCTAGTTGTGTGTGAGGAAGGAAGAAATTCTGAAAATAGCATTTTGAACCACGTACGGGGATTATGAGTTTACAGTAATGCCTTTTGTATTGACTAATGCACCCTCTGTCTTCATGGATCAAATGAATATATTTTCCAAGGAATATCTTGATGACTTTGTAGTGGTAAATATTGATGAAATTTTGGTATACTCAAAAAATACAAAGACCATGAAAATCACTTTCGTGTTATCCTAAGGACACTTAGAAGAAATGAATTATATGGGAAATTTAGCAATCCTGAATTCTGGCTTCAGGAGATTTCTTTTCCTAGCCATATTGTCTCTAAGGATGGAATCTCTGTTGATCCTCCAAATACCAAGGAAATCCAAGAATTTCCAGCACCGACAAGTATAAATGAGGTATGCAATTTTATTGGTTTAGGAGGTTATTATCGATGTTTTGTCCATAATTTTTCCTAGTTTGTTAACCCATTAAAAAAGCTCACTTGTAAAGGGGTTAAATTTGTTTTGAAAAAATAGTGTGAAGAATGTTTTGGAGAAATGAAGATAAGATTATTCAATGCTCTTATCTTGACTCTACCATCAAGGAATGATGGTTTTGTTATTTATTGTGATTATTCAAAGAAAGGACGTGGTTGTGTCCATATGAATAGTGATAAAGTCATTGCCTATGCACCATGATAGCTAAAAATTCATGAACAAAACTATCCCACTCATGATATTCAGTTACCAGCTATAATATTTTCTCTAAAAATATGTAGACCCTATCTCTATGGTGAAAAATGTGAGATTTATACTGATCATAGGAGTTCGAAGTATATTTTCTCAAAAAAATAACTCAACATGAGGCAAATGTGATGGATTGAACTACTCATGGATTATGACTTCACTATACACTAACACCTGGGGAAGGAAAATAAGGTGGAAGATTCTTTGAGTAGAAAGGATCATGGAGTTTAGAATAAGATGAGAGTTGAAAAGGATCCTATATAAATGGATCTAGTAAAGATGAACATGGGAATGACCATGAAAGGTGAAACATAAATACTTTTTCAAATATTTTCCAGAATATCTTTACCGTAAAGGATAAAGAGTTCTCAGACTGATGATGAGGAGTTTCAAAAGAATATTAAAGCTATGAATGATGGGACAATGAGTGAATTCGTATATGAAGATGGAATTTTGAAATTTGGGAAGATAATTTCTGATCCTGATATACCTGATCTAAAAAGGGAATTGTTGGATGATTCTCATAGCTCTAATTTCTCTATACACCCTGGGAGCACCAAGATTTATAGAGATTTGAAGGAACTTTTTTGGTGGGACAACATGAAGAGGGAGATTTCTGATTTGGTGTCAAGATATATGGTTTGTCGACAAGTGAATGATAGATGGAAATAGCCCGGAGGAGTCATGAAACCTCTTCCCATACCTGACTGGAAATGGGATAGTATTATGATGGACTTTGTCATAGGGATACCAAAGACTCCTAGAAGGAATGATGCAATATGGGTCATTGTTGATATTCTTACCAAGTTAGCACATTTTCTTTCTATAAGAGATGATTTACCACTAGAAATATGTCAAGATTATATATTAATTAAGTTGTAAGACTCTATGGTTTACCCCTATCGATTGTTTCTGATCGTGATCCCCATTTTACATCAAGATTCTGGAAAATTCCTTAGAAGGCCCTAGATACTAATCTTCGTTTGAGCACTACCTACCACCCTCAAACTGATGTATAATCAAAACAGACTATTCAAACCTTAGAAGGAATGTTGAGATCTTTCTCACTTGACATTCTAGGTATGTGGGATCAATACATACCTCTGGTAGAATTTTTCTATAATAATAGCTTCCATTCAATTATTCAGATGGCACCATATGAAGCGTTATATGACAAGAGATGTCGCACACTAACTTGTTGGGATGATGTTAGTGAAAGATAACTCTTAGGCCCAGAACTTCTTGAGGAAACAATGGAAAAGATAATGGTTATCCCAACCCACCTCAAAGCAACACAAATTATGCAAAAGAGATATGCCGATAACTGAGGGAAGGATTTGGAATTTCATGGTGGAGAACATGTTTTCATGAAGGTATCTCCATGGGAGGGTGATATACGTTTCAGTTAGAAGGGTAAATTGAGTCCCAGGTACATCAAACCTTTCAGAATTCTAGAATGAATTGGGGCTGTAGTTTACCATTTGGGAATGCTGCCAAGTCTTTCCAAAGTTCACGATGTGTTCCACGTATCACTATTGGGAAAATACATGCCTAACCCAATGAATGTACTAACCTATGAGGAAATTGAACTAGAACCTGATATATCTTATTTTAAAGATCCTATAAAAATTCATGATACCAGAGAACAAGTACTAAGAAACTGGACGACCTGTCTGGTAAAAGTTCTATAGAGAAATCATAAGATGGAAGAGGGAACTTGGCAACCTGAGGAACTTATGATGAAGAACCACCCAAATCTTTTTATGTAGTTATATTATAGAAATTTCAAGAATGAAATTATTTTAAATAGGGGATAATGTAACACCCCAAGCTTCCAAGGTATGTTTTCCTTTGAACAATGCAATAGCTTGCATTTTAAGGAACTTCTACATTCTAAAACACTACGACTAATCAAACTATCCGCTATGAATAATAATACCCACTTTTTGAAATTTTATAAATTTTATCATTCAAAATGGAATTCATTTTTGGATTCGTAATATCAAAATTAGCTTAGGTCGAATTTTTGGTATTTTTATGAAAACTTTCAATTTTTGATGAATAGTGAAAAACACTGTGTTATTGGTTAAAACCAAATTTTTTATTTAAATAATTGTTTATTTTATTTAAATTTATTTTAAGTAAAAATAGATATATAATACCTATATAATTTCAATGTAATTAATTAGAGTCATTTTATAATAAAATTAGATGTATAAATTTTATTGAAGTTTTTAACCTCTTCTACCCACCTTCTAGGCACGTTAGCAAATTTGCATAAAACATAATTTTACCGCTTCTGTGAGTTGAATTTCAAAAATGAAAGAGAAAAAGTTTATAATAGTAAGTAAAATGTGGTTCAATAAGATGAAAATAATTTTTGGGTAACAGTAACTTTTGACTTTTATTTACCATGGTTAAAAGTAAATAGGGTAATTAAGGGTAAAAATGATATCATAATTACCCTAACACATGTCTTAATTATATTGGATAAGTTTAATTCGACTATAAAAAACATTAGTAATAAAACATGATCCTATTTGGTCAACATGGATTAGATTATAACATTTATTATTATTTTATTTAAAGAAGTGTTTAAAGAGTGAAATTCAACGTTTAATAACTAAACCATTTTTAATATAGGGTTACAAAAAATATCAATTAGACTATAAATATTCATTAAAAAGATATAAATATTTCATACTTTATGGTATTTTATTTATAATTTTTAAAAATTCAATATTTTAATTTATTTAATACACAATGATGATGCAATAATTACCTTATTAAAGAAAGATTATAATAATTGATATTGTAAATATCCAAATAAATGTAATTTCTGACTTTTGTTGAATTAACCTTATTTTATAGGTTAATATGAAATGTTAGGGTTTATTAAATAATTTTATTTCGATGTAATCATGCTATTATGATTTCTAAAAAAATCAAATACAACATAGTGTCAAAATTGACATAATAGAGTTTTTAAAACAAATACTATATTATTAATGGCTATAAAATTCATAAAAATATAAGGTTCCGCTAAAAGACTTATATAAGGTTATTTATATTAATAATGAACCACTTTGGGATCTATTGGATGTTTACAGTATGTTCATTAACCATATAATATAACAATACAAAGAGACATGGTAAATGAAAAACTATTTAAATAAGAGTTTAATATAAAATATAAGGTTAATATGGTGACCAAAACATATATAAAATCTATTTTTTGAGAGTTTTTCGACCCATAACCACCTTATTCTCTAAATAAATTATTTTTGAGCCAGTAGAAACCGAAAATTATTTTATTTTAAATTAAGATTTCAAGCTTTTCCTAAAGTGACCCTCACCTCTCTTTAAAAGGGCACTTCCCCTTCTCTTAATTTCACACCTCCAAAGCCCTTTGGTTTGGAACAAACCTACAAACATATCCTCCAAACTTTACTCTATTAATACTAGAGGCATTAATTTGGTCATAATGCTATCCTAAGGAGCCCTTTTGATCAAATCAAAATGAAGAACCCGAAGAAGAGGTAAATATTTCATGAACTCTTTCAAGTTCTTTTATTTTTCCACTTCCTCTTTCTTTGTTGTTTCCATTATAAAATAACAAATCCAATATATTCTATATAATATTATGTTATTATAAAAACTTTACAACCATATTCATTATTCAATCCATCATATGAATGACAATTTCACCATACGTGCGTACGTACAGCTTACCGTCTCCACGTCGTGGTGTAGTTTGTTATTCAAACACTTCATTATTTGGATGGGTGTAATAATGAGTATAACATATGTAAATAATAAATATAACATGTTAATGATTCTGTATATATGATATACCATCCAATTAAATATGATTTCACCATCAATATAATGTTATTGTCGCTTGTGCGTACGTACGGATTACCGTATCCACAAACACGATGAGATTCATTCCCCATCATAATCATTCAAGAATAATTTTCATTTTATGATTAAAAATAATTTTTATGAACATAATATCATTATGTATATGAATAAAATACATCCTATAAACAACAAACATTACTTACGTAACCAACCATATAATGGAAAACAAATCAGTTAAAACCCGAAATGATGATACTACTAAAATAATATTGACAAAGAAATATTAGAGGATCATATATGATATAATATTTATGTATATAATTCATGTATAATTTAAAAAAAATTATCTAAATATTATATAGAAGGTTAACGTAACCTTGAACAAGGAAAAGTACAAAGTAAGGGTTAATTTCACAATCTCTTTATTATGCGAGGTTGTTTTTACGTAAGTATCTATTGGGACCTCTTTATCATCCACATCCACATTTTCCTAAAAATGTAATTAATTTTTTTTAATATTTACTATACTATGGGTTAAAATCATTTATACCCTTATTTGACCATATATGTTTTGAAAGGAATCTTTTCGTCATTTTCTAAATAAGGTAATTTATGACCTTTTTGACAAAATTATGGTAAGAAGGCATTTTTTTAACTTATATAGCGGGTGTGGCTATTTTATGCCATTATATCATCATTGAAGCTTCCCATACAATCTTATAATAATATTTTCAAAATAAATGTTTTCTTTTATAATTATATTACTTATAAATTATTTCAAAATAGAAAGAGATATTTCTCAAAAATAGTTTTGATTTCATCTATGTCGACATCATTTGATGGATTTTATGCTTGTTTGATGTTGATTTATAATGATACAATACATCCATATTTTATTGAATGTTATGTGGAATGTTCGACTGTGGATGTGTTATATTTACACCATTCATGGTTTATGTATAATGTATTGACATTTATTATGCTAGTTTTAATATGATTGTTTTTGTTATGTTTAAAAATTTTCATATGAGGAATATATTGGACTTAGTATGTGATGGGTGGAGCCCTCTATAGCTCCTCAATGCATCGGTTTGTATCATGAGACAAACTAATGTCTTGGAACAAGGCCTTGACAAAATCTTATATGTAGTCATGGAACAAGGACTTGAGTAGGTATTTATGAAGTCTGGCATTATGCATTCCATCATTATGAAAGTGGCTATTGATATTTCATGTGATTATTCAACTAGTATAATATCCATGTGAATAAGTAAATGGAATTATTTTATTTTAACTTTTCCATATTATGCTGAAGATTAAGTTTAAATGGATTTTTTTTAGTCTTATACATTTTTTTAAATGTTTATGGTTATTTATGAAAGTTTCAACAATATTTTTATCCTTACTAAAAATCTGAGCTCACCCATTTCTATGCTTTATTTTTTCCAGAATTCCATGATGTGTATTATGATTGATATGCAGGGTTAAGATAAAAAAAATAATAGTGTTCTCAATGAACTATCTAGGATATGTTTTATGTTTGATATTGAAATGTAAATATCATGTATGTAATCTATTTTCCAAGACTTCTAAACTGACCGGTCCTTCAGGACTTGTTTCCTTATAATCATGCCAATTTAATTAAATAACGCACTGACTCTGGGTAACTAGGGTTGGGGCATTACACTTTAACCTTATTAAAACATTTAAAGGTGAAAAATAAGCCTTAATATTTTATTTTGATAAATAAAATAAACTTAAATACCAATTTTATTCCACGTTTTAGTTTCCCATTCAAATACCCAAAGTTCTATTTTCACAGTTATAATCATATACACTAATATATATATATATATCTTCTATTCATTGATAATATTAATATATTTACATATGAATTCTCTCTCACACACACACATATATATATACACATACCTATTTATATGGGTATAATAGTCTAATGGGCCAAGATATATTAGTAAGATTCAAACTTTTAATTTCAAACTATACTTGAAACAATTTATTGATACTTGGAATTTCAAGAATTTCATGAAAATCCTTATAAAATAAAAAGGTTAATTTAAATCTTACTTTAAAGATCAAATATGAGTTTTAGGAACAAAACATAAGATATTTACATAATCGAATAGAGATTTCATCCAAACTTGTGAAGAAAAATTTATCTAAAATATTTTTTTAAAACAACAAATTATTGAAAAAATTTCTAAATTGAATTGAAAATCATGAAAATTAATATTTTCCTTTCAGATATATTTAGAAATATTTTTTATTTTCAATTAATTTAAAAAATTGATAAAGAACACAATCAATTAAGGTTCTTAAAATTTAAAGCGCTAAAACAAGGGGAATCCTAATTAGAAGTAACTGTCTTGGAAAATGACGACATTATTCCACTGTATTGGGGTCTTAAATTATCTATTAAATAAAGTGAAAAACTAACATAAAAAATATTTAGCTAATGTTTTTCCAAATAGGTTTAATGGAAGGAACCCTACCTGAAAATGATGGATGACTCACCGCCTTTAACTGTTACTTCTAGAATAAGCCTCAATTGGAGCTCATTAACCTTGGACATCCTGAAACGACAAAAATATTCCCCAAAAAAGGTTATGGTTTATCTATGGAACGTTATTAGTGAAGTGGAAGATATAAATCAAATGAAATTTAAATACATAGGAATAAGGAGTCTTACAATGAATAATCAAACTAAAAATCCTAAAGAAACCTTATAAGACTAGTATGAGAGAAAGAAGAGAAGAAGGGGAGGTGAAGATAAACCACTATAGAGTGTGAGTGATGAATACACTTATGGGGGTGGGAATTTTGTGTGATTTAAGGGAAAATATGAGGAAGAAAATGAAAAATAATTTTTTTTGAAGGAAGACTGGAAATCCTACATAGTTTTCCAAACTAGGCGCCCTTATTGGAAGGATTGAGGCACATTGTATGGGTAGGGAACATTTCCAAAAAAACCATTTTCCAATATTGAATTTTAGGTTTTCCCAATTACATATTCTTTTTAATTATTTACACATGGTTTCCCATAATTATACACCTACCATTCACCTATACATACAATTCAAAAATTCAAAATTATAAAATGGGAAATCCCAAAAATCAATATTTGAATTTAATAATTATAAAATTTAAATAAGAAACATATTAACTTTGTTGGAGTTTGAAAATTATTCTCACCACAACTATTTCTAACCCAATAAATCCTCAAATAATTCAGAATACTAGAAAAATAAACAATATTATAGTCCATCAATCGAAACTTGATTCTCAAAAAAACCAAGACCACTCCCTGATAATAACTATGAAACTATCTTAAAAAACATAACGACCTACCAAAATAAACATATTTCTTTATGAAATTCTAAACTCATGACTCAAAAATCCTTCACCCAAATGATAATATATAAGGGACCCAACAAAGAATCATTAATATAAAAAAGATCAAACTAATCATGGGGGTCTCCACCCCACAATAGAAATTCTCTAAAACAATCATCCTTATATACAAAAAGATCAGAAATTAATCAACACACTCAACCGAGGACACACCCAAAATAAATATCTATCTTAACAAATTAATATATGAAATATTTTAACAAACATAATCTAGAAAAGAGAAAACAATGGATGAAAATAATAGAAGATAAGGAACATACCAAATTACTCCCAACAAAACATTCCCAAATAAGAATAGATGTTGCAAGCCATAGAATAATGGTGGAAGGGGAAGTAACTGAGGGTGTCACACTAAAAACACTATAACCCTAATGAACTCATATGAATAATCAAAGCACAAGATATGGTATAACCTATGATAAGGGTAACATCCATCCCATCTATCAATGAAAACGAAAAAAATTCCAATTCCCAAACATCACTAAATAATATCACATAGAAAGGATTGAATACCATACAACCATTGATAAACAATTGACCACTGAGAAAAAATTTTAAAAACTAAATTATTATTTCTACAAGTGAATTTAATTTTAACTTAAAGGACTATATCAACAAAGAGTTACCTAAAATACATGATTGAAAATAATTATATTCATTACAAACAATTCTAAAAAATAGACATCCCTCACCAATCTAGAGTAGGATTACAATAATATACTGGGATGAAGGAATACTATAGAGGAAAATTCCCAACCATTTAATCCAAAACATATTAGGAAGACAAAGTGAAAGAATATAATAAATGACCCCCAAATACAACTCACCAACTTTAAAATAGTAGAACATAACATGATTTCACTATTTAAATCATTAAAAATTTATATTCCCATGTTAAAAACAAGAAAGTTTTTTAGAAAAAATTTTAATGTTATAAATATCATTATTTGAAATAAATAAGAATCATAAAAATGATAAATCAACTTAAATTTTAAAATTTGAAATATTTTCTTTCAATAATCATGATCCAAATTGTAAAAATAACCATCATTATAATTTTTTAGAAAAACGCTTCTCAATTTTAAAACAAATAGTCATATTCTTAAAAAATGTGTATATTTCAAAACAACCACATACATCGATGAAGATATATTAAATGGGTTATCAAAACTCAACATTATTAGTTATAAAATAGATTTCACCAATTTCAAATGAATTCAATGTTTATTTAAAGAACACATTAATTTGAAATCAAAAAATAGATTTTTTGGGTAAGTTTTTGAAAAATCATATATTGTTTTTAAAACAAATGAATCACAATTTTAAAATAAATATTTTAATAATTAAAAATATGCACCTTTCCAAAAAATATATATGAAATAATAAAAAAACAAAACAATTCAAATTCATTATTTCAATTGGGAACCAGTTTCATTGTGTGACTTGGATGAATGGATTGTAGGACCATGTTCCAATGACAAAAATGACATTGGGAGTTACAAAGAACCATATACTAGGGATCCAAATGGATTTATAGTCCTTGAGATCTCCCTTAGCACCACAATTTCACTCCTTTTATCATCCAAAAATCACCAAACAACTAATCAACTCACAAAACACAAGAGTCAAATCATGACATCCCATGGTGATTTTGGGATCGAAATGTAAACATTATAGATAGAAAATTCCTACAAGTACCTCCCAAGTCTTGAGAGTCCTATCTGTGTCTACCATTAAATACCCAATAATAAAGGTCATTCTAAAAATCAAGGCCCTCTTTAAAAAAAGGCACTGATATCTTTTTTCATGAAGCATCTCGAGTCTTCGCTTTATTGGATGCTCAAGATGGCCTACGTCAATGATTAATGGTAATTCTCTATCCCTATAGGATATCATAAGTTCCTAACAATCATGGAATAACCAATTAAAACAATCATACCATAAAACTCAGTTAAATAATATGAATAAATTCTAAAAAAATGTAGTATGACGAATCAGTAATTTGGACTTATATGCCAGAAACAGATAATGATAAATAAGAAAATATAAAAACAAAATCAGTAAACCCAACAAGAAAACAAAAAATCATGTCACCCCTAGTCTACCTATCCTACTAGGTAATGATTCCCAAAAATTCAACAAAAGATACCTTCTATTTAACCACCATCAATTATAGTTACCCAATATCCATAGAATAAAGTAAAAAACCTATGTGGATAATGAGAAAAAATAAAATAAAATAAAAATAAAACTACAATCACAACATACTTTTATATGATTTGACAATCCACCCTATAATAAATAGAACCTCAACACCCCCAGGGTGGGAATAGATATTCTAAAGAACGAAACTAAAAATGAAAATATGGGCACGATCAATATGCTCAGTAGGATTTCTAGGTAACCACTCCCTAAGAAAAATACGCTAGATAAATTATCCTTGTTATTCATGTTTGGAATACAATAATAAAAATAAATTTTCATTTCAATTACAATCACTTATCTTTACTACTTTATATAATAATTCCTTTCCTTTTGTTAAAAAGAAAAAAATCACTAAGAAAAAAAATTAAGGCTAATAACATTTTTTTTATTAAAATAACAAATTAAAAACAAACACTTTATACATTCTTTAAAAACATGTTTTTAATAAAATTTATGGTATCAATTCTATAATAAGGAAAACATGGTATAAACAAGAATTCATGATCAATGAAAACACATGATATTAATTATAAGAAAAATTAAGATATATAATCATAGAAAAATCCTAAAAATTAATTTCAGAGACCCTAGTCATATGAGGTTCATAACTATATTTTGACCTATCGATGCATTCCTAAGTCTATAACAAACACGACTACTCTCAAATAGAATCATTAGTGGAAAAAAAACACCATGAACTTTCTCTTCCATAGGGTATCTAGTATATCTAATTGTGAAAAAAATACAAACCTACTTTTAACCCCCCCTAAGATTAAAAGTATCCCATGATAATAGTAAAGGGGAGTTGAGGTAGCCATTACACATTAAACATCTCAATTATAAATCAGTATAGGAAAGTATACATGTCAATACTACTTAAGACACTATCAATGTGAAGACCCCACCCAAACTAGAATAATTATATAGAGGTGTTCACCTTAGTAAAAAAATTTAAAGGTATCATCTATTTATTAACATTTATTTTATAATGAAAATCCACTTAAACACAAATTTTAAACCATGAATACGTTTCCCATTTAAATCACCAAAGTTCCACTTTCATCATTAGACACATATATTCTTAAATATAAATATATATTCGTATTACATCCATTATAAAATTAATATATTAATATATGCATTTGAATATATTCATGAATATATATAAAAGTACCCATGTATTTGGGTGTAATCATTAATTGATCAAAATATAATTTCATGACACACACATTTAAATTTAAACTAGCCATGAAATAACTATTTGATATGTGGAATTTCAAGAATTACATTAAAATCCATGTAAAATAAATAAGGCTAATTCAAATCGCACTATAAATATCAAAGATGATTTCTTGGATAAAAACATAAGACATTTAAAAGGACTATTCAAACTTTATTTAAAATTATTGACGAAAAATTTATGTAAAATATATATTTAACAAACTTCAAATTAATTAAAAATATTATAAATTAAAATGAAACTCATTATTTTACTTTCAAATATATATATATATATATATATATATATTTCATTATAAATTTAAATAAAAATAAGTGATTAAATACAAATGAAATTAAGGCTCCTAAATTCAAAGCCCTAAAATAAGGGGAAACCTACATGGAACTCGCTGACATTGAAAATGGTGATGGTATTTCACACTAGTGGGGCCTAAAAACTCTCTATAAAACAAAGAGAAACAATTCACAATATTCAAAATTAAAATTGGACGAAAGAAGAAAAATGGGAGAAACCTTACCTAAAAATTATGGGAGAACTCATCGCCTTCTATAGGCATAGATTGTACATGGCACAATCAGGACTCACATACCCTAGAAATCAAGAAATAACTAAAAATAATTCCCAAGTCAGGTTTGAGTTTATACATAGTGTGTGAGACATAATTAAGAATATTTAAATGGGAGAAAGGTAATGTTGATGGGAGGGAGAGCCTTACCTTGAAGAATCAGACAAGAAATCCTGAAAAAAACCCATAAGGCCAAAACAATATTAAGAGGAGGAGAAGGGGAGGTATAGATGGCCTCTCAAGGGTGCACATGATAAATAAGAGGAAGGTGGAGGTTCATGGGAACAATATATGGTAGAATAGGGAGAATAAAAATAAAATTGGAATATATATATATATATATATATATATATTGGTAATCTTAATTGGGTTTACAACATAGTTTTCGAAACCATGAACCACTATTGGAAAGATTTGGGCACACCGCATTGGTCGGTCAAACATTCTGAAAAACCATGTTCCAAAAGTTTAATTTTACTCTACATGGTTATAGAAGCGTGTTCACTATCGATACATGTTTTCAGATAACCTTGTTTCTATCGTGCACTTGTATAGAAACCTTTAAAATAAAAAAATTATAAAATGGGTTGGCCCATAAATTGAAGAACATATTAAATAGTTAATGAAATAAATTAAGAAGTAAACTAATTAGGTCATGATGTTAAAAATAATAACTCTTCAAATGCTCCACCTGCATCACTCTAGGATAAACATTGAAACCAACACAATCATTCATTCTCATCCATAATCCCTATGAAAAATATTTGAAAGTGTAGGTTGGGAAAAAATTACTTAGTAACTGGTTTTAAAGTGTAAAAAACTGGTATGGTTTTTAAAATTCCTAAAAAATATTTAAAATGTGTTTCATTTAATACAATGTACTATGAGCTTTTATAAAAAATATTTTTAAAAATATAAATAATTTAATCTCCTGAAAAAGATTCATAAATAAATCCCATATATCATTATAATATAAAGGAATGTTTTTCATTTTTTGTAGAGAGATGAAAATATTGAAAACCTATTTCACGAAAAATAATACCTTTAAATCCTTATAAAATCATGGTGTTTCTTTCAAATAGAAACCATATTTTTTAAAATATCATTATATTTCCGTATAAAATATTTTTATAATTTTCATAAAATAAAAATATTTCAAATAAAACTCATTAGAAGAATAAAAAATCCATGAAGAATCCTAGAATATTTCATACATAATATGTTTAATAGAATATCATACTTTCTATTTCTAACATCATTCATAATGGAGTAACTTAAATATAGACAATTCCTTACTATAATAATAGGTCAAGTATCACTATGAATACAACATATCATTGTGTGTAGGATCTTTTATTGAACACCATACACGATATATCTTGAGATAAATACCTTATCCATTGAAATAAAGAGATATATAATTATGGGCCCACCCATCATAACATAATTTCAAAGTACCATATTTTGAAGAAAAAATTATATTTCTTTCATTTATCATCATGAAACTCCTTAAAATCATATTTTAAACCTTTGAAAACCTTAATTTAAACTAATTCCATAAAATTAAATTTTGTTTCAAAATGTAATTCCATAGAGAAAGAATGTTATTAGAGACATTTTCAGAAACAGAAGATAAATACATTAAAACATAAAACAATAACATTTTTTTTTGAATTAAAAAAAATTATGAGAAAAATATTTGTATCAATAGATGCATGAGTTTTTAATCGAAACGCAAATAAAGAATTTTTTGAAAGAAAATAATTTAACTCTATGTGTAGTGTCTTAGAAAGATTTAAAAGAGACAATACCTTTACCATAATCCACACAAAAGACTATATTCCTTCTTTAACGTTCCCTCTTCTTGATGGTAAAATCCTAGCATCCCACAATACGTCTACAAATATTCTTCTAACAACCACAAATGGATAATTAAATGGGTATTTTAGATATCGAGAAATATAAGAGCAATTTATAGGGTACCAAGAGTAGAGAGGGATCTCCTTTTATAACCAAATTTAATTGTATATTTGATATTGAATATTAGATAAAAGTATTATATAAAAAATTTGAAAATTAATTAATCATGTAAATATATTGATGAATCCTCATCCAATATAGTTATAAGATATGATAAATTCTCTTTTACTAGGATTCCCATAAAATAAATTTTATTATAATCATTTTCTTATCACTCACTGCACTATTCTATAATTATATATTTAAATATTATTTTTAAAACATATTGTTCTATATGCATTAATATACATAATAAAAATAAATATTTTATGAATATTGTTCTTGATTTATTTCCTATTATTCCTATATAATATTCTATTATATAAATAATATTAAGGAATGGTTTTGTTACTATTGGACATTTCACCCTAGCATGCATCTACGACATGAGACTTCTTAAATGTGGTTAACACAACAAAATATTTTATTTTATCCAAATATACCTATAACTTATTTCCAATTCATAGGATACATTTCATTAATTTAATAGTAATAACATGTGATCCCCTATTACTAAAACAAATATAGTAAAAGGGATCACTAATAAAATGTTTTTTAAATAATTTTTACATCATTTTGATTATTATACACATTAGAAAGATGTGGAATATGATACCCAATGACATCATTTTCTCTAAAATGATCTAATTTTTTTAATTATGATCAATACCCATACATCATGATCCCATAAAAATTCTCAATCCTAAATTCACTTTCATATTTCCTAGGATATGGAAGAATTCATTGAAAAAATCCCTCTGGGTCAAAATGATTGGAGAGTCACTATGACGCCTCACATGGTGATTTGATATAACTCAAGCACTGCCCAAATGTTTCTTCAATTTCCATATTTAGATCCATGTCTATGCTAGTATCCCTATTATTCCCTCACTACTCAAATATAATTGTGGTTGATGTTGGAAACTACATCAAAGAGGCTGGTCCTACATCCTATGAATGTCTTGGGTTGACACTCTATTTGATTAAAGGGGCACTAAGAAAAACACAACAGACCCCCATTCCCCAAAAGTAAATAATCCTATTTTTTATTAAACCAACCCTGTATAACAGGTATTAAATATTAAATATAAGTTATTATGTATAATAAATATAAATCTATATTTTTAATCAAAATTTTATGTTATTTTATTTATGAAATATTCTTCAATATATAAGAAACTCAAATATAAAATCTAAAATACAAACCAAAATAAAATACCATTTAAGTAATTTAAAATAACATATACTTGAATTAAACCATTATTAAAATCAACCTATAATTTGAAGTATAACTCTAAAAAAACCCATATCTACGTTGATAAATTTCATTACAAAATAAATATATAAAAATAATTTAAAAATAATTTATATTTATTCAAAACATTGAGTAGAAAAAAATATTTAATTATATATTATTTATCCAAGATTATACATTGAATTCACCCAATGAATACCTTATTGATAATATAATACCTATAAGAAAATTTCATTTATTCTTTCTTTAAATAACATCTCTCTTTATAATCTTATTTAAATCACAGAATGATTCCTTTATTTCTATTTTTATGCATTATCTTTTCACCCATCTTATGTAATGTTATCTTTTTGGCCGATCATGATTATGCATCCTCCAATATCACTAGTTTCTTATTTTCTTTAATTATTATCTCATAATTATTTTAATGATTATTTTTAATATTTTATTTCCACTTCATTTAATGTGTTAAAATTATAATTTCAGGAAGATATATTATATTTTTAAATATAGGTTGTCACATTCCCTCAACACAATATTTGTTTGTTTGTTTCTCTTTGGCGTTGCATGTAAATCAATGTATTCAACATTATTATTTATTTAAATGGAGAATATATATTCTAAAATCATGGGGTGTTATATTATTTCCCCCTTAAATCAATTTCACCCTTAAAATGTTATTTAGCTATTAAACTGAACAATAAAAAATATTTTTAGTTTAAATGTTAAAAAATTTAAAATATATCGATGTTTTATACTATAATATTTTTTGCATGCAAGAAAAAATGATATTATATTCATATTTATTCAATAGAAGTTTAATATAAGAAATTTCAAATAATTAATCATACCTTTAATAGGGTATCCATTGATTTCATTTTTTTAATCGTTAATGATGAGAGGGGGTCTATATAGAGAAAAAATACATCAGGGTGTTTTCAAAATATTTCACTTAATTTTTCTAAATAATCCATATAAAATTTGAATAATATTGATGAAAATAATAATATAATTATGAAAAAGTATCCTTTTTTTGGATAATTTTAAAATATCTACGTGAAATTAATTTTTATAAAATTTCTTAATGGAATATTTTTTAAATTGTCAAAATGAAAACATTACAAAATATTAAAAATATTTCCAAATAGGAAAAAATTGAAAAATAAATATATATCAGATTCAAAAAGGTATCCCTATTTTTTATCAACTTTAAAATAATTAAGTTCTTTATATTTTTGTTATAGAGTGTAATTTTAAAAAAATATCCCAATGATATCTCCATTTTTAGGAAATCTAGGAGAGTTAGGATTTTAGAATTTAAAAAATGATCAATGAAAAACATAAATTCAGAGGAATAAAGGAGTTGTATGTTATATTATAAACCATTATGCAATAGAGTTCCATATTATAATTGGTTTCAAAATAGTGTTATCATGACTTTACAAAAATAATTGCAAGTATGTCACATATAAGGGACAAAATATTTGTATGAGATATATTTTATTCAATCTTGAAACTAATCTTTAATATTTCAATGTAATAAAAAAATTCAAATTATCTATGAAATGATTAATTTTTCTTCATAATTTATAACATACAAAATAAACTTTCACATGATATTTTTTTTATTTTTTTATAAAAAAGGTTCCCAAACAAACATTTAACTGAAAAACCTTAAGAAATCAATTTATAAAAAATTACCATTTAAAATAATATTATACAAATTATTCTTCTATATAATAAAAAATAATGAAACCCTAAAAATTCAATAGAATTCCCATTACTATGTTCAAACCCACGAATCATGAACACAAAGATCACATGGTCTCCCTAAAGTCAATATAATTTTTGTCAAAATATATCTCCAAATATATTAATATAAAATTTCAAAAACCTAAAATGGGTTCTCTATCAAATAAATCATCATCATCTAATAAAATCACAACCTATAATGTTTTCTAAACACTAATTTGATAATAACTAATATTCCCTAGACCCACACTCTTGGACCAGTGCTAAAATACATATTATATAGATATAGGATTTGATAACAACTAAAATTACCCAATCATAACCATTAAAAATTACAATATCAATAAAAATATAGAATCACTATGTACCCAAGACCATTTTAGGTTTATAACTATAGAGAATTATGAAAAATATTATAACCTAAAAAAATAAATAATATTCCTTTTAAGTGAAAAATAATTTCCACTAATACATGCTCTTTAAATGCTACATCTAAAGCACTAATTTCTAGATATTGAAACTATAACAATAATTTTTACTCACCCTTAGGCCCTTTGAAATTTTTTAAAAATTTTGGGTGAGAACAAGTAAGTTATTAAGGTTTTTTATAAAATGGGAAATCATTTTTGGTTTTCAAAATTCATGAATAAACTTTAGAAAGTATTCCCTTTAATAAAAAGTAAATTTATCTTATATAAATGAATCTTTTAGAAATAGAATTAATTTTGTTATCTGTAATGGTTTCATAAATCAGTTTGATAAATCCTTATAAAGAAACAAAATACTTTTGGATATTTTTTTAGGAGGCGTGAAAATATTGAAATCTTATTTAATAAAAACAGAAACCTTTAAATCCTTATGAAATCATGATTTTTATGGAAAATTAAAACGTTTATTTTTGAAAATAACACAATATTTTATTTTTAAAATAGATTTATTATTTTCATGAAATCAAAATATTTCCAATAAAACTCAATACAAGAAAAAATGATCCATGAGGCAAATTGGAACCTTACGTACACAATCATTTCAATGGAAAAACTTAAACGATTATTTCTAAAAATATTCATAATATATTATATTAAATCCTATTAATTATATATCATAAAAATAAGTCAAGGATCTCTAATAAGAAAAAATAATATAATATTCTAAGCTCTTTCTCCATATAACTTTAATGATATTATCATGATATAATACATTACACAATGCAGTATAGAGATGTATAATTATGGGCCCACCCATCACCTCATAATTCCAAAGAACCATGTTTTAGGCAATTTTTTTTCATATATTTATTGTCATGAAACTCCTTAAAATATAATCTAAAATCCATGAACACCAATATTTAACCAAATTATATAACAATAACATTTCCTTCGATAAAGAATTCTAGAGAGAAATAGTGTTTTTATATACTATTTTTGAAACATAAGAGAAATACCTAAAAACATAAAAAATAATATTTTTTAAGTAAAATAATTCATAATAAAGATATTCATTTCATGGTATGTAGGGATTTTTTATAGAAAAAAATTTACATAACATTTTAAAGGAATGTATTAAAATATAAGTATTGTGGCCTAGAATGACTACAAAAATACAATACACATACCTTAATCCCTAGAATATACTAGATTCCTACTTTGAAGTCCCGCCTTATTGTTGGTAAACTCCTAAGAACAAACCCTCCCTCTCCCACTACCTTTATAGAAACCACAAATAAACAATAAAATGTGTTTTTTTGTTATAGGTAAAATAATATATCACTCTATAGGGTAGAAACAATAGAGAGGGTGATCATTTTTTCACCAGCCATAACTATATACTATTTAGTAAATGTTATATATAATTATTAAATGATAATTTGATCATAAATTAAGAATATATATAGATTCATGAATTCTCAACCTCTATGTTAGAAGATATGATAAAATATTCTTTATAGTGATGTCTATAAAATACAGTTTCTTCTAATAATTTTCTTAAATCGCACCACACCACACTACATTGATAAATTTAAAAACAATCTTTAAAACAAATTACTATATATGTATGGATACATGTAATAAAACTGAACATTCAACCATGGTTTTTCCTATTGTGTTTTCCTTGTTCTACCAAAATAATATTCTTCCACATAACAATCATAAAGGGAAGGTGTTATGTCTATTGAATATTTCCTCAAGGAATGTAATTATGACATGTTACATATTAAATGTGATCATCACAATTAAATATTAAATATTATCCTCATTAATTTAGACCCTAATAATGTTTTATAATATAAATTTCTCAAATGTAATACTCATAACATTTAATCCTATCATCATTAAAACAATAATAGTAAATGGGATCTAAAATTTCAGGATGAGTAGGTAGTGAAACGAATAGTCTGATTATCATATACCATAGACCATGGTAGAAGAAGAAATATAGAAACATAATTTTATTTAGAACACATGTATCTTTTATACTATGAAAAATATCTATGCATTATAATACCAGATGAATTTGTCAAAAAAAACATGAGTCCTTATTACCACAGATGCAACATACCCCCATAGAAAATTACCTTAGGGCTTAATTGCATTGAGGTTCATCATGCCACCCTACATGATGCTTGTATCTTATTCATGTGCCACCATACACTTTATTCACATCACTATACTAGTTCCAACCCTATGTTAGTAGCCTTCATCTTCTATCACTACACAAAGAAATTCATTTCTGAGGTTGGACACTGCCCCATGGAAACAAGTTCTACCTCCTTTAATCATAATGGGAAGGACTATATTTCATAAGGGTGATATTATGAAATGCACACACTCTAAAACCCCTTTCCACAGAATTAAAAAAATCTTATTTTTTTATTAAACCAAATATTAAAAATTAAATTTATGTTTATATGTATAATTAACATCAAACTATATTTTAAATAAAAAATAAGTTTATTTTAATTTAATAAAATTTCTTTTAATTATAATAAACTTGAATATAAATTTCCAAATAAAACAATTAAATCCCTTTTTGGTGATTAAAATCACTTACACTGAAATTAAACTTTTAATAAAACTATACTATAATTTAATGGATAACTTAATGAAATCCCATATTTACCTTGATACATTTAATTTAACAATTTCTATACAAAAAAATATATTTAATTATTTATATGTATTATAAACATTAAATAAACATGAAATATTTAATCATATCTTTTCTCTCAAAGATTTTATAATGATTTCTACTAATAGCTACCTTATCGATAATATCACAAATACACATAATAATAATATCTATGTTATTTAAATACCCATGAATCCAATCCTATTATTTCATAAAACTAATTATTCTTATATTTATATTTACCTATATTCACTCTTCGATTATCCTCTTTAGAGTTATATTAATGGAAAATCATGATGATATATCTTTCAATATCATAGTTATCTTATTTATTTTCATCAATTATACCATCATTATTTTTTTGAAATATTTAATATTGTATTTAAACTTCTTTTATAATGAAAAACGTATAATTTCATGATGATATATTATATTCATAAATCTAGGTTGTGACATTAACTTAACAGAATGTATCTCAGTTTATTTTAGTTTTTCATTTCGTCTGAATCAAACTATTTAATAAAAATATTTATTTAAGGGAAAAACATATATACTAATAGTTCAGGGTGATATAATAAATGTGTACTTATGATATATAATTAATGGATTCAACACTTGTGTGGCCTAAGTGGAAATTATATCATTTGGTTGATTTCATTGACCCATTATAATATACCTCTCTAGATGTGCTTGTGATGAACTTCATTCATCACATTGATGATTTATCATAGAATGTGAATTTCTATAAATGATATTGATTTATTAATTTATCCTTTTATCTCATAATTTAATGAATTATATAATGATAGTGTATAATTAAAATATGAATCTATAACAAAAATGATCAATATTTATGATTCCCTTATATAGAACATCAATGGATATTCTAGACTCTGAAACTTTTCTAATTAAAACACACAAACTAGTTGGATTTGTCTAGTTTTCAACTTTTATATTTAGTATTAAATAACACCTTATATTATAAAAAGGTTTTAAATGTTTCATCATATATTTATTGATATATATCAAATTTTTTTAAGAAGATACTATTTAATACCAAAATCAATTTTAGGATTACCAATAATATTATTATATGTATCACATATTATGACACAATTATCAAAATAATTGTAATGATTTTTTAAAATGTTTTTATTTAAATAAAATCAAGAAATTAGTTTTGAAAAATAAAATATAATTGAAACACAAAAATGGAATTAGTGGATCATATTTTTCAAACTTCAATATTAAGAATTTTATTTTTAGATAAAAATATTAATGTTACGATCCTTGATAAGAATGTATGTTAAAATTAACGTTTTTAAATTTCCTAATCAGTAGGGGAAATCAAAGGATCATTTAATTGTTCATAAGTGTTAATAAGTAATGAATATTGAGCATGATTTATCGGAAAATTATAATTTAATGTATCCATCAAAATTTTTATTCTAAGAAACCTAAAATGAATATGATTTATTTTAAATATTAAAAAAATGTGAAATTAATTTATGTGTATTCAAGTAACATTTCAGTATGTGTTGACTTGACGTATCATAAGTTACATGTATTTAAAATTCAGGACTCAAATATATAAATGTATTGGTTACCACCTTTAACAATGCATAGTTTTGTATTTGACTTTTTTTTGTAGTTCTAATTTATGTTTTCACATTACTTATAAAATATTATGTGAAATAATTAAAAAAAATTGTGCATGAAAAAAATTAAAAAATAATTATAATGATATTATTTCATTTAGATATTTTTTTTCTCATCAATTTTCAATCTAATTATTTATTTGACAATAAATATACTTGAGGACGAAAAATTTGGATGCTGATACATTTTAAATTATTTTTTCCAATAGATAGTTATTTATTTTAATTTTTTTTCTCATTACGAAATAATAAATTTTTTATTAAATTCTTCTTTTGTTAATTTTTTTAAATTTTTACTTATTTCCACTTGGTACCTTAATTATTTGAATTATTATATAAAATAAAAATCATGACCTAAATGTTTTATCACTGATGGTTAAATAACTAAAGAGTAACATTATTTTCATTGAAATATTTATTGTTATAGAAACCTAAAAATTAAACTTATTCAAATCCTATTTTTTATCCACATGAAGAATAATTTATAACACTAATAAAGAGACATCATATGTGGAAAAAATTAAACAGGATAGAGAAAAAAAAGTGGTTAACTAATAAAATGTTAACATGTTTTCACAGTATGTATATTTATAAATAAAAAATCATATTTTTAATGTGTTTTTAGTATATAATATATTAAATAATATTTTATATCAATTTTTATAGATAAATAATGATAATAATTATACTAAAATATTATAATAATTTATGCATTTAACTCAATTTTCTTTGAAAAAAGAATAGATTTTCAATGATTAAAATATTATTATCTGTAATGTTTGTATTATTAATCACAAAGATTTTTAGAAAATAAAAATTTTGTATATTTTTAGTTGAAAATTGATTTAATTTGGAATTTTGGTTTATATTATCTAGTTAAATTATCATGAAAATTTCCCATTTTTGTTATTTAAATTCAAGTGGACTAATACTAATAGGTTCGTAAGTAATGGTTAATTATAATTTACATTTATCAACTTCTCTTGGATGGTTGATCTCAATGAGCAAGAAAAACATTGTTTTTCCTTGTGAAGTGATAAAGTGGGGGGGGGGGGGGGAGGTTAAATTAGCATGAAAAAGATTATATGAAAAAAATTAATAAATTAAAACATATCAAATCCCCTTATTTTGAAACAACAGTAAAAAAATACATTAGGTATTGATAATTTTATGTTTTAAAATATATTCTCAATTGTATGATCTAAACCAAGTAAAAATAAATAAAATTTCATTAACCATTAAAAATGTATTACTCACATAAAATAATAAATATATCACTAGTACAAGTTTACTTTCAACGTCAGTATTATAGATATAGTTGAGATAATACTTTCTGAAAACATAAAGTACATTAAATAGAGTTATGAATGTAATTAGTTTAAAACATCTTGGATTGTCCATACAGATAGAAAACTACACATAAGGAAATCCAAATACACATAGTCCTCTTACAGATTTATAGATGGGATAAATAATGTAAAAATGAAAATAAAGAGTATCATAATACTACTCTTTACAATACAAGATAAGTGTTAATCAAATATTAAAGATAATGCTAGAATAACGAAATATGTAATGGAAATAGAGAAAGAGTAAGATAATAGTGATCTGTGGTGAAAATCTCTCACAAATAAAAATTTAATTGATAAAAATGTTTTATTATCTTGAAAATTGTATTTAAATCTTTCTATGAGATCATATGAAAATGTTCTTATGAAGAATTATCTCAGATATTCAATATCTTATGAATAATAAAGAATCATTAAAATACACAGGTACAAAAGTCTATGTATGATCTCTAAATTCAGTATATACACCATACAAATATATGATAAAATTTCCATTGATTTAACGAAAATACCCTCTTTAATAATCCATTATAAGATAATCACAATAAAATCCTTAGATTATAGAGGAAATACTTGAAATTCCAACTAATCCAAATTTTCATTAAATACAAACAAATATAGCCATTGGAGTATTTAAGTGACATTAATTTGAAATTTGAAAGGGAATATCTATCCTTATAAATAAATGAGGCATAGTCTCTTAATCCAGTCCATGTGGTATGTTGAGACATTATTTATAAAATCAAATGAATTTATTTTTGTGTTATCTTGATGTGATCAGAAATCACATAACATAACAAAATTTTCAGCTGCAGTCACTTGGTCTCAAAATCATATCACTCCTAACCATGAGATTTTCCACGTATAATCAAATTGTCTCCTTAATTCTATTTTTTTAATAATAATTTTTGTTTGATTAGTTATAACATGCAATTATTCAATTATAATGTGTGGTCAGATGATATACTTTTTATGGTAGAAGCAACACTTAAACATATTTGAACATTATTAAAATGTAGGTTGAGTTGTTCACATGATCATTTAGATTTATTTTTAAATATCTTGAATAATTGGTGACATTATTTCCATTTTTAGTTAAAAAGGAATTCAATAAATTTATTTTTCTTATGGTTTCTTCAACAGTTAGTAAAAAATGAATCTATTTGTAACAGTTTCTTCTCATGGTATGTAGATTATGTTCTTATGATAATTATATATAATATTAGAGAACATTGATTATTATATAATTTCAATATATTTATAATAAACAAAATGTAATAACATATAACCTATACTTAATTAGTAATATAAAAACATTAATTTGAATCATTAGAATAATTAATTTTGGACTAACCAAACAATCTCTAAATTTCTTGATAAAAAATCATGAAAATATAATCAATGAAATAATTAATTTTATTTAAATAAACATAGTATAAATTTATAATGTAAAAATGTCAAAATCAATCTATATTCATTGACTACAAATATTACTCCCACATTTGGTATTATCAAAAAGGAAACAAAATGTATATATATATATATAAATAGAAATGAAGAAATTAAATCATTAATTTGGAACAATAGATTTTGTAACAATAGATTGTATAAAATTGAGCTAAGTGTTTAAAAATAAAATAATATATAAACAAATATCATCCTTAGCATGGATCCTAATTTTTAATCAATGAATCTGTATCTCTCCTAGAATTAGGATTAGTGGGGAATTTTCATTCCTCTTGGGAGGGATTAGAGGTATTATTAGGTGTAGTATGCGGCTGAAAAGATGAAAGTCAGAAATGAAAATTAGTCTACTAATAGAGTTAAAAAAAATAAACAAGTTGTTAGGAATAATAGTGGTAGATGTTGGATGATGAGGAAAAGTTAAAGGTGAAACTATAAAAGTATGGGAACAATATAGAGAATTCTATATAAATAAAATGAAATTATTCAGGTCTAAAGACCCATGCTCAATAATTTGGAAAACAATTTCCTATATTTTTATAAATATTTCCACAAGATATGTATAAAACTTTAAATTTTCCAAATTATCTTTGAAATATGGAGTGAGAGAAGGAATACTAATGCTAGTGTTTAATTATCTAAACATGGTCTTTAAAAATTATTTAGTGAATATTATACATACATAACATTTTATTACTCCACTATCATATCCAGCCTACTTAGAATCACCACTTACTAATTATAGAGTCCTAGTAGTATGCTTTTGGAAATCAAAATCATATTATCTTTGGGTTATGGAAAATCATCCATCCCAAATTTTATTTCTTTATGTACAATCATCCTTATCAGATTATCATCAATAGAAGCATGGGGAATTTCTACATAAGGAGGAGGATCATTAGAGGAAGAAGATTATATAATGTAATTTATATTTATCTGATCTATATTATCCATATAATCTTATAGGTTTGGCTAAGGAGCTTTATCTAGTCCTTTTAAACCCTGAATTTCATAATTTATATGATCAATATTAATAAATAACATGGGTTTATATAACGAATAACAAGATAAAATTCTATAGTGATTTTTTCTTCTCTAGAAGGTTCTATCAAGGATGTAATTAAAAAAAATCCCTTTGGGAATTAAATAGATCGTCTTATAATTAAATAAAAAATTATATAGAAATAAAGTAATAATTTGGAGAAGGAGGAACAATGTAGACGGTTTAAGTGGCGGAATCCTTCTATCCAATTTTTCTTCCAATATATTATATATATATATAAAAGTTTACACAAATAATACTCATTGAACATTTTATAAATAAGGATAATTTCCATTTGAATCATTATTCAACTCACCAACCTCAACAAATTATATCTCACCAATGTTAAAAGGTTTTTTTATTTTGATTCACCATAGTAGAGACATCTAAATTTTCTAATAACCTTGAACCAAAAAATTTAAGTCACATTTGATTAAAATTATTGAATGGATGAGTAAAAGTTTTCGTTCAAGATCATTTTTCTTGACATGATATCCCATAGGATCGTTTGATAAGGTTGGGATGACATGTCCTCCATTTTTATATGGATCTATTATATCAAGATCATCATTAATATTAGTCCCAGATTACTCCCCCTCAATAGGTTCTCCCCCTTACATTGTTCTTAGGGTGGTATAAATATCTTGACTCACATTAGATAAGTATTCATTATACTAAACTATCTCAAAAGATAAAGGAAAATATTCCTCTCTTTTTACGTCATTAATATCCTCTTCCTCAAAATGTAGGGAGATTAGAGGTTTAGGAGAGCGAAAAGAAACACCCTATAGAGTAGGGAGTCTAGCATTTACTATCTCATTAAGGTCTCTTTAATATTCAAAATCTCATCTAGATTATTCATCTAATTAATAACCTCATTTTATTTTCTTTCTATTAAATCTCTTAAGGAACCAACATTATGATCATTCTATTCATTCTTAGATGGATACTATACAACCTAATCAGGTTCCAATCATTTATTTATTTTATTTTTTATAGTGTTATTAAATGGATTAAATAGTTCATATAATTTTTCATTATCCTCAATCCATATTTTCATCCAAGGTTTCCAGGTTACTTTCATCCATTTTCGAACTATTTAATTCAAAAAAACTCACCAGAAGTAGTATATATATTGTTTATTTTAGGGGACAATCCTTGAACTAGAATTAATAAAAAAGGAACTAAGGATAATAAAACAAAATAGATATGGAATATTACTAATGAAAATTATACATATTACTCATTAGATATATCAGAATATTGATATAGAAACCATGCTTATCTATATAAAGAAAAAACATATCTTGGTGCACCATAATAGTAAAATACCCTTCCCTGAGATAAATAATATTTTTTATAAACATTATTAGTAGCCCAAAATGTCTTTTCAGTTCAATAATTTTTGGTCTTTTAGGATTTCAATCATAAAATAGATCTTCCAGAGCATTTTCAATCCTAAATTTAGGATGCTTAAGAAGATAGTAACGCATTCAGTCTACAAATTCTACCTTATGTGTCATATTTAAACTCATTGATAAAATATTTGAAGAAAATTCCAAATTAACCTGTTTATAGTTGTTCAAATAAAATCACCTTACTCACCAACTGTGAATTCAATATTTATAGAAAAAATATTTCGCAAAATATGGATAAATCCTATAGTACAAACTAAACCAAACAATCAATCAATTTGGCAATAAAACATTCCAATATAGAGATCTATTAGATCTCAAATAATCTATATCCACGTCATTTTTATGAATAACCATTTGGTTTGTAATATTTGGATTTTTTGGTTCTGATGAAACAGTTTTTCTTGATTTATATTTATTTAAAAGTTAAAACTATAGGAAATTAGAATTCATGGGGAATATTTACTCTCACTATATTTCATTCAATATTAAAAAACAAGAGGTAACGTTTTTGTTGATTGTGTAATACTGAAAGAGAGATATTTAAAATAAAAATGGTTTAGGTTTTCAATAAAGAGAAGGGTATTTTTCCATTTGAATTATGATTTTGGGAATTTAAAATCATTGGTGTATTTTGAAACAGTGAAGAGTAGGAAAATAATTATAATATACATCAAAATCATAAACATAGTAAGTTAGATGTCATTTCTTGGCTAACCCTAAACATTTTAGTAGCTTGGAGGATTATGATAAATTGAAAATTCACATGAAAAAACATTCATTGAAACTTGAAGTCATATGGAAGCTTTATATACCATATGAATGAATCTTTACCAGATCATGGGGTACTATAGTGTCCTGAAAGCCATGATTCACATATGAACGTTATAATTAATCAGTCATGTTTTAAATCATTATGAATAAAAACTATTATATAATAAAAATATATCAAATATAAAAATATAATTATTATAAACATATGGAATAAATACATTATTCTAGATGTCTGAAAAGATTATAGCGATATATTATATAATAAAAAAATATTAAAATTATTTAATCATTAGTAGTTAATGTTTGATATAATTCAATCTTTATACATTTAATGGATTTAAAGATGTCATGAAGCTGATTTTTGGCGCCAATTAACATAAGAGTGATACCACATTTTTAAAATCGGTCTCTAAAAATGTGATTTCATGTGTTAATATGTTTGGTCATTGAATGAGATTCAAGATTTTTGGAAATATTAACAGCAATTGTGTCATAAAAATTTATATGTGAATATCTAAATTGATAACTATATCCTAGTAATGTGTGTTTCATTTGGAATGTGTTTTCATAAAAACATATTATAACTATGTACTCAACTTATGTAGTTTATAGTACAAAACATTTATTCATTTTTACTAAGCTATGAAACTAAAGACATTAACAATGAGTGACATGTACCAAAGGTGTTCTTAATATCATACATAAATCCACCAAAATAGACATCCTAATAACTAAATAGTTCAAAATCATGTCTTATAGAGTAGATCTATAAAAAATTAATGTTTTTTTTTTATGTTTTTCAAAATAATTTTTAAAAAATTAAATGATATTCCATAGGATTTTATTTTAAAAAATAACTTAAAAAACACTATACATAATAATGGATTGACTAACAATCAGGAAGATCATGCTTCTAATAATTACTCTTTAAATATTTTGACAAAGTTGTTTATTAGTTTTATATAAATCCAATTTACATCATGTAATCATATGAGTATCACCTACTTTTATTCTCTCTATAAAAAATTTTTATAAGATATTTTTTATTTTTACTTTGATTTAGAATAATTACATATTTATTTTAAAAAATCTAAAAACCAGGGGAGAATGTTTACTCACCCATTATACTCATTTTAAATTAAATTTTCATAAGATTATAAAATTTAATAGCCAATTTTTTTTTGGTATAACAAAAAATAATATCTTCAACATATATTTGGAAAACTAGTTTTTTTATTTTCTTATAAATATGGTAGGATCATCCATTACTTCTAAAAATAAATTTTAAATAAAAAATTATAACAATTATTATCACACCAATCTCTAAGATCCTATTTTAGACCATAAAGTTATTTTGGATGCTTAAAAACTGTATTTGAAAAAAATGAGGGTATGAAAATACAAAGAATTTCTCAACAAAAAAAATACCCAACAATATAAATATTCAATTAGGGTCTCTTGAACTCTATTTAAAAATGTTTTAAATTTAGTTAAAATACAGAAGCTAGTTGTATTATAATTGTGTAAATCATTAATAATGGGGAAAATGATTATTTATAATCCATACCTTCCAATTAATTATAAACTCATGTAACTAATTTAGTCTTATTTCTAAATATTATTCTAGAATCATCAACCTTTTTTTTAATACCCACTTTATGCCTATAGTAAGGTAGTATTTGGGTCTTTTAACTAGGTCCTAGACTATATTTCTTTCAAATAGACTCCGGACTCCTTACATAACCATTTCCCATTTTTTTCATCAATTTATTCAGGGGTATTCTTAATTTCTAGATGAGATAAATAGGTACGATGTTCAATCTAGTTTCTAAGAGAATATCAGGGTTGAGTTCCTTTTTCAAAATGACTAACTACATCATGTAGAAGGTGATACTTATGGGGGAAATGGTTATATAAATCAAAGTACATTATTATTACAAGTATTTATCAAGATCAGTTTGGTCTGATTAGTATTTTATAGGGGATTCATCATGTAATTTATAAACATGATTATTGGTCTTAAAGGATTTTTTGATATTTAAATTTGAAATATAATTATTTATATTTTCTATAATGAGTTTAGGATTATGTGGATTAACCACATTAAAAGTGAAATGAACATATTCTACCAAAAATATCAATATTTTTTTAAATTCTCTATTTTCGTTATGGGTTGTCGAATTACCTTTGAAAATTATTTTAGAGTTATATGGTGGAAATTTATCACGATTATAATTTTTATTAAGAATAATAATTTTATATCCAAAAAATGTAATGTAATTTACCTTTGGTTTTTAACCATTCCACAATTTATAAGGATAATTATTTATAATAGGTCTTATTTGAATCATATAAATAATATATCATGTTTTTATAACAATTTTAACATAAATGTAGATTGGTAAATCATATTAACTAATCCAAGTCTATGAAATTTCTTGAAGGGTCACATTTCGTCTTTTAGCAACCCCATTTTGTTGAGGTGTTCTTGGAGTAGAGAATTTAGAACTATATCAATGTTGTGAGTATAAAAATTCAATGTTTTAGTTTTCAAATTCATTTCCATGATCACTAATAAAGGATTTAACTGTAATTCCATTGTGGATTTCAATATTTTTTTCAATCTTAAGAAAAAAATGAACATACATCAATTTTATGGTCTAGGGAGAAAACCTATGTCAATCTTGAATAATCATCAACAATAACATAAGAATAATGATTCCCACATTTAATATAATTTTTAGAAGGTCCAAACAAGACCATTTGAACCAATTGTAGTGTTTCAGAGTTAAGAACCACTTTCGTTGGTTTGAATGATTTTTTATCCATTCCTTTTAAAAGGGATTTTACACCTTATCATTAGGATGTTCTACTTTAGGTAGATCCTTAAATAATCGTTATCTAAAAAGTTTCTTAAGTGAGTATATATTACCATAGACCAGTATCCTATACTATAAATAAGATTATTTATATAATTCACTCATGAAATAAATATTTTTAGAAAAATTAAGAGTCCAAACAAGCAGTATAAACATTATCATTTCTTAATGAAATAAAAAGAAAATTATATTTAGAAGCGTAAATATTACAGGCATTAGTTTCAAATTTAACATGAAAAAATTCATTAAAAAATTGTGATATAATGTTAATATTATAATTTTAACAAAATATAACTAAAATTTATAAAAAAGGATAGTTTCATAGATACTAATTTGAGAAATGTCAATTATTTTACCTTTTTCATTTTGATAAAAAAATGGCATGAACAACATATAATTTAATCTATTTCTTAAATATTGAGTAGTCTTTATTCATATGTCTCGAATATCCACTATAAATAATCCATAATATTTTATAGGTACTTTTTAAAAAGGACACCGACACAGTCATACAAAAAAATCTTTTTGGTAACCAAATTTTCTTGGGTCCATAAATGTTTGAAATTAATTATTTCAAAATACTGATACATTTTTTATGATTTTTACTAGATATATTAACTATTGTATGTCCTAGACCCGGGTTTCACTCTGTGGTTCCTCGATCTTGGTTTTCCACATAACCTCATGTGTGCCTTTTTATATGCTAGAGGATGCCGAATAATAGTGAGGGCCTAGGATGTGGCTATTGGGAGACTTTTCCCTAATGTTAGAGTGGAGAGAGATTGAAAATAAATAATAGATAAATATTGGAAGCATATGTAAATAGATGGAATGACATAAATAGAAATCATAAATAAATTAATAGTAACCTTTCGTAGTGGAAGAAGGCATAAACAACCAAGACAATGGAAATAATTCTCAAAGATGGACAAAATGATATACAAAATTATGATAATTCATGTAATGTATCCAGAACTGAGGGAAACATGTATACATGGAAATAGAAAATAAATTCTATACATAACCATGAAAAAGAATCCAAAACTATCCAACATCCTGAGATCTTGCATGATCATATTCTACCAATATCCATCTTATGAAAGAAATCAAAATCAGGTGTCCAAAGAGGAATTCTTCCCCTTATCAACACCTGCATACATATAATCTTCCAAGGTATCATCGATATCCCAAATAGTGCATGCGGTAAATCTTAGTAGTCCATAACCACTGATGTCTATACCATCCAGTCTGTGAATATAAATTGTCAATGTGTATGTAAATAATTATTATGGAAATTCCATTAATATAACTAATACCTACTTCAGACTTAGATGATAATTACTATAAACATGTAAACATTTAATTAATTCATTTGAGATCAGTTTATATAAATAAGTCACATGAGGAATAACAACACTAACAATGTATCATAATAATAATATTAATAATGGATCTAATGTGTAATAAAGAATCCTATACTAATGATTATAATGAAAGTGGATAAAAGGTAACAACCATGGAATCCATGACCGCATGGGTCAACCCAACTTATTAATGACATGGAACCTATCGATTTTGGTGTTTGAGTGTAATCCATGGGGCATCACCGAAGGCATTTCACTATAATAGTCTTAACCGAGTCAAAGGATCTCAACAAAGGTAAAATGAGCTAAGCATGACTTGGACCAATGGGGTGAATCCATGGTTCCACATGTACAATGAAATTAAGATATATCCAAGGAGTTTATACAAGGAATCCTAATATCAAGAAGTTAGTGAATGGATCATACATTGTTACGTCGGAAATCATCTAATAGACAAAGACCATGTTATAAGGTTGGTATCTCCCTAGGTAACTAGCTCGTGGAATTATTATGGGGTCCTATGAGTGATCAAGTAATTTCCATTGGAATAAAAGTATGGATCAAGTTTTACCACTAATATAAAGATGAAAAGGTTCAATTAATAGTTTCATTCATTTAATTTACATAATCATGAAAATGTGGGATAATAAAATCAAACATATTAAAATTTCAATTACATTTAACTTCTACAAGTGTTACATATAATATAATTTCCATTTAAAATTGAGTTTCATTCAATATATCGAAACACTTATTATATAAGGGTAATGTGATACTATACATGTCGTATCCATTAAAAATGTTTTATTTAATTAAATCACTTAGTTTTATTAAGAATAATTCAAGGCATACATGAACATTGGTTCAGATAGACCTACCTAGGTCACCAAGGCATACTTAAGGTAAACACCCAATGTGTGGTGGTTAGTTTTTAGGTTATAACTCAAACTAAATAATAATTATATATGAAATGGTTTCTATAAAATAATTATGAGGATTATAAGCATGTAATTTTAATTTCATATGAATCTCTTGATGAAATCGTCATGCAATCAATAATGGATGTTTATAAAATAGGGAGACTCGAGGGATGACACATAGACCACCTAATTTAACATTGTATAACTCTTATAAGCTAGTATCATTTATTAGTTTCCTTGGATTATAATAAAATTTAACAATTAATCAATGCCTTGAAAATATATCATATGTGCATACATTAAAATAGCATCTTAAAGGGAACAAGAAATTATGAACGACCCAAGATAAATAGAGTACTTACTGATGCACATCCAACGAGATGAATAAGGATTGAATTAGATATCAGATGATGGAACAATATCAAAATCTAGGAAGATGGATTTGATAGCTTCACCGGGTGAATAAATATCCTCCTATACATTGGAACAAAGAGGTTAGATATAGGGGTATGTTATATTAGATTTATGGGAAAAAGGTAAATTTATCCAGAATATATCGATCGTACAGTTTGGTCACATGTTTTTCCAAATCACTGGCCAACCATGCACCTCCCACTTCATAATGAGGGATCCTTCATGATTTATTCTATATAGTTTTATTAAAAATATGAAAAATGCTATGCATTCTCTGATAAAAACAATAAGTACCCCTGCATAGGTGTTCACCTCACATGGAATGGTTTCCTCAAATCATGCATCCTCCTTTAGACCACTATCCAACACTCACAAGGTTATGGAAATGTTGTGGGCTGGCTCATACGGTTTCTAATAACCACATAGCTGTGTCCTTTCCTCCACATTATATGGTTCTGACCTCCAAACAATCCATGGACACCCCCAAACAACTGTGAACTCAGTTTGAATCCATATTAGGTCGAAAACAAAGAATAAGACCCAAACAAAAATGGATCCATACCTCAAAGAAAAAAGATTCAGACCTTCATCCACCTTTAAAGTACCTCATTCCAAATTTCACCTTCTAGGGGAAGTAAAACTCTATTTGAGAACAACTCTGTCCACTTGGAACATATGTCAGCCTCCCACTCCCATGTCTAGTCCTGTATATGTATATGATTCCATATCACTAATACTAAAAGGATAGACTGACATCATATATATTTCGTGCTCCAATTTCTGATGTGCATAGGATACACCTAAAATAAATCATCAACATATAGCCCAAAATACTGAGGATAAAATGTATGAGGAAAGTCGTAATGTTAATATAGAAGCTATGAAACATCACATATGTTTTGCATGGAATGATACCTATGTGGTAGTAACAACCGATAGGATACCGACCCAACTCTAAATAAAATCTCATATAGCCTCATATAACAAGGTGAAAGATTCCCTTACCTCTATATTTATCTATTCCCAAGCCTGAGAAATACCCTTAGGAAAAAAATTCCTAAAATCAAACTCCATAGGTCATTGAGAGTGATAAATATAGAATTTATGTCTAGAATTAGCAGTATACATATTCTACCTGATGAACCAAACCCTCTTTGAAGACTTATACACGAGATGAGGACCTAGTATCACTTACTCTCATCCCTTTAACAAGAAAGGGGATTAAAGAATGGATAGCCATATAAGGTGTCATAATGATCCATCTGAGTCATATCTAGAAAGATATTATTATAGCCTAAATTGATGATAGGGATATGCTTCTCCAAATGGAAAAAAATAAAGGATTCATGAATGTATTATGTCTTCAAATGCCTATATCATATGGTCTAATAGGCTATTAGTCTGACGGTGAAAGGACGTGGTCAGAAGCACCAGTAAACCCATAGCTCTCTATAACCGCTTATAGAACTATGAAATACAACAAGAATCCCTATCTAAAACAATAGTATGAGGGAACCCATATATCCATATAATCTCAAATGCACAAAATCTACCCAGATCATCAACTAAGAATGTATTCTAGATGGGAAAGAATGGAGAGACCTTTATTATCTAATCCACAACTACCCACACTACATCACAACCTCGAGGTGACCATGACAAGGTAACTAAAAAATTCAAAGAAACATATACCCATTTCCACTTCAGAAATGTTAATTTCTTTAACTAGTATTTAGGTCACTAGTGAATGACCATCATATATTTATATTTGGAACACCTAGAGATAAATCTTGATATCAGATATTCAATCCCAGACTAGAAATATTGACATCAGATATCTCAATACTTATTAGAGATGCCTAGATGAATTAGAAACCGAGAAGTGTATAACTCTCGCATGAGTACCTCTATCATATCTATAGGAAACTATAATTGTCCATGTACACATAGGATATCAACTCAATCAATAAAACATTCTAGACATGGTTCCTCACCAGAAATACTCTCCCTAAGAATCAATCCTTCAGGATCTGACAACTACCTGCTCTCCAATCTATCAAGGATGGAAGAGGTGACTATTAAGGCTGTAAGATAAGACTGATAATGAATATCATGAAACTCTAGATGCATCTCATAAATATGGTATATTTATTTCCATTAATCATTGGCTTCATAAATGTATTCTGTCTATGTTTTCTGACTCAACACATTCGTAACCACATTTCCCTTTCCATGTATATACGCAAGATCAACATAAAAAATGTAGGTATTCAGCCCATATTTATTGTTTGAGATTCAAGTCACATTTTCTAAATATATATTTGAGTCCATTATGGTATGTAAACACCACAATTCACTCACCCATTAGATGGAGTCTCTAGAAGACCAAGTGATTGACAACCACAACTACCATGGATCATGCATCAGGTAATTACTGTCATGAGGCCTAAACTATTGAGATATGTATGAAATGAATCTATCATCCTAAATAAATATTAAACCCTTTAAAATTATATATGCATTAATAAACACCATATATCCTCTTCTATATTCTGGTAGAATTAAAATGGCTACTGAAATAAGCCTTCCTTTTAGGTGTTAGAAGTCTTTATCAGATGCTTCTAACCAATGGAACTTGAAAACCTTATTTGTATGACCAGTAATAGATAAATCAAGGCATGGGATGTACTGTATAAAATGCCTATAATATCCAAATATCTTCATGAAATATCATAAATCAAACTCATTTTTGAGATGGTCTATATAAATCACAATACTCACCTTCCTTAGGTCGACAAATACTCAGGATTCAGAGATAATATGATAGAAGAAGTTAAATTTGTTAATGCCTAATTGGAAATTTATAGGAATGGAATATAGCTTACTATATCACAACATATCCATACTGATATCAATATTTATATCATTGTCATTATGAGTATGATAATACACCAATATGTCATCTATAAAGACCATGAAAAAGGAATCCAAATAGGGGTGAAAAAACAATTCATTAAATTTATGAAAACAAAAGGAATGTTCATAAGACCAAATGACATAACATGATACTTATATAAACCCTAATAATAATTTAAATCCGTATGTGGAATATCTGATGTTTTGACTCACACCTAATGATAGCCCGATATCAGGTCAATCAGAGAAAATAGCCTTGATCTTCAGAGCTAGTAAAAATGATCATCTATCTGAGGCAGTACATACCGATTCATAACCATATTCTAGTTCAACCATTCCTAATCCACACAAAAATGAATGGTTCCATCTACCTTATTAGTGAAAATAAAGGGTGAAACCCAATAAAAAGTTATGGTTCAATTAAAACCTTTAGACCCTAGACATTCCAACTGTCTCTTGAGATCCATGAGCTTAGTAAGTTCCATACTATATAGAGTAATGGATAGTGGAAATTCTCTATGAATGAGATCCATTATTAACTCTAACTCTCTCTTAGGAGGTAACCTGGAAAAATATACTGAAAAAATCCCTGAAATAATCTACCAGCAGGGGAAAATCTCACAGATGTATGACCTGATCCTCTATGAAAAGAATATATATTTTGGTTGTCAAGCCACCTACACCATAACGATTTGGTATATCTCTACTAGCTGGGACATTCCACTCACCATTGTGTAGATAACTGCAACCCTATGGTGATGTAAATGATACCATGTGGTGAAAGTAGTCAACATAGGCATGATTTGAAAGCAACAAGACCATCTTGAGAATGAAATAAAATCCCATCATCTCAAGGATGAAGAGGTCATATAAGAAGGTATAAATGCCTACCTTGAAGGTATTACCATTGAATTTGTCTATGCTCTATGAATGCACCCCCAAGAGTGTGTCTAAATTTATTACCCCACATTTATACTGAATTTCTATCCCATGAAATTACATATTCAATAACGAGATAAAGGAGTGTGAAAACCTTTTATTGAATAAATTAGTCACAATAGTCGAGGATACTAGACTAGAACCTCATACCATTGATGGATCTGCACACTGATCCATCGGTTCAAGCATTAAGGCATGAAACTAGCCTAATCCATGGCCCTAGGATACAAATGATTTACCTTGAGAAGGTTCTATCTAAAAGAAAAATTGATTAGAAGTCTGGATACCCTTGTCACGACCTCCTCCTCAGACTGTCTTTCCCGTGCTACTCAAACTTCCCTTCTCATGTGGTGAAAAAGATACTTCTCATTAAGGTATTTCTAGAGAGGATCCTATTCCACTTGAATATGATGTAAAGTTCCAAAAAAATATTTTTATATTTCCCATAAGACAGTCCATCATATCTTCTTCTCACTATGGATTTCGATTCCCCTCTCGTTCACATTGATGGCATGTAATGGAGGTTCCCTTGAAGATACTTTGACTACCACTACTATGGTGAGAAACAGTGAGGATAAACTTCATGCTACTAGAAGAACCATTTCCCTATCTCAATATTAATCCTAAATGTCTAGAACTACAACATTCCCTTAGGCTGTAATCAGTGATAAGATCCTAATTAATGATCTCAAAAAGCTAATAATGAAAAATATATTCACCTGATTACGGATGGAATACTTATGCCAATCTAAAAATCCTTATGAATGTGATATCCCATATCTGACTAGAAGTGAAGCACTTTTCATTAACTTAGTAAAACACACTGAACAGTCCATAATATAAATAGTAACCTGCTATAGGTGCATGAACTCTCTATCTTGGTTAGCTCTCAGTGTATGATGAATGATGTGATCATAGAAAGTAGTATGAAAGTTCACTAGGACCATGCCATCATGACAACCTACATGACTAATTATATCCCACTAGTTTTTGGATGAATCATGAAGCATGTAGGTAGTAACCATGACCCTTCTCTCTAGAGGAATCTATAGATGCTCAAAGATAGAAAAAGAGTCCTTCAGCCAAGACTTGGTAGTTTGTAGACCACCATTCAATGAAATTATGGGAGGATTCTTCTGTTAGAACTCACATGTTAGATCAACCATCATAGGTGCATGATATAAATCACCATTAATGTACTCTATCAGATGTATAAAACCCTCATGAATATGAGTGTTAGTGCCTTGTTTGATTATAAGAGTAAGTGCGTTAGGCGACACTACTATTAGTAATAATGGAGGATTAGGGCCCACCATCTATAGAACATGGTTTTCACCACCTTTCTGGCACATGATATGGGGAAATCATGGTTGTATAGACCAAAAAATTCAAAGCACACACTATAGATCAATAATTGAAGGAGATATAAGCACTAATATAAGAAGAATCTAAGAACAAGGGATCACTACCCAAGGTATACTACCCTGAAACACACTTAGGAGTATAGGTATTGGTATGTGTTCAAATTTAATTTATGTGGGTTCGAGTAGGTTAAGGCTTAATCACATATTTCCTCTTAATTTACTGGAATCCATTTCATTTTATGAGTTAAGATTTAATTTTATGTTTTTATTTACTTATTTACATATATCAAGGCCCGATTAAATGAATAACAATTCAAAGTGAATAAGGGCACCTACACCTTATAACTAAAAGTGGCACTCATTAATTTTATTCAAAATTTTCTACCATTGGTCTTAGAATGTAATTGGTTATATACAATGGACCAACTCAGTAAATTAACCCTTCTAACTCCTATGGGACCATACACATCATGAATTGAAATTGGTGATCACTTAATCGTAGCCAAAGAGTAAGTCATGTAACAATAGGTATATATCTATCAATGGTAGAAACTATCCATATAATATGAAACCATCAAACCATATAGGAAGAAACTATTCAGCTTGATGTTGAATATTTAAATAATAGATTTTACACTTTATCATCCTGAGTTTTTATGGAATTTTTTTTCTAGAATAAATTAAAATTTCATTATAATATTTCATTTCACTAATTCAGAAATTCCATTCATACAACACTGACTTGGTGTATTTTCCACGTGACACCAACTTGGCATACATTACACTCAATAGTGAGTTTCTATGAAACAAATATTTTTTTAATTATTTAAATGAAAAAATTATAACCTATCCATTAAACTTAGTAATATGAATAGTAATAACTACATTTCAAATAATTTTTAAAATGTTTTTATATAAATAAAAAATATTGAAGATGAATGATATAATTATTGGTAAATTCCTTATATGTTTAAAAATTCTATTTTCTCAAATAATATTCTTTTAATGTCCTTATGAGAAAAAATAAAATTAATGTTAAAAATATGTAGAAATTTAATTTAATAAAATAAAAATTATTTCTGAATTTATAATGTACAAGGTATCTTAGGGTAATTTTTTTTGTATTTTTATGAGATACTTTATTGTTGGATAAAAAGTAGAAAATGTTGAATTTTAATTCAAAAATGATTTTTCAGATAGAGAATTTATAATGTTAAATTATATTTTATATTCGATTCAACATTTAATGATGTAATATTATTATAAATAAAACCTATGTGGTTCATTGGAATCAATTTCACTTTGAATTTGAATATAAAAACATAGTAACCCTTTGAACGTTTTTAAATTAAAAAACCACCTTGTTGACCCGATGGTAGAATTAAATTTAAGTTAATTTCTACCAATTATGTTATTGGAATTTGAAAAATATTCCATATTTTTAATAATAAAAATTTATAATATCTAATAATTTTAAATTAATTTTTATCCAATCATATTAGTGAAATTAATTAAAATTAATTACATCGACTACCGTAAAAGTAAACTTTACTAAGAACTAATCCTTACACTTAAGGGCATAAATGGCCTATAAAATTATCCAAAATACATTCTATAGCCATATTTCGATAGTATAATAAATTTTATTAACTTTTAAAATTATTGGATCCACTTTTCCTGAACAAAAACATGGGTTTAATTCCTTTCCCCAAAATTTACCAGAGTGACACTGCTCCACCATTATAAAAAGGCCTCATATCCTCCCACTTACTAATACCTCTCAAGGAAAATTTTCATGAAAAATATATTCCAAAATATCTCCTCAACAACCCTGAAGTCATCTTTAAGGCCTCTGTTTTAGAAGAATGAAATCCAAGTAATCCCTTTTGTGAAAACCAAAAGGAATTACCAGAATAAGAGGTAATATTCCACCTCAAGTTGTTTTATTTTAATTCAATTATCCTCCAAATAAAATATTTTTATTCAATGAATGTTAAACAAAAATTGTATCTTAAATATACTGGGATAGTTTTAAGCTATTTCTTTGACCTACAGTTACACACACATCCATCTAATGGGTAACAGACTTGCTGTTCACGTATACAACAGACTATCACCTCACAAAACGATGATAGTTCATTTTTTCCTTCACCACATCTCATGGTAGAAATTATGATGGAAAATTTATTAATATATGATATATATGATATTTATAAAGTCTTTATTTTTATTTAATTCTTTTACAAAACATATATTTATACATTCTATTTTTTTTAAATACAAGAATTTTGTTTGAGGAAGTGTGGACTATCGCGCTCTCAAAGCAATGTGATTCATTCACACACTACATGTAATTTATGAAGAATGTTTTTATTGAACATAAATGATATATATAACTTGTTAATTATAATTTAATTATATTATATAAATGTATAAATATATGTTATATTTCTTTCTTTATTTCAATATGATAACAAAAAACAGAAACAATGTTCATTGATACACATGACCTACTTTCTCCATGAATGGTGTATTAAATTTTATTATTCAATAATATATAGATTATTATAATACAAATATAGTTATTATAAATTATATTTATATCATATTTTACATTTATCAATCAATTATATATTTATAAGTACCAAAGATATAATAAAATAGAGACACATAAAAAAACAAAGTGAATATTATCCGAAGTGAAACCTCAACATAGAAATGTTAATAAATTGATAATATAAAGCCATAATAAAAAAATATATATTATTTTATATAGGAATATTGTTTCTTATAATTTTATAATAATTTTATATTCATTATACTTAAGTTTTGTACAATTACAATGATAGTCAAGACACGTGGTAAGGGGAATTTCATCTCACTTTTTATTTTCAGGAGATACATTCCTTAGACTCCACTATTTTATTTTTTGTGGTGTATATACATACCATAAATGTATTATGTGATTCTTGTTATTAAATTTATTGGTATTTTTGTATCAATTACATGATCTTTGTTTCATTGGTTTAATGATTCAAAAGTTATGAACTATGTCAGAAAATTTTGTCTCAATTTTCTTTCTTTGAGACATAGGTTTTGTTATGCACATAAAATATTTTTTAAGGTGTATATAATTAAATTTGGAATATTATATCATGATTATCCTTGTAATAATTATATTTTATTCTTTAATGAATTTAATTTTCTTACATGGATAGTATGATTCCATGTTACCATGTGGTAAGATATTATTGAAACAATCTCATCCTTTATGAGGATTATTTATGATTGTACTCTCATTAATGAAATATTATGTTTCATATATAAATAAAACTCATAAGTTTTCTTATACCCAATTTAATAAATATATACCCATTTATTATTGGAATTTTCCCACAATTTGGAACTTAAGATGATTAAGAAAATGTTTTATAAAAACTTGACCGCATTTCTCTCTTTAGTTAGAAATATGTTTTTATTTTAGAAACCATGTTTTCTAAATAAAATCTGAAAATGTTTCCATAATGAAATAGAAATATTTTTAAAAAATTATTATGGTTTTCAAAGCATATTTTAAAAATTTTCAAAGTTGTTTCGAAGAAAAATATATTTAAAATAATAATTTTTTTAAAAAAATTTTCAATATAGAAAAGTTATTTTCCAAAAGAAATGTTTTCAAAGGATAACTAAAAATTATTTCCAATCTAAGATTACTTATATTGGTTTTTTAATTCATTTCTAGAGAAATTATTCAATGTTTACATTTCCATTCCTTCAATTAAGGGTTTATGTTTTGATGGAATACTTTTTATGAAACTTATTTCTCATTCACGTTTTATATGATTTTGAAACCCATTTTTCATTCATTGGTTATATGATTTAGAAACCCAATTTTTAATGGGTTATTATTTTGATGAAATTATTATGAAACTAGTATGTTTTTCCAAAGGTTATGATATTATTACATGTTTACGATACCCATTTCATTTAATGGGGTATGGTATGATTTTTAATGATCTTATGACATAGGTATGTGTTATTTCATTATGAGATTGGTGGGACCTATATATCCCTCCATTTTATTGGGTAAATATTCATATCTCATGAGATAGATTAATACAGTCTTGGGAGTGAACCTTAAATACTAAGATGTATATGAGAGTGAAACATGATAACCAAGATGTTATGAGGAGTGAGCTCATGCGAATAAGATGGACACGAGAGTGAACCATGAATACCAAGATAGTATAGGGAAGGAAAAGATACTACTAATATGGCCTTGAATGTGATTCAATTTATACTCTGAAAACAATATTATATGATGATGTGTTTTCTAAAATTACTTGTTTTCTTCTTATGTTTGGATTTAATGGCTTATGTTCTTTATTTTATTATGATTCATGTCTTATGAACTGAATATATTTATGTTGTGATTCAAATTTATGATCTTTTATATGTAGGGTATGATCTTATATTTTCATGATCATGTTCTCATACCCCTATACTCATGTTTATACTCCCATGTCTCTATTATTTACCCTCACTATGCATCAAATTTCACCCATTTTAATGTTTACTTCCACACAATATGAATATATGTATATGTTTTACATTTCTAAGTAGGGTGATAGTCAAGAAGAACCCAGTGGGAGATAATATATCTCACTTATGAATCAGTGTTTTTGTTTTCATGTTTCCAAAGGCACTAGACTAGTATGGTCTTTGGGTGTCTGTTTATATATTATTTTATGTATTATAAAAGGACCAGTGATGTTAATCTATGAAAAGAGAGGGTCACTATAGTTGGAATATGAGAAAGTATTAGTTATTATTTGGAATCTAGAATGATAAAAAATTATAGATAACCCTATGTACACGCCTAGGGATAAGTACAAGGGTAAGAAAATGTGTACGGAAATGTATCAGAATTTTGGTAAATAAAATAATGAGTGGTTTCCTAGAAATACATCCTTGTCTATATAGTACAATCAGATGTGTCTTGGGGGTAGATATAACAAAGGGTAACAACTCTGAAAAGATGTTTTGAGCCTACCTTGTGGTAATCTGGTACATGAAAATGGGCCTTGATGTACACCTACTTTGACACCCATGAGGGATATGCTTGGGGAATTCACAAACTATTCTTAAACCATAATGGAAGATTTAAAAATAAGATGGTTATGAATAATCTAGGATAAACCTATGGATTCTTTGACTAAATAAGGTTTCATATATTATATAACCTTTAAGTGAATTTTCAAGATTATGTGGCTCCTCATTATGATAACTATTTCCTACTATATTCTTTTGGGTGTAGTCAATGGATGGAAAATGAAGGAACCGCATTAATGGTGATTGTGATGGACATTGAAATGAATTTCCTCCAGAGAAATAAAATACTATGGGAGTTGGAATGAAAACCTTGTTGCTATGAACACACATATTTATAAATGATGAATCATGGTGGAATTCCAAATGAGAAAAGGAGGGAACATCATTTTGTTGAGTCCTTCATGAATCAACATCCTCATTATTATAGAGGGTCTTTTGATCTACCTGTTTTTGAATAATGGATTAGTACTACTAAAAATATTTTATTTGTTCTACATTGTTTGTAGCATGATAAATTCATTCTTTATTTTTATCAGTATGATGGTAAAGTAGACCAGTGGTGGAATCTAATCAAGAATTCATAGAAGTAATATGAGATTGGATCCAAGAATTGTTACAAGTTCAAGAACATAAATTTCAATAATTAATTTCCATGGATTCATCTTACCAAGATAGTGAAATATTTACTTGAGTTAAAGCAAAGGGATGATGAATCTATTGGTACCATTGAGGATAATTTCACTAGACATATGAGGTATGCTTCATGAATTATCATCTTTCCCGAAAGTAAAGTTTATAGGTTTCTTATTGGATTAAATCAAATTCATGTAATGGTGTTGGGAATAAGAGACATTAGTATCTATTTATAGATTTTAAATTGTTTAATAAATGATGAAATGGAATTTGGAGTCATGTATCAAGCTCATGGTTTTGACAAGAAAATGAATATGGAGTTAAAATGAAAATAAAAAAAACACGAAGAGAAGAAGATGAGATATACATTATATTCTATGTGTGGGAAGATGAATGGAGGAAATTTCCTTAAGGGGTATAATTTTTTTATGTATGGAATGGAAGGAAATTGGGAATTTTTGTACCAATGTGATGGGAATAAGTTATTAAATGGTGAGAATGGAGAAAAAGACACACAGAATGCACCTCCCATGATTCAGTGCAACATGTGTATGGTGATTGAGCATTATGATAACCACTTCCCAAAACCCAAGGGATGGTGATGATAATCGATGCTAGCATCCTATTAAGACAAGAGACAAGGGTAAATCTCATAAAATTTCTATTTCTAAAAAGGGGTGCGACAACAACGTAGTGAATGGTACACTTAACATCCACTCTAGAAATGATAATGTCTTATTTTTTCTAGATATACCCACTATTTCATATCTGAATAATTTTCTAAGGGTGTTAAGATTCTACCAGAACTACTAGATGTGGAATTAGCAGTTCAAACCCCTAATGGTATTATGATTTCATCCTATGTGTATAACTCCTATCCAGTTGATGTTTGTGGGAATGTGGGGTATGAAAATCTAGTCATTCATCAATTGGTTGAATTTTATTTCATCTTAGGCATGAATTGGATTTTTATATGAAAAAACACATCAATTTTTGAGTAAGGGAAGTTACATTTTATATTTATAACCCTCCTATGATCATCCATCAATTTGATGATAAGCAAGACCTTCCTATAGAGATTACATACAGTGTATGGTACTTAATTTCCATTAAAAAGTGTTATTTATCTCAAATGGTTAAGGAGAAAATTTGTTTCGATGATATGTCTATTGTTTGGGTATTTGAGGATGTATTTTTGAATGAGTTTCCTAGACATCCAAAAAAATATGAATTTGAGTTCAAAATAGAAGTCATTTCCGGTTCCACACCTATTAAAAATACTCCTCCTTAAATGGCCCTGATTGAGTTTTAGAAATTGAAGAGGGAACTCCATGAAAAATATGATATGGGAGTCATTCTGATATGTGTGTTAACATTGGGTTCACTTGTTCTTTTTGTGTGAAATAAATATGGATCAATGCATCTTTTCATTGATTATATGAAGCTGAACAAGATAACAGTCAAGAACAAGCATCATATTCACTGTATTGATGAATTTTTTGATCAATTGCATGGAGCTAAATACATTTTCAAGATTAAGCTTCATTTTGGATATCATCTATTGGGGTTCTAGAAAGAGGATAAACCCATGATGGAGTTCTATATAAGGTATGGACACTATGAATATATAGTGATTCCTTTTGGCCTTATCAATTACCTTGATAACTTCATGGATTTAATGTATAGATTCTTTTGATATTACCTCCACCAGTTTGTGGTAGTCTTTATATATGCTTTTATTATCTATTAAAATTCAAAGGAAGAGAATGAATATCAATTTATAATTGTATGAAATACCCCAAGGAAGGAGAAACTATAGGAAAAATTTAAAAAGTGTGAAATTTTGATTCAAAATGATTCATTTTTTGGTCACATAATCTCAAGAGATGGTATAACAGTAGATCCATAAAATATAGAGGCTATTGAATTCTATCCTAGAACAACCATGATGACAGAAGTCCAAATATTTCTTAGTTTAGCTTGATATTATCAAGGATTTATGGAGAATTTATCATGACTATCTAATCCTTTGACCAAGTTAACTTGGAAATGTTTTGGGCTCCTCTAGACAGATGAATGTGATTAAAATTTCAAGGAACTAAAGAGTAGTTAATGCACCCATTCTTACATTACCCAATAGTGGATAAGGGTTTCTAATCATTAGTGATTCATCCTATAAGGGATTAGGATGTGTTATTATGAAGAATAACATGGTTATTGATTATTCCTTATAGAAGATTAATATTCATGAGAAAAATACACAAAATGTTATTTAGAGTTATTAGTGGTAATTTTGGTATTAAAGATATAGAGGTATTATATTTATGGAGAAAAGTGTGATATAAATACCAGTCCTAAAATTCTGAAATATATATTCACATAGAGTGAGTTGAACATGTGCTAGAGAATATGGTTAGAGTCGATAAAGGATTACGACTAAACAATAAATTACAACCCTAGGAAAGAGAAAAAGGTGGCTAATTCTTTGAGTCGAAATGATCATGCTAGCTAATCCATGATGAGGATAAAAAAGATCCAATATATTTGGATTTGAAAACGAAAGAGATGGAAGTATTAAAGGAAGGGGAATATTTTATCTTTATCAAATTAATGTTCAATACAATATCCATGTAATGATTAAGGAGGCACTGAAAGAAGATGTAGATATGATAAAGAAAGTTAGAAATGTTAATGAGTGTAACCTTAATTAGGATTGAATTATAATGTTCTGGAATCATGTATGAGTTCCATACATTCCAAATTTATATAAGGATCTATTAGATTAAGCTCATTGTTATTCATTCTCTATTCATCATATAAATATGAATTCATATAGGGAATTGAAATAATAATTCTTGTGGGATAGAATAAAGAGAGATATTATAGAGTTTGTATCTCAGTTATTGGTCTTCTAGCAAGTTAAGGTTGAATGAAAAAATTATAAATGGTTTTTTCTTCCATTACCCATACCGAAATGGAAATGGGAGAACATCACTATAGATTTTGTCATTGTCATTTCCAAAACCTCTGAAGGGTTTAATGATATGTGTGTGCTAGTTTATCACCATGAAAATTCATTACACTTCATTACTATTAGATAAGACTTCTATTTGGATCATCTTTCCAGGATATGAAATATTGAATTGTTAAGGTTGCATGGATTACCAAATTCAATTTTATAGGATCAGGATCAAAGATTACATATACATTCTAGAAAAGTATTCAGTAAGCAGTGGATACAGAATTGAGTTTCGTCACTACTTATCATCCTTAGATAGATGGTATGACTAAATTAATAATTCCAACCCTAGAGGATATGTGGAGATCTTGTTCTATGGATTTCAAAGGTGGCAGTTTTCCACACATTTCACCAGAAGATTTTTCTTACAAAAATATATTTCACTTAAGAATTCAGATGGAAATGTATGAACCCCCTCATGGGAAGAAATGTACTGATCCAATGTTCTGGGATGAGGTTGGAGAAACAAATCTATTAGGACCTTATATCACTGAAACAATGGTCAAGAAAGTTAAAACCATTCAACAACATATCAATAAGATCAATGTCGACATAAACTTTATATAGATAAACAATGATACAATCTAGAATTTGATGTTGGTGAAAATGTGTTTCTATAAACCTCACCCTTGAATAAGGTTTTGAGATTTTGGAAGAAAGGGAAACTAATCTGAAGGGACATCGGTCCCATTGAGATTCTAGATCATATAGGGATAGTAGCCTATCACTTGAAACTTTCTCCAAATCTCTCTCAAGTCCATGATGTGTTCCATGTATCTACCCTAAGGAAGTAAATACCTAAACATTCACTTATATTGATCTTAGTGGTCATACCACTGGAGCATGATATTTCATACAACGAACAACTATTTGAAATTCGAGAATGATCAAAGAAAGTTCAACAAAACAAGATCACTCACCTGGTAAATTTAATTTTTATGAAAAAATCACTATTTATTGGAATATATGTGGGAAATTGAGGATATGAAGAAGAAGAAGTATCCTCATTGGGTTTAACCCAAATGACAAATTTCTAGTGAGAAATTCATTTTAAGGGGGGTAGAGTGTAACACCCTGAGTATTTATGGACCTTTTTCTCAAATAAATTAAAATTTTATTGATATATTTCATTAAAATAAGTAAAAAATTCCATTCCCCAGGCACCTAATTTATGTACATTACACAAAAAACTGAATTGGCGTACATTACACACAACAATGAGTTTCTAAAGAACATATTTTTTTACATAATTATTTAAATGATATAATTATAACCTATATGTTAAACACAGTAATATAAATAGTAATAACTAATTTTTACGATATTTATTTATGGTTTTATATAAATAAAACATACTTATTATGATAGATATAACTTTTGGTAATATTCTTATCTGCTTAAAATACTATTTTCTAAAATATATTACTTTTTCTACCCTTTTATGAAAAAAATTAATTGTAGTCACACATTAAAATTTTAGTGGATAAAATAAAATTCCTTTTTTAATTTAATATTTTGAATTTATCTTAGGGATTTTTTTTATTTTTTATGAGAAAAATAATTTTTGGATAAAAATTGGAAAATGTAAAATTTTAATTGAAAACATATTTTTCATCTAATTTATTTATAAAGAAAAATTATATTTTAAATTGGTTTAATAGTTTAATTAGAAAATATTTTTATCCATACACCTAGTTTGGGTCGTTATAATCAATTTCACTTCTAAATTGAATATAAAAACCTAGTAAATGTTTGAATGTTTTTACATTAAAAACCTACAATGTTGAACCGACTACAGAATTAAATTTAAATTAATTTCTGCCACATTTTTTTGTAATTTGGAAAAATTTATTATATATTTGTAATAATTATAAATTATAATATGTAATAATTTGAAATTTATTTTTTACCAAAAATATTTGTGAATTGAATTATAATTAATTACATCGATTATGGTAAAATTAAGCTTAACTAAGGATCATACTTTAAACTTAAGGGCCTAAACTACATATAAACTTTCCCAAAATCGTTTTTGTGTAAATATTTTCACACTATAATTACTTTTCTCTACTGTTTACTATTATTTTATACAATTTCCAAGGAAAAGATCTGTGTGAAATTCCATTTCTAAAAATTCACAAGACTTCCACTCCTCCTCCAAAATAAAAATGCCTCCTCTCCTCTGAAATAATCACACCTATCATGATACTTTTTATTGACCAATATCTTCCCAAATATCTCCTAAATATCCCTCCCATCATCATATATTCTCCCCTTTTTGCAGAAATCAATTCATGGAATCCATTTGCTGAAAACCAAAAAGAGTTTCCTGATTAAAAGGTGACATTCTTCCTCAAGTTCTTTTATTTTATTTCAATTATCCCTGAAGAAAATATTATTATTCTAGAAATGTTTAAAAAAACAGTATCCTAAATATACTAGGATTTTTTTATTCTATTTTATAGACCAAAACATAAAAATTCTTCCTTCGAATTTGTAATGAACATACAATTTACTTGTATGATGAACTATCGCCTCACAAAACGATTATTGTTAATTTTTTTACTTTACCACCTATCATGGTGTAATTATGATGGAAAATATATTTATATATGATATATATAATATTTTTAAATTCTTTAATCTTCATTAATTAATTTAAAACACATATTTATATAATTTTCATTTTATGTAAATACGATAATTTTGTTTGAGGAAGTGTGGACTACCGCCACATCAAAGTGATGTGATTAATTCACACAATACATGGAAATATATTAAGGTTGTGTTTTTCGAACTTATATGATATATAAAATATGATATTATAGTATAATTTTATTATATACACAAATAAATATATTTTATTTTCATTATTTGTTTCATTACATTAATAAAAGGGGAAACAACATTCAATTGTATGTATGACCTACCATCTTTATGAACGTTGTATTTCATTTCATACATCAATATTCGATTGATTATTATAATAAACATATAATAAGTATAAATTAAATTTATATCATGGTTTACATTCTAGAAATCATGATATAAGTATAAGTACCAAAGATATTACAAATTAAGACAGATGAAAAAAATAATGTGAATACTAACTGAAGTGAAACCATAAAAATGAAATGTTAATAAGAGGAAAATATAAAGTCAAAAACAAACCATATATTGTACTGGATAAAAAATATTTTTGTGTTATATATTTATTATAAACAAATATTTACTGTACAATAGGATTTTATTCGTACTACGAGAGTCGAGACACTAGGTAAGGGGAATTCCATATCACTTTTTATTTCCATGAGATACATTCCTCAGACACCACTCTTTTCTTTTGTGTGGTGTATATAATGACCGTGAATTTATTCCATTATTAATATTAAGTAATTTATGGGTATTTATATATCCATTATATGATCTATCTTTCATGGGTTTAAAATTTCAAAAGTTACCAAATCAATAAGATAGTTTTGTCTCAATTTTCCTTCCTTAAGACACCTGTTTTTTTATACACATAAATACTATTTTTAGATGTCTATACTTCCATTTTACATGTTATATAATGAATATAATTGTAATATTGATATTTTAGGATTAATTTAATTTCAGTTATTTTCATGGACTATATTATTCCAAGTTACCATGTGGTAAGAGTTTACTAAAAAATCTCATCTTATATCAGAATTAATTATGATTATGACCAATTGATGAAATATGACGATCCATATATCAATAAAACTAATGATATTTATTCTCCTCTATTTATTCAATATATATCAATGTTTTAGTACATTTTCCTAATCATTGTTACCTAATATGATTAATAAAATAAGGTTTAAAAAAATCTTATAGTATTTGACTATTCATTCAGAAATGTATTTTACTTCAAAAACCATGTTTTTTAAAAATTCTTTAAAAACAATTTCAAGGGATTTTTTTTAAATTTTATAATGGTTTTAAATTATTATTCTAAAAGTATTGAAATATTTTTCTAATAAATATATATTCAAAAATGTTTTTTAAATGATTTTTTCAATACAAAAAGGATATATTCCTCGATAAATGTTTTAAAGGATATATCAAAATTCATTCCCATATAATTTTACATCCATTGACAATACTCAAGAATTTATAGGGAAATTATTCAATGATTACATTCATATTATTTTAATTTTTGGTTCTTGTTTTGATGAGGTGATATTTATGAAACCCATTTATCCTTCATAGGTTAAACGCTTTTGAAACCCATTTCTCTTTCATGGGTTATAAGGGTTTGGAACCCACATTTTTCATGGATTTTTATTTTGATGAAATGATTATGAAACTTATATTTTTTTTAAAGAATATGATATAATCACATGTGAATGATACCCATTTAATTTAATGGGTTATGATATGATTTTTAATGATATTGGGGCACATTTATGTATGATTTTATTATGACATGAGTGGGACCTATGTCTCCATAAAATTCATTGTGTAATTATTTATATCTCATTAGATATACTAAGATAGTATTAGAAGTGATCCTTGACTACTAATACAACCATGGGAGTGATCCATGACTACCAAGATTGTATGGGGTGCAAACCCACACTACTAAGATGGTATTTGAAGTGATTCATTGGATACTATGTAAATCATATTATATGATTATGTGTTTTCAACAATTCCATGTTTTATTATTATGTTATGTTTTCATGGATTATGTTATTTATTTCCTTATGATTCATGTCTTATGAAATTATAATCATTATTCCATGATTCTTGTTTATGATCTTTGAGATACTGGGTATGATCTTCTATTTTCATGACCATGTTTCCATAACCCTATGCTAATGTGTATGCTTTCATTTATCCCTTGTCAAACCATACCAAGCATTTGAGCTCACCTGATTTTATTTTTCTTTCCCTCAGTTATGAAGATATGTATTATGTTTGTTATATATATGATGAATTTTAACTAAGAAGAACCTAGTGAGAGATAATATAGCTCACTTATGTACTATTTTTTATGTTTCCATGTTTTCAAAGGCAGTAGACTAGTACGGTCCTTGGGTTTCTATTTGTATATTGTTTTAGGTATTCTCTAAAATTTACACAATGTCAATATACGAAAAATAGTGGGTATATATACCTAACATATATAATATGTTAGCAGTAAAGGAATAAATATAAAAACCATGGATCACTCAATAGTCACTTGCAACATAGCCAGTAAAATTCACCAATATGGCATGGAATATTCATACCATGTTAAGTTTAGGTGCCTATAATGATGCATGATTGATTATTCCTTTCCATCATCTCATCAAGACAAGGATAAAATTAAATCATCAATAAGAATAATAAAAATATCCATCAAATAACATGAGTGTCACCCAATAGTTAAATGATATAAACTATCATAGTAAAATATAGAATAATAATTCTCATTTCAGGATACTCGGTATTTACCCTAAATTTGGGTTATCTATACCCAAGAATGGATTATAACCAAGTTCCAAATCATTCATAATATCATGTATATTGTCTCAAAATACTATAGTAAGAAAAAAACTACAAATAACATTTTGTGATGTCTCGGCCCAAGGTTTCACTCAGAGGTTCCTCGATCCCGATTGGCCACATAAACTGAATCCAAAATCCCCATACACCAGAGGCTACCCTATTGAAGTGAGGTACTAGGGTGTGAATGTGGGGATACTATAACCTAATTGCATAACTGATCATAAAAAATAAGTTTTAATAGATAAATAGTATAAGAATATGTAAACAGATCGACCAACGGAAATATAAATCATAACAACTAGACCAGTAACCCACCGTAGCGGAGGTAGAGATAATCAACTGGGAAACTGGCAATAGTACTCAAAGTTCTATAGAATCATATAAAAAATTATGATAATGTTCTTATGTATCTATTAAGTAGGAAAATAGGTATCTAAGGATTCTGTAAATACATTCTTTGAAAATGAACGAAAAAGAAGCCAAAAACTATCCAGCACTAGAATCTCTTAGATAGTCATCTACTATCAAGATCTATCCTAAAAAATAAATGAAGATTAGGTGTTCATAGTGGGATTATTACCCTTATCAACACTTTCGTACATAAAATATTCTAGGGAACCATCAGTGGTTTAGATAGGATGTGACATATATATCATTAGGAAACCACAAATGGAGTCTACACCATCCAATTTGTGAATATAAAATGATAGTGTACCAGTATATATTGAATTAAGGAAATTCAATAAATATATTTAATATCTTATTCATCCTCTTTTAAAAATGACATTTAACAAGTAATCATTTAATTAAATCATTTGAGTTTATTTTATATAAGTAAGTCACATGAGGTATAACATCACTAATTTTTTTAATGATAATTATATTAATAAAGATCCAATGTGTAACAATGAATCCGGTAATGATAATAATTATGAAAGAGGATCAAAGATAATAACGAAGGAATCCTTGACCATATTGGTTGAGCTAACCTTATAATAACATGAAGCCTAAAAATAAGTGTTCTATGTGTAATACAAGAGGAATATAAAAATTCATTACAATGTAATAGTTTTAATAGTGTATGAGGATCTTATCAAAGGTAAAATGGGCTATGTGTGATTGGGCCCAGTAGGGGGAATCCCATGATACATATATCTAAAGGCATCAATCTGAATCCAAGAATTGTATGTAAGGAATCCTAATATCTATAATGTAGTTGAGGGATTCTATAGAGTCCTTATGGACAACTTCTAGTAGATATATACCATGTTGTAAGGTGGGTATATCCCGTGGCAACTAGATCCTTGAATCAAAATAGGGTCCTCTGACTATTTAAGGCATCCCCTTGAGAATCCATGGCTATCTCAAGTCTGGCCTATAACATTCCAGGTAAATAAATAATATTACATTCAAATTTTTTTCAAAATTTGTGAATAAAATGTTAATATTACTTTAAAGGAAATACTATTCTCGATGGCGTACCCAATACGCAACAACAAGTTTCTTTGAAATCTTACGTTGCACACTAATAATATTATAATATTATAATAGTTAACACCTAGCCGTGGTAATGGAGGGAATGAACATAAATAACTAAAAAATGACTACAGATTTTTGTTAAATATTGTTACATTTATCCAATAAATGTTAGAGGCTTAAAATCCAAATGAATCCAATTTTAAAAATAAATACTCTTATATTTTTAAAAGATTATTTCACAGCCTTTTGATGGAGAAACATATGTAAATCTAACTTTTGAAAATTTTATAATCTTTATTTGTCAAAATAAACTTATTATTTATGATTAGGACATTGAAATTTACTTTGGTTAAATTTATTGTATTTTTCTGACAATGTTCTTTTTTTAATGAATAGTGAAAAATACTGCATTTTACATCAAAACTGTTTTTTCTTATAATTTAAATATATGGTTAGATTATATTTTTAATTGGTTTAAAGTGTAATTAGAATATATTTTTACCGTTTAATTCAATGGTGGTCATTATAATTAATTTCACTTTGAAACTGGACATAAACAAGTGCCAAACGTTTTATAGATATTTCTTCAAAAAAAAACCCGCTATTTGTTTTGACAACGGGAATGATTTTTAAATTAATTATTGAAATTTATGTGTTTGGAATTTGGTAAAATGGATTCCATATTTTTAATCAGAAGGTCCAAATTATGTAATTAATACTCTTTTGTTTTTTGACGTTATGAATAGTAACGACGGTAATTATCTTTAATTATCGTGATTAATTAGTAATCGGGTAATTGAGGATAATAAAATAATATAATAATAATAAAAAATAACCCCAACATGTGTCCTAATGCTACTAGTTTTTTCACAGACGACCTTGGGATTCCTTGTACAAAACTTTGGGACCCCATGGAATCACTTTTGGGTGAAAGTGACACTTTATCATTTTTTTAAAGAAAGGGGAATATCACTAAAGAATGTATCACCCTAGTAAAAAAATTTAGTTTTTTCTGTGTAAATGATCTCTTACACTATAAATATTCATTGGAAAGATAAAATTATTTCCTAAATCATAGTATTTTTTTATAATTTTTAGACATTATATAAATTAATTTATTTATGACGCCATGATGATGCAGCGAATACCTCATTAATGAACGATTTATATAAAATGAACATATAATGTAAAGTCTAAGACTTACACTTGGAAAAAACCTATTTTATGAGTATATTTAGAACCCTTATCACCATATCCTAGAAATATATCAATGTGGGACCTTTAAAATCTGAAACTCATTTTAAAATAAAGTAACATTTCTTGACTTTCCAGGAGAGCCCCTCCTCCCTCTTATAAAAGGCCCCCACCTCTACCTCATTACCCACACCTCTCAAGCCATTGGATCGGCCATCCCCAGCACATTTAATCTCTCTACATCCCTCTATTCATCATTGAAGCCTCACCTTAGGTTGAAATCTCTTCAAGAAACCCTTTTGGTTCATACGAAAGAGAGTTACCCGATTTAAAGGTAATGTCTTCTCTTATGTTATTTTGTTTTATTTTGCTTCTCCAACCACATAAACACTTTTTGTTCCATTATTTTGTTACAAAACCAGTATATTAAATATACTAGTATGTTTTTATAATATGGATTAAAGCTACACCTACACAGACATCCGTCTAATGGTTAAATAACATACTGTTTTTGTGGATGGCGAATTACTGCCTCACGAAACGATGATTGTTCAACATTATTTACCACCTTTAATGGTGGCCATTATGATGTCACTGTATTTTATATAAGATATATATGGTATTTATGTTTTCTATATGATTCTGTATTTTATATTTAAAACATACCTTTATTCTTTTCATGTTGTGAAAATGCGATAATTTCCTATGAGGAAGTATGGACTACTGCCCCCTCAAGTGATGTGACTCGTTCATGCAATACATGGAATGTATAAGGAATGAAATTAATTAAAATATGTGACCTATATAAAATATATATTATAATTTAATTATAATATCTATATCTCTCAATTATTTTTAATTCCATTAATATGACAATGAAATGAAAGTAGTGTTCATGCGTACGTACGGCCTACCGTCTCCATGAATGGTGCATTTCATTTCATTTTATCTCCAAATGTTATGGAATAGTATAAAATGAATATGTACTGGATATATATGATATTTAAATCATTAATACTATTCTGGAGATGATTTACTTATAACTACATGGACAATTCTTTTCAGACAAGTTCATTTTTGACTCATATACCAAACATCGACAAAAACATCTGATATGAACTCACATAATTAACTAATTATTATTACACTATTATATGTGATATGAATTAAATAATAAACTTTAAAGTATATCCTGAAGAAATTATAAATTTACAAAATTTTATTATTCAGGAATATAAAGAAATGAACAAGACAAGTCAGACTTGTGGTAAGGGATCCTACCTCTCTCTTTCTTTTTATGTACTCTTTTTTATGTAACATAATTTAATCTCATATCTCTTATGTTGGGGGATGTTCTTTTATATTCCTCTTACATTAATTTATATGTTCATATGATTAGTGACCATATTTTATTTCATCAATCTATTTTTTTGGAAATTTTATGTGGCACCGTTAGGGTACCGAGTTTTCGTAAGGAATTTTTCATCTCATTTTTATTCCCGTGAGATTTATTCTACATTTTCCACTATTTATTTTCAGTGGTGTATTTACTTCCCATTATTCTACTCTTTATGTAATATAATTTTTTTTATGGGTATTTACATCATCATTGTACGGTCCTTCTTTCATGGGGTGAACGTTTCGAAAGTTACCCAAATCGGTAAGGGAACCTTTCACCCTACTCTTTTTAAAAGACTTATTTTGTTAGGTCTTTTAATTTAAATATTATTATGTTGGGATATGTTGTTTTATATCCTTATTGATGTAAATTTTATGTTCAAGTGATGAATTACCATTTTCTCTCTCATCAACTAATTTTATGAATTTTAAAGTGACACCGTTAGGCTGTCAAATTTTACCAAGGGAACTTCTTAAGCCAATTTCGATTTCATTAGGTTCAACACGTAGTTATTGAATATTTCATTCTTTGAATATGTGTGGATGACCTTTGATTGTTTTAAAATTAATATCCACTTATATTAGGTGTATTTATATTTGTCACACATAATTATGAGATTGATTTGTCCTTAATTTAAGGATACCTTCTTTATAAGGGATTTCATCTCATTTTACATTTCTATTGAGACATCATTGTTGTTATGCACCGATTCAATCTTATATGGTGTATATAATATCCTTTGGAATATTATATCATGAATCCTTTTATTATCATGCGATTATAAAGTTCTGATTAAATGTTATTCCTCAATTATTGTATTTAAGTGTCTCTCATTTTGTTAAAAACCCTTTAACTAAAATATCGTTTTAAATGTTTTAATGATTTATTCTTATAAATATTTCTCATTAATATCCATGTTTTCACAATGGTTTTAAGGATTTATTTATATAGATATTAATGGTTTAAAATGTCAAAAATCTTTAAAGTGGTATGGGTCATTTTGATTCAAAAATATCTTTATTAAATATTTTAAATGGTTTTGAAAATGGTTTTTAGAATGGATTGATTAATTAAATATCTTAAAATGATATATTGTTATTGAAATGTGGGAATTTTATCATTCCTTTATGCTTAAGTTATGTGCTACGATTATGTTATGGTTCTTTGGCATTGTTTATGAAGACTAGTAGTTCCGTGATAAACTAAGGGTGGGTGAGCCCGATATAGCTCTCCAATGCATTGGGTAACGTGAAGGGGTTAACGTTAAGGTTTATCCGAAGATATTTAAGGAATACACTGTTATGGGTATTCCAAACGTAACCATGGGGGTTACTCCCTATGTAATAATGTTATGAATGCCTCAAGTTACCTTTATATCTTATTATTTCTATGATTTATTCATGATTTGACGAGGTATGTTAAAATTCTTATGTTCTATGAGTAATGTATGATTTCATACATGGACTAATGTTTCCATTTCATACTTTTATATCCCTTACTGAGCTTTTTATGCTCATCCCATGTTTTTGAATTATTTTTCACTGGTCAAGGTAATGGTACATTATGTGATGATAGTGTCAAGGAAGTGTCAAGAAAGAATCAATGTTTTATTTTAAATATGTTTCCGTTAATGGAAAAAATGAGTGCTATCTTTTATGTAACCACTTTGTTTAAATGTCGAATGTAATGCATGATTTATGATCTAATTCTCTAAAACTCTAAACCTGAAAAGATCCTCAATTTGTATTCTTGAAATAACTCAATATTAGTAATGATTAAGGATGGGGCCTTATAGTTGGTATTAGAGGTCTGTTTAGATAACTTTAGAGGTTAGAGTATTGTTTAATAAAAAGTGACAAGTTTTGTATAACCACAATGGTTAGTATATTAGATGGAGACATTGTTTTTTTGAATGTTAGAATGAGTTTGAGATAACTTGGAGAAGTATATCTTGGTGTTTATCATCTTCTTTATTATATGATGATTTTACTGATACTCTCACACTGACCTTTTTGGTTTTAGTAAATGACTGGATCTATTAGGCACCAAAGTAACAGTGTATTTGAAGAAAACTGTGACAGTTTTATGAAAGAACAACTGAATGATGTGGGAGCTGCAATGAGAACTCTTGTGGTTATCCTCAACCAACTATCTGTAGTCATGATTGACCACTTGAACCTTAGTGATTTGTATAAGGCATCGTATATGCGATAAACAAATCCCTACAGAAGTTCAAGTAATATTCATAAAGGTATGTATGTTCAAAAACCTATGTGTCAAATATGTGGAAAGAAACACATAGGAAAATGTTTCAAAGGGGCAGAATGATTTTATAGATGGGTAAATAAAGGTCATAAAACAAGAACCTGCCATGGAAAAAGGAAGCATCTAGTTGACTCTAGGAAAGGGAAAAAAGTTCTTTATGAAGGATCAATTGAATGTTTCAAATGTGGTGTGCATGGTTATTATGAAAACACTTGTACTACGAAGAAGTTTCGGGAATGGGGTCACCATGATCATACAAATATTCGTTTATCAATACGTAATGTCATTCCGATTGAGGATGAAGAAACTGACATTGACCAATGAAAGGTATGCAGTATTTCTTAACGTATGTTTTCCTATTATTGGAATCTTAGGATATGATTCATGATTTTGTTTATAGGGAATAAGTATTTCATAATAAGTTGAAAAGTAATGGTTCATGGATTATGAAGAATGTTGAATGAGTATGAAGTCAACATATAAGGGATTCAAGAGTTATGGTAGATTTTAGGATGGTGAAACTCTTAAATGTATTAAGTCTCTTTTGATGATGGGGTTAAATTAGAAGACTTTTTATAGTATATGTAACCCTGATTTTTGATATATGAAAATTTTATTCAAGTATAATTATCCTTTCTTTTGTGGATATAGTTATAATGAAACATTTTGGTTTATATGATCCTTGAATTTGAGGCAATTACTAGTTAATACATTTTGGGTTGCAAAATGAAAGTTATTAGATAACCTTTGTGGTTAAAATATGTTATCATTAATTTTTAAGATTTTATCTATTTTTGGGGAATGTTTTATGAATTATATAGTTTTTGAAAAAGGACAACACGCAGACCGTGTGACAACACGTCACGTCAGACGAAGATGCGGGAATCGAACCCACAACCAAAGTGTAACGGGTATTTATCGCCTACCACTGGACTACGTGATGTCCCTGGTTAGTTTGACTTATTCTTTTTAGTTAGATGATTTTATGAATCAAGAGTAAGTTGATTTTGGGTTATCTATGGAAATTATTAGCCTATAATGGAGGATATGTGATTAAATTAATTACATTTCAGTATGAGACTTTAAGAGTAACTGATGTTATTTTGGAGAAAAATGTTATGATTTATCTTAGGATACAATGTGATTAAATCCTTCATAGATTTGGGTTTCAATCTTAGTTTGGTTTACATTGATCAATTTTATGGATAGATGTTTATTGAATGGTCTTTGTTGAACTTTGGTTTTTGTTTGACAAATTTTGGAGATTAGGAGTAGTTCTTCTTTTTGTAAAAAAAAAATTATTATCCTTTTTGGATATTATCTGATCTCATACTAAACTTTTTGGTTAAGGTCTAAATACATTGGAAATATATAGTTCTCTTACGTAGATTAGGCGATTCTCAAGAAGTTTATTATAGTACTCTTATTGCGAACAATTCTTCCTAAATACTCATCTTTTTTAGAAAATATGAGTTTGAGTAAGGAATCTAGTAAAAGTTGAAAGTCTACATGACAAGTAAGTATGTTTCCTTATGATTTATTTAAGCTCAAAAATAAATTCCTCAATGAAAATTAACTTAAAACAAAAATATTTTCTGTTAACTTTTCCTACTGGGGAATCGAATACCGTTTAACCCATCATATGTTTGTGATTTTCTTATGGTTAACTTTCTCCTAGACATGTTTACTATCACCCTACATCAGAACATAACCCTTTGTTTTCTCTTCCATATCAATATTTTCCTACTTTGAACCCTATTATGGGTTTACTCGGGTGACCTTTGTACTTCTCTCCCTTTATTTTAAAGTGATAGTTTTACTGACTCTTGTTCTGATGTGGGACTTTCAATGAAGTTTACAAGCCCAATTTTGAAATTTCGAGGACGCAATTCCCAAAACGGGGGAAGGATGTAACATCCTAGGTAAATAAATCATATTAAATTCTAATGTGTATCAATATTTTTTAATAAAATGTTAATATTACTTTAATGTGAATGCTATGCTCGATGGCGTACCCAATACGCAACAACAAGTTTCTTTGAAATCTTACGTTGGACACTAATAATATAATAATATTATAATAGTTAACACCTAGCCATTATAATGGAGGGAATGAATATAAATAACTAAAAAATTATTACATATGTTTGTTAATTTTTTTTATTATCCAATAAATGGTAGAGGCTTAAAATCCAAATGAATCCAATTTTGAGAATAAATACTCTAATATTTTTAAAAGATTGTTTCACCACCTCTTGATGGAGAACCTTTTTTAAATGCAAATTTTGACAATTTTATAATCTATACATGTCAAAATAAACTTATTCTTTATGATTAGAACATTGAAATTTACTTTGGTTAAATTTTTGGTATTTTTCTGACAATGTTCTTTTTTATAATGAATAGTGAAAATACTGCATTTTACATCAAAACTGATTTTTCATCTAATATATATATATGGTTAGATTGTCTTTTTAATTGGATTTAAAGTGTAATTAGAATATATTTTTACCATTTAATTCAATGGTGGTAATTATAATTAATTTCACTTTGAAAATGGACATAAACAAGTGCCAAACTTTTTATAGATATTGCTTCAAAAAAACCTGCTATTTGTTTTGACAACGGGAATGATTTTTAAATTAATTATTTAAATTTATGTGTTTGGAATTTCTTAAAATGTATTCCATATTTTTAATCAGAAGGTCCAAATTATTTAATTAATACTCTTTTGTTTTTGGACATTATGAATAGTAACGACGGTAATTATCTTTAATTATCGTGATTAATTAGTAAGCGGGTAGTAAAGGATAATAAAATAATATCATAATAATAAAAAATGACCCCAACATGTGTCCTAATTATACTGGTCGTGTCATGGAAGACCATGGGATGCCTTGTGCCAAACTTTGGGACCCCATGGAATCACTTTTGGGTGAAAGTTACACTTTATCATTTTATTTTTAAAGAAAGGAGTATATCATTAATGATTGTATCACCCAAGTAAAACATTTTTAGTTTTTCCTGTGTAAATGATCTCTTAGACTATAAATATTAATTGGAAAGATAAAAATATTTCATAAATCATGGTATTTGTTTTATAATTTTTATACATTAAATAAATTAATTTATTTATTACGCCACGATAATGCATCGATTACCTCCTTAATGAACGATTTCAATAAAATGAAAAGATAATATAAAATATAAGACTTACACTTGGAAAAAACATATTTGATGAGTATATTTCAAACCCTTATCACCTTGTCCTCTAAATATATCATTGTGGGACCTTTAAAATTGGAAACTCATTTTAAAACAAAGTAACATTTCTTGACTTTCCAAGAGTTCCCCTCCTCCCCCTTATAAAACGACCCCACCTATACCTCCTTACCCACACCTATCAAGCCATTGGATGGACAAACCCTTAACATTTCATCTATCCAAATTCCTCTCTTCATCATTGAAGCCTCACCTTAGGCAGAAAGCTCTTCAATAAACCCTTTTGGTTCAAACCAAAGGGAGTTACCCAATTGAAAGGTAATGTCTTCTCTTATATTATTTTGATTTATTTTGATTCTCCAACCCTGTAAACTCTTTTTATTCCTTTAATTTGTAACAAAAACAATATAATAAATATACTAGGATGTTTTTATAAGAATTATTCGTGCTACACTTAAAAACGCATCCGTCTAATGGTTTAAGAATATATTGTTTCTGTGGATGGCGAATTACTGCCTCACGAAATGATGATTGTTCAATATTCTTTTAACACCTTTAAAGGTGGCCATTATGATGTCACTATATTTTATATATTATATATATGTTATTTATGTTTTCTAAATTCTTATTTATTTTATATTTAAAACATACCTTTATTCATTTCATGTTGTGAAAATGCGATAATTTCATATGAGGAAGTGTGGAGTAACACCCCCTCAAGTGATGTGACTCGTTCATGTAACACTTGGAATGTATAAAGAATGAAATTAATGAACTTATGTGACCTATATAACATATATATTATACTATAATTATAATATATATATCTCTCAATTATTTTTAATTCCATTAATATGACAAAGAAATGAAAGCAGCGTTCATGCGTACGTATGACCTACCTTCTCCATGAACGGTGCATTTCATTTCATTTTATCTCCAAATGTTATGGAATAGTATAAAATGAATATGTACTGTATATATATGATATCTAAATCATTAATACTATTCTGTAGATGATGTAATTTTAACTACATGAAAAATTCTTTTCAAACAAGTTCATTTTTGACTTATGTACCAAACATCGACAAAAACATCATATATGAACTCACATAATTAACTAATTATTAAAACATTATAATATGTGATATGAGTTTAATAATAAACTTTAAAGTATGTATTTATGAAATTATAAATTGACAAAAGTTTATTATTCAGGAACATAAAGAAACGAACAAGACAAGTCAGACTTGAGGTAAGGGATCCCACCTCTCTCTTTCTTTTTAAGTACTCTTTTTTATGTAACTTACTTTAAGATCCTATTTATTATGTTGTGGGATGTTATTCTATATTACTCTTACTGTAATTTATATGTTAATATTATGAGAGACCATATTTTATTACATCAATCCATTTTTTTGGACGTTTTAAGTGGCACAGTTAGGCTGCCGAGTTTTCATAAGTGATTTTTCATCTCACATTTATTCCCGTGATATTTATGCTACATTTGCCACAATATATTTTGAGTGGTGTATGTACTTACCATTATTCTACTCTTTCTGTAATATAATTTGTTTTATGGTTATTTACATCATCGTTCTACGGTCCTTCTTTCATGGGGTGAACGTTTCGAAAGTTACCCAAATTGGTAAGGGAACCTTTCACCCTCCTCTTTTTAAAAGACTTATTTTGTTATGTATTTTAATTTACATAATTTTATGTTGGGATAGGTTCTTCTATATCAATATTGATGTAAATTTTATGTCCAAGTGATGAGATACCATTTCCTCTCTCATCAACTAATTTTATGAATTTTAAAGTGACGTCGTGAGGCTGTCGAATTTTTCCAAGGGAACTTCGTAACCCAATTTCGATTTCTTTGGGTTCAACATGTAGTTATTGAATATTTAATTCTTTGAATATGTGTGAATGACATTTTATTGTTTTACACTTAATATCCAATTATATTGGGTATATTTATATTTGTTACACATAATTATGATATTGATTTATCCTTAATTTAAGGATACCTACTTTATAAGGGATTTCATATCATTTTACATTTTTATTGAGAATCCATTATTATTATGCACCAATTCACTATTATATGGTGTATATACTGTCCTTTGAAATATTATATCATGAAAACCTTTATTCTCATGATATTATAATGTTCTGATTAAATGTTATTCCTCAATTATTGTATTCAAGTGTCTCTCATTTTGTTAAAAACCCTTTAACTAAAATATCGTTTTAAATGTTTTAATGATTTGTTCTTATAAATATTTCTCATTAATATCCATGTTTTCAAAATTGTTTTAAGGATTTATTTATATGGATATTAATGGTTTAAAATGTTAAAAATTTACACAGTGCTATGGGACACTTTGATTCAAAAATCTCTTTATTAAATGTTTTAAATGGGTTTGATAATGGTTTTTACAATGGATTCATTATTTAAATATCTTAAAATTTTATATTGTTATTTCAATGTGGGAATGTTATCTTTACATTATTATTAAGTTATGTACTATTATTATGTTATGGTTCTTGGGTATTTTTATGAAAACGGGTGGTTTCGTGATAAACTATGAGTTGGTGAGCTCGATATAGCTCTCCAATGCATTGGTTAAGGAGAAGGGGTTAAAAGTTAAGGTTTCTCTAAAGAGATTTAGGGAATATACTATGATGGGTATTCCAAACGTAACCATGAGGGTTACTCCCTATGTCAGAATGTTATGAATGCATCAAGTTACCTTTATGTCTTATGATTTCTATGATTTATTCATGATTTGATGAGGTATGTTAAAATGCTTATGTTTTATGAGTGAAGTATGATTTCATACATGGACTAATGTTTCCATTTTGTACTTTTATATCCCTTACTGAGCTTTTTATGCTCATCCCAAGTTTTTGAAATGTTTTTCACAGGTCATGGGAAAGGTACATGATGTGATGGTAGTGTCAAGGAAGTGTCAAGAAAGAATCCATGTTTTATTTTAAATTTGTTTACATTAATGGAAAAAATGAGTACTATATTTTATGTAACCACTTTGTTTAAATGTGGAATGTACTGAATGATTTATGATCTAATTATCTAAAACTCTAAACCTAAAAAGATCCTCAATGTGTATTCTTGAAATTACTCAACATTAAGTAATGTTTAAGGCTGGGGCCTTATATGACCACTACTATTAACATGAAATGTTCAATATGAAATGGGGACCTTATACTTAACAGTAATTAATTTTTCCCTATAATACTCATTACATTTAATAATTTATAAGGTTCACTCCATTCCATTTCATATTAATTAAAAAGGATAAAAATAAAATGTAACAATTATTACTTTAATTATGTATTAAATTAATAGGTTCATTCCATTACCTTTCACAATCATGATACTGTGGGAAAAGGACATGAAACCCATTACTATTTCAATTTTATTTTACTAAGACAAGTGTCACATATAATATACTTACCTTATATAATTGAATTTCATTTATTATATTGAAATTATTACCTTTTAAGGGTAAAGGGATATTATACATGAAATTTCAATTGATAAATGTTTTATTTAATTAAAACACTAACCATTATGAAGTCCAATTCAAAGAACACCTGAATGGTGGTGCATATAGACTTACAAGGGTCAATAAGGAATACTTAAAAAAAGATACCAACTTCGGGTGGTATGAATTAAGGTTATAACCCCCAATGATGTAATTAAAATATATTAAAGGAAAAATTGAACATGATCATGATGCTAATAGTCATGGAATTTGAATTTAATAAGCATCACCTGAAGAAATAAATATGTTCCCAACAATGAAAGCTTATAATATTGAAATACTTTAGGGATGGGTCAAAGAAAATCTAACTTAAGCTCATAAAACTACCCTCTTCCAGTATAAATATCTAGTTTATATTAAATAAGAACAAAATGGAAGAAGAGATCAATATCTAAAAAATAGGGCATATGAGACTACATCAAAATAGTGTCTTTGAGGGAAAGAAAAACAATGAATGCTGCATGATGAATAGAGTACCTACAGATGCACATCCAATGAAATAAATGAAGATAGATTCATACTTTAGAGAAAGGAATGGGATTAAAAGCTAATAATAAGGATTTTATAGATCCTCTAGGGGATGAAATATCGTTTAATATTCTAGAATATATATTAGATAGGAATGAGTGTGTTTAAATAATATTTAAGGGAAAAATAGTAAATTCACCAAAACATTCTAGGTCTCACAGTCTTGCTACTTGGATGAGAAAATCATGAGCCAACCATAAATCTCCCACTTCGTAAAGAAGGACCCCTCATGGTTTCATGCACATGGTTTGGCTAACCATGTGAATACCTTGTTTCACACTATAGGAAAAACTATAGGTACTATTTCATGGGTGTGCACCATAGGTTGTGTGATTTCGCCAAACCATATACCTCCTTTGACCAATATCTACCCCTCACATAGTTAGGGAAACCTTGCAAACTAGCTCACATTTTTTCTACTAACCATGAATCACAGTCCTTTTCTCGACCGAGGAAGTTTTCATTATCTGAACAAGCCTCCTAACCCACTATAAAACAATGAACTCATTAAGAATCCATATTTTTTCTATGACAAAGAGTAATACAAATAATTTAAATTATTCATACATAAAATAAAAAATAGGTTCTTATAAATTGATTTCAAGGAGTTAGAAAAAATATGCCTTTTTCAGAAAAATGGGTTTTTCTATATACATAGGTTCACAACACATTAATTACTGAATGTTTATTGATAAAATTAGAGCTAGGAACAAAATAAATTTGGTATAGTTTATTTTTCTATAGTAGTGGATATCCAAAAAAGTTCTCAGTTTAGGTAAAACATGACTAATTAATATTTAATTTTGAGTATTGGTTATTTCATTAAAGCCATAAATATCCATATAAATTTGTATGTTTACCAAATTTAAATCATTATTTTATTTTAATAGAATATAATTTATTTCCTTTTCATCGGGGAGATCAAATTTATCAGAATAACATAAAACATGTAATCCATTAAGTATTTTATACTTATATTTGATATCATTCATACTATCCTCTAGTATATGGAAATAGTTAAATATTTATTCATTAATAAATTTATATTCATTGTGAAATTCACTTTGAATGTGATTGGATACAATATCCATTACTTTAGATTCCATTTCTATAAGACAAAAATTAACCTTTTCAATAACATTATCTCTATCTATATTAGAACCATAGAAGTTTCCCAACAAAGAACTATAGGCTTGATTCATGGAATTATTATATGTATCTCTCTATTAACATACTTAAATTTATATTTCAACTATATACAACCATAAATTATGTGTTCTTTTCTCATACCATCATACCAGGTTACCTATCCAAATGAGTCATACTTTTTGAATCTTATTTTCCTATAACATTTTCCTAGGTTATGTATTTTTTCTAAAAAAATACTTTTCTTATAGAATTTCATTAAATTTATAGATACCTGATACATTTCTTCATCACTATCAGAGTCCAATTCAATTTCACTAATGTTATTAGATATATCAACTTTATTTTATTTTCAACCTAATATTTTAAATGCAATTGATTTCTCTTTGGGTAAAATGACTTTTTGTTCACTTTTTGTTCATTTTCACACATCATCAACTTATCGATCAATTATTTGAAATGTATCTTACTAATTTCACATGTTTCTAGGATGGTGACTGTAGTGTCTCTCCACCATAATTTTATACATCCTAAGATTCTTAGCACTTGTGATTTATCATCCAGGGTCTTTACAACTGCATGCTTAATTTTTATGATTACATTGAACCTGAGATGAATTTAAAAACTAGATTCATCATAATTCATCATGAATGTATCATATTTAATAGTATATATATTTAAACATATTTATTTTTAATCATGTGTTCCTTCATGTAAAACAAACAAAGTATTAAAGGCAAGTTTTATGTTCAACTCATATTCTCACAATTCACAATCAAAAGAATCCATGGATTTATAGATATAATCTTTTACATCATCAATTTCATCACTCTAATACTTTATATGATATTTTGTTCATATTTATATTCTATAGTGGACTACATATCAAAAATCATGCCTTAAAGATATATTTTATTCTTTATTTTCTATTGATCATAATTTCGAAAATTATTGAATGGTGGTATATTAGTATCATTTCCATTGAGTCTAGAGGAATATATAATTAAAAAATACCACGATAATAGAAACTAATATCTTGATAAAAGTAAATGATCAAGGTAAAATGAATATAAGAATAATATAAAAGTAAAAAAACAATATTTTTTGAAAATAATCTTCAATAATACCAAATGTTTGTCCTAGAGGAGTAATCGAGAGGGGGTGAATTAAGTATCCAAAAAGTTACTATTAAAAATTTAATTAAATTAAATCTTATGAAATAACCAAATTTTGAAAAAAAACTAGTTAAATAATATATTGTTCATGAACAATTTGATGTTATGGAAGATATTTTCAATGGAATAGTAAAAATCCAATCAAAATAAATAAAATTACATTAACCATTGAAATTGTTTTACTCATGTCATATAAGAAATATATAATTTGGAAAATTTATTTATCATAGTTGGTTTTTGAAATATAGTTTATAAAATTATTTCTTGAAATTATTTATTATCATAAAAATAGTTTTGAATATATTTAGTTTCAAAAAATTGAATAATGTAAATCAAACATAAGAATTAAAAAAAAGAATATAAGTTCTAAGTTAATACCTATTACTCTTCACTTGATATTAAACCAACTACTAAGTATGTTTATTAAAATAAATATATATATCAACAACATGTATTGGGTATATAGACAAACAATTACACACAAGGTAGTCCATGCATAAGGAGGCCACTTCTAGAGTTATTTTTTAGTTAAAATAGGTAATTAAAGGAAGAAAATAGTTTAATTGTATTCCTATTTACAGTATAATAAAAGAACTTGTCAAATATATGAGATAATATAAGACTGACTTAAAATTTAAAGGAAACGGAGAATGAGTAATAGAATAGTGAAGTGTGATGTAGATCTATTATTGATCATATTTCAATTGGTCAACAATGTTGTATTATCTTGAGAAATTATATGTAAATCTAGAATTGTGACCAAATGAAAATGATATTGTGAATAATTTTCTTAGATCTATAATATTACTTGAAAAATAGAGAGTTAAGAAAATATAGGTAAAAGAGTTTATGTTTGATATCAATATTCCATATATCCACCAAATACATGTATGATAAATATTGTAAGGATTTAATGATAATAAAATATTCAATTAGTTGTTGGAATCTAATAATATTAAAATCCTTAAATCATAGAGGAAATCCACAAAGTTCAAATCTATCTTACTTTTCATTAAATGCTAAAAAATACAGCCATTGGATTATTTTATTGACTTTAATTGGAAAATAGACAAGGAAACTATATCCTTCAAAATCACCTAGCCATAGTTTCTTGAGTAATTCCTAGTGATAGGTGGAGAATTTCTCTATATAGATTTTTAATTTCCATTTTTCTCTCTCTTGATGTGACCATGTCATCAATTGACTTAGACATATGTTCATTTTCAGTCTCTTGGTCTCAATGTGCAGTTGTGTAATACTTAATTTTTTTTCATGTATTTTATACAATCATTTGATCTATACTTGAAGTTATTTAGTTTTAATATGAGGTTAAACAATTATAATGTCTTGTATTCCATTTATAATATGCGATCAGTCAACATTCTTCATGAGGTGTATTTAACACTTAGAAATATATGAACATTATGGCATGGTCAATAGAGTTTGGTCATACAATCATTCTAATTTCTCTAGTGATAACTTGATGACTTTGTCAAAATTTTATTATGGTTAGATGAAAGTCATGTGGACAATTTATATTTCTTATGATCACTTCAACACTTTTGAAAATTGTGTATCTCTAGTATGGTTTCTTCTCATAGTTGGTAGAGTGTCTCCAATATATAGCTTTATATAATGTATAATAGCTTCCTTACTTTTCCAATTTTTATATATTGTCTAAAAAATGTTTACCAATATACAACATCTAATTCATTATTCATATAAAAAATTGATTTGGGATTATTAAAATAAGGTATTTCTAAACTAATCTAATAAATACAATCCATATATATTATCTTACCATGAAAAAAGAAATATTTTGTTGATTGTATATTAGATAATGTGTGGAGTGTTTTTGTTCACATAAAACTGAGGGGAATGTATGACATCAATGTGGAAGATGATGTAATTTATGATAGTGAACAACATTAAAAGTAACAGATTTAATTATTTATCCCTAGTGATATTTAAATTTTTAGTCTTTTGTGGGAGGGGGAAGAATAAAAATATGAAGAAGGATAAAAAGTAATGTTAATAATGGAGGCTGGTAACAATATGATCCAAAAATATGAAAAAAATTTAAGATCTAATATAAAGAATGTTTTTATAATTTAATTTAATAATGTTTATTTTAATTAATATTAATTATTTTATATAATACTGAATGAAAATTTTTTTTTGAAATAAAATAAATATGATTTGGGGGATTATTTTTTAGTATTATTAAACCATAAGACTTTTCTTTGCATACAGTTCAATTAAATATATATAATTGTAATTTATGAAATTATTTTATATAATACTAAATAAATATTTTTTTATATATATTGAATATGAACCAAAAATATTATTTTTTAATATTAGAAATTTTGAGTTCTATATTTTTTAGATTTCAATTGAATAAATGTAAATGTATTGGTTTATAATTGAATTGTAGGTTTAATTGTGTTATTATTTTTCATGATATTTTTATAGGATTATCATGTTATATGTGGTTGAGGACAATAATCACATGAAATTAAATAGTATATAAATAACACACAATGAACTAAAAAAACTTGATATACATTCAAACTATATTACATAGAGTACACTGAGAACATAAAATAGACATTCCACCTCTGGTACATAGTGTACACCAACAACACATAATAGTCACTCTACCCTTCCTACACAAGGCACACTAATTATACATGATAACCATTATACCTATAATACAAATATTCTACTTTTACGCATGCCATAAAATATTCTTTCAAAAATATTTCAACTTCTTATAAAAAGCTTTCGTCCACAATTATTCCTTCAAGTGTGGATACTGGTGAATCAGGTGGATTAATAGTGGAGAACCATTTTCTATTGAGGAGATATTTTCATATCACCCTTACCAGTTTTTATTTTAATGTGATAGAATTAAATCCATAAATATTTATACTCATTGATTAATTTTTATGTAAAAAATAAAAATAATAACATTTAATGTATAAACTTCGATACTCAATTTCCTTGGAGTTTCATTGAATTAAAGATAGTTTTACCATTTATTGTATATGGGGTACTGAAGGAGGATGTTAATAGAAATTTTAGGTATATTATCGGGTAATAAGAATGTTAGATGGTGTCCCTCTACTTAAATTATTTCACCTAGAGTTATATTTCATTTTCCTGGAAGAGTGAGTTGTTCGATTACTAAATAATGGTACTATAAAATACATATTTTTTTATACATGATTAAATTAAATGATTGTATGTGATATTTTGATAATCTAATGAATATTATGGATGTTATTTAATGATGTTACTAAATTATGACATGCCTGAAATGATTACAGATAAATGGAAATTTGAAAAATGTGACAAGAAATGGAATGATTTCTTGTAAATATTAAGGAATTAATTTAATGTTGCGTCTCAATTAGTGTAATAGATATATGAGAAGTTCATTGAATGAATGACTATGGATCATTGATATAAATTTACTAATCATCATCAGGTTTAATCATGTAATTTATTTTAATAAATTTTATTTTATTAAAAATATGATTGCATAAAATTTCATGTTATATTGATATAGAATTTTTTTAGATATTTTATTGAAAAATATTTCTAGTTGAGGGAAGTGAGTATCTTTTGCACATCTAGGAAAATGGGTTTCACATGAAAATAACTAGGCATAGTACCATTTTAATTGATATGATATATATTTTAAACAAATTAAGTAAATTATTTTTTGATATTTTTAATTTTTTGAAATTAGGCAAGGAGGGAGATCATTATGTTAGATAGATAAAGATGAGTTTTTATGTCAAAAAAAATAGATTAAGGTTATGTAAACAACTAGTTTGAAGGAATATAGGTGAAAAATTTTAATTAGATATTGGTGTTAATAAATTAAATTTTAACTTAATGTAGTTTGGTTTTCATTGTAATATTTAAGAAAAATGTAATGTTGACCCCTTCTAGACAGCTTAAGTATCTAAGGATAACACTATTTCTCAGGTCTTAAGGAATGATCAATATAAATATGTAAGGGGATGTGTTATGGGTCATCCCCAATGTACGTATTTGTATGAATATACATGTACATATCTATAGTTCCATATATAGTCTGTTTGATTACTTTTGGTGATCCAGAATTATATAAGGAAATTTATACACACAAAAATAGAGTTAAAGATATGAAAATTATTTTTAAAAATTAAACTAATATATTTATATAAGAGGATGTTATATAGTAGTCCTGAAGAAATATTATCATTGAATATGTATTCAAGACTAGTAAAGTTCTTAAATTTGTACAAACATAAGATATTTTTTATATTTTTATATTTTTCCCCTAATTTTATGTTTTAGCAATTGAAGTTAAAACCTTTTATTTTGTTAATGTTATGTACATTAATTTTTTATTTATGTTATAGTTTTATGTATTAATAATTAATGTTAAAGTGATTTATGATTTATGTTAATGAAACAAATTTCTATTACATGATAATCAAGTATCATTAAATTAAACAATTCCATTTTGGGATGTTTTATATCAAGATGAACCATTTATATTAAATTATTATGCTATAATTCATTTTTAATGTTTTATGATTTTATACATTTAAATTTATATATTATTTCAAATGAATTGATGTTTTAATTGTAGAATAACCAATATTATCTTTGATGTTCTATTTTTGACGTTGAAATATTCTATGAATTTTCTTATATTTACATTATTAAACTATTTTATGTTATATTGAAATAACTTTTTTTAGATAATGAATCATCTTTAAAATATTTATTTATGTTACAATGTTCTAATTTAATAAATCATTGTAAATAGATATTTTATAATAAATTGGTATTCTATATTCAATAAGTTAATATTTCATGTATTTTTTATTTTAAATAAATATTTTTACTTAATATAACAAAGAGATTAAGAAGTCATGTAAATGTGTTATATTTTTGTTAAAGTGTGGTTATATGTTTTTTTATACCAATTTTTTTTGATTTAGGAAAAATTGGTTTTATATTTTGTTAATAATATTTTTATATTCTAACAAAAATTGTATTTTTTTTTCTATCAAATAAGATTAATATTTAATGTTTTTTCATTGATGTTAAATAATTGTGTGTCTAAATTTTTTAATTAAAAAATTCTATTTTATGATTTTTAAATATGTTGAAAGCTAATTTGAACATATTTATATTAAATACAGGAACCTCATGTGGGGAGAAGGTAGGGAGGTGATGACAACCATGACCCATTTGGGGAGATTGAAGGCAGTTTACTATTGAATTTTACGATTAACGAGAAACTTGTCAGTTCATATTTTATAGAATTGTAAAATTATATACATTAATATTTATATTGACGTGTATTTTTGATGATTTACAACTATTTTATACTATTTTGTTAGTATAAATGTTAATATTATGGTCTTACTGTGTGGAAGGAGATGAACCTGGATATAGTAGATATTTTTTATACACATTGACATCACTAAATAATTAGTGGTTTCTAGAACTGCCAATGATAAAAAAACATAAAGTAAAATATACCTAATATTTATTAATTTGTAATATTTGGTTACAATTGTACAACCACTAGTAATAGTGTTACATATTACAATGCATATTATTCATTTGTAAGTGGTTATATCTTTCACGAAATACATAATATTTTTATTATATATAACCATCAATTAATATCATAAACCACTGTTAATCCTTTTTTCAATAAAATTTATGCAAAAATAATGTGGAATAAATTTAACAATAGATAGAAATTTAACAATGTATATATTTATGATGATTTTTTAAAACCATAACAATGAAATTTAATGGTAGTTAAGGTTTCCTTGAAACCTAAAAAAATACTATTAATCACTGACTTCCTTGTAGTGTTTCCTTGTCACGACCCGTCCTCAGGGCCCGTGCCGTGACTACCCCAATCCCGCCTTCCATAGGCCAGGGGCTGGCGACTAGAAACAAGGCATAAATCCCAGTAAAAGGGAAGGAATTGCCTTTGTAAAGTAAACAAAAACCACAGAGAAAGCAAGAAATAGAAGTAAACACTATGTAAAAACATAGTACAATAGTAAGTGCGGAAAAGTAAGTGGGACAGTATACAAAATCAAACTGAATATAAAGTACAACTAGAAAGGAAAAAACAACAACTAAAAAGTAAAGCTGCAGCATCGAGCCATCCACTGGAAGTCCCACCTGAAGGGTGAGTACATATAGCCTCCACAGCTCCTCGGGTCCAGCCTTCCGCTCCGCATATGCCCCGTCCAGGGGTCCACCTCCAGGTACCGACCTGCTCCGCCAGCCTCAACCGCGATCAGTGTTGTCCGTCTTCTACAACTAACACAACGTAGTGCGGGCATAACCCATGCAGGGGTGAGTATAAGATACTCAGTAGGGACCCCGAGACCCCCGAAGGTCTCCCAAAATCCATAAAGGATAATCCAAAAAGGAAATATACAATCACGAAGTAACATCTGACACTGCTTAGGTATATGCCCATACATATACCTAAGTCATCAATTCTCGTTCGACTCTAACATCCGAGCCCAAGTACAACCCAGTCCACACAGGAAAGCAAAACGTAAATCCACACATGATAGCACAACACAATCTACATAGGAAAGTAGAACGTAAATCCACACAGGATGGCACAACACAATCCACATAGGAAAGAAAAACAAGATTCAGCTCAAACAGGTATACTTCTTCAAAAGACGATAGAGATGATCAGATATTTCCATTGATTCATCTAAGCCATCGTACCCACAAACGATCGATAGGTACTAACCCCCGCAATGACCCACATAGGATCTGACCCACAAAGAATCAATAGGTAACTAACCCCCGTAAAGACCCACATAGGATCGGACCCACACAGGATCTGTAGGCACTAGCTCACACAGAACCGCTGAGTGCTGACCCACACAAGATTGGACCCACACAGGATCAGTAGCACTATTCCACGCAGGATCGCTGGGTGCTGAAGTCGTCATCGTCAAATCCATTGAGGATATCTGTACAGTCGTCGTCGTCACAGTCGCAACCATCACTAGGGTTCCCGCACACAGCAATCTCGTTCGGGAGGGTCCGCTACACGAGCTGAGAGGCTGATACATCAACTGACACATAGTACAGTGTTGATGTATCCAAAAGCTCTGTATCGACAACAGGAACTCAATGTCGCAGACAGCGCGTCAATCGGACGCCCGGTCTGAGAGTTATTGGCCTTTTCGTTCCAGGGGCCCGGTTGGGTTTTAAGGAAAAAACAACCCGACCGTACTCCACCTGCATCCAAAACTCTGGCGGAGTAAGCCGAAAGATCCGTCTCACTTAGAGGAATCCAAGAAAGTTGATGGTATGTCAATTGGACGTCCGGAGCTCAAGTTACGAGCGTTTCTGCTCCTAGGGCCCGATTGGTTTCGTGTACGAACCAACTCGGCCGAACCCAATGTATTCCTAAACCTTGAGTGCAATATACCGAAATGACCTTCTCAATCCAATGATCTCATCGCAACTAACGATACGTCGATCGAAGGCCCGTAGCTCAAGTTATGGGCGAAAGACCGAAGAGGGTCCGAAAACAGGGTTTTAGGGCTGGACTGACCCGGCCCGAGATCACCTGGGTCGGCCCGGCCCGGCGTGGGTGCGGCCCGGCCCGGCGGCCCAGCGCGCTACCGCGTGGCGCCATGTGGCTCGGCCGAACGGTCGAGCCATTCGGAAAGCAGGGGGCGGTGCCCCCCGTGGTTTGTAACCGCGACCCCCCTTAATGGGGGACGCTCAGCTGGCCGGCCGGGGGTTTGAACCCCCGACTTTCCCTTGTCCGGCCGGCCCACCCCGGCCGGCCGGTTTCTACCGCCATGGGACCGGCAATGGCCGGTCCCTCTTGCTCTAACGCCGGTGGCCCGGAACCAGCCGCCGGTCACCGTGCTCTGCCGCGGCCCGGAACCGGCCTTGGCCTTGGTTAGTCCGGCGCGGTGCGATGACGCCGTGCCCCTCCGCCGCGACGCCGCTCCGGTCACGGTGTCTTCGGGTTTCTATGACGCGGCGCGACAACATCGCGTCCTTGTTCTATTTTACGGCTCGGCGCGACGGAACCGCACATTCCTTGCCGCACGTTCCCGCCTGGTGCGACAGCACCACACCATTCTGTTCCAATCCACATTAGAAACCAACATGGATAATGGAGGGGGGTCGGCTGTGTTTGTGCCGTTCGGCCCCCTCTCGTTAATTGATAGTAATTGGTCCAAATATGCATGGATAATGAACGGGAGTAAATCACGAAATGAAAAATCACATAAACCCCTACCTCGAGTGTAGATTGTATGGAGCTTCGTCGAACGAGGATTCGTCACGGGATATCCGTCACAGGAAGAGGCGTCGCAAAAGGAGACGTTGCAGAAGGAGACGTCGACCTCCGAGGAATCCGGAATTCTTTGCGTTCTTCGCGTTCTTCGTGTTCTTCGACAAAGAGGATGAAGAAACTCAAGACTCCCTTAGCTTTTCTCCCAAAGCTCTCAAGGAAACAAGACTCCAACAATAATAAAATAAGCCCACACTTATTTTATTAACTTGACATTAGTTTGAAATTCAAACACTCACATTAAACTCACTTCATTAATATCATATGTTATCAAAACGTAAGTTATCAAATTTAATTGTGAGTTGAGGGAGTTAAGGAATGTGAAGGGGTGGGGTTTGTGTGGGCCCCACCACTCTCATATCCTCCCATGGGAAGTTGGGTAGTTACCCAACATCCACCCAAAGATTAAATCCACTTAGAGAAAATAAAAATTGTAGTTAAATTTTTATTTTAACTTCCACAATTTTTATCAACTTCTCTTGTGAAAACGCAACTCTGGAAAAGGTGTTTCTAAGAAATTACCGGTGCTGCGAATCCATCGGTGCCCTCGGAATTCGATTCCGAGCACCAGTTCAAAAGTTAGAAAAACCCGCTCGTTCATTCACTGAATGTACCCGAGCCAAACTTCGGAAAATTATTCTGGGCACACCGGGCCTCAGAATCAAGTGCCGTAAAAAACTGTGTTCTTGTAAAATCACAAATAAAATTAGGGAAAAAGATTCCTTGAATTTTACTGGTCTTTACATTCCTAACCTAGCTTTACATTATAATGTGGTTTAAAAATAAATTTATTAAAAATATTATATTAATAAAGAATAATGATTAATAATAACATGGAAAATTAAATTATATATCTATAACTATAATCTATACGAAATGATATTAAAATTTTAATGTCACACATAGCAATACACCGTCAATAATATAAAATGTGTTTATTAAGAATTACCATAAAAAATAGTAATTTATTCCTATAATTTTTAATCAATAATCTTTGTTTATATTAACACTACGTTTCTATATGTGATATCATATCTTACCACATTAATTAATGTTTTTCATCATAATTTAATGGGAATCCACTAAAAGAAAACGCAATAGTTTGATATTCAGATTTATAGATTCTTTTAATGCTCTAAATAAAATACAATAAAACTATCACATAAAATCCCTTGAAACGTAGTAATTCATGATTAAAATAGAAAATTATAAAATAAATAAATTGTAGCTATTTTTAGGGAGGGTTGTTCATATGTTTGAGTGAATTAATCACTTATTGATAAGATCTCATATGATAAATCAATTTCATGATAAATGACCATGCCTCAATTGGTTTCTTTTATATTATATAAATCATTGAGAGAAGCTCCATATTTTTATGTTTAAAATCATTTCATAGCCATGTGTTAGTAACAACTACAAATCTATGAAATATAGTGATCCAAATAAAATGCCATTGTGATAAATAATGATTGAATTTAATAGCAATATCTTGTGTTTCAACTGATTCTCCAAACAATTCTTTACATAGGCACTAAAAATATAATACTCCATCATATATTTCCAAAATATGAACTGGTTATGCCACATAACTCATTATTTGTTACTATTGGTAGATTAAGATTGTTTTTATGTATGAAATCCTCAAGAAATAGGTAGGGGTGATTTATGAAATTTAAAAATTAAAGCAAAAACCCATTGTTTTGAGTGTTTCTGAAGGATAACACCTTACCCAAAAAAACAATAGAAAAATTTTGAGGTTATAAATCATTTTTCCTTATTTTTATTCTCATTCTAAATTAATCAGGGAAATTCATCGTATATATGAATGTTTTATATGATCAAATTCTAAAACCTTCCCCTGAAATATTACAAGTGAGTTTGGGGTGTCAAATTCAATAAATATATTGATCAAGATAGTGGTCTTAATAGGGACGCGTTATAATACGGAGGAATTAGAGAAAGTGGAAAGGTTGAAATTTGAATCAAGAACTTGTGAGGTTGTAGTGATTTTTGTGGTGTATTATACATTAATTTTGGATATAAAGAAGGATTAAAAGAATAATCTATACTAATAAAATCCCACTGCAATCTTGTAAAAATACCATGGTCATCAATTAATAATTTATAAGGTATAATTTTTTATCCATAGAGTACTATTATAGGTATGATACATGCATTATATAGTTTCACTTAGGTAATGATGATTTTATATGCTCGGAGAATGATGGGGTGTGTGGGGATAATATATTTATTTAAATATATATTCACAGAATTTATATCCATTATCTATGTTAGATTATGTAACATGAATTATTTATCTACATAACATTGTCATCATTAAAGAGATGTTTTGTAATATGATCCCCAATAGTCTCAACTAGTTTATTAAAGGGTTGAGATTGTTGTTCTTATTGTGGTAAAAATTTTATGATGTGTGATTGATACATTTTAATTGAAGGTTTAATTGGGGTATGTGGGATCCATGCTTGAACATATTTCTAATAATTTTTTTGAATATATAACGACATTTTTTTGGTTAGTTTAGACATAAATAGATCATCATAAGCCATTAGTTGTGAGATTGTTGAGTGGAATATCTATACAGTGGTAAATATTATATCTGGGTTATCAACCCGAGTCTTTGATTTAATGGTCTCATTTTTTAGTGTATTCTCAAAAGGGTTTATTATTAATAACCCTAATATCTATGTAATAATATTATATTTTTTCAATTTATGTAATATATTTATTATTGGTGAGTAAAATTTTTGATTTATAAAATTTCTAATTGATTTTATGAATATTTTTCTAGAAATAGAGTTGATAGCTAAGAGTTTTGATATAGATCTTAATCCTAATATATAGAGGAGGAACTATTTAAATAAAATACATTTAATATTTTTTTAACATTAAACATCATTTAAGAAGAAATTTCAATATAAACAAAGTAAAAAGTGGGAATTTCAATCACAACTTCAAAATTTTGCTATGAACACATTTTCTATTTCAATGTTTATGAAAACCATGACCGTTTAAAGCCTATAGGCATAGTTTCTAGAAACCATGGATATACGAAAATATATGGCCATGGATACATGAAACAATGGTGATAGGATTTGTGGTATTACCCAAAAAAATTTCGAAAATTGGCTGGAAAGGGCTACTTCCATAGTTTAGGAAACCGTGGCCACAAACGGCATCTCCACAGTTTAAACTATGGCCATAGATTTTTATTTTATAAATGGAAATTAATTATAATTATATAAAATTATCTATAATTATAGAAATATAAATATATATACACACACATAAAATATTGATTAACATAATGGTAATGACTTTGCAGAATATGATGAATTTTCATGATCAAACCTCACTGGGATAACTTATTTTTTAATGTTATCCCCACAGTTCAAAATAATGGACATAGTCACCTATTTCCATGGTTTAAAAAAACTGACATAAGTCAGACCCTAATGCTACCACCATACCACCCACAGTTCAAAAAAACCATTGTTGTAGGCCATGACCACGATTTTGCACCATCTTTCCACAGATTTCAACTATGGAAATCGGCTATTTTTGTAGTTGTGAATTCTGAGTTTTTTTAGCGTATGTTTAAATTAATTATAAAAGATGAAATATAAAAGGATTTTATAGGTGTTTTTGTAAAAAATTTAACGACAAACCATTATACATGGATTTCAACATTGGTTTTCTATAAAAATGAGGTGGAATGAGATTTTTACATCACTTATTCCAAAAATTGATATCAAAAGTTAATATTTTTTTAAAAAATAACATAAAATAAATGATTAAATTCCTATAATCCCAATACACATAACTATATAGTGGAAAAAAACACAAAAACAACATTAAAACTCATTGAAAACTTTTAGAACATATTCTAAAAAATACATCCACATGAAACTACATATAAATATTAATAAAAAATAAAAAATATTCGATATATAAATTTTGAAATTGTTTTATGTCGATAGGTGTATATAAATAAATTTCATAAACAACCTATAACATAATTTTATACAGATTTTAATGACCTGTTATTTTTTTTGAATTGTAAGTCTTATTATAAAACTAACCATTTTCAATATCCATTGTTATCATCATGATTATCTCATAAATGAATTAGAGAAGATAAGATACACATTAAAAAATATGTTTATTATAATTACACTACATTTATAAAACAATATTTTTAAATTAGAGACACTAGATATATATAAAAACACAAGTATTCCCTGATATAAAAGTTATTTACTTGATCATTCACATATTATATTTTTTCTAGTTCACATTTTGAAATGTGATCTCCATTGGACTCAACTCAAAACCTATTGTAATTTAAAATATTTATAATAAAAACGTATGTAAATTATATATATTAATATTAAATAACTAAAAGAATAAAATATTAGTTACTTCTTTAACAAAATTCTAAATATTATTCAAACAACACCCAATAAAAAGAATAATAGTATGCTTTGCATTATTTTGGGAAACATACAAATAAAATACAATGTACCCTAAAATATAAAAATTAAACAATTATTAATATTAAAATGAGTTAATGTTCATATAAATATATATATATTTCTATTCAAGGAATGTAAAAAATTTATATATAATCTACATGTACTTTTATCATTGAGATATATATTCAATTCTTGCATCTTCTGATCGCTAATGAAAATTATATAGAGTTCATTTAAAATAGGTTCACCACAATTCCATACAATGGAAACTCCTCATACTTATCCACATCTATTTGGAAATCCATTAATAATTCCAACAATTATATCATGCAATTATTTTAATGGCTGGTAAGAAAATATCCTATACTTAATTGTTGGAACACCCCACGGATGGAAATTCTACTGTATAAAGGTTTGGATATCCCTAAAAACATGAAACATATGTTAATTGATGAAATAAACTACAATTACGATGTTATACATTGATTCATACCTCCTCATATATTTTTAAAATTTTAGAGCTGTGCTTATGTTGACATGGATGACCTTGTTTAGACACCGAACTCCACCGGTTAGCTGAATACCAGGGATGGATACATATATAATGTGATTGAGTCCTCAGTGTGTCTTATGGATGTAAAATTCTAGAAGGTCCTTCATCCTGTGATTGATATATCTGCTACATTGGAGAATATAGAGTGGTCAAATGCTTGTTCGGGTATTGATTCAGTAAATAGGGTTGTTTCCTTCCAAAGTTTCCGACCCCCATCTGAAGGCTATAAAATGGAATCAATTATATTTTTGGTACTTTTATGTTTTTCGCTATCATATGGGATTAAAGATAAGTATTTTTCAATATAATTATATTTTAATAAATATTCGCTATAATGATGTCATCCATCATTGACTCTAACCAAAATGAACACATTTATAACATGATACTGACATCATCCACTTCTATCATTACTTATACATGGAAAACAAAGAATAGACTGTTCATTGATAATCATGCTTCCTCCTTGCATATAGGGTCACCACCATTAATATGTATTTCATTATACTTATTAAATCCAAATTGGACTGATGAAATAGGATTTTTTGGACCTTACCACTTTACATTTTTTTAGTGTTCCTAGAAGGACCCAAAATTCTCTTTTGATGAATTCCATTCAATGGATCCCTCCAATATTATCATTCACTAATGTGAAAATTGATAGGGAATCTTTAGGTGCAACATGACCTTTAGGTTATGTTGGTTTATTCAAGACTCATGATGGATTTCACGAACTTTACTTCAATCAGAACATCACGAATGGATTCATTATATAATCTGAATTATGGTCCATGATTCAATATATTAAATACACTATTCAGTATGGATGGAAGCTTCTTTGGGTTGAATATGATTTAGCCCTGGTTTTGGAAGCACTAAATCTTTTCTCCATATATGCTCCATGGATAATGTTTATGTCCAAGATTGAATTCATCCTACATTGTAAGAAATACAGTTATAATTTTTCAAATTCTTATAGTGAGGCTATAGATGTAGTTGATGGCCTATCGTAGAAGGAGATAGCTTAGGTGAACTTGATGTGGTCTTTTGTGATCACTGAAATATGATTTTGTTTAATTGAGGTATATGCGCATGTTCAAATTCACACCCACCTTTGAAATATCCTTTTAATAACAATTTATTTATTTTTACAAATAATTTTTTAAGATTAGGATTTCCTATAACCTAATACTTTTCGATTAATATATATTCTAATGAAAAATACTATTTTTCAAAATTAAAAAAACCCCAATACACTCTTAGAATTTGGAAACCTTCCCAATAGGTAACAACACTAGAAAAGTTGAATTCATAATATAATTTTCCGCTCCTCTTACCAAACTGAACAACATAATAAAATATGATGTACAATTTTATATACAATAATATATATATGGGGATACCCAGTTTGAAAATCATACTACACGGATGAGATTGAATGAGGAGGTGGAGGATCTTGGTAGGAATGAAACATCTATCTCATCTTTTCTGCAGGCATAAACACTATATATGGTTTAATTATATCGTATATCAACTCATTCATCTATAATGACTCTTATCCCTTATATTCTGCCTCCGTCAATGACATACTAGGAGAGTGGGAATTTTTTTTTTCAAAAATTGATTCCCCTTATACACTTTGATGTGGCCCAAGTGTCTTGATATTCCTAAAGTAGTTGTAAGAATATACATCCTACTCTTAGTGATAAAGTTCCCCCATTCTATTTTCTTCTACAGAAAATCCTTAATATTTCCAAATATTATATTAGTATGATAAATTTATAAAATATGAATATTTAATAAAATATATATTTAATTACCTACAATCCTATTAGATACTTTATTTATTGTATTAGTAATATACCCCCACAATTTTTTCATTCATATGAATTTTCATTTTTCATAATGAAGGGCTGGAGATGGAGGGCCATATTATACCTGTTCAAATCTTCTACATAACTTGGATGTTAATTAATTAATTTTTTTGGAAATTATTTTCTCTTATAATAAAGGATACCCTCCACACGAAAAAATATAAGGGTATAAAGTATAATACTGTATCTATTGGTGTGTTTTTTGAGGGGTGCAATATATAAGAAAAAAAAATTAAAGTATCATGTAATTAATGTTAATTTATTAAATAAGTTTTACAAAAAGTAAATATATATAACAAAGGCATCCTACCACTAACTAGATAATTTTTCTATAAGTATCTATATATATAAAACCATACATAACTAATGGATCATGATTATTTTTATTACCAAAAATATAAAATAAAGTCAAATTTGTCTTAAAATATCTTCATATTGTTTCTCTAAAGGATATACACTTTATCGTAATTTCTTTCGACTCTCTAAAGTTAAATGTCATATGAAATTTAATGGATTAAATATTAGTTATATGTAATGTATAATATTTAAAAAATTATAAAAAAATATGTTTATTAATTTTACCATTATGGACTCCTATAACTAATTATTCACTTCCTAATTGCACTCATCCAGTTTGGGAATAAATTTATTATCCTACAATGACTCTTTATACCCCCATAACTCTTAAAATTCATATAATATTAGCCACTTGGGTGGTAATTATCATAAAAATTAATTATAAACATCTATTATCCATGTATAAGTGAATTATTTTTGTAAACATGTAATTACACACCTACCAATTTTAGGTACCATCTTTTCAGGATAATTAGAAGAGCATCAAAGTTTTTTAAATAGATGTAAGTTTAATTTCATTTAATATTTTAATTACTAAATATATATTTTTATATAGAAACATATACTTATAGGTTACCCTATCCATATGTCTACAATTTTTAATAACATATAATACTTACATAAATGTTGTTGTACATATATTTTATTAAAATTAGATAATTTTCAAAAAAAAATGATTTCTAAAAATATAATAAAAAAATTAAAATTTGAACATTCACCCAAAAAAATGTTCAATAATAACTAGTGAATATATTAATTTTAAAAAGAATTAAAATTAATATATTATAAACATGTGTAATTTTATGTACTTGTGTTTGATTGTAAATTTCATGAATGGCCTGAAGGACTTCAATTTTAATTCATTTCTTATAATCACCCTTTAGGGTTGAAGGGGAATCCTTACAAGGCCCATACGATTTCTTGACATTATAGGACTTTAAGGTCTTAGAGGAATTCAACCCAGACTATGACTACATGAAACCACCCCTCCCCAGCATCTGTATCATGATCATCCATCCACCTTCACCTGTATGTTTGGAATTCCATCTTGTACAAAGACCCACATGATGAGTATCGATGGCAATTGCCATACTCTATAATTCATCCAAATTTAGTAGCTCTACTTCGGTGAATTTTCCTAATCTAAATCCTCCTCTAGGGATTCTTCCTTATAGAATCATTCTATATTTTGTGTCTCTACAGCCTGTGGTTCGATGGAATTGAGGTGGAATGAAGGCCTTAAGGTGGCCTAAAAACTATACCGACCTGAAGGCCTTACTTGTATGACATTCTGAAGGACTCAGGTTCCAAACCTGTGGCCCAAAGGTGAATAATTATGACTACTATATTACCATATAATACATTCTACGGTACATTCTACAACACCTGCAATATTACGTTCTACAGTACTCCTATAGTACTATACAGTAACCCAGAAATATACCTCCCCGAGATTTGATCTTGGGTCTTATTGATGGACTTGAATATTCTTCACAAATATAGATGAGGCTCATGATATTGATTAGAAATCAGTAATTATTATTAAATAAAAATATTTTTCCCATGAAAATAAGAAAAGTATAATTTTTTTTGAATAAATACATAGCAATGAAAAAGAAGAATAGAAAAAACAGTCATAATGAATTGATGAAGGAAATATTTTCAACTAGAAAAAAGATATGTGAATATAATTAACTTTAAAAATATTTTAAAAATAGTTGTAATTATTATCATCTATACATTGAATCATAAAAGTTATTTTTTTAAATTGTTTTTCCTTCAAAAAAAATTATTCCTAATTAATATAAACATAGTTTTTTTCAATATAAATTCAATATGATAATTTCATTTTTCATGGGTTATTTCCATTATCTCATTCATTAGAATCCTTGATTAACTATATTATAAATAAAATCATTTCATAAAATCATTCAACATCATCAACATTATTATCACCAAAATGATGTTTCCATCAAAAAACAATAGACCAATGATCATTTGTGGGGTGAACAATAGAAAATATTTTTCCCATGTGTAACCATTATAAATTATTCCAATTTTTTATTAAATATTTTCAAATAAATAAGTGTAAATGCATAAAAATCCAATATAAAACAGTTATTTTGTTAACCCATTTATATTTAAATATCAATACCTAAAATTCAGTATAATCAATCTCAAATATATCCTCAATAACATTAAAATATCATGTTGATGAAAAAAATTGGGGTTTTGTCATTATATATCAAAAAATGTAGTTCTTAAATGATTACTATTACTCTAATAATTTAAACGGTTCACTTATCATATCTATTCTTCATAAAATGTGTAACCATTATTTTAAAATATAGATCACCTGATCATAGAAGCACATGGTCCCCTACTAAATACTTCAATGTTTCTGATACGAATAAATTAATGTTGAATTTCTATATAAGGCATGAAAAAATTGTGTTTTAATGTTCATTAATTAACCAAATTTCATTTCATCTTAGAAACCATACATTCAATATAGCAATATAGTATGATATATATTGTTGAAACTCAGTATATTTGTTAAAATAAATAAATGTTCTTGAACCAATTCATCAAATGGAATTAACATTACCTTTAATAAATGTATCAATTTAGATTCACTATCATCTATCAAATGTCATGATATAGAGAGACTAATGTCCTCCACCTTAGATAAATAGTAAGTATGGAACTCAATCACCTATTCTAATATATATATTTTAACAATATATACCTCTATTTATTGTGGATACATAACATATCCCTTTAAAATTTTAATATGTCATTAAAAAGGAAACATCCAATGTAAGGAAATATCCCAACATATTCTTATCTCTCAAAAATAAATGAATTAACAAATGAACTATTATATCAAAAAAAGGTGGTGGAATGTATATTTATAGTTGAAAATGTATGAGGAAAACGTCATTCACCAACACATATAACGAATTAGGATCTCAGAATTTTCTACATATAGAATTGAAAAAGTAACCAAACCTAATGATTGAATTTATGATATGTATCATCAATATTCCACTAAATGAAATCAGTATGAATTATTTTATCAATTCATGGAAGTCATGAGATTTCTTACATAATACCAATAAACTTTTTTATAACACCAAATTTTTCACATTTTATGAAAACCCACTAGATACATTAATATAATTAGAGATTGATAGAAATTTTATCTCTTCACTCTTTATTAAAATGTGACAAGATAGAGGAAAATATATTCTGTTTTCATTCATTATGGTAGTTAACTCCAAATTTCATAACAAGTTTATTAATTCTAGTATTTTATGAAATTCATATTTTATCCTTACTTTTATGTTTAACAATATTCCAACTAGATTATCAGAACTAATATTCTTGATATATATAGAATAAATGTGGTGGTATACCTCATAAAATTTCTCAATAAGATGGTTAAAAAATGGTTCATTTCATAAGTGAAGTTTTTAGGACCATATCATCCTTTCATTCCAAATTTTACATTGATGATATTCTGCTTGTCAAATTATTCTTCAGTTGGAAATATTTATGGGGAAAAATCATACTCTAGTAAACTGTTAAATTCCTTTTTTAATATTTCATATAGATGATCCATTCTAAAAAATATTTATTGTATGATGTATATTATTATTATTCCATCACATAATTGATGACATGAAATCCCCTCTTTAAAAATTAGACGAACTTGTTGTCCCTTAACACCATTTGAAAGTACATTTCCATATTCATTAATTTCATTTATAGTGGGAATTAACATATCATGAATAAGTAAATACTCTTTATTGTATGAATGAAAAACTATAATATCTGTCTCCAATAGAAATTTCAAATCATCAAACAATGGTGATGGATAACAATAAATATATTTTCTTGCATATTTTTTCCAATAAATATTAAATATCATCATCAAATATTTATTCTATATATATATGGGGAATAATTAAAGATAATAATCATAAAGGAACAAACATTATTTCAGTTATTGAGGCTTTGATATAGACTAATTCTATCTATTCATAGTATCATTTTTATAAATTTAACGTAATTTCCAAAAAGAATATTTTTTTATAACAAATATTATATTATGGTGAATCTATAAGGTTACATAGGTTTCAATCAAATATGGTGTCATTTGTATTCCCTCTTCCCCTTTTTTCATCATTTTAATATGAAATTATATGTTTCAAATATGGTATTATTTTAAGATACCATATTTCTTTTGTTAGAGGTTTACTAAAAATTCTTGAGTATGAATCATAGTTGTATTTTTTATCCATTTCATATCATAATGTACCATATTTAGGAAATTTTGACAAATTTTCATTTTACTTTCTTTACAGTACACAACCTTCGGAGAAATCATGCATCATTTTATACCATAATTTCATTGGATAATTTTTTCCCACATAATTAGAATATATATTTCCATTGATTTTTTGATGTATCCCTTTTAAGAGATTAGGAAATATAGTGAATATTTAATTAATCAAACCATTTATTTCATTATAGTAAATTAATCTCAACACTTCTAATAACACTATAACTTTAGTATAACCTAGGAATAATAGTTTCTTGGCATTTCAATACAATCATTCAACAATTGTTTTTTCTCAATGGTTTCAATACCAACATCATGAATTAATTCTTCAATACAATTCATTGTCTCATAATGTAAAACTGTATCACTATTTGAACTTGACATGTTTTTCACTTCTTCATTCTAAATCCATTAGGTATAATTATGATTAATAGCATAACCAATTAGATGTTCTTTGATTTCTTTTTATAATAATTTTATCATATTCGAACACTTTGTGCATGGAATGTAAATAAAATAACTATTTTCATGATTCATTTTAGAAAATTTTATGAAATTTACCACCAATTTAAAACTTTAATCACAAGTTTTAAATTAATTTATCTAGTTACAATCAATTAATTACCTAAATTCATAACATAATAGATGAATTTAATAAGATATTTCAATATTTATTTGAAATCATGCTTGTTTAGCTAGATGATTTTCTTAGTTCATCCAATTTATTAAATTTTCATGAGAATGGAATTGGGTACAGTGGATTCATAAGTGTAAGTGCTCCTTTTAGTTTTTTGAGAGTTTTTTGATATTTTTACTGAGTAGTTTTTAGTTATCATAAGTATCATGATTTTGATTTTAGTAATGTGTTGTATTATACTATTGATCTATTACTTTTTCATTTATACATTATTTCACTACCATAGTTTTGAAAGATGAATTAAAAAATTGATTATTTTATTTTTAAGAATTTTATCTATCCTAGTGTGTCACCATTTAGTGGACCATTTATATTTTTTATGAAAGAGGATAATAACATGAGGCTTTGTTTTCATTATCACTAGATGAATTAGATTATGGTAAATAATCAACATCCTTTTTTGAGTATTTATAATCTATATTATTATCTTATAGGTGTATGCTAGTTTTCAAGGATTGGATTAAATATTATAAATCATTATTATATGATATAAGAGATGGATATTTCGAAAAATCATTATTTCAGGTATGAAAATTATGAGTATAAAATGATGTTATACAGTTTGATGAATCTTTTAACAATGTTTATGGGGTTGCAGAAGATGATTTATTATCTATTTCTTGATCATATTTTTGAGGTTCTTGTTGATTATATCCAAGATTATTTTAGTTCTAAGAAATAGAATGTAGTGTATATGAATATTTTCTGTTGTTTATTATGTGAGAATTAATTGTATGGGATTTTTAAGTGACGTTTTGGGTAGTGTGGGGCACATTTTTAGAGTATTTTTGTTTAAAAAGTGGTTTTTTATTGATTTAGTAATTTTGTAGGTTTTTATTTAGTGGGTGTTACTTAAAAATTTCTTGTATGTGATTGACTTCCTTAGTTTAATGGTTTATTATAAGTGGTTTGCACAATTTTTTTCTGATATTACAAACCCTTTAGTATATTTTACCATGAAGGGCCATACCTTTTATAGAGAGTGGAATGAAAAAAACATTGGATTATCTAAATTAGAGGATATAAATGCACTAATTTTGCCGTTTCGGGAGGATGATGTTTCTTATATGGGGTATTGTGATGTATTTGATCATGGTTTGGGTTGTGTTTTGATGAAAAAACATGAATTTATAGTATATATCTCAAGAGAGTTGATTGTTCTTGAGTGTATATATGCTACCCGTTATTTAGAGTTGCTAGTTTTTGTTTTTAAATTAAATATATATAGTTATTATCTTGTTAGAGTGTTCTTTATGAGCTTTATATATCATTAGATGCTGTGAAATATATTTTACTAAAACGATTTTAATTTTATATAAAGGGGTTTAATTAATTTTCTTAAGGAATATTATTTCTAGATTAGAAATACCATAATAAAGAGAATGGGGATATTTATTATTTGAGTTATAAATCTTAGGATGATGTGTTTTGGAGTCAATAGTTATATGGAGGATTATAAAATATATGATAAACACTATCATAGATATTTATCTAGAATATGGATGTTCTTGTTTGTATCATATTTTGATGAATTATTCTTTAATGCATTAGTTTCTAGGATATTATTTCAGAGATACTATGATTTTGGTATGAAATGAGCACATTATTTAGTGTCTGACACATGATAGTTTGTCAAATAGTGGGGATAATTAGGTTTTTTTGAAAAATATTTTTATTTTAAAGATCATACATGATAATTTATTAGGGGATTTTTGGATTCACCTTTGTCAATGAATCTAGCGACAGAATATATATATCGTATTTGAGTCATAGGTTTTATTTTATAGTTCAAGTGGTATGTGGAGAAGTTTGTAGTGAAATTAATTACATGTTAGTATGTGAAGGCTAGATATTGAGTTTCAGTTGTGTTGGTGTAAGATTTATTGATTCCATAATGAATGTGGGAACATATCTCCATGGATTTTATTATTGGTTTTCTCATGAAATTAGTGGTTATGATGTTATACTTATAATTTCTTATCAGTTGATGAAATTATCATTATTAATTTTTATTATTCATAATTCTTCATTAGAGAACATGGAGCAGTTTTATGTGTCCAATAATAAAATATGTGGCTATAACCATATTTAAAAGTCATGGATGTTGGTGAAAAACCATGGCTATATGTTAAAAATAATATAAAAAAAGTATTGGTCAACAATGATCATAAAAACAATCAAAAAAATATATTAACATACTTCCATGATTAAATAACCTATTGAAATATTATTCAAACCAGAGGTTATAGTATCTATGGGTATACTATTGTAATTATGGTCCCAAATACACCATGTTGAAGTTAATTAGGGTATTAAAATATTCTCAATGAACATATATATTTCCCTTGTTGGTGAGAATCAGTAATACAAATTAAAAATAGTTACTAAACCATAACATATAAATATGAAATTTAATATGATGATTTAATGATTTTACCTGGTTCACCAAAAATGGATACATCCACAAATCATACAAATGATGATGTGACTGTGTATAAAAAACTATAATTAATTTTTTGTGATTACAAGATTTAGGAATGACACAATTCGAAAAAATCATTTACCACCTATTTTTATTGATTGAAACTCATTTTAAAGATATATAAAGAAAATAAAACTGAATACATTTTTCATTAATAATAAATATAAATATAAAATAAAAACAATATCATATAGGATTCTTCTCTTTATCTTTTATCACTATATCAATTCTGAATCTTCAATGAATTTCTTTATATTAGTTACTCCCATATAGAATCTTTAGATATATATAAACTGATCAGTCTATCTCTCTCCCTCTTTGTAAAAAACCATACTCTTTTTCAATTTTGTATTTCTCTCTCTCATGGTGGTTGAATTATCACAAACACCCAATTTATCCTCTAATGGTTTCATTGAGTGTTTCCATGTTATGCCTTATTGGATTTTATTTCTTATTTTTAAAGTACCAAATTTGGGAATCGTATGGATCATAGATAATCAAAATGAATACTATGAAAAATTATTGAATATCATTAATGTACTATTGATATATATGTTTATTCATCTGATAGAGGCTAGAATAAAAATATTAGAATGTTGGGTAAAGTGGTGGTGCCACTTCTTGAAGGTAGTTACATCTGGAAACATTGACTAGTTTGTTTAGTTCCATCAGTTAGCAAGTAGAATGAGGTAGTATATCTATTTCTTAATAAGAAACACTATATTTCCAGTTTTGTCCCACTAACTGGGAAATGTAATTTATCTAGTAGTATATTGTACCTGGTATCCCATTGACTACCCAGTGGACATTACCAAATAATTGTTGGTGTTAAGGGAGACCATCTAGGGAAGAATTTATTATTGTAAAAAGGCCTTACTCATCTCTTAATGAACCTTATCAACTTGAAGACTTTTATAACGTTGAAAGAAATATATAAGTTAGAAAATAGAGGATAAAGGAGGTTTGGATCTTAATTATTTGGAAATTGTTTTACTTAAAAACTATCTTATTGAATCATGTTTCCCAGGATTTACCTTTTTAAAAGAGATCCTCTCAAAATATAACAATTTATTTATATATCATAAATGATATAACCCTTGTCTCTATCTCTCACAATATATTTGTATCCATCCATAAATAGATATAAAATACCAAAAATATAAAGGATTCATTCCTATAAAATCTATCTTCTCTCATATATACATATACCATGGTTCATGAGTCTCTTTTAAAACTAATGGATGAAGTTCATGAGTTTCAATTAAAAATAAATAATGTTTTTGTTTTTGGGTTTCTGTTGAAACCAAGGGTTGGTGTTCTTGGATTCCCATTAAAACAAATGAGTGTTATTTCTATTATTTCTATTAAAATCATGGTTTGATAATTATAAGAGATATATATTTATATATATAGTTAATGGGTGGAGAGATAGGATCTCTTCTAGATCTATTTATTTACTCCTTATTAAATATTGTTTACCTTCTCTTTATATTAACTCTAACATCATTTATCACTTATTTTCTTACATATTTATATTAGATTTGATAATTTCTATACTTATCTATGAATTTTTTTTTTAAATTCTATCATGTTTATCAATTATCACTAAATTGCTTTCTTCTATTTATTCACTTTATCTTTTTGATATTTTTTAATTACTCTCGAATTTATCACTATAATGAAATTAAACCCTTTTTATATAATTTATATAACCAATACATGGTATCAAATGATTCATTTTTGGTTTATGAACATTTACCTTGATTTCAAAATTTTGTTTTCGAAATTTTGTTTTTAAAGATAATTGATTTAAAAGAATTATTTTTTTAATATTATATTTATTTTCATGATCTTATTTATTATGGAACCCATAATTAAAATTTGAATAATTAATTGTCAACATTTCTCAGAAATATTTCTTAACCTTTGGAAACATTGTAATGAATTAATTTTTTCAAACTAAATAATTTGAATAAAGATAGACCACTAAAGATGAAAATAACATTAAACTCAATAGAAAATCTATGAATGAATTATATTTTGGTCTTGATCATAATGAGAAAAATCATGTTCTCAGATGAAAAATTACTTTTGAAATTTGATAATTGTTTGAAGCCACACTCGATGTCATGAATAAAATAAAAGACACATGATTGGATATGTATCATCAATATATATAATGTTTCTCTATTCATCATAATTATTTTATTTATATCATGTTTATCATATTTATTAATATATACAATGGTAGAACAACTCTCTATGATGAATTTACCATATAAATGATCATAGAAAAATCTTATGGGTTTTAATATGTTTATGGGTTCCAAAATTAATGAAAACACAACAAGAAAATTATGAAATTAAAATGGTGGTAAAATAAATAATTACATATTTAATGACATAGAAGATCATGATGAAGAAAAAAGAGATAAATTAATTAATGGAAGTAATGTAAAGAAAGAATTAAAAATACATTAATGTAACAAAGATACTGATTATTATGCAATTGGAATTAATTAAGAATATGATCATGAAAAATGTGTTATAATTATTTACAAACATTTAAATAAAAAAAATCATCTTGACATGGAAAACATAGAGATAAAATTAAATGATCTAAGGTGATGTTCTACGAATGCAAGAAAAAGGATCCTATTACGCTAGAATTACCAATCTATAAATGACTTTGAAAGATGAGAATAATGGTAAAAAGATTTTAGAGTTTCAACCTAGAGTGATTCATCCACATTAAATGATGAATGTCCTAAAATCGTCATGGTATATCTCAATAGAGGTAATGAGGCTAGTTCATCAATTTATCACTCTTCTTCTCATTCTTCTTCTACCACCTCTTCTTATCACTCTTATTATTCTTTATATTCTGAAATTTATGAAGGCCTTTAATATACACTTGATGAACATGAAAATGGTTTTTATAAAATTGATTATTGATTAAAATATATTGAAAACAAATACAATAAGTTTAAATTTAACGGGGTCTTATATAAAAGAAAAAAGATGATTTAATTTTAAAACAAAAAAATCATTTTGAAATTAGTAAATATAAAATCCAGAATCTAAAATTCCATTTATGTAAACTAACCCTAGGTTAAAAAATATTAACAAGAACCTTTTTTATCAAAGGGTTAAAATAAATAATAATGCTTTTCGGTTTTTTTGAAAAAGTATTTTTTTAAATACTAATTTTATGAAAGGGAATATTATCAAAAATATATTTTTTAATTATTATTGAAAATTAGTTATCTTATTTTTGAATATTACAAAAAAATGAAATATATGGTAAACCAAAATCTATTCATATTTCTTCTCAAATTTATAATATAAATCCTTATTCTAAATCAATTTAGATTCCCATGTTTTGATTAGGTAGTCTAATTGGACACAAGAATTATTTCACCTTATCAACATTATTAACTCATGTTTTTAGAAACTCAAGGGTACCAAAATGAACATATTTTTTAGATTTCTTACAAATTCACCACCAAACTTCTCGTATCTATCAAATAGCGGATTCTCTTTTAAAGATGGTGTTATAAGCCCTTAAATTGATTAATCAACTCTCTTCATCCTAATCTATTTAAAAAATTATCTAATATAGGGGGAGCCTAAATATTTCCTTAAATAAAATTTTTACTTCATCATTGATCAACTTGTCAAAAATATTTATTTTTCTTTTTTATTTTTTCGACTAAATATAGTTTCAAAATATATTTTATCAAACATGTCAATATTTTTTTTAAATAGAAGAATGTATCTTTTTAAATTTATTTTTCAGACATTATTTTATTACCTTTTAAAAAAATCTTTTTTTATATGAATTTCTAATATTTTTCAACATTATTTTTCAAATTTTATATTCTTATCTTTTTTAAGATTATTTTTTTTCAAAATTTTTAATTTTTTTTTTCAAAATTATTTTTCAATTTTTATTTTTTTATCCTTAAATTTTAGTTGATTTGTTTCAATCATAAATTTTTTTATCTCTAATTAATCTCTAAAATTATTTAATTCATTCAATCTTGTTATATTTCATTTTTTTTTTGTAATGGGTAGTTTTTTTAATGATCTATTATTTTTGTATCTATTATCCATGAATGATTTTAATGTTTTATCATTTTATTGGTATGTGATTTCTTGGAAAATGTTTTTTAAATTATTTTTACATGCCTATGTCATGGATTATATTTTATTTTCACCACCCAATTGTATTATGTGTTAATTAAAAAGGGGGAGAGTTTTTAGGTTATTTATATTTTAGAGATGTTGTAGGTGTTTCAATTTTCATAAAATGAGATGTTTTTTTAAATTGCATTATTGGGTCAAAAGGTAATAAATGTTTTATTATTCAAAGGGGAGTATTCTTAATTGTTTTGGAATATGTTTACTTAATCATTTTTTATAAATAATTTAAAGAGTTATTAAATATATTAATGAATAAATATTGTATTTTTGAGTACTTTTTTGGAAGATAGAATAACTATAGAGGGCCATAAAATAATGTGGTGGTGTCACATCTTGGTGGTGGTTGTAGTAGGAAGCATCGACTTGATGGTGGAATGAGAAAATAATTTCATTCCACTAGATAACCCTTCAGCCATTCGTGTAGTCCTATTAGCATTCCATTGTAACATATTCATTAGAATATTATTCTTGGTCTCCCACTAGTTACTCGGTTGAGGCTACCGGGTAACTGGTGGAATTGAGGGAGACTATCTGGGGAAGTATTTATGATGGTTAAAAAAGTCTCGACTCGACTCTTTATTTCCCAACATGACATAAAGTCTTCCAAAATGTTCCCAGATGTTTTTAAAGATATAAGTAGAAGATAAAAATGGATTATATCTTAATTATTTTATAATTATATTTTTCAAAACCAGTCCACCTGAATCACGATTCCAAAGCTATATATTTTTCTAATCCATCCTCTCAAAATCCAACCTCTCGTTTATAAATATTAAAGGTTCTATCCCGTTTCTCTAACTACCACTCCTTATTTGTATCAATTCTGTAGTAAATGATGATGGCCAATGTTTTGAATGATTTTTCCTCAAAAATATATCATTTCCCAATACTTATTCCAATATTGGTTCTTGGATCTCTATTAAAACCATGGCACATGGTCATTGGGTTTCCATTAAAACTAATAAATGTTTTTGTTATTCTATTTCCATTAAAACCAAGGAAAGTCTTTGGATCTTGTGTTTCTAGTAATACTAAGGAAGCAGTTCTTCTGTTTCCATTAAAACTAGGATAAGTTGGTTCTTGTATTTCCATTAATGATTATGGATGGTATTTTGAAAAATTATCTTTTAAATTGAGGGGAGGAGATATTTGTGCTCTTATAGAATTATTTTAAAACTCTTTTTGAAGGGGGTTTTCATCTTATCATTAGTTTATCTATTATATCATTTTAAATTGATTAACATAATTCCATAAATTTTGTTTGATATTCACTACACATTACATTGATATTAATATTATTAATACGGATCAACATTATCAATTATCACTTTATTGATTTTTAATGTTAATTCATTTTATATTTTCAAACTAATTCTAATTTAAAATTTCAATTGGTTTTAATAACATTAATTTGAAAATGAAATTCACCCCCTCAATCCATAATTTCTTCAACCAACACTCAATTTTTTCACCCTTCCTCACTAAAATATTTAATATAATCTTACAAAAATATCCTTATTCAAATTCCATGTGTAAACTCTTCATTTTCTTACAACGCATTCAATCATAATTAAATTAATTTATCAACAAATGATAATATATTTCAATAATTTAAATTAGATCAGAATATGAAAATCTTTATAAATATTATAATTCATGGTCTGTTACTTCTCACTATGGTGTTGTATCTTATGGTAAAAATATATATACAAAAACCATGACATATAAATTCAAATTTCATGAAAAATTATTCAATTTAAAACTTAAAAAATCATATATTAACTAGATGACATTTATTATTTACCCTGAAATAGGATGGTCATGTAATTATTTACTTGAATGGATTGTATATTTCTTCTCAACCAAAAATTATCTCCTAACATTGCTTCTAAAATGACATGTTGAACATTTTATTTGTAGATAGACTTAAAAATTTGTTGTTTGATCAATTATTTTCATTTAATGAAAAAATATAGAATGCATATTGTCTCTAAATGGTCACCAAGAAGACAAAGTCATATCTATCTCCCCATTTTTCAAACCACTCATGCACACCATGTCTAGTAAATGCACTTTATTCCATTACTAATTCTTTCTTTTCACAAAATCATGAAATTGATAAGATGAGGTGAGTATCTTGTGGCCTTTAAGAATTTATTTAATAAAAATCATGCCAACCATGGTCTAGGTTTTTAGATTTCATCTAGGTGATTCGAAATATGACATGGTACTACCGATTATTACATTGTTTTCCACATTTTGACAAGAAATTATTATATCCCTTCTAATTATTCTCTATAATTTTTTAAATTTTAAACCAAGCCATATTTTATTATTTATCAAAAATTCATATCTATTTATTTAAATGAACACCACGCCTTGGAACTAATATTTATCAACCAATTTTTTTCACAACATCATTATCCTATTTAAAATCATAGGTTCTAAAATTCTCCCCCATTGGGTATTCTAAAAATACTAAGTATTAAGAATGAAATTCAAGACACTTCATACTCTAATAAATCAAAATAATTCTTCAAAAAATCACCAATCACTTTAACTCGATGATGGTAATTATTAGTGTGTAAAACAAGATTTCAAGCCCAAATTACATGTTTCAATTTATTTCATAGATGCTCATATCTAATTAACCATTCTTTATTCATCGAATTCACATGTATTAATTAATATACAGTCCCTTATTTTTCTCCCCATGAATTATATCTCACATATCTCTTTTATAAAAACTCTCCCTCAAGAGTCGATTCCCCATCACGAGTAATGTTCCAATTAAACTTTCCAATGTTATATAGTTCTTACTCCATCCCAAATTTCACTTAAAAAATTATTCTTATATTCTAGAAGTTTTATACCATTAAATTCACTATTTAATCAATATATATTTGTAATAACATGATTTTTTAAAAGAACACTATGTTAGAGAGCACATATTACATGAAATAGTGAACTGAAAAAACCACAAAATATTATTATTTTTTGACTATTGTTACCGAGTTGTTAAATTGAAGGGCATGAAAATTAGTAACCACATTATGATATATATATAATTTTCCTTCTAAAAAAAATATTGATAAATTCTTAGGAAATAATCAAGAATTTTTTTAATAAATTCATATTATGGTTCAAAAATATGTTTTCTCCAAAAATGATTTTTTTTTATTTTTATGGGTAAATATTATAATAATTTTTTGAAAAATTAAAATATTTTTTTGATAAAAAATATATCCATTTTTAATAGATAATAAAAAAATTATCTTTGGGTTACATCGTGGGATTTTTTTAAAAAGATGTATTTTCCAATGAATATTGAAAAAACCTAAATTTGAAAATGCAATTTAATTTTGATAAAACATACTATTATGATCATAATTTTTTATTAAAAATTAAATGGTAATTTGAAAAAATATAATATAAATGAGTTTATTTGAATCATCTTTATACCGATTTTTTATAAGTTTATTTTGGTCTAAAACCGATTTTTCATAAAATCCTCATTTTTTCGTGTTTGTAGGTTTAATGTGAAATCAATTTCATCCACTGCTAAAAATTGAATATTTTATTTTTTTACATATTCTGAATATCTATTTCTTATATTTTTAGATACGAAAATTTTATTTTTTTTGTTATAATGAGTTACTATGGAAAATTTATCACGTTGGTAGGGGTAAAACATTTAAAAAAGGGTTAAAACTATGGGCTAAGACCTTGAAAACATGAAAATTATTTCCCTAATATTATTTTTGTAAAGGTGTTATTATATAATAATCTAATTATAAAATATTTTGAACCTTGATTCATTTTTACTTTGATAATGACATAAATATTATTTAAGTAAATTATAAAGTATAAAATGTCACTCTCTCGGTTTTAATATTTTTAAAATTTTGATAAATAAAAAAAATTGTATTTTTGGTTTTGAATAGTTATTTTAAATATTGATTATTTTTTACTATGTTATTTTCTATAATTTTTAATAATGTATAATAACCATATATGTCTACATAATGCTAGATCTCTGCTTGTACATGCAATAGAAAAGTTAAAGTAAATGATTTTTAAAACCTAAAAAGTAATATTTTTATATGAATTATGACACACATAAATTTTATATTCATTAATAATTTAGAATTTGTATTTAAATAGATTATATTAGAAAATAATTTCTTTTTTTGATTTGAAATTCAATTTTTTTCAAAAGTATCAAAAATGTCATTAATGATTTTATATGTAAAATAATATTTTGGTAAATTAAATTAAAATCATAAAATCTTTTAAATAATAAAATTATGATCATAAATAGACTAAAATTTTATAACTTGTCCATTATGACCCATTTGACTCTTTATGAGTAAAATTATAAAACTTTAATATTGAAAATGATATTACCATGATTATGGTTAAAATTCGTTAAATATGGGGTAAAAACAAAAGATAAAGCCTAGAATTATTTATAAACCAATCAAAATTTTATTAGGTGATTATATTATATCAATATAATCATATTATTTAATATATTTCATTATATAACCATTTAAAAATATTTAGGTGAATATTATTTTATAATATTTTATTTATTTCAAAAAATGAATAAATGATATATTATAATAAATAATTTTTTATTAATTGATTTAAATTTTATAAAAAGCATATACTTTTTCGTGTGAATGAGAAATGGTGTAAAATATCACCCCTTATACATTTATGGATCATTTTTACTTTTATAGTAACATTCATGACCCCTAAATATTAAGAAACATTGATATTGGGGTAAATGTCAAAAGAGTTAATAGGGGTATTAAAATAAGAAGATATGGTTGAAAAAATAATCTAAAATAGTAAAAATTTAATTATATGATATTATATTAACAAATAATCATACTAATTGATAATTTTTTCCTTTAGGAACTATTTTCCTATGATGTTTAATTTTTAATAATTTAATACTTTAGGTAATTCCAAGAGTTCCCACTTTCACTTATAAAATGGGATCTCATATCTTCTCTTACATTCAACATTTGAGAATTATGTCATAGAAAATACCCAAAAAATAAATTCTTAATTTTAATAAAAATGTTATATATTTATTAATTTGAGAATAATAACATCGTTAGTGGGATTATGGTGTAATGAAAAGGTGGCTATCTAAAAAAGAGGTATAACCATTAACCAACTCTTTCAGTTTTAGTTTTTATTTCACAAATTTAAATATTCTAAAAACATTAAAATATAATAAATATATATATTCTATATAACGATATGTTTTTAAGTTAGTAAAATTACCTATATCCATTTCCTTTTCTATCTAATGTTATTTGAAACTATCATTTATTTATACTGTGGACTACCACACAACAAACCTATGTAATAAATTTAACATATGCCCATATCATAGATGGTTATAATGATATATTGTATATATATATATATATTATATTCATGAAATAATTTTAACCGTTTAAAGACAATATATAACCAATTTTCTTACCATTCCAACCATTGAAAATTGATAACATAATTTAAGTGTATGTGTGGATTACCACCTCCACAAAACGATGCAGTTAATTTTTCATAACCACATAAAATTGATACTTTATATAATTGTATTTAAAGATATGATATGATATATATGATATAATTAAAATAATTATGCAATGATAAAATAATACTTAACTTATTTTAATAATGTTCATTGAAAAATGGATACATTACTCTTGCATGGGTAGACATATCATCTCCAAGATTGTAACATAATTGATTTTTCATAATAATTTTTCATATTTGGTTTTAAAAGAATAATTAAGGAAAAAAATTATAATTTTTTAGGATTATTATTATATAGAATATTGAATAGTGATCTCTTTGACAATATTCAAAATACTGAGGTCAATTTGAAGTTATAAACTGAATGTCATCAAAACAACTAAAGTGGGAAAAATAGAATAAATTATTAAATATGAAATAAATGGCTCGACAATAACGTATTAAACATGTAAAATTTTCTTAAAAAACAATATAATTGTTATAAGTTTATTATATAGGTGTTAAATAACATAGATAACATATCTAGATTCATGGAAATGGATTACATCTCAATTTCCTTTCATTGAGGCGTATTTTAATTTTATGCACATAATTCCATTTATATGGCTTTTATAATACCCTTTTTACATTTAATATCATTAATATTTCATGTGTAATTATATTTGATGTTATAATTCATGTTACTTCATCAGAGAGGATTTTATTGGGAAGTTACCAAATAGTAAGAGGATTTTTAACTCAATTTTTCATTAATTGGGTTATACATATACTGAATAGATTATATAATCTCAATATTATTTTTGAAATTGAATTTTTTTATTGATGTTTCCTTTACACTATTTCTGTAGATTTAAATTTCTTACACATTAATGATCAATTTATTAATTTTTAATTTAGTGATAAGATATTTATAAGGGTTATTCATATTAAATTATCTTTCTTTGGGACATATGTTTATGTAATAAACCTATATTATTTTGTTAAGTGTATATAACAAACCTATGATATTAAATATAATTAATCTAATAAATGTGATGATATTTATGGTTTCATTTGATGTTATTCTTTCACGGTTTATACGACTCAAAATTTACCAAAATTGTAAGGATTTTTGTGATATAATATCATCTTATTTATGAATTATAGGTGTTATATGTTAGTTTTAGAGGGATCATATGATATTATTTTGTTTAACCATTTCATTTTTATTCTCCTCTAGTTAAGAATTTGGGTCACATGATTAGTTTACATTTACCCCTTAAAAAATAAACACCAATAATATTATTTTGTAAGTGAAACAAATATTTTAACCTATTTTAGATTCAGAATATTTATATTCCATGTCATTGTTTCCAAAATTTTTCCAATAATGTTACTTTATAAACTTAAATTATTTAAAAATACATTTTACATGATATTTCTCCTTCTTTTAAAAGGTTTTAAACAAAATTTCTTAATTCTTTCCTTAAGGTTCACTTTGGACTATATTTACAAAAGTTTCAGAAAATTGTTTATTTTTAAAATTTATTTCAAAAAAGTATTTTACCTCTGTATTGGATGTTACTTTCTATAAGTTTTCATTTATAAATTTAGACTTTTATTTTCAATGAAATGGGTTTACACATACTTTTTTTATTTTATTGTTTTAAAAAGTTATTTTCAAATTATAAAGTGATTTTTAATAAAGAATATTTTTAATAACTTATTAATGGAATTTATATTCAAAGTATAATATTCCATGAAGATACTTATGATTTATTGGGGGTATGTTTAAATAGTACAATATTTATTTTTTATTTTGATGGATAATGATTTTTTCAAATAAATTTATACGGAACACATTTCTTTTTCATGGGTTAACTAAGTTATAAAGGAATGACAGTTGTTTTAAATGTTGTTGGGTTTAAAAGTGTAAGATTATAAATATCTTATTCAAGACACAATAATGGGGAATTATTGATGGTGACAGGTGATCCTGATATAGCTCATGATGATGGGGGAGCCTGGCATATCTAATGATGATGGGTGATCTAGATATAGCTCTCCAATGCATTGGGTAAAGGGATAACGTTTACCGATTATAGGTTCACCCTAAGAGATTATTGGAATTTACTGAGTATGTTACTAAATTTTTAAGAGTTATTATAAGTGTGATGTGAAATAGATGTCCCATGTTACTATGTTGTTTTCTTTATACATTCATAATGTTCTAATGGATAGTTTTCTTAAGGATTTTTCACTCTTAAATTGTAATATATTATAATTCTTTATGTGGGGGGGTGAATTTTAGTCTGAAATACTAAATAAATTAAAATCCAAACCTATTTACCATGTTATACAAGAAATATATTTATTTTGATGATCAGAATATTTAAATTATACTTAAAATTTATCTAACAAATCAATATTTAGAATTGTTAATTTAAATAATATTTATTTATATTTTGTACATTGGAATTACAACTCATAGAAATATGTAAAATAAAAATTTATAATATTCTATACTATAACTAATATAACATTGATAAAATTAATAAGTGCATTTTGAACTTCAACATAAAGGAAGTAAAAAACCTTAACTTAAGGTGTCTATAATTTCAAAAAAACTGCAAGCGTTGTCATTCTCCTAGAAGAAATCCCTAAATCACAAATATTAGAATATTCTCTATATTCATATTCATGGAATCCCTCGATCATCCAGATCAGAATTATAATTCTTATTATCTGCATAATCCATCAATATAAAACTAGATTGGACATAGAAAAAAATGAAAAATTTTCTACAGATTTCACAATCCTAACATGGAATCCTTTGAAAAAACCCTCTGAATGTGTACAATGATAACATAATGAGAGTTCACAAAACAAATCTTCAAATGTGTTTATTTCACAAAATAATCATCTTCCTACTCCTAAACATCACCTCTATTTATAAGCACTCCTCTAAATTTCATATTTATAGGATTCATGGAGTTGGTTGAAAAGAACTAGATGAGCTTTGTATTGACAGCTCATCATGAAAATCTCCATCAAATTTCATTTAAGTAGAACCATTATATTGATATAAAATGTATTTTATCCAATAGTAATAATCTTGAATCTGATTATTAAATTTATTATTCCAATATAATAAATCATGACAGTCTGATAGACTAAACTCATTCACACTGATCGACTGAAATCCATCACAATGAAAGACCAATCCCATTCTCACTGATATAATAAACTCAGTCACACCAATAGACAAAAATCTTCCATATAATTAGAAAGAATTTTGTAATACCAATTGACTATAATTATTCATAACATTGGAATATATTTTTTAGTATGATGGAATAGACTTTATTCAGTCCGATGGAATGTCATAGAGCAATCTGATGTACTGGAATTTGGTTAATTCAATGGAATTCACATTAATCAGTTCTATGAATAGAAAATTATTCTGTATTATAGATCAATCAATATTCTTTATCATGGATCAGAAAATTATATAATTATTATATTATCATTTCATATATATTTCTATATCTTTTAAAATAAATTTTTTTATTCAAAAACATTCTAAAGAATTGGGAAATATAAATTTAGTAACTGATAGATTTTATGGAAGTGTGTTGTGATTTTAAAAACTAGAGAATAATGTGTATAAATTTAAACATTCAACACTAAAATCTATCCAATTTTTAATATAAAAAAACATAACACTTAATGTTAAAAATAATATCTTTATAAAAAAATACAAACCCATTGTTCATTTAATAATACTTCTCCCTTAATGTTTCTTATCTCCCTATTCCATTGAATTTTTTTTCAATCCATATTTTTATTGAATAAAAAGATAAGATAAATTCATAATAAACCACACCCTAAGTAAGATATTCCTAAGTAACTTATTCAAAAAAACATCTCCGATAATAATATATTTAATATACTATCTCCCAATCAATAATTTATCCCGCATTGTCATTTTTAAAAAGAAATGGGGGAGGTATAAAGTACATGAAATTTATGATTCAACTATATTAGAAACAATTTAAGACATATAAACATTGAACCATAATAAAATATAGAAATAACATTAATCAATAAAAAATTGGGCGGCATTCATAAAAAATGTATATGGAAGAACATTTGAGGAATAAAATTCATTTAAAAATATGTTGGAATATTAAAAAATAAAAAAGAGTTTAGTTAAATGAAATCAATTTTTCTTTTGTAGTGAAATTACATTGATTTTAATCTTTAATAAATCTTTCTGGTTATTCTAAGTTTCTTTTTTAGTTGGACTCCAATATGGCCATATTTTCCTCCAAAATATTAAAACTTCAGACATATGTCTTTTTTATTAAAAATTATTCTTTAAGAGAAACTTTATTTGTATAATTTGTTTTTAACATGATTATTTAATCTATAAAAATAAATTTCTTCTACATCAGATATGTAATATCCACATTTTGGTACTTTTATGAAAATTTAAATTATTCAACTATTTAAATTTTTTTATCAACATCATAAGATAACTTTTGAAAAGTGTTTGTGATCTCTAAGGAAGTATTCTTATGACCTTCTATCAATTCATCATGAAAATTCATATCCATTTTTGTATATTTTAACTTTTTGATGACAATATTAAGAATTATTATCTATTCCTTAGACTCCATATTGAATTATTTGAATTAATATTTATTCTATACCACATATTTTTTCAACTGATTTAGTGAATCTTATTTTTATAGAATATTCAAACTTATCTAGATATTGATGGACTGAGATTCTTTATAAGGTTGAAATGAAATTAAATCCAATAGATTATTCAAATATTCCTTGAAATAAGTGAATCTTAATTTCACTATATGAACATAATTTTTAGGTCAGGAATGTATTAAATCTGATGAAATATCTGAAGTATGTCTCCCAGAAGGTCCATCAACTACTTTCTATTTTTCATGAAATTTTTATTTCATTTTTCTAGAATCTGAAATTTCTATGACAGAAATATTTATATCAATATTATCTTTTTCCAGTATATTTTTCTATGATTTTTGATTTTCATTTTTTTCATAATTTCCTTCCTTTTCTGAAACAACCAAGTCTATATCTTTCTCCCACTGAGTACTAAAGGTTGATGTTTTTAGGAAACATTTTCCCTTCCCCTTTTTCTTCTTCTGATTCCTATAAAGAATATTATTTAGTATCTTCATCCAATTATTTTTATAATGGTCTTGAAAATATTTCATTACTTATAAAATATACTTTTCCAAGAACCTATTCAAATGATTGAATTTTATTAACTTTTTTTGAAACAAAATTGTCTTCTTCATTAACTTTTCATTTTCTCTTTTCAAAAGAAATAAGAGCTTTAGGTGTACCAAAAAATTATACTTTTGATTATTTTGTTTGAATAACAACTTTCAAAGGACATATTAGTTAAACCCTTGATAAATGGGAAATTAAAATAACTCTTTTCCCTATTCTTATAGTTGAAAATATATACATGTTCTTATTCTACACCCTTTATCAAATATTCAACTACTTTCACCTCCTCAAAACTTTTCTTCAGTTTCATCTACATCTACATGGATTTCAAAACATATTATTTTTTTGTTTTAGAGATAAGGCTTTAAACATATCAAGAAAAAATCTATATCTATATTATTCTTATATTATTTTCTCTTCATCAGATTTTAAAAATAATAAATATACATTTCAATTAATTTATCATTATATATAGGGGTTAAGAAATTTCTTTCCTCCTTATATAAATTTTTTCAATAAAAAGTTGAAATTTAGAATTAGATGCCACCTTATCCAATTTATCTATGAACCTCATTATCTTAGATATAAAAACTAATTTATTCAAGAAATCTACTATTCACTAATCAATGAAACTTTTTCTATCTTCAAAAAACATGATTATTTATCTTCATTATGATCATAAAATTTAACAAAAACTTTTTGATAATTTATGGAAACTACAAAATCATTAACCTCATTACATATTTCATAATTACTTAAATTAACAGGAAAATATATTTCACCTAATTTATTTTCCTCATATTTATAAGGACATGCAAGGAAAATATATCTAAATTAAATAATATAATACTATATAAATCAATTTTAACTAGAAAAAAATTAATCTAAAATGAAAAAACATTGGAATTTGGTGTCAATTGATACACCTTCCTTAATTTTTCATATGTTTGAAACAATGATGCTTTGGTTGTAGTTCTCTATAATATAACATATTTTTCTTGAATATTTTGAGTTACAAGGAATAGATCATGGACCAATATAAGTTCCACATGATCTGTAACTTGTTAGATATTTAACATGTAAGTATTATAAAAAAATATAATAATTTATGAAATTCAAATCATATTCAACACTAAAATAAAATGAAGAATAAAATTTGTTTACTATTGTGGGATAATGATGACAAGAATCATCCTTTTATATGAAAATATTTTTCCATCCATAAAATATGATAATCTCTTTAATTAACGAATCTATTTTATCATCACATTTCTTTACAATCAATTATTCTGTAATAAGTTATTTTTTGAATTTTTTTGGATATGACACATGTTGGAAACACTGAACTGACTGAGATGATATGATTAAACAAAACAAAAATATGAATTGATTAACATGAAAATATTGAACTTAAAAAGAATTTGATATTTGAGTGTTTTATTCTATGTTAGAAACTAAAAAGGAATGTAGTGACACACTGATGTATTCATAGACTCAGTGTGATAATTAAAATTCTAAATATCTAAAATCCCATATTCAATCCCATAACATTATTCAATGTTTTAGAAATTTTCTATGAAAATTTAATTAAAATTTATTAAATATTAATGGTTTTTGAAGGAAATTTTTTGTTGGAAACAATAATTTCTCAAGAAAATTAAAATTTTGGATATGTATAAATTTTATGTTTAAAAAATTTAAACAATAAAAAAACAAAAGATAGTGAAAATTAATATTATAAATTAGATTGTGATAGTTAAAATTTTACATTCTCTATGATATCCAATCCAGTGACTTTTATTCTTGATTTTTTGGAAAGCTGAATTTATATAGAAAATCCAATGTTTATAAAAAATCGAAATAAATTTGAATAAATACTTTTTCAAACAAATTGAAATATTTTTGTGAAACTGATGAATTTATAGGAACTAATTTTTTTAAATAAAAATAATGAATTTAGAAAAAAACTAATATTTTAGAAAAACCCTGAAATATTTACTCCCTATTTGAAACAGAGTTCATTAATTTTAGGATATTGTAAATAAAATTAGATTTTAATGATCACTTGACATTAATCATTCATAGATTATATTTTATATATTCAAATATACTAGAACTAAGTGGTTCAGTAAAGTATCACCAATTTTTTCTTACATTTCGGTGTATTGGAAAATGATATCTCCTTTTTTGTGTGATGTCAAAGGATATGGTGGTTATATCTATATGTTTTTATTATGATTGAGGTACTAGGATTTTAGTTCACATAATAGAACTTTTGTTGTGAAAAAAAGTTGTACCATTAATATAGATCAAGCTAAAGTCAGTGAGTGTGTGTTTCATTCACAACACTTGACCACAACAACTTCCATTTTCCATATATTTAGCATCATTTGTGGAAAGTGAAACCCATTTCATTTTTCTATCAAGACTAGGGAAAAAAATTCCCAAGGAATAAAAAGTTCCCGAAGAACTTTTTCTATTGATTTTACATCTGCCAAAGGAAACCTCAAAAAACAAATTAGTTACAAATCATATCTAGATGGCTTAAATAATCCTAGGTAGATAATTTCTATATGATATTTTTTTTATTTTATATATTTAAGATTGGACCCTTTTGGATTATCTTGATATCTTCAACACAAGTATACATAAAACACTAAATTTATATCACTATCTATTATTTATATTAAACATCTAATCATTCCTCCATAGAATATTTTGATCAATTGGTTTCCCGAATTCATCAATATATAATGTAACTGAGGCTTCAATAGGGTTACTGATACCTTTATTATTGTAATATACAAATTTCTTAATAAGACCATTTTTATAATTATGTTGAGATATAAAATTTCATTCACCTTTTTATGAAATTATAAAACCTAGAAATTATGTATTTTCCCTCATCATGCACATTTCAAAATAACAATTTTTACGATTTGAAAAAGAATATATTATTTAGTTTTTAGTTGATCCAAAAATAAGTTCACAGAAATAATTTGGACCAATGGCTATGTTTTTTGAAAATTATTTTCTAAAATGTGTGGGACATGTATCTCCCTTAAAAAAATTGTATTGTAAAAAATATTCAATTAATCTGTCGTTATATGATATAGGATCTTTTTAAGTTTGTAAAGTGCCTTAGTCAGTTTAAAAACATATTCTGAAGAGTTTTTATTTTCAAAAATAGTGGGTTGTTATACATAAACGTCTTCCTATATGTATCTATTAACAAAATATCACTTCACATCCATCTTAAAAAGTTAAAAATTAAGAGATTCTACATATATTGTAAGATTACAAATAGATTCATGTATTTATTCTAGAGAATATGTCTCTTTATAGTCGATGCCTTCAAGATGATTAAAACCTTTATTAATAAGTTTATATTTATTTCATACTATAATAACATGTTAATAAAAAATATTTTGAAAAAAACATTTTACACCAATTATATAGGTATATTTATATCAATCCGCAAAAGTCAAAACATGATTTCTCTCAAATTATTTGATTCCATCATTCATTGAATTTATCCAATTTCACTAACTTAAAGAATCATTATAAGTTTTAGGTTCAAATTTTGATAAAATAAAAAAGGTTAAACATCATTTCATAAGGATATTATATTCCAAATAAGTTGATCAAAACCCTTAATGATATTATCACTAGGTTGATTCCTATAAAAAAACTGATTCCTTGGATTTACAGAACGCTATTCATTAAAAAATGTGGAAATTATTCTTGAGGTAGAACTTTAGAAATATATTATTTAGTTGTTCTCTCATGGGAATAATTTTTCAACACTGGTTGAGAGTTAAATTTTGAAATAACATTAAGTAGTATGGAATAAGGTATTCTGAAAAAAAAACTGATCAGTTTCATAATATCTAAGATGTACTATTTTATTTTCAATACTTCTGTTTTTATTAAAAACTCTATAATACTTCTTAGTTTTAGAATAACATCAAAATATTATTTTATCCTATCATGGAGAAAACATATATTAATTAACTTTTTTTATAATGAATAATTTTCATCTAAAAACATTGAAGTAAAAAAGTTTCCGTTTTTATGGTTCAAAAATCATAAGGGGTTCTATTAATAAAAGTGTTTGTAAGAGTTATTATCTTAAGTGGGATGATTATTTGACTACCCAAAAAATGCTATTAAAAAAAGTTTAAATAAAAATCCCCAAATAATTTAAAAAAGCATAATTAACCAAAATAACAGATTGATATAAATTACAATCATTCAGTAGATTTCTCAAAAAGATATAATGTTTATTTAAAATAATATAAAGACAATTTTAAATTTTGAAATAAAATTACATAACCAACAAATTATATAAACACAACTTAATATTATCAATAAAATTAGGGTATTTAAGATAAATTTTGTTTAATTCTTAAAATGAAAAAAAACACAATGAAATTAAAATAAGAGGTTCGGTCTCTTGCTGAGACCTAATACCATCCACATGGAAATGGCCTAATTCCATGAATATTCTATAAAATAATATTGATCCATAACCAAGATCGGGTATACACAATAACTATGTAGTTGTCAAGGCCATGTAGCGACCTCATCCATAATACCCTTGAGAATAGAATAAACACATGATAGGCATGGACCTCCACTACAACGCATGGTTAAATAAAGTTAAAAAGTTAGTGTTTGTCAGAGGAGGATACTCAGGGGAGGTGAATATATTTCCTACCAAAATTTATGTAAAAAACCATATTTGAAAAATTCCACCAATATAAATCTAAACAACCAGTTAACCAAAGTTGCAGATTTATAATGGTTTTGAATTTTAAATTAATATATCAAAATATTGATTAATTCTTAGTTAAATTAATTTAAAATATTGTTATAAATTTTTAATGTAATATATAAAATAAGAAATACTTATAAGTACTAACTAATATTATCTATCAAATTAATATTTAGTTTTCTAAAATATATGTGAAAATAGAGAAAAATAAATTTTAAAAACGTTGTGGTTAAAAACTAAAGGTTCATTCTCAATTAAACATATAATCCTAAACACATTCTCATCACCTTCTACTAAGTAGTTTATATTAACAAAAATGATCCACACCCTGAATCAAGGTTCACAATAGCACACAAGGTTATCAAGGTCAAATTGATCTCTACCACAGTTATTCATGGGAATCAAAAATACAAACATTCCACACATAGACCTCTTCCACAATTATATGTGGGTGAAAAATGGAGTAAAATTATGAGTGAGTGAGGATATCTTGTATTTCATATATTATCTTAGGAGATAGTACATGTTTGTGATAAAGACACAAAATTTCTCAAAAATTAATAATAATGTGCACAATAATGAATAAATAATGAGAAAAGGTTTATAATGCTCTCTGTGATGCACATGAAGCTTATAGAGTTATTAGGTGTAGCAGATGTGATGCTCGAGTCCACTTCTGGAAACAGACACCAAAACAGAGTGTTGTTGAAGCTTTGTGTTCTAGTTTCCAATGAGTTGTGATGCTCTTTGAAGGTTCTCTTCAATAGGGTATGATGCAGGAAGTATGTTGAAATTATTTGTTTTATTGAAAATCCTCCATTTTTTACTGCTATAAATAATTTGTGTTCTTTTTGTGTATACTTTTTTCCACCTTGTAAGTTATCTCTATATCTTTATTTTTTTCTTTTTTCTCAGGTAATTTTTTATATACTGCAGGTGTCCACAATAGGAATGTTCTAAATATTAGTTGTACCTCGTACCTCATACTAGTCTCTAAAAATTTATAAAAATGAATGATAAGAGCCTTAATATTATAAATTTTACAATAGTTCATAAATATAATAGTTAGAATTAAATTTTAATTTAATTGTAAAGAAAATTTTCTATGTGTTGATCAGTAGGTAATTTTTTTAGATGGCCCTCCTATTTTTAGGTCCTTCTATCGGTAGGTCCTTCTATCGGTATGTCCTTCTGGCCATAAGTCCTTCTGTCAATAGGTCTTTATATTAGTATGTCCTTCTGTCAGTATTATGATGTGTTAGTGAGTCATTACTATTGGTGAGTTCCTCTGTCGGTAAGTCAGAATATCAATGACTCAATCTCATATTAGTTACTCAAATCTTCAGTAGCACATACTTCTGTCGGTGACTCATTTGTCAATAGTTCCAACTTCTATTGGTGACTCATCTATCGAAAGCTCATACTTCTTTCTATGACTCATTTATCAGTAGCTCATACTTCTATCGGTGACTCATCTATTAGTATCTCATACTTCTATCAGTGATTCATGATATCAGTGTCCCACACATTGATAATTTTTTATGTTTTCATGTATTATATTCTAAAAATTAATAGAATATGTTAAACATATAGTTGAACATAGATAATCATAATTAATCATATTTGAATATAAAACTGAAGACATAATTAAAAACGATTTGACATGATTTGTGAGCATTAAAACTGGATAGGGAAAAAAATATCCTCCTTTTCGATGATCACAAATCATGGAATTAAAAATCACAATTAGTTGATTCATAATAATCAAATTATTCATTCTGTTTACTATCTCCCCATTACTATTTTTATTAAAAAAATAAAATTAAAGAGATTGGTCCCCCATTTATGTTTCCATATTATCCAAGTTTAAAATAATTCATAATGACTTCTCCCCAATTTGGGATTATAAAAAATAAACAATTGATTTGGAGAATAAAGACTAAATAAGAATATAAATAATTAGACAACAAAAAAATAAATAAAGATATACTGAATTTCATAATCAAGTGAAATTACATTGAGTAGAACATAAGAAAATTACTTTAACTCATCCATATCAAAAAAGTGATATATACTACTTCTTCTTCCAAGAGGAGTCCATCACTTCCTTTCACTTATCATAATCTACATGGGTAGGATCTATATATGTAGATGTAGTGTATGGAGGTTTAGATCGAGTTCTAAGAGGAGGAAGAGAAACACTAGAAAACACTAAAGGGGCCAAGATTGGGCTAGAGGAGGTAGGTAGGATATAATGTTCCCTAAAATTGATAGGATGGATCTGCCTGAAATCTTCGGCAAGAGAGAGTGCCTGAGAGGGAAAAGAGACAGAAAGAGAGGTAACAGACTGCAGAGATAGTCTGAGAGGTGAAGAAACTAGTACAAGAATATCCATAATCTGGACATGAAGATAAGGCTTTAGAAGGATGATGAAATCCATGAAAATATTCCCACCATAGTCCAGAGACATAGTTAAATCATCCTTGTTTTCTAGAAACTTATCATTGTTAAGTGTAAAATCAGAAATTATCTTCACATAATCTCTGAAATCCTATGTCACTGGAGGATGGATCAGATTATCCACTAAATATTTTAAGTGGCTAGTGATCTAATTCTTGCGGTATATTATTTTGAAGGTAAAATCCTTTTTCTTGGTTATTTCTTATTTTTCACTTGTATTACCTTTGGAGTATAATCCCACCAAGTCCTAAATATGATCATGGTTATTGATATTTTTGGAGAGACTCTTTTGGTCAGTGCCACCCATTATTGTTTGAAGCTCTTCTATGATTCCATTCCTAACATTATCAATGTCTATAGGGGTGTGAAATTGGATCTAATAAGATATAAGAACCTTTAAATATCTCTCTATGTTATTGTATCAATTTATTTACATCAATATTAGGGGTTTGAGGTTGAGCAACAACATTTCAAGAAACTTCATCCACAAAAGTCTTTTGTAATTTACCCAAAATGTCATGTAATCAATAGTCAATTGGTTTACGGATGAAACCATTTTAGTCAACTCTTTCCTTATGCTCTAGTTATCCTTTATTACAGTTTCAAAAACATAGATCATCCTAGGTTCCACTTGAGAAATCACAATTTCTGTTAGAATAGAAATATATCTTTCACTTAGTGTAGGAATAAGAGAATTTGGAGGTTGAGATGAATTTCTAAGAATAGAGATTATATCTACCTTAAACCTTTATAAATAATATTTGGTTACATAATAACCTAGTAATGAAGTCACTGGAGGTGTATGAGAATAATAATATGCAATTGTTGGAGGTGTCTCTGAATGAGAAGGTTCCTCAACTACTGGTCTCCTTGGAACAACTACACCAACCATAACATCTGAATCAGAATAATCCAAACTGAGAGAATTATAACAAGGATGATTTTCACATTGAAATACCAAAAAATAATTAAATGGTGATTTTATATCAACTCTCAAATTCTTGGCTCGGGGATCCCTGTCAATTTGATCTCTCTTTCTAGTATAAACAAATCTTGGTCCAAGAAGTTCATGTGCTTTTATTTCACCATGAACATAAACTACTACCACTTCTTCAACACCCACTTCAGGAGGGTCTACAATATGTTCCTAGGAAACAAGAATAAAAAGTTCTGTATTTTCACCTTGATCACCACTAGGGTAATCTGAACTATTATAACTTTCACTACATTTTTTCTCAACTTCATCCCCTCCATCATCTTGACTTTTATCACCAGATTCTTCATCCTCTTCCTCACTACCACTACCATCAGAATCACTGCCAGTTTCCTATTCCACATTTTCTTATTTTCCTTCTTAAGTTTACTCAACTAAACCATGAGAGTGTATTTTACACTCATCACTTCATTATTCCTTAGTCTCATCATCATCAGCATCATGAGCTAGAATAGGTTCCATGGAAGGTAAAGATAAATGTGGACTAGCAGGTCAAAAAGTCATCTTCTCAATAATTTCACAAATATCAAGGTCACTCCTATCATCTATAGGAGAATCAGATTCTCTACCAATTCCACCCTCTTACTCTTCATTAGATTATACAAAATCAATATCTGGTGGAAGACCAGGATCAACTACATCTCTTAGCATAGATGGACGATCAACATGGTTGAAATTATCATATAATTTATCATCATCTCCAACTCATTCCCTATTATAGGGATTCTGATTTATCCTCATTATTGTGAAAATATCATTAAATAGGATGATACCACTACAAACAATGATGGTTTCTTCAATTTCACATAAACATCATTTGGATTTGAGCGTAGAAGAAATCCTTCTTGGGTAAAATAGATAATATTTCTTGTAATAATGATTTTCATTTCACATTTATGGATTAATAAATACTTCAATAGATTTACTATATCATCTTTATTATGTATGTATAGTATATATACAACATATTACTTGAGTGAAGAAATTCCCCCTTTTCCTGGGGCGCAACTAGTGTTGAATGAACATGAATAACAACCTCCTATCACCATACAACTTAGTAGAAATTGGCCTTTTATTATCTATATTACCAGTTATCTCACCAAAAAATATCTCATAGAAAAAGAAATCACTATTCAGAGGAGTAATCCCCTAATAATCATCATAAATCCCTTCATGATATATTTTAAGGAATTATTCCCAATGCCCTGAAGAAAATGATACGCTTCATCAATTCTCTGCAGATTTAATCCAGTATGTCTCACTACCTTCTAGAAGAAACTCAACATGAAGATAAAATTCATGTATTAGTTAAGGGTAATTTGGTCAATAATTAATTGGGAACCATTCCATCCATCCTTACATCTTTAGAATATTTAATAATAGAGACTTACTTGTTAATAAACATTTTTTATTCACTTCTCTTTTAGAAATTACCACACAATTTTCAAGTCCTAGATGAATAGGCTTAGACTTGTGGGATTATCCATTCTATCTCTTCATGGGTTGTAAATCATCTACATATCCCTCCTAAAATCATTTTACTCTAACCATATCAAGTGTTTGGTTGAAGGTTAAAAGGTGAAAGTGTCGATGGTAAAGAGAGAATAAGGGAAAGAGTTTAAGAGTGGAAGATCGAGAGTTTGACGAAAATAGGATCAAATTGGTTTTATCATTTTGGGATTTATAAGCTGTAAATCAAGTAATCTTATTATAATAAAAATAAATTAATAACAAATCATTTTTTTAAAGAATGAGGAAAATAATAATCAGAGAGCTCTATAGGAGAGTAGCCATTGGTAAGACATTTTCGTTGTCAGTATGACACTCTCGACTTGACACTGTTGGTATTAGAATAACACTGTCAGCATGACATTGTCAGTGTCAGGGAGACTTCACAGGTGTCTTTTCAATGAGTCATAAACACTAATTTTTAACATAGATTTATTAACAACATGTCCTTAAAAATTAATCATCCATAATTCATGTCTGATGTAACTCATTCTTTCATAGTTTAATGACTTTGTAAATATATCAGCAAGATGGTGTTCCATGTTAATAAATTCAAAAGTTATTTCACCTTTTCAATACTGATATCTCAAATACTGATGTCTTGCATCAATATGTTTTTCTCTAATGTGAGAATCGTGATTTTTTGATATGTTAATAACACTAGTATTGTCACAGTCTATAGGGACGTGTCTAAACTAATATCCATAATCTAGAAAAGTGTGATTCATCCACAAAATCTGAGCACTTCCGTTACCAATAACTATGTATTCATCTCATTAATAGATAATGAAACACAAGTTTTCTTTTTAATACACCATGATACTAGAGGCTTTCCCAAAAAGTGACATGTTCATGAGGTTCTTCTTCTATCTATCTTACAAAAACCAAAATCAGAATTTGAAAAACTAACTAAATCAAATTCTTGTCCTCTACGGTGGAAAAATCCTATGTTGGTAGTATAATTGAGGTATTTGGAAATTCTTTTAACATCATTTAAATGATATTCCATGGGGTTTTCTTGAAAATGGGAATATATACATATACTAAACATAATATCAGGCTACCTAGTAGTTAAGTAAAGTAGGCTTCCAGTCACCCCATTATAATTGGTCTAATGAACAATTTTACCAATTTCATTAAGGTCCGACTTATATGTGGTACTCATTAGTGTATCACTATTTGTTTTTTCAAATACAAATAGTTTTAAAATATCTTTATTATATTTTCATTTATTTAAAATAATAAATTCTTTTTTTGAATGATTTGAAATCCGAGACAGAATTTGTGTTCTCCCATCAAACTCATTTCATGTTCACATTGCATTATTTTTAAAAATTGACAGAAAAATAAATCTTTTAAGATCAAAAAATAATGTCATCAATATAGATTTGAACTACATTATCATAGTTATAAATTATTTTTATAAATAGAGTGGGATCAACAATACCTTTTAAAAAAACATTATAAATTAGAAAAGTATTTATCTTATCATACCAAGAACTTGGAGCCAATTTTAAACTATATAAATCCTTTGTTAACCTAAAAAATTATTAGGAATATTTGGTTTTGTAAAACTAGTGTATTTTTCAACAAAACATCCCCAACTATATACCCATTTACGAATTTACTATTACATCCATTTGATATAATTTTAAATTGAGATGATCTATATAAGATATCATAATTATAATGGCTTCATGTCTAGAAATAGGTGCAAAGGATTTCTCATATTTAATTCATTCCTCTTGAATATATCTTTATGTAACCTGTCTAGAATTTTTCTTGACTACGGTGCCTACCATAAGTACTTTGTTTCTAAATACACACTTAGTCCCAATGGATGAAGTGTGTTTAGGTCTATCCACTAGTTTCAAAATTATATTTCATTCAAAATAATTCAACTCTTCTTACATACCAATATCCCAAAATTAATAACTGATAGCATCAATAAAGTTTTTAGGTTCAAGATATGAAATAAAGGCTTGATGTTCGACCTAGTTCCTAAGAGAAGATCTAGTCTGTGACCCTTTATCAAAGTCTCTAACTACAACATCTATGGGATGGTTCGTAAGGGTTCTAACAAGTCTAGAGAAGGAATGAATAGTTATTTTAGGTTCATCTATTGGTTAAGATTCACTATGATTGGAGACTGGACATTTTCCAAAAAAGTTGGTTTTAACATATTTCTTAATAGTAGAATTAAGAGGCCTAATATTTATGTCAGATTGGACAAACCGTCCTAAATATTTTGAAAATGGGTTTTAGGTTCATGTGGATATATTTCATCAAATATTATATGTATTGATTCTTCCACACATTTTTTCATTTATTAAAGACTCTATAGGATTTACTATAGGTTGAGTAACCTAGGAAAATTCATTTATCACTTTTGGATGGATTTTTTTTCAAGAGTATCCTTAGTATTGAAAATATAAACCCTACAACCAAAAACGTTAAAGTTTCTATCATTAGGTTTCCTATTATTCCATATCACAATGGTAGTATTCATAAGAATTGTTCTAATTAGGACTCTAATAATTATATAATAAGATTTATTGATAGGATTAGCCTAGAAATATATAGGTATGTCATACTCATTAAGCGCTATTTGGGTTATTTCATTTAAGGTTATATTCCTTCTTTCTACAACTCCTTTCTATTGGGGTTTCCTAGGAGCAGAGATGTTATGAATAATTCCATTTTGTAAGAAAAAATATTCAAAATCATGGTTCTCAGACTCACATCCATGGTCACTTCTTAAGGATTTAATTTTCAGACTACTTAGGTTCTCTATAGATATAGCATACCTAGAAAAGTAAGAATAGGATTCACTCTTTTAAGGTAAAAAATAAGGTCCATGTATACCTATAGAAGTCATCTACATGAAAATAGACATAGTTCTTCCCATTAATACTTGACTCTATAGGGTGTCTAATAAAATACATGTGAACCAACTAATGTGGTTGATAAGTCTAATCTTATTTATTTGGTTTGAATAGTAATTTTTATTGATTTCCCTTTTGACGAGCAATGTAGTCATTATTGTTTGGAAATTTTAGTTTGGATAGATCCTTGACAACCCCTTTAATTGAAAGATTTCTCCGTAAGTGAGTGTTATAGTGGAATAATCTCCTATGCCATATCTATAATTCTTTATGAATGACACTTAAGAAATAAACATTTTGTGAAAATAAATAATCCTTGTTCATAGAATAATCATTCTCATTTCTAAAAGCAGAAAATAATAACTCATTTTTAGAATTAAACAAATTACATGAAACATTTTCAAATTTAACATTGAAACCAACATCAAATAATTGAGAGATACTGAGTATATTTTACTTTGAACTATTAATAAAAATAAATTTGGAAATTAAAATTGAATTAGTGTTACTGATTTGGCCAGGGCCAATTATTTTTCCTTTAGCATTATCACCAAAAGTGACATTCCTACCATCAATATTTATATTATTCTTGAATATAGAGTAGTCCCATTTCAAGTGACTTAAAAATACACTATCCATGTTCCATAATATTTTATAGGATCCCTTTAAGCATGCTTCCTACAATGATAATTGAAGTATGAAAATATTTTAATACCAATACATTCATGGGTCTATTAATATAAGTAATTAATTCTATGGGAACCCATACTTTTTCATGGGTTTCCAAATAACTATTTTTAATTCATTGTAAAATAAACACTATTTGGTCTAGAAAAAATAAATGTAGTAAATGATTTTCCACTACTGGAACTTGTAACAGATTTTTTAAATCTAGGAAAAATGCCTTTTTTTATTTTGATACAAAAATATTTTTAACATATTTTCTGTGTCCCTATTAATAACCGATACTAGTAGAATATATTGGTGAAACCTATATACCATGAATTTTAGTGAGAGTGTTCTTTCCATTGGTAAAATTTTCTCAATCCCCCTTTAACTTTTTATCTGATAATTTATGCTCATTATTTTCTTTATGAAATTGAGAATTTTTGTATTTCTCTATAGTAAGCTCAGATTTAATAGTAGATGTGAGAGAATATCTTTTATTAAAAAAATTATATTTATCATTTAATTAATTACATGTGTGTTGAATTATTTTGTAGTACTAAAAAATTACTTCATTGGTTAGGTTTTCAAAATCAAATTCATCTTTGGAATAGTAGTAATTTTGTATAGGAGATTCAAGGGTTACATCAAAAGTGTTTTTCATAAAGCATAGGTAAACTTTGTCACCTTTATCATCACATGAATACTCTAACTCACTAGAGATATCCTCAGAAGTACTCGATGTAGACATAATTTATTTTTTGTATCTTTTATCTTTTTCCTCATATTTATTCTTATACTTTAACTTAGGAAATTAAAAAAATTCATGACCTCTTATATCACTTTCATAATTGACTATATCATTTGATTTTTCACCTTCTTTCCAATCCTTCTTCCAGATTACCTTATTGCTATATTTGCCTTTGTAGCTAGGATTCTAGAAGAACATATTTTTTTTGTATAACTTCTTAAATTTCATGTCCAACTAAGATATTTCCTCATCACTATCCCTTGGTTAATCTTCATTTCTAGAGATTTCAGCACAAACATTCACTTTCACATTTTATTTGGAGGCAATTTGTTTAAAATCCATTGAATTTTTCATTGGTTCATCATTCTATTCTTTTGTGACCTTTAAATATTACTTGTACATCATTAACATACCTATTAGCTCTTATAATGACAACTTACTCATATCACAAGATTCAATAATTGACACTGAGGTTCCCCTCCATCTTTCTAGCAGACATCTGTGAATTGACATGATTTTTTCCTTAATAGTAACGTCCTTTCCTAGAGAGATTATAGTCTTTAATATTCATTAATCCTGCGATATGTGTCATTTATAAGTTTATCAGGCATGATTTTCAAGTCATCATATATAATAATATATCTATTGAGTCTCAATTCCTTTACATTAGTGGTTCCTTCATGTGAAACAATAAAAGTATCCCAAATTTCATGGGTAGTTAGATCATCATGTATTTTTTATTTTCTAACACTTTCAAGGGGATAGTGAGAACCCTCACAGAAAAAAAATCAATCATAAAAGGAGATTACTGAATTATTAAACAAAAGTTTAAGACGATTGGAATCTCCTTCTCTCAATAGTTTCTAGGGTAGGGAACTTAACTGGAATTCTGGATCTTTCTCTATGTTGCCTTCATAGTGCCTTGATAGATAATACCAAGCTTTCAGATATACTGCTTTACTGATCTTCTTCCTATTGAAGCCTCTGATCAATATATGATCTTTCTTTTCAATCCATTAAGCTTGATCCCTGGACACCTCCACTTATATCAATCTTTCCATCATTTGATCGACATCTTCCCTTGCTGCCTTGATCAGCAGGACATCCTCTTATATTTATTTTCCATAATGCATGAGAAGTTCCATCTAAACATCTAGATCCTTTTCCTTCGGGCACTGAAAGTTTTAGGGAGATACTGCCTCTCATTGTTGTCCAGGAGTAGTATCCTCCTCCACCAACAATGTCTCTATAGATTGCAAATGCTTCTCTTCTTGTTGCTCATCTGCCTTTGATGTTCCTTTCATTTGGGATTGAGGATTTGTGGGATCCTCCTGTTGAGACTCCTCTCCTGCTTCTGGTTGTACCATGCGCTCCTTGTATTTATCCTATTTCTTGGCCCACTGAGTCTCCATCAGTTTAGGAAGATAGGAGTAGTCTTTCCGGCCCTTAGGTCTCGGCTTCTTAGAAGCAATGTAACTCCCCAGGTCCTTGTTTTCCTTATTCCGTTTCTTCCTTCTTTGGTTATGCAGACCATTACTTACCCCTCCCAAGACATTGTCATCTTAGGGTTGTCTATCCCCCTCATACTCGGCCTCAGAGTGATAGTTAGAGTTTCCTTCAAGCTCTCCCTGATTATTTAAACTCTCAAATTGGTTGTTTAAATTGAGGTAGGACAATGTCCTCTCCGGGATATTTGACTGACTGGTAATCAGAGGCCTGCCAACAACATGTGCAGGTCTCCCCCACTCCTGTCCAACATAGGTCTTACCCTTTCCTGTAGAATGTACCACCCTATTAATTGTGTTGCTATCGCCAACACGCACAACCTCAGCATAGGAAGGATGAAGGCCCATCACATCTTTGGTATTTGGACTAGCAACGCCAGTATAGTACCCCGGGTCCAGAGACTGATCATTGTACATATCCAGAGATGCCTCGACCACCACACTGGTCTGAGAAACATGAGAAACCGGTTTGCTGCTTGAAGGACTCTCCAAATCACTCTGCAACCTGTTAAAAATATCTGATACACTGGGTTTTGGAGGTAAGATTTTAACTGGTTTTTGCTTTGTTTCTCCATTCGAATACTGGATGACTTTATCCTTTCCCTTCTCCTTACCAGGGAAGGCAAATTTTTCACCATTCCCTACACCAGACCTAACACGTAGTTTAACCTTTTCATCACCCTTATCACTACTTATTGGATTCGAAGCTGTGAATTGATCCTATGCAATAACAGACTTACAGAAACCCGTAACTCCAGGCTCATCCACCATCCTGACTTTTGGATTGAGCATGTTCACTGCATACCACACATTGGAAGGGATTCCATCCCCACTGCTACCCTGATTATCAGACTTGTTGACAAAGCCCGCATCAGCCAGGCCACCTTAGTCATTGCGATGAAATCTAATGGTGTCATGACCCATGTGACGACAACCAACGGAGAATAGAACACAAGAATCCTAAAAAAACATTTTGATACCATCAGAGCTCTCCTTCAATCTCAATGATGATGGAGTCAGGTGGTTCCTTTGAAACATCCACTTCAATGAAAATTCTCGGGGAGACTGGATGGCATACAGAGCTTGTGCGGGAGTCCGAAAAGAGCTATCGACCTAACATATTTCTGATTAATGGGAGAATTTCTAGATTCTGGAAAGGTAATGGATGACCGGGAAGCATAATCCAGAGCGCTGAGAATAGAGGGTCGCGCATCAGATGAAAGTCGAAGGACCATCAAAATAAATTAAATCGGAAACCCTCCATGACTCTTGGAGAATTGGCCCAAGAGAGGATCAAATCTTACTCAGAAGAGAAATGAATCTGAATGTGTTTTGAATATAAAATATTGACAACCACCCAATCCTGAAACTTCCAATTATAGAAAATGAACATGTCAAAGGCATCTACCGAAGGTCGTTTCTTCCCAAACTGAGCGTCCACGGTACAATCCAACAGCACTGAAGCATTCGTGAACTCCAAGGGAGAAATCAGAACTGAAGGAACTCCATTTTCACAAGACTGGACTCTAGGGCTCACTTTGATAGGTGGAAAACGAGAGGGAGAATATAGGTCAGTGAATGGGGAAAAAAGGTCGCGAGATGGAAATGAAATCGAGGGAGCATCGGCGATCCCGCTCCCCCGCTAAACCGTGCTGGGGAGGGCATGAGGGGGCGCGACGATGACCTTCATGGGAAGTTTTACATGAAGATATCCTATTGAATTATTCATCTTCTAAAGAACAATATGAGGAAATCATTTATTTGCAGTTATTATTATGAGGTTCTTTAGTTGTCTTATACCATGTCTTTGAGGCAGTATATGTAATCTTATATTCATCTAAAATTGATAACCAAATATCAAACACCATAATTTCCAAATATTTTTTAACATAATAGACCATTTAGAATAATTAGTTCCATTGAAAAATAGAGGTATTTTCAGAGAAGCACCTTCCAATATATTATCTATAATAAATAATAAGGATTATGTTTTCAAAGAGTTAAAAATATAGAAAAAACATAAATTTAGAGATCTTTAAATTACAAGTAAAATCATAGTTGAAAATATACGAAAACATTGAAAATAAATGATTAAAAACAATCATTTTCTAAAAAATTTTAGTTGGCGTAGGACACTCATGAGGGGTGACTTGAGTTCTTATCAATATTTTTATTAAAAAACATAGTTTTTAAATTCCCCAAATTTAAAATCTAAACATCCTAGTTAACCAATGTTGTATATTTATAAAAGTTTTTAATAGTCAATTAATTTCCCAAAATAATAATTATTTTTTAGTTACAAAAATTTCAAGTTCTATATAACTTTTTAAATAAATTTACATAATCAAAAATAATTAAAACACTAACTCAGATTAACTATCAAAGTAATATCTAGTTTTCAAAAATATGTGTGAAAACAGATAAAAATAAATTTGAAAAAAATACTGGACAAAAAAAAGAGGTTCTTTCTCAATAAGATACCCAATCCTCTCTACTTGGGGATCACTGGCCAAAAAATAATTTATATTAATAAACATGATCGACACCCAGGAATGGGGTTCATAACAACAAAAAAAGGATTTTTAGGTCAACTATACCTCTACCAAAATTATTCATGTGAAACAAAAACAAAACCAGGATACAAAATGACCTCTTACATAGTCATACGTGGGTGAAAATGGAATAAAAAGATGAGTGTGTGATGTTATCTTGTAACCTTCATCTTAGGCCTGGAGGAAATATGTTTTTTTTTGTGATACAGACACACATTCTACTAAAAATGAAATAACAATGAGCACAATAAAACATAAATAATTAGAAAATGTTTAGAATTTTCTGTGTGATATTCTAGAAGCTTCTTGAGTTATTAGGTGTAGAATAAGTGAAACTTGAGTTCACTTATAGAAAAAGACACCAAAATAGATTGTCATGGAAGTAATGTGTTCTATTTTCTAGTTATTTGTGATGCTCGTTAAAGGTACTCTTCACTGGGGTTTGATACAGCATGTAAGTTTGGATTTGTTTGTTTCACAAAAAATCTTACCTTGTTTATATCTAGCAAGAATGTGTGTTCTTATCATGTATATTTTTCTCCACCATGTATTTCATCTCAATATGTAATTTTCATCTTTTTTGTCAAGTGATTTCTTTATATACTATAGAGGTCGACAATAGGCATGTTCAGAATATGTGTTGTACCTCATACCTCAAACCAGTCTTTAAAAATGTATAAAAAAGGCAAAAAAGGTAATTAATATTATAAAAAGTACTAAATTTCATAAATATGTCCATTAAAATTAGTTTTGAATTTATGAATAAACACTACGTCAAAATAAGCATTTAGAGGCGGTTTTTTTTGCGTTTCGCGGCGGTTTAAACCGCCGCTAAATGGATTGGCGGCGGTTTTCAAAAACCGCCGCTAAATGTGGCGTCGGGAAACTATTCGCGGCGGTTTTCAAAACCGTCGGAACGTTTCGCGGCGGTTTTTTAGCGGCGGTTTAAACCGCCGCTATTTGAATTTTTTTTGATTTTTTTTTTGAATTTTTTTGAATTTTTTTGAATTTTTTTGAATTTTTTTGAATTTTTTATTTTTTGTTTATTTTATTATTATTATTTCTTTATTTCGTTTATTATTTCTTTATTTCGTTTATTATTTCTTTATTTCGTTTATTATTTCTTTATTTCGTTTATTATTTCTTTATTTCGTTTATTATTTATTTATTTCGTTTATTATTTATTTATTTCGTTTATTATTTATTTATTTCGTTTATTATTTATTTATTTCGTTTATTTATTTCGTTTATTATTTCGTTTATCATTTATTTATTCCGTTTATCATTTATTTATTTCGTTTTTTATTTATTTCCTTTTTATTTTATCTAATTCACTTTTATTTTATTTAATTTCGTATTACTTTATCCATGCATGCATGGACATGCCCATGCAGCTGCCTGCATGACAGCTGCCCATGCACATGCCCATGCAATATAAATAAAATCTGCGTCTGGTGAGATTTGAACCTCTGACCTCTTGCTTATTATTCAAAGACTTTACCACTCCAGCAAGCCCGCCATGTTGTTAATAAACAGAATTTAATATACTTATATATATTAATTGAAAAAACAAATAATACATAACTAATAGATAATAAATAATAAATAATAAATAATAAATAATAAATAATAAATAATAAATAATAAATAATAAATAATAAATAATAAATAATACATAATAAATAATAAATAATAAATAAATAATAATAAATAATAAATCGTAAATAATAAATAATAAATAATAAATAATAAATAATAAATAATAAATAAATAATAATAAATAATAAATGGTAAATAATAAATAATAAATAATAAATAATAAATAATAAATAATAAATAATAAATAATAAATAATAAATAATAAATAATAAATAATAAATAATAAATAATAAATAATAAATAATAAATAATAAATAATAAATCGTAAAATATAAATAAATAATAAATAATAATAAATAATAAATAATAAATAATAAATAATAAATAATTAATAATTAATAATAAATAATTAATAATTAATAATTAATAATAAATAATAAATATTAAATAATAAATAATAAATAAATAATAATTAATAATAAATCGTAAAATATAAATAAATAATAAATAATAAATAATAAATAATAAATAAGAAATAAGAAATAAGAAATAAGAAATAATAAATAATAAATAATAAATAATAAATAATAAATAATAAATAATAAATAATAAATAATAAATAATAAATAATAAATAATAAATAATAAATAATAAATAATAAATAATAAATAATATATAATATATAATAATAAATAATAATAAATAATAAATCGTAAATAAATAATAAATAATAAATAATAAATAATAAATAATAAATAATAAATAATAAATAATAAATAATATATAATAATAAATAATAATAAATAATAAATCGTAAATAATAAATAAATAATAAATAATAAATAATAAATAATAAATAATAAATAATAAATAATAATAAATAATAATAAATAATAATAAATAATAATAAATAATAATAAATAATAAATAATAAATAATAAATAATACATTATAAATTATAAATAAATAATAATAAATAATAATAAATATTTAATTTTAAATAATTAATGATAAATAATTAATTTTAAACAATAAATAATAAATAATAAATTATAAATTATAAATTATAAATGATAAATGATAAATGATAAATAATAAATAATAAATCATAAATCATAAATCATAAATAATAAATAATAAATAATAATAAATCATAAATAATAAATAATAAAGAAAAAATAATAATAAATAATAAATAATAAACAATAAATAATAAATAATAAATAATAAATAATATATAATATATAATATATAATATATAATAAGTAATATATGATATATAGTATCTGAAACACATGAAAAAGTATGAAAAGGCGTGATAAGGGATAAAAAATCATGAAAACACATGAAAATAGATAGAGAAGCATGAAGAAGTATTAGAAAGCACGAGAATGCATGAAAACTCATGACAACTCCTGAAAACTCTGTAAAACCTCTTAAGAATTTAACATAATCATCATAATAACCCCAAAAAACCATTGATAAAGATAAGAAGTCATAGAAAATCAAATAAATAGTAATAAATAGAGCAACCATTAATATATATTTATAAGATTAGTTTTAAATACATTTATAAAATTTTTTTATGTGTGTTTATGAATAAATACATAAATACATCTATACATACACACAATACACACACACACACACACAGACACATATATATTTACGAATAAATACATATATGTGTGTGTATTTGAAAAGCCATATAATGTTAAAACAACCATAACATATAATCTAGAATCCTGTTTCAACGCCACAACCAGTCAAATCGAAGAAAATGAAACAATCTACGATATGATATGTGGTACAGGCCTAATGGACATCCGGATCGTAAGTTATACCTGTTTAAATTTTGAAAAATCGGGGTGCCCCGGCTAAAAACTCAGTTTTGGAGGCCTTCTAGGCCTTTTTTGGGGTCGAAAAACCCTTGACTGGGCTAGCCCGAGTCACAGCGACGTAGAGCTCGTCGCAGGCTTCGATTTGATATGTGGTAGAGCTCAAACGGACACCCGGGTCAAAAGTTATGGCCGTTTGAAGTTTGAGTTCCGTTTTCAACATGTTTTGGATCTTTTTTTAATTTTTTTTACCCTTCAAATTGTTATTAAATGTTTTTTAATCGATAATAAATAGAAAATTATTAATTAATAATATTTTTTAAAAATATTTTGAAGCCATTTTCACTAAATTTCTTATATATTAAATGTAGTAGTCTATTTATATTTATCTAAAACATATTTATAATATATATATTATATTTATATCAATATAAATGTATTTATATAACAATATATTAATTTTTTTTATTTTTTTTATTTTTTTCATTTCATTTCGCGGCAGTTTTTTAAAAAACCGCCGCTAATCACCGAAAAAATTAAATTTAAAAAAAAAACCGCCGTTTCGCGGCGGTTTTTTAGCGGCGGTTTTTAAACCGCCGCGAAACGCCACCCAGATTTTTTTTTAGCGGCGGTTTTAAAAACCGCCGCTAAAAAACCGCCGCGAAACGGCGGTTTTTCTGTAGTGAAAGAACATTTTCTAAGTGTTGATCGATAGATCATTCTATCAGCAAGTCCTTCTGTTAGTAGGTCCTATCGGTGAGTCCTTTTGTCGGTAGGTCCTTCTATTGATAGGTCCTTCTATCGATATTTCCTTCTATCGGTTGGTTCTTCTATCGGTAGGTCCTTCTGTTGGTATGTTGATTTTCCGGTGAGCCATTACTGTTAGTGGGTTTCTTTATCAGTATGTCAAAATTTCAGTGAATCATACAAGTATCGGTGACTCAACATGTTTGTAGCACATTCTTTTATCACTGACTCTTCAGTCAGTAGCTCATAATGTGGTCGGTGACTCATCTATTGGTATCTCATACTTCTATCAGTGAATCATCTGTCAGTAGCTCATACTTATATCAGTGACTCATTTGTCTATAGTCCATACATTATCAGTGGGTCATGATATCACTTACTCATTATTGTCCATTTTTTTATTTTCCTCTCTTATATTTTAAACATTAACAAAAAAATTTAAACATCTATTTGAAAAATGATAATCATAATTATGTATAATTTAACATAAAACAGAATACATGATAAAACATTATTAGACATGATTAGACATGATTAGACATGATTTGTGGGCATCAATTCTGGGGAGGGACAACAGATAGTATAAAAGATATCGAGTATCTTTCAGTTATAGCACTAGAGTCATTTTGTGATTAATAAACAGGATAAACTTCATAATTCTCAAGATGCAAATGAAATAATCATAAAGAGAATGTATAAAGTAGTAGATAATGTAGGGATGTTTGATATTTTTTTATCTAAAAGTTGAGTCTCCTCGAATGTATCCTGAAGTGGTGATCAATTCATTTTTCATAAAAACATAGTAAAATAGAACAATATAATCCCTCTTGTTTAGTATATATGAAAGGATCTAGATGTTTTTTATTCTCAACTGTCTCATTGTTGATCATAGGAAAGATGAACTATGTATAGATCATCAATAAATGGAAAACTTTATTATCTATTTCAAACCAGACAGTATGCATTAATTCATTCCATCCTCACACACAAGGGTGACTTATTTGGATATATAGGGCTATATAATGGAGAGATCATTCAAGGAACCATCAACTAAGTATCTTGTTTCTTCATATTATGATCTGAAAAAAGATTCAATGTTCCATGGAATCGTTTATGAAAAATAATTAATAGAAATGTCAGTATTAAATTAGATAATATTTCAATTATAAATTTTTTAATTTTATTATCCTAATATAAATAGAGTGGAGCATTTTGGTTGTGAGACCACTTTGGATGTGATTCATCCTGGCAGTGAATTAGGTTGGTGATGAGTCAGACTAACCGTGAGTCTAACAGATAGTAGGTCATCTGGTGGTGGCATAATTATGGAAGCAATTCATCTATAATAGTGACTCTTTTCTAGCGATAGGACTTTCCCATACCAATCTAAATTTTCATCCCAATGGTGACTCATCTCTGATGGTGGGTCAGTCCAGTACATCACCAAATTCTATATGGATGGTGGTTCTCTCCTGGTGGTGACTCAAATTTAAGGATGAGTCATTTCTATAGGTATCCAAAATTCCACCAAATTGTTTTATAGTATATAATGCTATCATAAAACATAAAACTAATTAATAAAAAATAAACCAGATTTAGTGTTCATTAAAATAAGGGTTCCAAAAATTCCCCCATTTTGATGATCACAAATCACGGAATTTTCCAAACAATATATAAAATAAGTTTTAGTTTAAAATATATTATCTTAACACTTTAAAAATATATAGTCTTCGAAAATAGAAGATAATATAATTAAAATTGTATCAATGATATTAAATAAATAAGATAATATCATATTATGGAATTCAGATACATATGGTATCAAGGATATTATGTAGAAAGTAGTATCTGAGGTATTTAATAAATATTTTATCAAAGGAATAATGTAAATACATATGGAATCAAATGTATAATATTAAAAAACAATATTAATTATGGCATCAAAGAATAGTGGTGTTGTAAAAATAAGAAATAAATTCTAATAAGTTCCATAGATTCATTCTCCCCCTTTAAGGATCGACAAAAAGTGAAAAAAATCATAAAAATAAATAAAAAGAATATAAATAATAAGAAAAGTTTCATTAAAGGAAAAAAGTAACTGAGTTATATCCAAATAGAGAAAAAAACATCATATAAAACATCATATAAAAAATATTATTGTTAATTATTATTAGGCTAGGTAGGTGGAAGAACTTATGAATTTTCCGTTCCTTTGTCAGAATTAGAAGGAACATCATTAGAATAAAAGGAAACTATAGTAGAAGATCAAGGGAATAAAAGTAGAGAAGGAGGATCTATGATAATAATGGTACTGAGATGATGGAACATTTCTATTAGAGTGAGACTAAAAATCTGAAATTAAGTAGGAAATGGTGCCCTGGGATATTGGGTAACACCTAGTCTAAAAAAATTTGGATGAAATGTTAGAAGGGTGGGCTGAGCAGTGATTAGAATAGCACCCTAATCCAATACTTCAGAGCTAGAATCATGAAGAAATGGATTTATCATATTTATGAAGTCCATGAAGATATATCCTCCTCTTTCCATATCACTAATAAGTCCATTTTTCATCAATAGAAACCATTAGCACTAGGTTCATCACATTCAGCTGATTAACCCATTCTTTGAGGGCTTGAATAATAGGAGGCATCAAGTTGTTCTCATACAAGAACATGAAATAAGAGTTTATATCATTCTTATTATAAATCTTCAGGATTTTATACATTATTTCCTTTTCAAATTTCTATATGTATGGATTTATATCCTTCATAAATTCACTAAACATCATATTCACATGATCACTTATACTATAAATATATCACAACCTTTACTGAGGAATATCTGTAACATCACCTGATACAAATCAAATTTCTTCTCTAACTAATGACCTAATCAACTCAAAATCCAAAGAGGGATGTGGTAGAAAAGTGGATGTAGATGGTACTCAAGGCATACTCTCCATCCTCTCAAACATAGAATCTATACTATAAGGGAAGGTAGTCTATATCCCCTCAATCACTGATCTCACAAACTCTAGCACACTGAAATTTTTTCGGTTTTCTATTTCAACTAGTTGAATGAAATTAAACAATTTGGGATGGATGTGATGTATAAAAATATCAAACATATATCTTGAATCATTCCCAACATGTTTAGTGTGAAATGGAGGTTGTATCCCCAGAATCCTTTCCAAATAAGAAGAAATAACTTACCTAATGGACTCTAAATCATCCATGGGTAAAAAATAAACAGTAAAAGATGAAATGGATAATTCATGAAAGGGTTAAAAAACTTTATCAATGGAAAGTGCCATTGTAGGATTAGATCAGGTAGACATATTAGAAGAAAAAATATATAGCACTCTAGAAACATCTATATGTTTGACCAATGATTCCCTAGGATCCATCTTTACTATAATAGAAGATCCATCATGATTTAGTGGACCAATATCATCATTAAAGTGAAAATAATTCATACCAAGTCTAGAATAGTTAGGATACTTCTCCCATTCCTCAATGTACATGACATCCAACTTGGATGAACAAACAACATAAGTCTCAATGACTACAAGAACATCCACTATAGGATCAACAACCATAGGTTCAATGAATATAGCTTCAACAACTATATGCTCAAAAAAGTTTTATAAAATAATTTTCAATTTAATAGATTCACCATTATCATGATCAGTAAAATCTCTATCAGCAAGGTCAAAAGGGTGACTATAAATACATGGAGATTTATACCCCCAAATTTATTGTTTTATCTTATCTCTATATGTTTAAAAAAGTGAACTTTTATTGGTCTCTCACCATACCATGAAGAAACTAAAAAACCTTTCAATGACACAAGTACTCTGGGAATATCAGCATCTCTAGTACCAATGCGACAATCACAGTAGTCATGTTCAGAATCACAATTATATTCCTCACTATCTCCATCATCTTTCAATTTCCATTTTATTCTTCATCGTATCCATTTTATTATTCATCATCACCAATATCATCATTATCATCATCATTATAATTTCTATTTTATTTGAAAGAATTAGAAGTGGTCATATATTTTTCCTCTCTAGAAACCTTAGTATATTCATCTTTATTTCCTTATTTTAAAAGGGTCTCATTGACTGGGAGACATCTTGGAGGGATTGGAATAGGATAATAAATAGATGGATGACTCTTAGGAATATATGGGTCACTACCCTCATCAACATAAAACTCTATCACCACTTCCTATTCTTATTCCTCATTATAATACTCTACCACTCCATTCTAGTATATTTCATGATCTATAAGATCTTTTGAACTTGTTTTGGGATCAACATGATTGAGATCCTTATAAATCCTATCAAAATCATCAAAACATTTCATTTTCCTTGGGTTACAAATAAACATAATTCTTTTACAAATAACTCTTGTAATAAAAATACCTCTACATTTTCCATAGTTTCTTTTTCCCCATTATCCAATCCCATGTCCTCAAGAATGGACAAAATGAACAAGAGATAAATAAGAGAGTTTGATGTAGAATATTTCTTTAACATCTCCATCAAATGATCCATTATGTGGCTGCACAAATTAATCTTCTCTATTATATTCATAATACATAATAAAATTACATATTAATACATAATTGTGGTGAAATCACCATTCCTTAGACATAACATATGATGAATAACTTGATAAGTAAATGTTATTCTCCATCAAGATCAGTTGTAGTTGGTATTCTTAAAATTCTATCCCCATCCAGTTTATCTAAAGTATCCTCTCAAAAAAATGAACCACTTTAACTCATATAAGATAATTATTAGTTAATTTAATCATGCTCACAAGGAAAATTTATACATGTGGACCATTCTCTTGACGAGAAAACAACTTTTCGCCCAATTATTCTGATTCTTACCCAGTATTCATCTTCCAAAATCAAATCTCAACATACTAATAAAAATGGTTCATTAAATTCAGATAGAAGGGCCTCTTATTATTATAGGACCACCCCATCCTTCATCATTCTTGAAAAACTTCAAACACCAATGACTTTATCAAAAGAAACTACTCAACATAAATTTCCTTTTTAGGTAAAACTATCTGATTGACAATACGTGGGTTAACTATCTCAATAGTAGGGGGAATAAACTATCCTTTATACTTATTTGAAGGAAACAGATTATCTAAAAACAAGTATTTGGATTGATTCACTCTAACCATTGATAACGATTCAAATGGTTTGGATGAGTTTGGGGGAAAGATAAAGGTTGGGGGAGAAAGGTTTGAGTGAGGTTAAAGGTAAGGCACTAAGGATAGTGTGTGTGGAAATTAGAGAAGTTTCTAATTTATATCATTTCTGGATTTCTAGATTTTTAAATAAAAAAACAATATAACATTTAAATAGAATAGAAATTAAATAAATAGATAACCTAGAATTAAAAAATTAACATCGATTCTTAAAAAAACAACAGTGGGTTATTCCAATGGGTGGGAAGATCTCCAATGGTGGGTAAAACTCCACAGGTTGGTAAAACTCCAAAGGTGGGTAAAACTAAAATGGGAGGTAAAAATACAATTGTAGGTAAAACTCAAATTATAGGTAAAACTATAATGGAGGGTCCTAGAAAATTTTGTTTAACCAAAATTAATACTGTGAAATTCATTTTTGATATAGTACATTCTCTCCGAATTCAATAGATTAGAAAAAATACCAGAAAGATGATGTTCAATACTAATGTATTCAAGAGTTATATCATCCTTTTGAAAATTATCTCTATGAAATTATGTCTTACGTCAATTTTTTTTGTTCTATAGTGAGATATAGGATTATTATAATTATTTATAGCCCTTATGTTGTAATAATTTATATGGACATGTTATAATTTGTATCCATAGTCTAGTAAAGTAGGTTTCATCACCAAAATTTGAGTAAAAACTACCTATAAATATGTTTTAATATTATTAGTAGAAATTAAAATAGAATTTCGTTTCATACTTACCAATAAATTATATAATTTCCCAAATGTTGACATGTTGCAGAGGTTCTTTTTTATCTAGCATGAAACCACCAAAATCAGCATCTAAATAAATAATTCCATAAAATTATTGTCCTTTAGGGTAGAAAAATCCTAAATTATTTTATACAAGAGGTATTTAAGAATCATTTTTATAACAACTAAATCTGTCTCATTTAGGTTTTCTTGAAAGTGATCACACATAGACACACTAAAAATATTGTCAGGTCATCTAACTGTTAACTAGAATAGACTTAAAATCATCCCTTTGCAACTGGTATGCTCAAATAAATTCCTAGATTCATCAATATCCAACATATAGGTGGTACTCATAGGAGTGGCAGTACACTTAGTGATATCTAATACAAAATGTTTTAATTGGTCTTTAGTTTATTTACTTTGATTTAATAAAAATCCCATATTTACTTTGAAAAATATGAAAAATAAGAAATAATTTCAATTCACCCTTTATAATCATTTCAAAATCATTTTTCATCATCTTGTAAAATTTAGCACATAATGGATTTTTAGATGATCCTGAGATAATATCATCTATATATATTTTAACTACTAAAACATATTTTAAATTTTATTTATAAATAGGATTTGAATGACTATCACTTTTGAAAATCCTTTTGGAATAAGAAAAAATGTGATCCTATCAAACCAAGATCATGGAGCCTATTTTCAACCACAAAATGATTTTTTTAATCCAAAAACATTATTTGAAAAATTAGTATTTTAAAATCATGGGGACTATTCAATAAATAAATCCTCAACTATATACCCATTCAAGAATTTTTTTGACATCTATTTGATATTATCTGAAATATAGATGTGATACATAAGAAAGAAGTTTTCTAATAGCTTTATGTTAGGTTACCAGTTCAAGGTATTCCTTATAGTCTATAACATCTTCTTGACTATACCCTTTTGCAACTAGTATAGCCTTATTACTTACTATTGTGCTAGATTTATCAACCTTGTTTCTAAACACCCATTTAGTGCCTATAGTGATGTTGTACTTTGGTTTATAAAAAATTAAAAAAAAATTATTTCTTTAAAATTATTCTTTTTGTTATTTTATATACTTTACCCATAATTCATCATTAATTGCATCATTTATATTCTTAGCTTTAATCCTGGACAAAAAAACGTGATGTTTGACTAGGTTTCTTAGAGAATATCAATTTTATGTACCTCAATCTATTTATCCTACTAAAAAATTTAATGGATTTTATCTATGATTCATAAAATCTATTGAAAAAGAAACGTTGTTTATCTCATTGTTTTCTATAAGTCATGGTATTGGTTTTGGAAGTTCCTCAGAACTGGATTTTTTTTACTTGTCTTAAAGTAGAATATTAAGGTTTCAAATTTATGTTCAAAGTCGATAAATCTCCCTCATGGCTTTCTAAAGAATTATTAGGTTCATGTGGATCTATCTTATAAAAATTGATATGGATAAGCTCTTCCATTGTCTTGGTAAATTTGTTAAGAACTCTATAGAATTTACTAGATGTTGAATAATCAAATGAAAATTCCTTCATCTCTTTTGGAGGCAAACTATTAAATATAATCATTAGTGTTAATAATAAAGTCTTTACAACCAAATAATATAAAGTTATTAGCCTCATCTTTTATATTATTATGATGTTCATAAGGGGTTTTCTTCAATATTATTCTAATTAAAACTTGTTTAATTATATATAAGTCTTTGTTCACAACATCTTCCCAAAAATAGACAGGCAATTCATATTCATTAAGAATTGAATGGGCTATATATTTAATTTTTATATTTCTTCTTCATATGCCTCTATTCTACTAGTGATTCCTAGGTTAAGTGAATGTATGGTTATAATCAATTTTTTGAGGGAATGTATTCAAAGTATTTATTTTTAAACTCCTGGACATGGTCACTTTTTAAAGTCTTAATACTATGTCCACTAAGGGGTTTTTTAAAAATTCATAATAAAAGGTAAAATAAGAGCCATCATTACACTTTTGAGCTAAAAATAATAGCCTTGTATACCTAGAAAGTCTACTATAATTACATAGACATAGTGCTTCCCATTGGAACTATAAGCATTATATGGTCTAACAAAATTCATGTGGACTAACTCAAGAAGTTGAGAAGTTGAAAATTATTACTAGAATTTAAAACATATATTATAATGTTTCTCTTTTTAACATGGGTAACATACTTTAATATTTGGGAATTCATGTTTGGGTATCGCCATAACTAACCCTTTTCTTGTAATATTTGTGTGTGAGTAAATATTACAATGGCATAGTCTCATATTCCAAATACAAGATTCACTATGGAAGGAAATTAATAAATATTTAGTTTTTGAAATAAGAAATCAAGAGTGAAAACATTCACATTTATATTTCTCAAATCAGTATATACAAAATCATTTTTAGAATTAAAAAAATTATAGGCATTATTTTCAAATTTTACAAGAAAAACATTATCACATAGATATGACATGCTATGAAAATTATATTTTAAACCATCAAGAAACTGTACTATAGAAAATAAAACTGAATTTGAGTTATTAATTAGTAGAAGGCCAATGATTTTTTCCTTCTTAATTGTCTTGAAAGGTGCCATGTCCACCATCAAATTTAATCATGTTCTTGAAGATTGGGTAATATTTTATCATATGGCTAGGACAACCACTGTCATTTTACCATATATTTCAATATGTGATTTTCAAGATGTTTTCTTATAAAACAATGTTTATTCAAGGAGTTATTTTGGTACCCATGTTTCCACAAGTCTAGATATGTCAATGATTAGGGCTTTATGAACCCAGATTTGATTGATAGATTTCTTATAAAAATATTGTAAACTATTTAAAATAAAAACGTTATTCATAATAATTAAAAAAATAAGCACTATAATTTCAAGTGTGGGATTTAGGAAAAAATTTATCTTAACAAATCTTACCCACTATGGTAGGTAACCTAGACCACTAAGATATTTAGGAGTAATTAGTTTTCCTTGTATTTGAGTAATAATTTCACTTTAATTAGTGAATGTCTCTAATTCATTCATTAGTTGATCATCTGAAAATTTTACTTCTCTTTTTTATTTTTATAATTGATCATTATTTTCTTTTTTAATAGAAAAATGAGCCTTAATATTAGAAGATAAAAGATGTTGTTTCATTAGAAAATAATATTTTCATTACATATCATTAAAATTATCATTAATAATAATTTAATATTTCAATATTTTTTCTTTTTAAATATCATTATAATTTTTTTAATCTACAGATGATTCAAAAATATGCACAGGTGATACAGTTGGTTCCTCTGATATATTTTTCATGAAGAACCTATTTTCTATATCATGGTTTTGTATATGTGTTGAGTATGAGTCACTGGAGCTATCCTTAGAGGCACTAAAGGTGGATTTCAATGCTTTCTTATACTTTCCATCCTTATCATCGTACTTATTTTTTTTAATTTTACATGGGACAATCAGCCTTAACATGTCCTTCTCTCTTAAACACATAATAGGTAATGGAATTTAAATTATCATCCATTTTATAGTATATCAACCAATTCCCTATATTATCATGTATTCCCCTGTATCTAGGTTTATTGAAGAAATCATTCTTATAAAATTTCTTAATCCTTATAGCTAGTTGGGCTATTTCCTCATCACTGTTGGCTAGTGATTCATCATCATTGGAGATTTCAGCTAGATCATTTTATTTTTCTTTCTATATAGATATAGCAGTCTTAATGGATACATATTTATTCTTTGGTTCATAATACTCTTCTAAATTAAACTTAAGCTTCTCCTCATACATCACTAACTTCCCTATCAACTCTTTGATAGATAGTTTTCTGATGTAACAAGATTATCTTATTGAAACTGATGTTCCTCTCCATCATTCCTGAAGACATCTCAGTAGTCACATGATTTGATATTTTTTCCAATAGTAGATCCTCTAAGGAGCTCATTGTGCGCACCATCTCATTAAAACTAATATACATATCAAAACTCATCTCATCATGTTTCATATTGAGTGTATCATATTTATCTTTATATGTATTCAATATAATTTCTTTTACATTATTAGTTCCTTCATGTGAAATAAATAATGTATCCCAAATTTCAAAACCAATTTTACTCGATGATATCCTATTTAATTATTCATATCATAAGGTACTTTAAAAAGAATTAATTCATTTTAATTTAATATTTTAATAATGTTTAGTAGAATCATGCCATGTATTTTTAGTGGTCTTAGGAAATTCAAATATATCCTCCATAGTAGAATCTATTTCAAAACCGATAATTTAAATATAAATTCTCATTTAAATATTCTATTGAGGGTAGTTAATTGCATTGAATAAAATAATTATATGGTATAAAAACCATCCCCTCTATTATCTATTTTAGTAAATAAATTAATAATTTTTACAAATTTAAGATCATTAAAATATTACTAAAATTCATAGCTGAAAATATTTTGAAAATCATTTGATACCAAATGTTAGACAATGTGATTATCTCAAGGGGGAGGTTAATTGACTACCAAATAATTTATTTATGTTAAAAACAGTTTAAATAACTATAATCAAATAATTAAAAATAGTATATTTAATAAAAATAATAGATCAACATATGTTAAGATATTTCAAAATATTTCGCAAAGATTTATCAAACCTTAGTTAGAACAATATAAAAACTAATTTAACTTTTGAAATATATTTACTTAATAAAAATTTCATATAATCACTAATTATGATTAACTATCAATTTAGTGGAATTTTTTAAGATAAATTATATTTAAATGTTAAAAAAGAAATAAAATAGAACACAAAAAATAATTAAAACAAGAGGCTCAATCTCAATCCTAGATCTTATCTAATCCACTTGGAAATAAAAATCGTCCAAGAAGATTATATAAAATAATCTTGATCCGCAATCTATATTGGGTATACACAATATTTAACTATCTATCCAGGATAAAAAAGGATCTATTACACAATCCATTTGGGAATAAAATGAATAGAAGCCACATAGGGACCTCTTCTATAACATTTGGTTAAAAATGGAAAACAGACAGTTAAGTTGATATTGAGTATCTTCATGTTATAGAACATGAGTTAGTTTGTGTTTATTAAATAGGGTAAACCATACTCTACTCTAAATTTATATTCCATAATTATAACGATATATTATATTGAATTAGAGTATATATTACCAATCGATCTAATGTACTATGAAAGTTGAGTCTCTATGGATATAGATTGAAGTGGAGATCAAGTCATTTCTTGAATAAACATAGTAAAATGAATCATTAAAAAAATATTGTTTAGACTATATGAAAGGATCTAAATTTTTCTTATTATCCTCTCTTTCATAGTTGGTCTTAGGAAGGATGTAGTATCCATATATCATTACTTAATAGAAAACTTGATCATCTATTTTCACTCATCTAGTATGCATTCAATCATTCCATCCTTTAACATGAGGGTGACTTCTTTGAATATATAGTTATGTATAATGGAGACATCCCTAAAGGAACAATCATATAGGTATCATGATTCCTCATACCACGATTTGAAAAAAAAAATTAATTTTCTTTAAAATAGTTTGAGAACATTAATTAAAATAATACTAACTATTAAATTCAATTATATAGTTGTGAAAAACATTTTAATTTACATATACTAGAATAGTTATGGATACTCTATCTACAAGTGAGAAAACTCTTATGGAGTGTAATCTATGTGATGACTTAGGCTGGCAGTGAGTTAGGGCAACGAAGAGTCAGGTGGATGGCAGGTCATCTAGAGGTGACTTTGTTTTCACGGCGAGTCTGTAATGACCCTCATTTTCCTTACATAGAAATTACATAGCTTTTTTAGAATAATTAAAACATAACAAAAAAGGATTCCTAAATTCCATATTAGTCTAATGGATTTTGAAATATATAACAAAAATATTCTTACTTAGTGAATGATCTTAAATGTTTCCCACAAAGATCTCCCCCTTAGTAATTCTACTTATGAAACCATTCTTCATAACATGGGTAAAGTAATCATAGGAAAGGAGGGATATAAAATTCTCAGTATGGGTAAATAAATAAAATACCTAATAATATTATAATCATATGGGTATAAAAATGTGATCATGATCATTATATGATCATATCATTCATATCAAATATCATAAACTTGAATCCTGGAATAAATATTTTTAGTTTTTAAGGAATGAATCTTATGGAAATATATATGTTAATTCTTGAATGGATAACATATTATTAAGACATTTAATTATGGTATGATCATAACAATATACTATCATGAACTTGTATAAGTAGAAACAAGTTCACTCATTAAATTAATGTCATGAAAGAAATACCTCCCATGACCTTATGAACATGAAACCAGGTCCATAAATAACATTGTGAACATATAATTAGGTTCAAACATTTTCTTATGGACATAGGACCAGGTCCTTGCGTAACATTGTGAACTTGTAATCAGGTTTACACATAACATTATGAACACATAATTAGGATAACTCATAAAATCGTGAACATATAATCAGGATCATTCATAAACTTATCGACATGAAACTAGGTCCATTCATAACATTGTGAACATGTAATCAGGTTCATATATAAAATTTATACTCATGATTCATCTATCATTACCCAATACATTGGAGGTAAATATATATCCCACCCAACATGTAATAACTCATACATACATGTTCTGTAAGATAATAAAACACGCATCATATCATTACCCATAATAAGATATCATATCATAACACATGTAATGAGTATCATAAATAATAAATCACATCATAACCATTTGAAAATATACATGTTTCATAAGCATTTAATCCTAGAATAACATGTGAAAGGAAAATGATTTTATAAGAACATATCATGGTATAAATCATTGAAGAGAGACAAGTTTCATAATCATATAACTTATGGAAGATGAACGATTTTTATAAACATATAACTTGTGATAGAGAAACATGTTTTCAAAAACCATATGACATAAAAACATAATTCATTCAAAAATTATTATGAATGGATTCTTTGGATTATTTCTTAGAAAGGCTTGAGTAACATCAACAGATGCCATCCTATATGAAATTTTTTTTGATATGTCATTTAAACATATTTCTTGAGAAAAATTATTTGAAATCATTATACATTTTTAAAACCATTTTCTTGGAAAATATTTTTAAAACATCAAAATATTTTTTGAATTCATTTGGAAAATCCCTTTTTCCCATAAAATCATATATTATAAGATTCAAAACATTTCAAAAAACCTTTACCTAGAATTTTTTTGAATAGTTATTAAAATCATGAAAATAATATAAAAACCATTTCTCTTAAAAATCATTGAAAACCAATAATAGAATATTTTAATTTTTTTTAAAACCATGTTTTTGAAAATAATTGAAAAAATAACAAAATAATTAATCAAAATAATATTAAATAATAAAAAAATTTGAGAACCATTTTCATTTAAAATCACTTTTAAAAAACAATTTGATTTATGTTAGACACAAATTTATTTTAAATAATACATTTGAAAATTTTAAAGGAAGATTCAAGGGAATGACAGTCCTGATGGCGGGTAAATCCACACATGTTGAACATTCCTTTTACACCGTAAAAAATTTTAAAAAGTTCCTCGTCCAGAAAATGTCTTGATGATTCCTTTTTTATGAACCCTTTTGTTTTAAAAGGTAAAAATGGATAAACATGTCTTTTAAACATCCTGGAATAATATTAAAAAAATATTTTTGAAATCCTTTTTATAAAACATGGTTTTGAAGGAACACATATTTTCGACCAAAGTGAGAGGAAAAGTCATATTTATAAAAAACACTTTATTAATCATATTATGTACCAAAGAGTGAAAAAATTCGTACCATTACATAGATAAATCATGAATAAATAGATATTATGAAAACACATGATATGTATTGAGATATGGATCAAAATATCTAATCAATGGGAGCATAATAACAAACAATCTCAATAAATGCTGAGATTGTAGGTTTAAATTATTAACAATTTGGTAACTTTGAATCATAATAAATTTGAAATAATAATGATAAATGTTTATTAAAATATATTTAAAATAATAAGAATCATGATATAACATTTCTAAATTATTATATACACCTCATGGTAAAATATAGGTTCATGACATGACATTTGTCTCAAAGAAGGAAAATTGAGACAATATTACATTATCGATTCGGTATATTTTGAAACATAAACCCCCTGAAAGAAATATCATAAAATAGATACGTAAATAAATATAAATTTAATTATAATAATAATAGAATACATACACGCGTAATATACACACCACACAAAAGGAATTAGTGGTGAATAAATTTTGTATCACATGGAAATAAAAAGTGGGAAAAAATTCCCTTACCTTGTGCCTTGACTCTCATCACACTCATAAAAAAATAATGTATAATAAATATATGTTTATCTTAAATATTTTAATAACCATATTATTATATATAATACCATATATAGTTTTATTATAACTTTATATTACCTTCTTGTTAACAATTTTATGGTACAATTTCACTTTAGGTATTATCTGATTTGTTCTTCGCATGTGACTTAATTTGTTATATATTTTATTGTTATAATTATATCATGATTTACAGAATGTAAAACATGATATAAATATCATTTATTTTCAGTGTATTTTTATTATAATAATCTATTAAATATAAATGTATGATATTGAATACATTGTTCATGAAGACGATACGTAGTACATACGCATGAATGTTTTTTTCATTTTAGTATCGTATTGAAAGGAAGAAATAAAATTAAATATTTTTATATATTATATAATATCATTAAATAAGAATTATTATTTCATATATTTATATATATCATATATATCCACTATATCCATCATCAATACATTCTATGTAGTGTTATAATGAATCACATCGCTCTGAGGGGGCAGTAATCCACACTTCCTCAACTGAAATAATTGTATTTGAAAAAAATGGAAAGTATTAAGATATGTGTTTTAAAATAATTACATAAGATTAAAGACAAAATAATTATCAAAATTATCATATATAAACAGCATGTCCATCATATTTCCCAACCATGGAAGTTGGTAAAGGAAAAAATGCATAATCATTGTTTTGTGTAGCGGTAGTTTGTCGTACACATAAAGACTAAGTTCATTACAAAAAGGATGGCTGTTTGTTTAACTGTAGGAAAAATACCATTTAAACATCTTAGTATATTAATTATACTAGTTTTTTTATAATCATGGAATAAGGAGTGTCTAGGGGTGGAGAAAAAAAATAAAATAATAGATATTAAGGAAGTATGTTACCTCTTATTTATGTATCTCCTTTTGGTTTTCACCAAATAGATTTCTTGGATTGATTTAATCCTAAAGAGATGCTTCTAGAAGGAATGGAGGTATGTGGTTATGTGTATTGGGAACATATTGGCTGGAACAATGTGGTTTTATAGGTCTAATGAATGGGGAGAGATGGTGGCCTTTTATTAGGGTGGAAAAGGACTCACTATGTATTTTTGAAAACAAGTTTGGTTTACACATGTTTTTACCTAAAAATGAATACAAAAAAACTCAATAATTAATGGTTAATTAAAAAATTATGTCTATATAATGGGTTTTGGACTAGTTTATTAGCCATTTAGTCCCTTAAGATTAATGTTTATTTCCTTGTAAAACATAATTTTTCCTTAATCATTCTAATTAAATTTAACTACATTCACTAATATTATTGGTCAAAAAAAAGATTACCATAATAGAAATTATAAATTATGACGATTACAAATATGGAATCCATTTTTTCAAATTATAAACACATAATGTGAATATATTAATTTATAATTAATCCCGTAGTTTGGATGACAATGCATGATTTTATAGTAAAAAATATTGAATGTTTGCTAAGTTTTTATACCCAATTTCAATGTGATATCAGTTCCAATTACCTAAATTTTATTAATTGATGTATAATTTACATAACTATAATTTATAACCAAATAAATATATTATTTAACTATATAAATAAAATACATGAAAATTAGTTTTGAATTAAAATTATTTATTTTTCAATATTCAACCAAAAATGATGTTTGTTAGAAAAATCCAAAAAAATTACTCCATGATAAATTTAAATCTCTAACATAAAAAATTGTGTTTATTTTATAATATTAAATATATAATAGTGTCTAAAATTAATTTCATTGTTTTTCACTCAATTACCTGGAAATAAGTTCATTTGAGAAGATAATATTTTATAAAAATATAAAGACTTTACAGAAAAAATATATTTTTCCAAATGAATATGTTTTTTCTATATAAACCAATTATGAAAAATATTTGAAAAGTAGTTATTTATATTCATATAATTTTTTTAATGAAATGGTTATAAATTTACCATTTAAATAATTATAAAAATAAAATTATTTTTAGTAGAAACTCAGTGTTGCGTGTAACATATTCCAAGTTCGCGTTACATGTATCATACTCCAATTCAGTGTTTTCTATAGTGTTAGAAAACATGTTGGGATTACATATGAACCAAAATATGACTCAATATGTGTTATGGAACAAAGGTAATTCCCAATCCATATTAGATATAAAATAGTGTCGAGCATCAATGAAATCACCATGGGAATTTGTTTTCCCAAAAACAGGACCAAATAAATTAAACAGAACAATAAAAAAGATATAACAAATGAAAAAAGTTAATAATACAATCCTATCTAGGTACAAAATATAACAATTGGGAGAAAAAAATAAAACTAAAAGAAAATTGAGACAAAATATGCTAACGTGATCACTATGTGACCTCATGGTTACCTACAACCACAAGAACAACTACTCCATCAATGAGCACACGAATCGAGAACCTAAACCTGAAAAATAGCTCGGGTCTACTAACACCAAATGGTATAAGTAGGGTGTGAGATTAACATCCCAGTAAAAAACCACCAAATAATATAAACATTTCCATTCCTAAAAAATTCTATTAACCTTAGATTTAAATACACATATAAATATAGTTTTTTCTCATGTTAGTAAAAAAGTATAACTTTTTCCTTATTAAAAAAAATGAACACTGCTTTTCCATTTTTCAAACAGATTACTAGTTTAAAATCCAAAAACCCAAACCATAGACCAAACAAAGAGATACCACACAATACTATAATTAATGAAGGAGTATAAAAAGTGTACCATGTGAATTAGAAAATAACAAATAACAAATAGATAGTAAACCATGGGTGTTCTTAAACATCCAAAGAGTGATCGCAAGATGTAATCGGCTCAAACTCACATAACTAAAAATAGTGTATCTCAATAGTCTATAACAATATGTCCTGTCTAACTACCAATCTTGTGGTACTACCCACCTAGCCTGAAATACATCCAAGGGTACCAACCCATCATATCAGGGTTGATAAGCAACCATCACTCGAACCACAAAAAGATTTATATATAACCCATGATGATATTAATAATAATAATAGTAGTAATAATAATTTGTAAAATGTTGTATAGAAACCACCCAACAACATTATCATTCATGAGACATTGAAGAGAATCTCATCTAAAATTCACGGGGTTTCAATAATATTTATAGGAATTCTATAATCCAAGCATCATAATTTTTATGAGAAACCTTTTTTTGTATGTTCTAATTGGACCTTCACATCACATAATCTTTCAAACCATTTCAAAAAACACCTTATGATTCAACTAGGAATTTTTATTTCCCAAACCACATTTATTTTTAAAACTCCTTAATGTGCCAACTAGGCGTTACATCGTGTTCATTTTAAATAAAATTTCAAAGCGTGTATCAAACATTTTCAAAATAAAGGTATATAAACACTTTCATTTTCATAATGCCAAATAATAATTTACTTACCAAACCCAATTCCGTTTCCAACACCATTTCCTAGACTAAGATAAAAACATAAAAAATATCCAAAGGTTCCAAATAGGCTATCTTCCCATTTAGAAATCATATATCTTTTGATTTATAACATGATAAACCATGTTTCTTGGGAATTTTTTTATTTAATGTGTGATATTTTTTTGAATTCACATACATGTGTGAACCATGTGAACCCAAGGATGTTCCAAAAACCAATGCCACACATAGATTTTTAATGAAATTTTATGAAAACCATTTTAATTAAAAACCTATTCAATTTAAATGGGAATAAGAATAAAAAAATAAAAAAATTAATAATAATCATTCTAATAAATAGGAAAGAAATTATAAATCATTTACCACAAACCAAAAGACCATAAAATTTGAATCAAATCAACTCATCAGGCCCAATTTATAATTTCACTCAATTTATTAAAACCTGAAGAAAGAAAAAATGAAAATAAAAGTGATAAAATTCATATTAAATCTTAATTATAATTTTATAAAACACCTTATATGCATGAAAATTAAACAATTTTTATGAAACCTATTTAAAAACAACTTCCACTAATTTTTCAAAAAATAAAAACACCATTAAAAGCCTAAAAATATACCATAAGCATGTAAAACACAATTTTATATTATTTAATAATCCAAAAGTATTAATGGAAATAATTATAAAGGAAACTAATTCAAAATCCAACAACAATGGGGTGAAAATGTAATGAAGATCTAAGAGAAACAATAATAGGCCCCTAAAACAACCCTCATGCCCTAGATCCAAAATAAATCAAATCACACATAAACCATATCAACTTGGGTTTGAGCAAGAGGGAAACACCATAAAGAAACTATAAGGACATTAGAGAGAAGATATATGGTATGGAGAAGTCAACAAAAAATACAAAGAACTCACCTTAATGACCTTGACGGAGAATCAATGGAGGATTGGGAGAAAGGTAGAGGGGTTTAGTGATTCCATCTGGTATTCCTAGGATAGAGAAGGGGAGGAAATCATAATTTGGTGTAAAATGGTCAGATGCGAAATATGAATATTCATATTTTTAATGTCTGGGAATCTTTCATGGTATAGCCGCACGGTTTACCAAACCAATCCTAACTGTGCACGAGCTACTAGAATGATGGTTACCCCGCACGGGCTGGCCACGCTGTTTCCAAACCATGCACTGACCATGTTGAAATCCTTTATCTAGATACATAACCAAAATACATAGTTGTCTCATGATTTCTCAAACTATGTGAAACTTGTGTACCTAACCATTTGAAACCAAATAGAGTCAACAAAATTACCCAGTATATACCACACGGTTTCCGTAAACCATTCTTAAACAGTGTTCCCATTTCTCTAAAGACCAAAACATCAATTCTTAAACCAAAAACTAACAAATAATAACTGTGACTCAAACCAAACCATAAAAAAATATCCAATTCGAAGAAAATTATAAAAAAATATCCATAGTCATGGTGTGCCAATTCTCCTCCACACAGACACTTTATACCCCTAGAATTTCCACCAGCTGAATGTTACCTAAAAGTCAATTACATGTCTAATTAGAATTAAAAGAAACACAAACCTCAAGGAGACCTTTTTATCCACAAGTCACATATGAACATTAAAGAAGAAGCCACAACGCAAGAATCATGGGTGAACACAAGTTAGTTCTCTCAAAAATAAGAACTACATTAGTACGATCCAATTTAAACCCCCCAACATGATGAAATTTAAACCAGATTTCCAACCATTCTACCCTAGGCCATCTAATTGGTGAATAAGGTAACCCCCAACCTAAACATATCCACCAAATACTTACATTCTAGAAAAAACTACCACCAAAACATAAAATTTTCACACATAAACTGAACACAATACACAAACAGTGATTTCCAAAAAAATAGATATATCCAAACAAGATTTCACAAAAACATGAGTAGATTTATGAGGGGATGAACCATATAATATCACATTCAAAGAATGAAATGGGGATATAAATAAAAAATAACTTGAACCAATAGAGGAAAATATTATCAAACTTTTACAACAAAAAGATGTTTTACAATAACCAAAAATGTAAAATAAGGAATCTCTGAACATATCCACATAAAAACGTAAGTCAAAATGAGTTAAAGTTCTCCACACGCCCCCAAAAATTTCTGACTATATGCGAGCTTCAATCTAAGGCATGATGGTAGAGCCTTAATGACCAAAACATCTCCATCCTTAAAGTCAGGAATTGACATCCTTCAATTAGGACTTCTTCTTTAGGAAACACTTTCTAAAAAATATCCATGTGTCCCAAATGTCCACAATGATATAAAGTATTTAGAGGGTAGAAACAAGAAAAATTAAAATTCTTGAACTTTATACACTGGTACCACACAAGAGAATGGTCTGATAGACTAGAAGTCATAATCAAAGGAAGAGACTTTTCATGAACAAAATCCTCTAGAACACACCTCTTTCCAGATGGGGAACCTCTATAGGCAACAAGATGTACCAGATTTCTTGCTGCTTTTGATATATAAACCAACTCGGTTAAAAATGATACATCCACCCACTTCTCAATGTGAAGATCCATTGAGGATATGAATCGCTCTTTGATCTCTGAATGAATACCCCTAATGAAAATAGAATACATTATTAGATCCTGTGATATAACCTCTGTAGTAAGGGAAACTAGCTCCTTTAAGTGTTCAACACACGCCTTCACCATTCACTGGCCTTGCTGAATGCTCAAGAGCGCATCCTTTTTCTTTTTCATCACCTCCATAGTTATAAACCATTGAAAAAAACTTATTTAAACACATCCCAGGTCATCTGAACTTGCACCAATGGTGGGAAAAGAAAATCTCATTCATCCAATGAAGGGCCACCAAATACAAATAGAATTGCATGAACTCTAACAACTTTGGTATTTACCCAAATTTTGAAAACACAATCAGGTTTTTTCAGCCACTCCACTACCTTGAACGAGCTTCATTAACTCACATAAATTATATAGTAAGAAAATTTTATTTTATAGTGTGTATCACACGCATCACCAAGCATGTGAGAGAATATAATATCCCACGAAATTTTAGTTTATTTAGTTTTTTAAATTGATTATATATATTATAAATATTTCAATTCACTCAACACTGTGTTAGCTTTCATTACAAATAAGATTAAATTTCATTGAAATCATACATTAAAGTCACTAGTGAGTTTTAACGAAAAAAATATATTATTAAAATATTATTATTTAATATAATAAGAAATTTCCTGGAAATTAAATTAGTGGTTATAAATAGTGTTAATTTTTTTTGAAAATATATGGTTTATAAATATATAAAATTAATCGAAGTGTAACACGTTAATTAGAAATGAATATGGAATCAAATTGAATATAAATGAAAAATATTATTATATTTATGCTCAAAAAGAAATTGTTCCATAATAAAACAAAAAAATTAATATTAAAGAGTGATATAAATAAAAAATATATATTATATATTCAGTAAAATATTTTTATATTCATTTAATATATTTGATAATTTTATGATAAAAACAAACCCAATTTTATGTAAAAAATATAATATTTTTATTTAGGTATTTTTAATGCCTTATAATGGAGAACATTTCTTAAATACAATTTTGGAACTTTTAAAGATTTTATATGTCAATATAAAATTCATTATTTGAAAATAACCATAAAATTTAGGTTAGTTTAATTTTTTATTATTTTTCTATGAATTTTCATGTTGTAATAAGTACTGAAAAATACTAAAATTTAATTCAAAATTTCTTTTTTATATAATTTAATTCTAATGGTAAATTATGTTTTAGATTGGTTTTAAATCTCAATTACATCATATTTTAATATATTAATAAAATTTAGGTCAGTGGAATGAATTTTACTTCAAATTTACTACAATATCATATCAAACTTTTGGACATTTTTACTTTAAAACCCCACATTAATGTGTCACACATGGGATGATTTTTAAATTAATTTCATCCAATTAGGTAATTGGAATTTGAAAAAATGGATTCCGTATTTGGAATCAGAATAATTTATAATTTTTAATAAGGTCAACATAGTTTAAAAAAAATTATTATTGAATGTGATTAAAATTAATTACAACGATTAATAGAAAATGAAGCTTAGTAAAGGACTAAGACTAAAACTTGAGGCCTAAAAATACCTATAGAGATTTCCAAAACCGATTATACAAACATATTTAGACCCTATCATCCATTTTATAAAGTTGGTTAAATTATTGGATCCATATTCAACATGAAAATTGTGGGAAAAATTCATTTTTCAAAATATTACAATAGTGTCACTCCTCTATAGTAAAAGGCCACTACATCCCCCCAACACTCAAACCTATGAAACCAATTAAGTATGGATAATATTTTCATAAATATATTCCAAAAACCCTTCATATATACCATTAATAAAACTTTTGGGAATAAATACTTATATTAAATCCTTTTGGAATAAACCAAAAGGATTTTTCCAATTTTAAGGTAACATTTTCCAACAATCTATTTTCTTTCATTTGATTCTACACTCCCTATAATTTTTGTATTCCATGATTCAATAAAAAGTCAAGTATCTTTAATATACTATAATGGTTCTATGTTTTTATTTCCATCCACACTAATACACACCACCATCTAATGGGTAACGAACATACCGCTTCTGTGTATGGAAAACAACTTTCTCACAAAACTATGATTGTTCATTTTTCATTTACCAAATATCATGGAGGGAATTATGATGGAAAATATGTTTATTTAAGATATCTAATATATATAAATTTCATTTAAGCTTATGCAATTATTTATTTACAACATATATAAGGCCCCAACCTTAAACATTACTTAATCTTGAGTTATTACAAGACTAAACATTGAGGATCTTTTCAGGTTTAGAGTTTTAGAGATTTAGATAACAAAACTTGCATTAAATTCCTCATTTAAACAAATTGGTTACATAAAGATAGTATTAATTTTTCCTATCAATGGAAACATATTTAAAATAAAACATGGTTTCTTCCTTGACACTTCCTTGACACTATCATACCATGTACCTTTCCCTTGACCTGTGAAAAAACATTTCGAAAAAACATGGGATGAGCATAAAAAGCTCAGTAAGGTATATAAAAATATGGAAAGGAAACATGGGTACATATATACATAAGAATTAAATCATAATTTACCCATAAAACATAAGCACTTTAACATACCTCATCAAATCATGAATAAAATCATAGAAATCATAAGACATAAAGGTAACTTGAGGCATTCATAACATTCTTACGTAGAGAGTAACCCTCTTGGTTACGTTTGGAATACCCATCATAGTATATTACCTAAATCTATTCAGAGAAACCTTAATGTTTCACTCCTTCACGTTACCCAATGTATTGGAGAGATATATCAGGCTCACCCGCCCTTAGTTTATCACGGAACCACCCGTCTTCATAATAATTTCCAAGAACCACAACATAATCGTATCACATAAAACATGCATAAAGGAAACATAACACTTCCACCTTTCAATCATAAGATATAAATGAAACAAATTGATATAAAAACATTATAAAAACCATTTTCAATAACAAAGTAAAGGAAAATTAAAACCGGGTATTTATTTTTTCTTTTAAAAAAATGGTATGGCTTGTAGAGGAAGCCGAAACTCAAATAATGGTCACAGCGGCAGAGAAGTCGTTGTCACCATATACATAAGACAAAAACATTTCCTTTTGTCATTTAGTAAACGCTTTGTATAAAAAATATTCATTTTGAATAAAATTAAAAGTCAAAGGGGTTTATACACTGTATAAAAGAAGGTTGTGTATAAAACAAAATATGCCTCAATGAAAGGAGATTGAGACGAAGTCCCATACCTCGGGTCCGACTTGACTCGGTCATTCTTTAATCCCCTGAATAATAAACTTGAGTTAATTTATACATGTTTAAGAACATTTTTCAAGTTCATTATTCCATTTATATAACTTATTTCCATGTCATGAACACTGTGTAATTATTTAAGTTAATAACGGTCGTTTTAACGATCATTGGTACTTGAGTCAAAAATAAACCCTTTATAATTACAAGTTGTTCATGTATCCATTATATCGATAATGGTATTCATGATTTAGATATCATATATATCATATATATCCAGTACATGCATTCATTTATAATATTATATTACATTTAGAGGTAAGAATTGAAATGCACCGTTCATGGAGACGGTAAGCCGTACGTACGGATGAATGCTGCTTCCATTTCTATTTCGTATTTTATGAAATGGAATCATAATTATATAAAGGTATATCATAATTACAGTGTAATATCATATATAATATCATAACTCCATCCTTTATACTTCCCACATATGATATTAACGAATCAAATCACTTGGAGGGGGCGGTAGTCCGCACCTTCTTAAATGAAGATATCGCGTTTACCCATAATGGAAACCATAAAGGTATGACCAAAATAAAAAATACAGAAGCTTAAGGAAAACATAAAAATATTATATATCATATATAAATATAGTGTCATCTTAATGTCCACCTTTGAAGGTGTTAAAAGAATGTTGAACAATCAACGTTTCAGGAGGTAGAAATTCGCCATCCACGGAAATAGTATGTTCTTTAACCATTAAATGTAGGTGTGTGTATGTGTAGCTCGAATCCTTATTATAAATACATCATAGTATATTGAAGATACTAGTGTTGTTACAAAATAAATGAATAAAAATATTTTAGGGGGTTGGAGAAGCAAAATAAAACAAAAGAACACAAGTGAAGACATTACCTTAAAATCAGGTACGTCCCTTTGCTTTGAGCTCAAAGGCTTCCTTGGGAAGACTTCTGCCCAAAGTGAGGCTTCGAGGAGTAAGAGAGGGAAGTTTAGAGACAAAATGGGCAGGGCTTGTCTTTGAGGAATTCTTTAGATGTGTGGGTAAAGAGGTATAGGTGGGGGCCTTTTATAAGAGGAGAGGAGGGGCACTCTTGGAAAGTAAAGAAATGTTACTTTATTTTAAAATGGGTTTCAGATTCAAAAGGTCCCACATTGATATAATTCGAGGGTAAGGTGATAAGGGTTCCAAATCCACCCATTCAATAGGTTTTGGACATGTGTAGGTCATATATTTTACATTATGATTTCATTTTATTTAAATCCCTTATTAATGAGGTAATCGTTGCATCATCATGATGTCATACATAATTTAATTTATTTAATGTCTAAAAATTTTAAAAAAAAATCATGATGTAGGAAATCTTTTTATCTTTCTACTGAATATTTATAGTAAAAAATATGACTTTTATATCCCCATTTAAAAATTGTTTTAGTAAAAAAAGTCATGTTTGTTTCATTATAATTTTAACATTAAATAAAAAGACATTAATGTCATTTTCCTACCAAAGTGGCTCCATGGGGTCCCCAAGTTGACCCATGGCTTGTCTCGGTCGGCCATGACACATCCAATAAGGGTAGGACATGTGTCAAGCTCATCTATAGTATTAAAACATTATTCTAACCTTAAATTACACTAATTACCTCTAATCGCGATTAAAAACTTAAAAGTTACTATTCACCAAAAAATTATTTTAATCTCATTGAACCACATTTTAATTATTAATGAAAACCATGTATGTCGGATTTTTGAAAATCAAATCACAGAAGTGGAAAAGTTTCATTTAAACGATAAATCAGTTTCTTTAACTACCACATAGTGGTTTCACTATTCATCAATAATTGAAGTTTTTCAGAAAAATACCAAAACTTCACCGTAAGCTATATTTGATATTCTGAATTCAAAAATGAGGTCTATTTTAAAATATTCAAATCATATAAGTTACATTAATTAATTTAATAGTTAATTCCCGCTGTCATGGCAAATAGCGTGTTTTTATTAAACAATAAGTATCAAAAGATTGACACTAGTTTAAGTCCAATTTCAAATTGAAATTGATTCCACTGACCACCATTGGATTAAATGGTAATAATATATTCTAATTTCACTTAAAAACCAATTCAAAAGATAATCTAATCATATAAATAAATTATATTAAAAAGTGGTTTTGAATTAAATTACAACATTTTCACTATTCATTAAAAAATGAACATTATCAGAAAAATACCAAAAATTCACACAAAGTAAATTTTGATTTCCCAATCATTAAGAATAAGTTTAGTTTGACAAACATATCTTATAAAATTGTCAAAATATAGATTTTAAAATGGTTTTCCATCAAAAGGCAGTAAAACAATCTTTAAAAAATATTAGTGTATTACATGCTTAAGATTGGATTTATTCTCATTTTAAGACTCTAAAACACTATCTAATTCACTAATAGACATAGATAAAAATATCTATTATTCATTACTTACTTGGGATGTTAAATCCTTCCCCCCTTATAAAATTGCGTCCCCGCAATTTATTTACTTATCGAATAAATGCGGGTACTTATCCCTAATTTCACTTTCAGATTCTCGTGTTGCCTCTTCCTACATGTGGTTTTTTCACAAAACATTTTCCTGATTAATCACCTTATTCCGTAATACTTACTCACTGGGGTCAAGAATCTCGACCGGTTGTTCCTCATAAGATAAGTTCTCTTCCAGCTGAACTACCTCTGGACTCAAAACATGAGATGGATCCGGCATGTACTTTCTCAACATCGAAACATGAAAAACATTGTGTACCGGAGATAAACTCGGAGGTAAAGCCACCCGGTATGCAACTGATCCAACTCTCTCCAAAATTTCATATGGTCCAATGAACCTTGGAATCAACTTTCCTTTCTTAACAAATCACATCACACTTTTCCATGGTGAGACTTTGAGAAAAACATGATCACCTACCTCGAAAGATAGATCCTTCCTCCTGTTGTCCGCATAACTCTTCTGCCTGCTCTGAGCTGTTCTCATGTGTTTCTGTATCAATTGAACTTTTTCTGCCAACTCTTCCACCAATTCTGCTCCCATCATCTTTCTTTCACACACTTCATCCCAAAAAGCTAGAGTTCGACACCGCTTCCCATATAACGCCTAAAATGGTGCCATATGTATACTGGAATGAAAATTGTTATTATATGAAAATTCATCCAAAGAAAGATGTTGGTCCCAACATACCTGATAATCCATCGAAAAAGCACATAGCATATCCTCCAAAGTCTGGATCGTTCTTTCTGATTACCCATCTGACTGAGGATGAAAATCTGTACTAAAATTTAATTCAGTACCCAATGACTTTTGAAGGCCTTTACAAAAGTTAGAAGTGAACCTGGGATCACGGTCAGATACAATGGAGAGGGGAACTCCATGTAACCTGACAATCTCTTTATGATACAAACGGGAAAGTTGATCTAGGGAAAAAGTATCTCGTATAGCAAGGAAATGAGAGGATTTAGTCAAGCGATCAACAATAACCCAGATTTCATTATTACCTCCAGGGGTCTTCGGAAATCCCACAATGAAGTCCATGGATATATTCTCTCATTTCCACTCTGGAAATTGTAAAGGCTGAAAAATCCCTTTTGGTAACTGCCTCTCTACTTTAACTTGTTGACATGTCAAACACTTCACAGTAAAATCAACAATAACTCTTTTCATTCCATCCCACCAGTAATACTCTCGCAGATCTCTATACATCTTAGAACTTCCAGGATGAACTGAAAACGGAGAATTATGAGCTTCACATAACAAAATCTCTCTTCAACTGTGAATCAAAAGGCACACACAATCTATTCCCAAATCTCAAAACGCAATCATTATCAATGTTGAATTCATGCAACTTACCTTTCTGAACCATCTCTACCTTTTTCTGCAACTCACTGTCTTGCTTCTGTGCTTTCTTGATTCTGTCTGATAGAGAAGTTTTCACTGATACCTGAAACAAAACAGAAGAACATCCAGCACCACAACCTCTATGCTAATGTTCATCAAATCCTTAACCAAAGTATCACGTTCCAAACTCAACATTGCTGATGAAGCATTACTTGTTTGACTCAAAACATCATCCACCTTATTTGCTTTTCCCGGATGGTAATGAATTTTACAATCATAATCCTTGATTAATTCTAGCCATCTCCTCTGTCTCATGTTCAATTCTTTCTGAGTGAATATATACTTTAAGCTTTTGTGATTGGTATATATTTCACACTGTACTCCATACAAATGATGCCTCCAAATTTTTAAAGCGAAAACAACAACAGCTAATTCCAAATCATGTATAGGGTAATTTACCTCACGAGTTTTCAATTGTCGTGAAGCATAAGCAATTACCTGATCATTCTGCATTAGGACCCAACCAAGTCCTTTCAATGAATCATCACTGTATATAACAAACTCCCCATTCCTGGAAGGTAGTTCCATAACTGGAGCATTCACCAATCTTCTTTTCAATTCGTGAAAATAATCATCACATTCTTTTGTCCAGATAAACTTAACACCCTTCCGAGTTAGCTTAGACATTGGACCAGATAACTGTGAAAAATTTCTAACAAAACTTCGGTAATAGCCTGCCAAACAAAGGAATCTACGAATCTCTGTTACATTTGTGGGTCTTGGCCATTCTTCAACAACCTTTGTTTTTGCAGGATCAACGGTTATCCCATCTTTAGAAACAATGAGACCAAGGAAAGAAATTTGTTGCAACCAAAACTCACACTTTCTGAATTTCCCATACAATTTATTTTCTTTTAAGGATTGAAAAATAACCCTTAAATGTATTTCAAGATCCTCTTTACTTTTAGAAAACACTAAAATATCATCAATGAAAACCACCACAAACTTATCCTAGAACTCATGGAAGATTCTATTCATTAAGTCCATGAATACAGCAGGTGCATTGGTTAGCCAAAAAGGAATTACTAAAAATTCATAATGGCCATATCTTGTATGAAACGCAGTCTTCAGAACATCTGCTTCCTTTACCTTCAGCTGATGGTACCCCGATCTCAGGTCAATCTTTGAAAAAAACGGAGCTCTCTGGAGCTGATCAAACAAATCATCAATATGAGGCAAAGGATATCTGTTCTTAACAGTGATGTTATTCAAGGCTCTATAATCAATGAAAAGTCTCATAGAACAATATTTCTTTTTAACAAATAAAACAGGAGCACCCCATGGTGATGTGCTAGGTCGAATGAAGCCTTTCTCTAATAAATCTTGCAATTCCTCCTTCAACTCTAAAATTTCAATTTGAGCCATTCGATAAGGGGGTTTTGAAATTGGCTTAGCATCAGGAACTAAGTCAACAATAAATTCATCTTCCCTATCTAGTATTATTCCATGAAACTCATCCGGAAAAACATCAGGATACTCATTTACCACTGGCACATCATTAATCTGAACATTTACCTTGTTTTCTACAATATGTGCAATGTAACATTCATTTCCATCTTTTACATGTTTCTCGGCCTCCTGATAATTTATCAATAGTAAGGGTTCATTCTTGTACACAAACTGAATGTATTTCTAAAAAGAAACTTCTTTAGATCTATAGTCAATCTTAGAATGGTAAATAGAGAGCCAATCCATACCCAGGATAACATCAAACTCTACAAGAGGTAGAAAAATTAGGTTTGCAAGTAGGTTCTTTCCATAGATAAGGATAAGAAGATTCTTATAAATTATTTGTGCCTCAACATTTCCCCCAGGTTTTTTTACCACAAGTTCTGGAGTCATTTCATGAGATGGTATTCCCATTTTACTAGAAAAGGTTTTAGAGATGAAAGAATGTGTAGACCCGAATCAAACAACGCACTGGAATAATCTGAAAAAACAAACAAAGTACCTGATACAACTTCATTTGACGGCCCGACAACTTCTGAAGTAGTTGCAAAGGATTCCACCACCCCTTTCTGCTTGTAGTCTAACTGCTTCCCATCACTCAATCTCTTTGTCAGACACTCATTTGCATAGTGACCCATCTCATTGCACTTAAAACATTTCACTAACTGTAAATCAAATTTGGACTTACCATCACCTTGATCTTTTTCAGTGCAATCACGAGCCTTATGTCCCATATTACCACATCGGTAGCACTTTCCAGAATTCATAAGACATTCCCCAACATGCCTTTTACCACATTTATCACAAACTGGAAACTTAGTTTTCTTACCATCAGACTTTTTTGAATAATTCTTCCCTTTCTCCTGCCACCTCGGTCTCTTCATCTGCTGGTTGTTATAGAACACTTGATCATAGGAAAACTCCATTTCCACATTCTCAGCACATCGTACAAGCGTTCCATAACTTTTAAACTCACGAGAAGCTAATTCCCTTTGATATTTTGGTTTTAATCCTGAGTAAAAATGATTGATTTTACTATCGAGGTCTCAGATAAAATTTGGAGCATAACTTGCCTATCGAGTGAACCTCTCTTCATAGGCAGCCACTGAGTCTTCCTCTTGCCTCAATTCCAAGAATTGCTTTCCCATCCTATGTCGAACTGCCTTAGGAAAATACTTCTCAAGAAACATACCTTTGAATTAATCCCAGTCAAGAGCATCAATCTCATCAACTTCCCTGATATTTTTAACCATCGACCACCACTGATCTGCCTCACCCTCCAAACGGTAAATAGAAAGACTAACCTTTTGATTGTCTGAACACCCCATGACATCGAAAATCTTCTCCAGTGCTTTAATCCACCCTTAAGCTTGCACAAGGTCAAATGATTCTCTGAATAATGGGGGATGTTGCCTCATGAAATGTTCCACCACTGACATGTTCCTCTGTGGTTGATCTGGCTGATCTCGTGCATGGATACCACCACCATTTATCGCTTGAGTCAACTGTTCCATTACTACAACAAACTGTTCAGTTCCAATTCCGACCATCTTAGGATGCTGATTCGGAAGGTTATTTCCTTCTGTATGCCTTCCTATCACTGCTTCCCTGTTTCCTTTACGGAAAACCATTCTGAACAAACATGTCTTAGATGAAGCAACATGGTAATCTTCAAATGCTATATCATTTCAAAAAAAAATATTTTTGGATAATCATTTAATAGAATTATAACTCCTAAAGTTATCTAAACCAACCTTTGATACCAACTATAAGGCCCCAACCTTAAACATTACTTAATCTTGAGTTATTACAAGATTACACATTGAGGATCTTTTCAGGTTTAGAGTTTTATTGAATTAGAACATAAAACATGCATTAAATTCCACATTTAAACAAAGTGGTTACATAAAGATAGTATTCATTTTTTCCATCAATGGAAACATATTTAAAATAAAACATGGATTCTTCCTTGACACTTCCTTGACACTATCATATCATGTAACTTTCCCTTGACCTGTGAAAAACATTTCAGAAAAACTTGGGATGAGCATAAAAAGCTCAGTAAGGGATATAAAAATACGGAAAGGAAACATGGGTACATATATACATAAGAATGAAATCATACTTTATCGATAAAACATAAGCACTTTAACATACCTCATCAAATCATGAATAAAATCATAGAAATCATAAGACATAAAGGTAACTTGAGGCATTCATAACATTCTTACGTAGGGAGTAACCCTCTTGGTTACGTTTGGAATACCCATCATACTATATTCCATAAATCTCTTCGGAGAAACCTTAACGTTTTACTCCTTCACGTTACCCAATGCATTGGAGAGCTATATCGGGCTCACCAGTCCTTATTTTATCATGGAACCACCCGTCATCATAATAATTCCCAAGAACCAAAACATAATCGTATCACATAAAACATGCATAAAGGAATCAAAAAATTTCCACATTTCAATCACAAGATATCAATACAACACATTGATATAAAAAAGTATGAAAACCATTTTCAATACCAAAATAATGGAAAAGTAAAACAAGGTATATATTTTTTTCTTTTTAAAAAATGGCATGTCTTGTAGAGGAAGCCGAAACTCAAATAATGGTCACGGCGGTGGAGAAGTCGTTGTCGCCGCATACGTACGACAAAAACATTCCCTTTTGTCGTTTAGTAAACGCTTCATATAAAAAATATTCCTTTTGAATAAACGTAAAAGTAAAATGGGTGTATACACTGTATAAAAGAAGGTTGTGTATTAAACAAAATATGCCTTAAGGAAAGGAGATTCAGATGAAGTCCCATAGCTAGGGTCCGACTTGACTCGGCCGTTCTTTAATCTCCTGAATAATAAACTTGAGTTAATTTATACTTGTTTAAGAACCTTTTTCAAGTTCATTATTCCTTTTATATCATTATTTCCATGTCATGAACACTGTGTAATAATTTAAGTTAATAACGGTCATTTTAACGATCATTTGTACTTGAGTAAAAAATAAACCCATTATAATTACAAGTTGTTCATGTATCCATTATATCCATAATGGTATTCATGATGTAGATATCATGTATATCATATATATCCAGTACATGCATGCATTTATAATATTATATTACATTTAGAGGTAAGAATTGAAATGCACCGTTCATGAAGACGGTAAGTCGTACGTACGCATGAACGCTGCTTCCATTTCTATTTCGTATTTTATGAAATGGAATCATAATGATATAAAGATATATTATAATTACAGTGTAATATCATATATAATATCACAAATCCATCCTTTATACGTCCCACATATGATATTAATGAATCAAATCACTTTGAGGGGGCGGTAGTCCGCACTTCCTTAAATGAAGATATCGCGTTTACCCATAATGGAAACCATAATGGTATGAAAAAAATAAAAAATACAGAAGATTAAGGAAAACATAAAAATATTATATATCATATATAAATATAGTGTCATCTTAATGGCCACCTTTGAAGGTTTTAAAATAATGTTGAACAATCATCGTTTCGGGATGCAGAAATTCGCCATCCACGGAAACAGTATGTTCTTTAACCATTAGATGTAGGTGTGTGTAAGTGTAGCTCGAATATTTCTTATAACAACATCCTAGTATATGGAAGTTACTGTTTTTGTTACAAAAGAAATGAATAAAAAGATTTTAGGGGGTTGGAGAAGCAAAATAAAACAAAATAACACAAGTGAAGACATTACCTTAAAATCGGGTAACTCCCTTTGGTTTGAGCTCAAAGGCTTCCTTGGGAAGACTTCTGCCCATAGTGAGGCTTCAAAGAGTAAGAGAGGGATGTGGAGAGACAAAATGGGCAGAGTTTGGCCGAGCCAAAGGCTTTAGAAGTGTGGGTAAAGAGGTAGAGGTGGGGGCCTTTTATAAGAGGAGAGGAGGGGCACTCTTGGAAAGTAAAGAAATGTAACTTTATTTTAAAATGAGTTTCCGATTTAAAATGTCCCACATTGATATAATTCGAGGGTAAGGTGTATGGGTTCTAAATCCAGAAATCCAATAGGTTTTTTAAATGTGTAGGTCATAGATTTTACAATATATTTTCATTTTATTTAAATCCTTTATTAATGAGGTAATCACTGCATCATCATGATGTCATAAATAATTTAATTTATATAATGTCTAAAAATTATAAAAAAAATATCATGATGTAGGAAATCGTTTTAGCTTTCTAATTAATATTTATAGTCAAACATATGACTTGTATAACCCCATTTAAAAATTGTTTTAGTAAAACAACTCATGTTTGTGTCATTTTAATTTTAACATTAAATAAAAAGACATTAATGTCATTTTCCTACCAATGTGGCTCCATGGGGTCCCCAAGATGACCCATGGCTTGTATTGGTCGGCCATGACACATCCAATAAGGGTAGGACATGTTTCAAGCTCATATCATATTATTAAAACATTATTCTTACCTTAAATTACACAAATTACCTCTAATCGCGATTAAAAACATAAAAGTTACTGTTCACCAAAAAATTATTTTAATCTCATTGAACCACATTTTACTTCTTAATGACAGCCATGTATGTCGGATTTTTTAAAATCAAATCACATAAGTGGCAAAGTTTCATTTAAACGAAAAATCAGTTTCATTAACTACCACTTAGTGGTTTCACTATTCATCAAAAATTGATGTTTTTCAGAAAAATACCAAAACTTCACCCTAATCTATATTTGATATTCTGAATTCAAAAATGATGTCTATTTTAAAAAAATTCAAATCTTATAAGTTACATTAATTAATTTAATAATTAATTTCTGCTGTCATGACAAATAGCGTGTTTTTATGAAACAATAAGTATTAAAAGATTGACACCAGTTTAAGTCCAATTTCAAAGTGAAATTGATTCCGATGACCACCATTGGATTAAATGGTAAAAATATATTCTAATTTCACTTCAAAAATAAATTCAAAAGATAATCTAATCATATAAATAAATTACATTAAAAAGAGCTTTTGAATTAAAATACAACATTTTTCACTATTCATTAAAAATGAACTTAATCGGAAAAATACCAAAAATTCACACAAAGTACATTTTGATGTCCCAATAATAAAGAATAAGTTTATTTTGACAAAAATAGCTTATAAAATTGTCAAAATATATATTTAAAAATGGTTTTCCATTAAAAGGCAGTAAAACAATCTTTTAAAAATATTAGTGTATTCCATGCTGAAGATAGGATTTATTCTCATTTTAAGCCTCTAAAACACTATCTAATTCACTAATAGACATAGATAAAAATATCTATTATTCATTACTTAATTGGGATGTTACAACATACCTTTATTATTTCCATGTTGTGTAAATTCAAAAATTTGGTTTGAGGAAGGGTGGACTACCGTCTACTCAAAGTGATATGACTCATTATTTTCATACATGGAATGTATAATGGACAATATTAACAAAATTATGTGTTATATATAACCTATATATGATACTTTAATTATAATATTTATATATCATTTACTTTTAATTTTTTTATAAAATAAAGAACTCAAAGTTGCATTAATGCGTACGTCTGACCTACCGTCTCCATGAATAGTGAATTTCATTTATTATCACTCTAAATTCATAGATTACTCTAATATATATATATATAATGAATATATTTTATAATTAATTCATTTTTAAATTGTGAATATTATTAAATCAGTATCTAATTAATATTAACTACAATTTACATGTGAAAAACATACTTGAGAAAACTTGGCATTTAACACATAAAATTTAGAAAATAATGATAAAGTGTTAAAAAAATATGTAGAAAATATAATAATAAGTTAATATATGTTATTATATACTTTAAAATGGTTATTTTTTAACTTAGTAACAAATTTTGAACCACTATACAAGATTATAAAGACCAAAAAACAAAATCATGGTTAAGGTAAGTGAGTTTCATCTGAATTTACATTCCATTGAGAATTATTTTTTGTTACGCATGAATTTAATTTTATTTGGTGTATATATTTACATTTCCATGTTATATCATGAATCCCATTATTCTCATGATATTATAATTATATGTTAATTCCATACCTTTCTGGAGATTATGAATCAAATGTTTCAACATTTTATGAGACACATTGGTATGTTTAAATATTATTATCCTAAGGAAAGTTATTAATTTTCATATTCACAATGTCAATTAATTTTTGGATGTTAAATTATTATGGAAAAATCACTTTATTCAATCATTTTTAATTGTAATTTAAATAAATATCCATATTCTCTTACAATGAATATTAGTATTGCCTAAAATGTACATCATGTTTACATACGGTGTTCATTTGAATGTTATTTGATCAACTGGGTAATTCTTTATAAAACATTATTCTTTATTAAAAATGGATATTTGAAAAGGAATATTATTTATTTGATTATTAAATATAAATAATACACTGGAATAGTAATGAATTGTGGGTCCTCAACATTATATATCCCCTTGATGCATCGACAGGTTCTCATGAGACAAATTAGTTGGCCAAATTAAAAATATTCCCATATGTTGTTTTTATCCTTCTTGTGAAAGGTCTTGATAGTATAGGTTTTCATGTACCTCATAAAATGTGTCTATTAAGAAATAATTTCCCTCATTTAGTTTTATTTATTATTCATCATTGATATTTTTCATCAGCATATCTATTTATACATTTCATTTTCAGTGCATTGATTAAATGGAATGTGTTTCAGTTTCTTACCATTCCAGATTGATTTTACATTATATATTATTTTCATGGAATGTGTTATAAGTTATTTACCTTTATATGTTAATTTTTTAATCATTGATTCATTACATAATCCAGTTTCATTTCCCTTAATGGTAATTTTATCTCATCCTCATTAAGTTTCATTTCTCTATGTTATGAAGATGAAACATATGAATATGATTTCAAGGATACAATTTATTTTAGTTTATTCTGTATCTTGTTTTATTATATATTCCTGATGTATTATGGGTATCATACATGTAATATGGATTTCCAAAACTACTAAAATGATCATTCCATTAGGATTTTTTCATTGTAATATTGAAAATGTAAGAAATTAGTGCATTAACTCTAGATATTTGGGGTCGGGGTGTCAGAGTAGGTATCAAAGTAATCCTAATAGAAACTTGGGAATTTGGATTTAAAAATAGTAGAATAGGGATCATAACAATAAGATAGTAATTGAGGATACATAGAGGGTAAAATCCCATAATTTGGTATGATATAGATTATGTGAGTATTCATAGCAATAAATCTCTTTCATGAAACAAAAAGTGGAAATGGTTTTAGCACATATTTATGTTGGAGTAACAAATCAAACAAGGTGTGTAGGGCCCTACTTTGTGTAACCCGGTACATGAAAATGGGCTTTACTATGAACCTAAATTGACAATTCTAGGATATAATGATTGGATAATTAAAATTTTCTTTACCTACCACTATAATGATTTTGAAAATAATGATTACCCCAACATAACTTAAGTTTATGATTCATGGATTCAGGATGCATAAATTTATGTTATTTGCTATACCATATTTATAGATAGAAAATGTTCATAACATAATGAGATAATCCCTTATATTCCATTGTTTAGAAATGAAGCCTAGAAGGAGGAATGATATTAGTACTCATGGAAAATTTATAGACTTCCCTTCTGAGGAAAAATTAAATCTAGAATGGGAATTGGGATAGTTATGGATATATTATAGTAGATTATTTAGGTTATGAAAAATAATCATTACTGAATGAAGAAACCTATTCCTTGTAAAGAATACCCTACTTTGGATCACTTTGTGCATAAAAATCCTCCATAATTTAGTGGGACTTCTAATCCAATTGTAGTTGATCAATGGAATAATTCTGTAGAGAAAATATTTACTACCTTGGAATGTAGTGAAAAGGAAAATGTTACACTTGCAGTCTATTATCTCCACGGTGATGTTGACTAGTGGTGGTCTCTATCCTAGAATAAAAGGTATGAAGAAAAAATTAAAATCATGGAATGGAAAAATTTTAAGGAGATATTATTTGACAAATACTTTCCTTATGACCGACAATTTGAGATGATGATGATGTGCCTTTCTTTAAGGAAAAAGGAGGAAGAATGTTTTTTATTGTTTGAAAAATATTATAAAAGGATACCAATGTATGAAACATATTTACTACACAACATTGAATGTAATATTGTCATTTCTTTCAAGGAATTTATAAAAATATCCGAAGGGCACTAGTTTCTCAGAATTTTTATCCATACTATGATATATTTTTATGTGGTATCAAGAGAAAGAAATAATTCTATAAGTCTTATGGATTCAAGGGAAACCAAGAGAAGATTAGGAATTCTGAACACCATGAAAAAGAAAATTAATCATTTAAAATGAATGGGAAAGTGTATTTTCCAAAATGTGATAACTATGGAAAAAATCACCATGATAAAAGATTGAAAGGATTTAGTGTTTTTTGTAAGTGTGGAGAAAAGGGTTACCAGGAAAAAGAATGCAAAGGAAATAAGGAAAAAACTTCTAATTATTGTTAAAACTAAAAGGATATGGGTAACTATAAAAACTAATTCCCCCAGACTCAAGTTAATATAACATAGAATAAGATACAAGATAATGGTCAAGAATATGTTATTAACACAACCAATGTGTAATGATTAATATGCATCTATATTTGGTATATAAGAAATATGTTTTAAAAGTATTTTATTTATCATTATATAATTTATGAAATAAATGAATATTATACTATAGTACTTTATCAGTAAATTGTAACACCCCATGTTTCTACGGTACGCTTCTCATTGAATAATGTGATAGCGTGTGTTGTACGCAACATCGAATTCTAACACACCACAACCAATCAAACTAGCCGTTATAAATAGTAATAACTACCTTTTCAAATTATATAAATTTTATATATCAAAATGGACTTCATTTTTGGATTCGTAATATCGAATTTATCCTAGGGTGAAATTTTGTAACTTTTCAGATAACATTTATATTTTGATGAATAGTGAAAATTACTAAATTTTAATTAAAAACAACGTTTTTAATCGAAATAATTTGTATTGATAAATTATTAATTTTGATTGGTTTTAAAGAATATTTAGAATATAGTTTTACCATTTAATACAACTTTTTTCATTGTACATAATTTTACAATTAAACCGGACATAAACAAGTGTCAATCTTTTGATAGTTATTATCTCTTAAAAACACACTTTTTGTTTTAACAATGGGAATTAATTTCAAATTAATTTCTTCCCCTCCTGTGTTTTGAATTTGGAAAAATGGGTTACATATTTTGAATCAGGATGTTCATATTGTGTAAATAGGTAAATTTTATTTTTAGAAATTTTGAATAATTACTTCGGGAAATATTTTATTTAACATGGTAAAGGGTAAATCCGGTAATTAAGGGTTAACAAATAATATTATAATAATACTAAATTACCCTAAAACGTGTCCTAAAATTATTTGGGGATACATATCCGACCATGGCCATCTTTTGGTCGATTTTGGGACCCCATGGAGCCACTTGTAGGTGATAGGGACACTTTATTTTAATGAAGTTAAAATAAATACAAAAATGACACAAGCATATATCTTTTAAAAAAACAATTTTTACATAGGGATATATATTTTGGATGTTCGACTATAAATATTCATTAGAATGATAAAAATATTTAATACATAATGATAATTTATTTATAATTTTTAAACATTATATAATTTAATTTATTTAGGACACAATGGTGATACAATAATTATTAAATTAATGAAAAATTAGAATAATTGATCTTATAAATAACCAAATAAATTTAATTTTAAACTTTTTATTAATTTAACTAATTTTCTAGGTTAGTATGACATGTTAGGATTGACTTAATTAACTTTTTTTAGAAGTATTAATTATATTATGATTTTCAAAAAAATCAATTATTGAATAGGGTCAAAATTGACATAAAAGAGTTTTTTAAAATAATATTATATTATTAATTGATATTAAATTCCAAAAAATCTAAGGTTCGTCCAAGAGACTTATATAATTATAGGTGTACCATTAATGGACTACTTGGGGGTATCTTGGATGTATATAGTATGTTTATTAACTATATAATATAAAAATACAAAGTGACATGGTAAGTGTCAAACTAATTAACTAAGAGTTAAAACTAAAATATGAGGTTAATATAATGACCCAAACCTATATAAATTATATTTTTTGAGTGGTTTTCGACCCATACCAACCTTAATATTTAAATAATACACTTTGGAGCCATTAGAAACCGAATATGAATTTATTATAAAATAATATTTCTAGCTTTTCCAAAGGTGCCCCTCACCCCTCTTATAAAAGGGCACTCCTCATTCTCATTAATTAACACATTCAAAGCCTTTTGGTTCGACCAAACCCTGCCCAAATACTCCCTAAACTTCTCTCACTACAACCTAGTGGCCTTATTTTGATCATAAAGCCAACCTAAGGAGCCCTTTTGATCAAATCCAAAGGAAGAACCCGAAGAAGAGGTAAGGATTTCACCACCCCTTTCAAGTTCGTTTCATCTTCAACTTCTTCTTTATTTGTTATTCCCATTATAAAATAATTAACCCAGTATCTCTTATATAATGTAATATTATTATAAATATCGTACAACCATATTCATTATTCTATCCATCCTTTGAATGACATGTCACCATACATGTGTACGTACGGCTTACCGTCTCCACGCCGTGGTGTAATTGTTATTCAATATATTATTATTTGGATGGGTAGAATAATGATTTTTAATTCATGTAAATAATAAATATAACATGATAATGATTATTTATATATGATATAACATCCAGTTATATATTATTTTAATATCAAAAGAATTATATTGTCGCTCGTGCGTACGTACGGACTACTGTCTCCACGAAAGCGATGAGATTCATTCTCCATCATATCCATTCAAGTATAATTATCATTTTATGATTAATAATAGTATTTAAGGAAATTCTATCATTCTGGATATGAATAAGATACAACCTATCCATAACAAACATGACTTATGTAACAAAACATATAAATGTAAACGAGTAAGTTAAAACCCGAAACAACGATAATTCTAAGATATTATTAACAAAGAAATGTTAAAAGATCATATATGATATCATATTAATGTATATGATTCTTGAATAATTTAATAACAATTATTTCTCCATTATAGAGGAGGTTAACCTACCCTCAACCAAAGAAAAGTACATGGTAAGGGTTTATTTCACAATCTCTTCATTATCTGAGGTTGTTTATACGCAATAATCTACTGGGACTTCTTTATCATCCACATCCATGTTTCTTAAAAATGTATTTCAAAACATTTTTTTTACTATTTACTAGAACATGGGTTAAAGTCATTTATACCCTAGTTTAATTTTAGAAGTGGTTTATAAAGGAATATTTCCGTTGTTTTCCAAACAGGGTCCCTTTTAACCTTTTCGACATAATTAAGGTAAGAATGTTTTTTTAACTTATACGGAGGGTGCAGCTATTTTCCACCGTTATAAAATCTTAGAAGCTTCCCTTACAATCTTATAAGAAAATTTTCAAAGTAATTGTTTTATTTTATAATTATGGGACTTTTAAATGATTTCAAAAAAGGGATATTTCTCTCAAATAGTTTTGATTTCATCTATGTCAACATCCTTTGATGGATTTTAAGATTATTTGAAGTTGATTTATTATGATACAAAACATCCATATTGTATTGAAGGTTTTGTGATTTTTTTACGGTGGATGTGTTATTTTTATACCATTCATGGTTTATGGAGAAAGTATTGACATTTCGTATGCTAGTTTTAATAAGAAAGTTTATGTTATGTTTAATCCTTTTCATATGGGAATGTATTAGACTTAATATGTGACGGGTGGAGCCCGCTATAGCTCCTCGATGCATTAGTAGGTCTAGTGAAACAAACTAGTGTCTTGGCACAAGGCCTTGGAAAAATCTTGTTTGTAGTCTTGGCACGAGGCCTTGGCTACGTGGTTATGATAGTCTGTCATTATGCATTCCATCATTATGAAAGTGGTTATTGATATTGCATGTGATTGTTAGATTAGAAGAATATCAATGTGAATAAGTAAATTTAATTATTTAATTTTATTTTTTCCATACTATGTTGAAGTTCATGTTTAAAAGGCTTACATTGGCTTAAATGTTTAATCTTAGTTATGGAAGTTTCCGCTATATTTTTATCCTTACTGGGCATTTGAGCTCATCCCTTTTCTATGTTTTACTTTTCCCAGGATGTGAAGAAGTAAATTATGAATGACCTGCAAGGATAGTATGAGGGGATAAGAGTGTGGACTATGGAGAATATGTTGTTGTAGTTTTCATTTAATGATTTAATGTAATCCTTATGAATATATCTAGTGTTTACAAGGCTACTAAATCAATCAGTCTTTAGAGATTTGATCTTTCTTGTGATCATGCCAATGTTATGTAATAATGCACTGTCTCTAGGTAACTGGGGTCGGGGAGATACATTTGGTATCAGAGGTAGTTTAACACAAACCTTTGAAGCTATATTTAGATAAACTCTAATTAGAGCACATAGACCTATGATAGACTTTGAGGATTAATATAGAAGAACTTCCTAGAATTTTGGTATTGTAGAGATTTTGTGAGTTTTCAGAGCAATACATCCCTGTCTGGATACGAGCAGGTAGAGGTGGCTCTAGAACAGATGTACCTAGGGGTAAAAACCAAAAACATCGCTTTGAGCTCGACTTGAATGGGAACTGGTGCACGACAACTGGCCTTACTGCACTCTTGGTTACGACACTCCCGGGAGATATGCTTAGGATAAATCTCATTTTATTTACAAATAATTATGAATGGTTTATGAGTATATACTTCATCAAAGAAAACATTTTTTATGATTATGGATTATATCCATAAATAGTTCAATTTATGTTAAGTGTTTTGTAAGTATGGGATTATGTATTTTGATTCATAAACTGATCAAGTTTATTCCATTGTTTAGAAATGGCGCCTAGTGGAAGAAATGGAAACTGTATCAATGCACTCACTCCATGTAGGGATTTCCCTCCTGCTGAAGATAATTATAGTGGAGTTGGTGATTCAACTGTTGCCGATCAGCTAATCACCATACTGGGACAACTCACTCAGGTTATGAATAATAACCTTACCCGTATGGAGCACCCTGATCCACAGCGTGGAAGATCAATGTTAGATCACTTCATGAGGCAACAACCACCAACATTCAATGGGAGTAAAAATCCCTTAGTAGCTGAGCAATGGATAAATTCCCTAGAGAAAATATTTCAGGCTTTGGGGAGTAGTGAAAGGGAAAAAGTTATCATGGCAGTTTACCACCTCACTGGAGATGATGATCAATGGTGTTCATTGATTCAAAACACGAAGGAAGATGATGAAGTATCAAATATGGAATAGAGGGATTTCAAAGATCTGTTTTTATAAAAATACTTTCCTCGCGAGCATCGAGCAGATATGGAAAGGCAATTTCTGAGTCTGAGACAAAAGGAGGATGAGAATGTCACAAAGTATGAGGCTAACTTTACAAGGATAGAAAGGTATGATGGAGATTATATATGTAACCCAAGAAGTAAGATTGATCGTTTATTTGATGGTTTAAAACCATTTCTCCGTCGAGTATTAGTCTCACAATACTTCTAGTCATACGAAGACATTGTCTGATGTGCTATCAAGACCGAAAACAAATTCTCTAAGTCTTATGACATTAAAGCAAAGAAAGAGAAGAAGAGAACTTCTGATCAATATGGGAATGGAAATAAGGGGAAGAAGGGAAAGGTTGAATATCCATCCTGTGGTAAATGTGGGAAGAAACACCCCTGTACTTTCTTGGAGGGAATGGGTGTCTGTTACAAGTGTGGTGAAAAAGGCCACCATGCTCGTGATTGCAAAGGGAAGAAGGAAGCTACCAATGATCAGTGCTACAATTTCAAGGAGATGGGACATTATGCAAATGAATGTCCTAAGAGTCAGGGGAAATTACCTCAGAAAAGGCCAAGGGATCAAGGCCAAGCTTATGCTATCACTACTGCTGAGGTAGAAGCTCCGAAAGACATGGTGGCAGGTAATTTAATGGTTTCCTCAAGTTTAGAAAATTCATTATTTGATTCTGGATCATCGCATTGTTTCATATCTTCCTAGTTTGCTAAGAAAATTAGATATTTCAAATTTGATTTAACAAGGGAGTTGTCAGTTAAAACTCCTAAGGGAAGTATCATTGCAACAAAGTTTTGTGAATCAGTCCCCATTAGAGCACATAAATGTTCATTATCTGCTGATCTCATCGTCCTACCTATGATTGCGTTTGATATAATCCTCGATATGGACTGAAATTCTGACTATGATGTGAAGATTTATTGTAAGAAGAAAGAGGTTACTATTCTTGATGATGATGACAAGGAACACCTTATCTTTAGAGTAGAATCGTCCCCACCCAATTCTTATCTAGATCCACCCACAGTAGCTCAACTAAATTCAATTATTGGGGAGGAAGAGAATGAAATGATTGTGGGTGAGGAATGTAATTTTCAAATAGAGGATGTACCTACTGTGAAATAATATGTAGATGTATTTCCGAAATATTTACCTGGACATCATCCAGAATGAGAATTTGAGTTTTCCATTGATTTAATTCTTGGATCAAGGACTATATCGAAGAACCCTTATAGAATGGACATTGTGGAATTAGTAGAACTAAAGAAACAACTAGAGGAATTGAGTAATAAGTGATTTATTCTTCCTAGTGTTTCTCTATGGGAATCCCCTGTTCTTTTTGTTAAAAAGAAATATGGATCTATGGGGTTATTTATCGACTATAGGGAGATCAATGCTATAACAATAATGAAAAAGTATCCCCTAACTCGCATTGATGATTTATTTGACCAACTACATGGAGCTCAATACTTTTAAGAGATTGACCTTCGATCTGGATACCATCATTTGTGTGTGAAGAATAAAGACATTCCGAAGACAGCATTTCGAACCAGGTACGAGAATTACGAGTTTACAGTAATACCTTTTGGGTTGACTAATTCACCCTATGTATTCATGGATCTGATGAATAGAGTTTTCAAGGAATATCTCGATGAATTTGTGGTGGTATTTATTGATGATATCTTGGTATAATCCAAAATCTATAAAGATCATGAAAATCACTTGCGCATTATCCTGAAGACTCTGAGAAGACATGAATTATATGGGAAGTTTAGAAAGTGTGAATTCTGGATTCAAGATATTTCCTTTCCTGGCCATGTTGTCTCTAAAGATGGAATCTCTATTGATCCTTCTAAGACGAAGGCAATCCAATAATGGCCAGAACCTACGAGTATAACTGAGGTACACAGTTTTATTGGTTTGGCAGGTTATAATCGACATTTCGTCGAGAATTTTGCCTGACTGGCTAACCCGTTAATGAAGCTCACACGTAAAGGGGTTAAATTTGTTTGGAAAAAATATTGTGAAGAATTTTTCGAAGAATTAAAGAGAAGATTATTTAATGCTCCAATATTGACTCTACCATCGGGGAATGATGGGTTCGTTATTTATAACGATGCATCGAAGAAAGGACTTGGTTGTGTCCTTATGCATAATGATAGGGTTATTTCCTATGCATCACGACAGTTAAAAATTCATGAGAAAAACTATACTACTCATGATATCTAGTTAGAAACTGTGATCTTTGGTTTGAGGATATGGAGGAACTACCTCTATGGTGAAAAATGTGAGATTTATACTGATCACAAAAGTTTAAAGTATATTTTCTCAGAAAAAGAAATCAACATGAGGCAAAGGAGATGGTTTGAATTACTCCAGGATTATGATTGTACGATACACTACCACATGGGGAAAGCAAACAAGGTGGAAGATGCTTTGAGCAGAAAAGATCATGGAGTTTTGAACATTATGAGAATTGAAAGGGGTCTAACTTTCATGGATCTAGTGAAGATGGACATGGGAATAACCATATAAGGTGAAACATCAATGCTTTTTCAAATGGTTGCAAAACCATCTTTACAAGAAAGGATTAAGATTTCTCAGACCGATTATGAAAAATTTCAAAAGAAGATTAAATCTGTCAATGAAGGGATATTGAGAGACTTTGTATATTAAGAAGGAATTTTGAAATTCGGGAAGAGACTTTGTGTTCCCGATATACCTTATCTAAAAAGGGAATTTCTGGATGATGCTCATAGTTCCAATTTCTCTATACACCCTGGGAGCACCAAAATTCATAGAGATTTGAAGGAACATTTTTTGTGGGACAACATGAAGAGGGAGATTGCCGGTTTTGTGTCATGATGTGTGGTTTTTCAACAAGTGAAAGCTGGTAGGCAACAACCTAGTAGAGTATTGCAAACGCTTCCCATACCTGAGTGGAAATGGGGTAATATCACGATGGACTTTGTCATGGGACTACCAAAGACTCCTAGAAGGAACAATGAAATATGGGTTATTGTTGATCATCTTACCAAGTCAGCACATTTTCTTGCTATAAGATAAGATCTACCACTAGAACGTCTAGCAAGACTATATATTGATGAAGTTGTGAGACTTCATGGAGTTCCCCTATCGATTGATTCGAATCATGATCCCTATTTTACTTCAAGATTCTGGAAAAGTCTTCAGAAAGCCCTGGATACTAAACTTCATTTGAGCACTGCCTACCACCCTGAAATAGATGGAAAATCAGAACGAACTATTCAAACCTTAAGAGACATGTTGAGATCCCTCTCACTTGACTTTTAGGGTATGTGGGATCAATATTTACCTCTGGTAGAATTTTCCTATAACAATAGCTTCCATTCGAGTATTCAGATGGCACTATATGAAGAGTTATATGGAAGGAGATGTCGCACACCAACATGTTGTGATGATGTTGGTGAAAGAAAACTTGTAGGCCCAGAACTGGTGGAGGAAACGATGGAAAAGGTGAAGGTAATCCAAAACCAAATCAAAGCATCTCAATGTAGGCAGAAGAGCTATTCTGATAATCGAAGGAAGGATTTTGAATTTCAGGTTGGTGATCATGTTTTCCTGAAGGCATCTGCATGGAAGGGAGTCATACATTTTGGTAATAAAGGTAAATTGAGTACCAGTTATATCGGACCTTTCGAAATTCTAGAAAGAATTGGGGTCGTAGCTTACCGATTGGCAATGCCGCCAAGTCTCTCCAAAGTTCACAATGTGTTCCACGTATCTCTATTGAGGAAATACATGCTTGACCCAACGCATGTACTCACCTATGAGGAATTAGAATTGGAACCCGATCTGTCTTATTGTGAAGAGCTCATCATGATTTTTGATACGAGAGAACAAGTGCTGAGAAACCGGACGACACGTCTGGTAAAAGTTTTGTGGAGAAACCATAAGATGGAAGAGGCAAAGTGGGAACCCGAGGAACTTATGATGAAAACCACTCGAGTCTTTTCATGTGGTAGTATTCTAGAAATTTCGAGGACAAAATTATTTGATGTAGGGGAGAATTTAACACCCCAAGCTTCTACGGTACGCTTCTCTTTGAATAATGCGATATCATGTGTTGTACGCAACATCGAGTTCTAACACACCGCAACCAATCAAACTAGCTGTTATGAATAGTAATACCTACTTTTTGAAATTTTATAAATTTTATCTCTAAAAATGGACTTCATTTTTTGATTCGGAATATCTAATTTATCCTAGGGTAAAATTTTGGAACATTTCGGATAACATTTATATTTTGATGAATAGTGAAAATTACTAAATTTTAATTAAAAACAACTTTTTTAATCGAAATAATTTGTATTGATAAATTATGAATTTCATTGGTTTTAAAGTATATTTAGAATATATTTTTACCATTTAATACAATTTTAGTCATTGTACACAATTTTACAATTAAACCGAACATAAACAAGTGTAAATCTTTTGATAGTTATTATCGCTTAAAACACGCTTTTTGTTTTAACAACGAGAATTAATTTTAAAATAAATTCTTCCACTTCTATGTTTTGAATGTGGAAAAATGGATTCCATATTTTGAATCAGGATGTTCATATTGTGTAAATAGGTAACTTTTATTTTTAGACATTTTCAATAATTACTTCGGTAAATATTTTATTTACCATGGTTATAGGTAAATTCGGTAAATAAGGGTTAAAAATAATATTATAATAATAATAAATTACCCTAAAACGTTTCATAACCTTATTTTTGGATACATATCCGACCATTGGAATCTTTGGGTCGATTTTGGGACCCCATGGAGATACTTGTAGGTGATAGGAACACATTATTTTAATTAAGTTAAAATAAATACAAAAATGACATAAGCATATATCTTTTAGAAAAAACATTTTTACATAGGGTTATATAATTTTTATTTTTGACTATAAATATTAATTAGAAATCTAAAACTATTTCCTACATAATGATATTTTATTTTAATTTTTAGACATTATATAATTTAATTTATTTATAATAAAATGGTGATGCAGTAATTACTAAATTAATGAAAAATTAGAATAATTGATATTATAAATACACAAATAAAAGTAATTTGAGACTTTCTATGAATTAAACTAATTTTATAGGTTAATATGACATGTTATTATTGACTTTATTAACTTTTTTAGAAGTAATATTTTTATTATGATTTTCACAAAAATCAATTATTGAATAGTGTGAAAATTGACATAAAAGAGTTTTTAAAACAAGTATTATATTATTAAATGATATTAAATTCCTAAAAATCAAAGGTTCTTCCAAGAGACTTATATCATGATAGGTGTATCATTAATGTACCACTTGGGGGTCTCTGGGATGTATATAGTAAGTTTATTAACTATATAATATAAAAATACAAAGTGACATGGTAAGTGTCAAACTAATTAACTAAGAGTTAAAACTAAAATATATGGTTAATATAATGACCCAAACCTATCTAAATTCTATTAATTTTGTGGTTGTCGACCCATACATACCTTAAAATTTAAATAATACACTTTGGAGCCATTAGAAACCGAATATGAATTTATTATAAAATAATATTTCTAGCTTTTCCAAAGGTACCCCTCACCCCTCTTATAAAAGGGAACTCCCCCTTCTCATTAATTAACACCTTCAAAGCCTTTTGGATCGGCCAAACCCTACCCAAATACTCTCTCAACTTCCCTCACTACAACCTAGAGTCCTTAGTTTGATCATAAAGCCAACCTATGGAGCCCTTTTGATCTAATCAAAAGGAAGAACCCGAAGAAGAGGTATTGATTTCACCACCCCTTTTCCAGTTCGTTTCTTCTTCAAGTTCATCTTTATTTGTTATTCCCATTATATAATAATGAATCCAGTATATCCTATACACTGTAATATTATTATAAATATGGTACAACCATATTCATTATTCTATCTATCCTTTGAATGACATGTCACCATACGTGCGTACGTACGACTTACCGTCTACACGTCGTGGTGTAATTGTTATTCAATATATTATTATTGGGATGGGTATAATAATGATTTTTAATTCATGTAAATAATAAATATAACATGATAATGATTCTGTATATATGATATACCATCCAATTATATATTATTTTAATATCAAAAGAATGATATTGTCGCTCGTGCGTACGTACGGACTACCGTCTCCACGAACGCGATGAGATTCATTCTCCATCGTATCCATTCAAGTAGAATTATCATTTGATGATTAATAATAGTATTTAAGGACTTTATATCACTCTGGATATGAATAATATACAACCTATCCATAACAAACAAGTCTTATATAACAAAACATATAAAAGTAAATGAGTAAGTTAACACCCGAAACGACGATAATTATAAGATATTATTAACAAAGCAATGTTAAAAGATCATATATTATATCATATTAATGTATATGATTCTTGAATAATTTAATAAAAATTATTTAACCATTATACAGGAGGTTAACCTACCCTTAACCAAGGAAAAGTACAAGGTAAGGGATTATTTCACAATCTCTTCATTATCCGAGGTTGTTTATACGTAATAATCTACTGGGACTTATTTATCATCCACATCCATGTTTCTTAAAAATGTATTTCAAATTTTTTTTTACTATTTACTGGAACATGGGATAAAGTCATTTATACCCTTGTTTACATTTATAAGTTGTTTATAAAGGAATATTTTCGTCGTTTTCCAAACAAGGCCCCTTTTATCCTTTTTGACAGAATTAAGGTAAGAATGTTTTTTAACTTATACGGCGGGTGTAACTATTTTCCGCCATTATAAAATATTATAAGCTTCCCTTAAAAGCATATAAGAAAATTTTCAAAGTAAATATTTTATTTTATAATTATGTGACTTTTATGTGATTTCAAAAAAGGGATATTTCTCTCAAATAGTTTTGATTTCATCTATGTCAACATCCTTTGATGGATTTTAAGAATATTTGAAGTTGATTTATTATGATACAAAACTTCCATATTGTATTGAAGGTTTTGTGATTTTTTCGACTGTGGATGTGTTATTTTTATACCATTCATGGCTTATGGAGAAATTATTGACATTTCGTTTGCTAGTTTTAAAACAAATGTTTATGTTATGTTTAAACCTTTTCATATGGGAATGCATTGGACTTATTATGTGATGGGTGGAGCCTGCTATAGCTCCTCGATGCATCGATAGGTCTCATGAGACAAACTAATGTCTTGGAACAAGGCCTTGGAAAAATCTTATTTGTAGTTTTGGCACGAGGCCTTGGCTATGTGGTTATGATAGTCTGGCATTATGCATTCCATCATTATGAAAGTGGTTATTGATATTGCATGTGATTACTTGATTAGTAGAATATCCATGTGAATAAGTAAATGACATTATTTCATTTTATTTTTGACGTACTATGTTGATTTTCAAGTTTAAAAGGCTTTTTTTTAGTTATACATTGCCTTAAAGGTTTATTCTTATTTATGGAAGTTTCCGCTATATTGTTATCCTTACTTGGCATTTGATCTCACCCCTTTTCTATGTTTTATTTTTCCGAGGATGTGAAGAAGTAAATTATGAATGACCTGCAGGGATAGTATTAGGGTATAAGAGTGTGGACTATGGAGACTATGTTGTTGTAGATTTCATTTTATTATGTAATGTAAACCATATGAATATATCTAGTGTTTCCAAGGCTACTAAACCAATCGGTCTTTCGAGATTTGATCTTTCTTTTGATCATGACAATGTTATGTAATAATGCACCGACTCTGGGTAACTGGGGTCAGGGCGTTACCTAAATATTTTAGGTTATATAGTGAATGTATCCAAGAGAATTTATTCAGTAGAAAATTAAACTTTTTAGAAAGCACATTATTGAGGGAAATACAACCCTTAATATGTTCATTATGTTGATATAATGGTGAATAAATTATTTATTTTGATAATTACTAACAACCTTGGAATTGATTAATGAAATTTTTTACAAGTGGTATATTCTATCACTGATGGAGTTTAAAATATGTTAGGATTTATAGAATATATCAAATAACACATGTCTTAAAGAATAAAAATAATGTATGTTTCAAATAAGGTTGCATAGAAATTTTATTTATTACCATATTATAGGAGGATACATGATGAATTTGTTCAGGTGTTTGTAATGTAAAAATTTAGAGATGATTTATATTGATTGAAGGATAATGATATGTTCATTCTGGAAATTCATTGACCATATTTTTAATGTATCAGATCAAAATATTTTTTAAAAGATAACAATTTATGAAATGGCATAGGTTGGATTTTGGATATGGTTTTTGAGATTGATATATTACATCACTATATAATGAATTCTATTCTAAGGGATAATGTATTAAATGTCATGGAATAAAAAATGGATAATATTGACCTTATATAAATGTACTAATTATATATACTTATTTTCATTAGGAGGGAAAGCAGCACTCAACTCTAAGAAAAATGTCCTTGAAAATAAAATTGTTTTCTTAGTACCTTTGTATGCAATGAATCAAATGTCTCTTATATCATCATATATTTAGGGATTTTTTATTTTTATATTTATCCTAACTATGTTATATTACACTCTCCCTTATAACATGATTGTTTTATTTTTCCTCTGTATCCTTTTTTCCATTTCTAACATATGTTATCCTACTATAGAACTTAGTTATGTGATCATTGCACTTTCCTTTCTATTTTATTTAGATTATGTGATGTTATTTATTTTACAATGTGGGTCCATAAAAAATAGTTAATTTTATTCCCTATATTACTGAGCTGATGTCTAAATTCCAAGGATACAATTTTATTATGTTGTGGGGAACCTAACACCATGAAATTGTAAACTAAGAACATTATATTTAATACCGTGTATCACAAAAATCACCAAGCGCATGAATAAATATAATATCCTAAGAATTTATAAATCATTTATTATTTAAAATAGATTCAATATATTCTGAATATTAAAATTCACTCAACACTGAGTTATCATGCCTTACAAGAAAGAGTGACTTTCTTCAAAATCTTACATTACACGCAAGAATGTGTTTTAATGAACAAAACTTTATTATTAAAAATTTATTATTTAATATAATTTTATTGAACATGAACATTAAACTACTATTTATAAATATTATTAACTAAATTATGAAAATATATTGTTTATGGATATAAAAAATGAATCCATTGGTTGTAAGTTATTGAGAAATGAATATTCAAACTCATTGAATATAAAGGAAAATATTATTATATTTATGCTCACAAAGACATTTTACCCTAATAAATTAAATTAATTAAAATTATTAAGTGAAATTATTATGAAATATATATTATATATTCAATCAAATAATTTTTATATTTCTCCAATATTTGTGATAGTCTTACGATAAAAATAAACACAATTTTGTGCATAAAATATTATATTTTTGTTTAGTTATTTTTACAACCTATTAATGGAGAACCTATTTTAAGTCCAATTTCTGGAACTTTTATGGATTATATACGTAATTATAAACAAATTAATTAGATTATAATTCGAAAAAATATCTTTGGGTAAATGATTTGGTATTTTTTTGTGAAGGTTTATTTTCTAAATGAATAATGAAGCATACTAAAATTTAATTCAAAAATGATTTTTATCTCATTTATTTAAATGAAACATTATAATTTGGATTGGATTTAAAGTTTTATTAGACACTATATTTATCAAATAATCCAATTTAGTCCATTGGAACCCATTTTAATTTTAAATTGAGTACAAAAACTTGTCAAACCATTAGGAATTGTTACCTTAAAACCCCACATTGTCGTCCTGCTCATAAGAAAATGTTTAAATTATTTTATAACATTTGTGTGATATTAATTTGAAAAAATAGCTTCCATATTTTCGATAATAATTATATTTAATTTATAAGAAGGTAAAATTATTTTTCTACCAAAAAATATAATGAATGTGAATAAAATTAATTACAACGTGTAAGTGAAATACAAGTTTAATAAAGGACAAAACCTTAAACATATGGTCCAAAACAACATATACAGTTTTTGAATATCCATTTTATGGAAAAATATCGATCATATAATCCCTCGGTTATAATTGAGTCCATTATTGGATCATCTTGAATCATGAAAATCGTTGGAATAATCCCATTACCAAAATATTATAATAGTTCCACTCCTCCTCCACTATAAAAGGCCACCACTTCTCCACATTCCTCACACCTATGAGACCAGTTATGTTCATCCAAAATCTACAAAAATTGAATTCCAAAAACACTACAATATACCTTTAATCCTCCATTTTTTAATAATAACTTTCATGTAATCCCTTTTGAATAAACCAAAAGTAGTTAGCCGATTTTAAGGTAATGTTTTGTAACGATTTTTTTTCATTTTCTTGTCTACCCACAATACTTTTATTATTAGATTATTTAAAAAAATAACAGTATTATAAAAATAAAAGGATGTTTTTCTGTTATTATTTCTACCGACACTTACACACACCTCCATATAATGGGTAACAAACATACTGTTTCTGTGTATGGTGAACTTCTACCTCATGAAACGATGATTATTCATTTTCAATTAACACCTCTCATGGTGACCAATATGATAGGAAATATATTTATATATGATATATATTTGATATATATAATTTCATTATAATTCATTAATTTTTATTTATAACAAACTTTTATTCATTCCATGTTGTATAAATACGATAATTTCATTTAAGTGTGGAATACTACTCCCTCAAAGAGATGTGACTCATTCATGCCATACATGGAATGTTTTAAGGATGGTCGTAATAATCCTATTTAAAATAAATAATAAAGATATGAAAATGTAATTATGATATAAATATATCATTTTACATTTTATTATTTTAATAAAATGAAGGAATGAAAGTAGCATTCATTCGTATGTATGGCTTACCATCTCCATGAACGTTAAATTTTATTTATTATAAACAATTATTTTAGATTATAATAAATACATATATAATGAATATATATGATAATTAAGTCAGGTTTTAAATTCTGTAGATGATGAGATCATTATATTAAAAAGGGAACAACAATTGACAGGTGAATAACATACTTGAGAAAACTCAGCAATTAACACTTAGAATAGCTAAAATGATAAAAGAGTGTAAAAAAAGGTAATAAAATATTCTAATATTTAAATATATGATATTAAAAACATTATTACGGTTATTTTATAAGTTTTTAAACAAATTTAAACCACTATATAGGAGGATAAATACCACAAACAAATAATGGTTAAGGTAATGTATTTTTTCCTTGATTTACATTCCATTGAGCGATATTTTTTATTTGGTGCCAATTAACGTTTATATGGTTTATATATTTCATTTTTTCATGTTATATAAAGAATCAAATTATTATCATGATATTCATTTTTTAATTTAACACCATAACTTTCTGGATATTATAATTCAAACATTTCAATGTGCTATAGGAAACTTTGTAATTTTTAAAGATTATTTCCCTAAAGAATGTTCTAAATAATAATCTTTTCAATATCACTTATTTTGTTATTGTTAAATTTATATTGAAACAATAAATATATTTCCCTCATTTTTGTTTTATTTTTACTTTAATATCAATATTCTCATACAATTAATATTAGAATTTACTAAACCATGTATCATTTTTACATACGGTGTTCACATTGAAATTTATTTGATTAACTGGGGAAATATTGATTAAACAATATTCATTATTTAATAAGGACATTTGATATGGAATATTATATATTTTAAAATTTGATATGAAGAATGATTTGGAATAGTAATGATGGGTGAGGCATAGAATTTATATATTCCCCCGATTCATCGATGGGTACTCTTGAGACAAATAGGATGACCAAATTAAATAGGTTTATATTCATAGATTTAAAATGTCTTGTGAATGTTATTGATAGTATTGGTTCCCATGTTCCTCAAAAATGATTTCCATTAAAACATAATTTCACTCATTTAGTTTCAGTTAGTATTCATCAATGATATTTTTTGTCAACATATCTATAGATACATTTCATTTTCAATTAATTTATTTAATGGAATTTGTTATAGTTTCTTAACATTCCTTATCTAGTTTTTTTAATGTCATTTGTTTTCAGTTATTAACCTTTACAAGTTAATTTTTTCTCATTTATTCATTATTACTTCCAATTTACTTACCCATACGGATCATTTTATCTCTCCCTTATTATGTTTCATTTCTACAGGTTATGAATAATACATATTTTAATATGATTTCAAGGATGATGTTTTTTTAAGATTATTATGTTTCATGTTTTATTTTGTTTTACCAATGTTATATGAGTATCAGGTATTTAATATATCTTTCCAAGACTACTAAACCGATAAGTCCTTTGGGATTTTTTTCCTTATAATAATGCCAATGTAATGAATTAATGTCGCGACTTTGGGCTTCTAGGGTCCGGGCGTAACAGTTGGTTTGAAAGGATGTTTATTATAATACATAGAAACTAGATTTAGAAAATTTAGTGTATAGAGTAATCCCCTATTGAATACATTGATGATAATTATAAGATAATGTCAAGGAATTTTGGTAAGATATATATTATGTGTCTCTTCCTTGTAATACATCATTGTCTTGATAATATAAGTGGGCGTCGTTCTGGAAAAGATGTACCTAGGAGTAAGAAATCCAAGAAGGTGTGTCGGGTTTAACTAGGTGTAACTTGGTACATGAAAACGAGCCTTACTAAACAACTTTTTGACACTTTGGGGTGATACACATAGGATAATTCACATTCTCTTTACATACCATTATGTGAAATTTGCAATTAAATATTATCCTAAAATAATTTTTTTATGATTCTAGGATTCATGATGCAAATATTAATGTTAGATATACCATATCTAGAATTATATAATGTTCATAACTTTATGAGATAATCCATTATATTCCATTATAACACCCTGAGATTTTATGATATATATTATTTTTAATTTTTTTTTAATGTGTTGTACACTACAACAAGATTAGCTTGTGTTATACACAACACTATATTATATTTTGGTAAACAAAACACTATGTGTTTATTTTGATACAAAAAATTTCAATTTCTCTTTCTAGAATTGATTTCACTGAAGACAAATCATAAGTGACCAACTAAATATTATAAAATAGTCAATATAATGGCAGGTATGAATAATATTAACTTCCTTCTAAAAACCCAATTTAATGAAAATATGCGAGTCTATATAATAATAACATATCTTCTAAAGGATTCAATAAAATTCTTGTAATTCATTTTATATCTTTTCTAGACATTATATTAGAACAAATTCAATTTTTTTGGATAAAATAATTATTTTTAAAAAATGCAGTATTGCTACTTTTGAGGGTGTAGCCATTTCAAATTTAGTATGAATCTATTATATATTCAATTTAAAAAAACACCTAAAAATACTTATTTTAAATTTAAAATATTTTTATATATCATGGTAATTTATTTTTAATTTTTATAAAATATACAATTACCTTAAATAATTATACTTTAATGGTGTAAAAATTAATTAATTGATGAGAAATCAATAAAACGATTATTATTAAAATTATAATACCCAAAAATAGACCAAAAACATTCCCAATTCATATTTTATGAGTATATATGTACCATAATAATCCAAATATAGATTTATTTACCATTTAGATCAAAATGGAAGAGATTGTGACAGTAATATTATTTTATTTAATGTGATATTAAAGTTGTCACATTCATAATTTAATATGTATAGTATTTGTAATATGAAATTTTCCATAAGATAAATTCAACTAAAAGTATTCTTATGTAATATAGTATATTTATAATCATTATAGTATTTTATTTTTAATTTTTTCCAAACAATATTTATATTAAATAACTATAAAAACTGAAGTTTTAATTAGTTTATTAATGTAAAAATCAATTTAATATTATTAAAAAATATTAAAATAAATATAATTTTACATAATTAATAAGTAAAAAGATTTTTTATATTAAATTTACCCAATAGGAATATAATAAAATAATTGGTTTGATGAAAAAATATTATTTTGATATTACTAAAAAAATCCATGAATTGAATAGTTTTAAAATTGATACTATTGTTGTTTTGACAAAACTATGTTTTATTAAATTATTTAAAAATCATAAAACAAAATAAAAATTTTATAATAAATATGATATGGTCAAAAATTGTCTAAGTTACTTATATATTGTCTAATTGACATCAAATGTATAAATAATTCTCTTTTTTAATATTGAAATAAAAATTTCTTAATTAAAATTAAATAGAGTAACTAAGTGTTAATTAAAATCATAATGCCTAAATTTTCATAAAAACATGTATAGAATATATTTTTTGATGATATTACAACAATATATCATCTAAATATTTAAATTGTTAAATTTCAGAGGGTTTTTAGTGGGTTTGTATTTTATTATAAATTCATATTTTCCAGGTTTCAAGATGTGCCCATCACCTCAATTATAAAAGGGTACCTCATCCCTAAATTAATCACATAAATTTGGTCCTTAAAGCTCCATCATAACGTGCCATTTTCCCTTATTAACTTCCCTAGTCACATTCATGTGGTTATTTTCTTCTTTAGATACCAACTCTAGTGCTTTGAGAGGAGATTTAGAGAAAACCCACGAAAGACCTGATAATATCATTTACCGATTCTTTCAGACTTCTTTCTTTGTCTACATTCTCTACATGAGTTGTTTAATTATAAATTAATAAATCCAGTATCACTTACATAATTATATGTAATTATAATTATGAAAAAACCATATTCCACCTTCTATCAATCCTATAAAAATTGAAATCACTATGCATGCGTACATACGACTTACCGTCTCCACGTGGTAGTGTAATATGTATTTCACCTCCAAATTACCTAGATGGGTATAATGATGGAAATAATAACAATATATGTTTATTATAACAAGGTATTTATTATATAAAAATTTATATACCATCAAATTCTATACCATTTCATAATTAATGAAATGATATCATCACTCATGCATACGTACGACCTACCCTCTACCCAATGCGATGTGATTCATTCTACATTATATTAATTAAACCATATTTCTATAAATTAATTGAATGAATATGTATGATATATATTATAATATTAGATTTATCTAAATGATATAACTATTACCTAATAATTGGAACATGAACTGTTCTGACAAATCATGCATAAAAACATAAAGAAGTTAATACCCAAATAATGAGTAATAATGAAATATTATTAAAAAACGATGATAATATGATCATATAAGATATCATAAAATTTACTATAATTCTTAAATAATTAAATGAAATTATTTAAATCATTATATAGGAGGTGCAGATACCTACAATATAAAGGAGACCTAAGCTAAGGGATAATTTTTCAATCTCATAATTATCTGAGATTGTTTATACGTAATTATTTTTTGGGGTATATTTATCATCCAAGTACAAGTTTATTATGTATTTATATCATTTATATTATTCTAAAATATCTTAAAGTTAATTATACCCTTTGGTGAAATTTTATTAAATTGTATAAAAGGAATATTTTTTAAATATTCTATATGAGGTACTTTGTAACACCCCATGCTTCCATGATACGCTTCTCTTTGAATAATACAGTAGCATGTGTTGTACGCAACTTCGAGTTCTAACACACACCACAACCAATAAAACTAGCCATTATGAATAGTAATACCTACATTTTGAAATTTTATAAATATTATATTTCAAAATGGACTTCATTTTTGGATTCAGAATTTCAAATTTATCCTAGGGTGAAATTTTGGAACTTTTCAGATAACTTTTATATTTTGACGAAAATTGAAAATTACTAAAAACACCACTTTTAATAAAAATAATTAATAGTGATAAATTATACTATTGAGTGGTTTTAAGTTATAATTAGAATATAATTCTACCATTTTACCTAATGGTGGTCATTAGAATTTATTTCACTTTAAAATTAGACATAAACAATTGTCAATATTTTGATATATATTATTTCTTAAAAACACGCTATTTGTTGTGACAGTGAGAATTAATTATTAAATTAATTAATTCAACTTATATGTTTTAAATTTTTTAAATTAGACATCATTTTTGAATTAGGAATATCAAATATAGCTTAGAGTGAATTTTTGGCATTGTTCTGAAAAACATCAATTTTTGATGAATAGTGAAACCAGTAAGTGGTAGTTAAAAAACGGATTTTTCATTTAAATGAAACTTTACCGCATCTATGAATTGAATTTAAAAAATCTGAGATACATGGCTGTCATTAGGATGTAAAATATGGTTCAATGGGATTAAAATAATTTTTTTGGTGAATAGTAACTTTTAAGTTTTATTAATCGCGATTAAAGGTAATTAGTGAAATTTAAGGTAAAAATGATATTATAAAAATATAAAAATATTTTGACACTTGTCCTAAACTTATTTTATAATTCATGGCCGACCAAGAGAATCCATGTGTCAACTTGGGGACCCTATGGAGCCACTTGTGTAAGAAAATTACATTAATAACTTTTTATTTAAAGTAAAAATAAAATTGTCACAAACATGTGTTGTTTTACTAAAACAATTATTACATGGGGTTATATAAGTTAAAATTTCGACTATAAATATCCATTTTAATTCTAAAAAGATTTCATACATCATGGTAATTTTTATATAATTTTTAGAATTTAAATAAATAAATTTATTTATCACACCATGATGATGCAGTGATTACCTCAATAATTAACGATTTAAATAAAATAAAAAGATAATGTAAAATATATAGCGTACACTTGTAAAAAACCTATTGGATGAGTAATTTCAAAACCCTTATCACCTTATATTCGAAATATATAATTGTGGGACCTTTTAATTCCGAAAATCATTTCATAATAATGTAACATTTCACGAGTTTCCAGGAGTGCCCCTCCTCTCCTCTTATAAAAGGCCCCCACCTCTACCACCTTACTCACACCATCAAAGCCATTTGGCTCTGCCAAACTCTTCAAAAATACTCTCTAAACTTCCCTATATTACTACTATTATCCTCAATTTGGGATGATGTCTTCCCAAGGAAGCCTTTGGCACAAATCAAAAAGAGTTACCCGATTTTAAGGTAATGTCTTCTCTTATGTTCTTTTGTTTTATTTTGCTTCTCCAACCCATTAAACTAATTTTATTCCTTTATTTTGAAACGAAACCAGTATTTTCAATGTACTAGGATGTTTTTATGATAATTATTTGATTTACACTTACACAAACCTTCATCTAATGGTTAAAGAACCTACTGTTTTTGTGGGTGACGAATTACTGCCTCACGAAACGATGATTGTTCAATCTTTTTTTATCACCTCTCATGGTGGCCATTATGATGACAATATTTTCATATATGATATATATATTATTTTTATGTTTTCCTTATGCTTATGTATTTATCATTTATGGAATACCTTTATGATTTCCATTATGGGTAGACGCGATAATTTCATTTTAGGAAGTGCGGACTACCACCCCCTCAAAGTGATTTGAATCGTTAATGCCATATGTGGGATGTATAAAGGATGGAGTAAATGATATTATATATGATATTATACTGTAATTATAATATACATTTATATCATTATGATATCATTTCATTAAATATGAAATAGAAATGAAAGTAGCATTCATGCATACGTACAACTTACCGTCTCCATGAACGGTGGATTTCATTTCTTACCTCTTACCTCTAAATGTTACATAATATTATGAATGAATGTATATACTGGATATATATTATATATATGATATCTACATCATGAATATTATTTTGGATATAATGGATGTTTTACCACATGAACAACTTGTAATTATAAGAAGTTTATTTTTGACTCAAGTACCAAAGATCGACAAAACAACCGTTATTAACTTAAATAATTACATGGTGTTAATAACATGGTAATACGTCATATAAAAGGAATAATGAACTTGAAAAAGGTTCTTAAGCATGTATAAATTAACTCTAGTTTATTATTCAGGAGGTTAAAGAATGATGAAGTCAAGTCAGACACAAGGTAAGGGAACTTCTTAACACAATTCCCATTCTTTGGGTTAATCTCCTACTTTCAAATTATGTCATGATATTATTATGTCATATCTTGTATTTTCACATTATTTATGTGTACATATAGTGAATACAGATAATAGATTTATTTTATGTAAAAAATGATCTTTGTAAGGGACTTCGTCTCAATCTCCATTCATTGAGGCATATTTTTTTATACACAAATTTCTTTTATACGGTGTATAAACCCCTTTGACTTTTACGTTTATTCAAAAGGAATCTTTTTATATGAAGCATTTTACTAAATGAAAAAAATCAATTTTTTTCTTGTCATACGTATGCGGTGACGATGACTTCTCCGCCATCGTGAAAATTATTTGCTCTTCAGATTCCTCTACAAGCCATAACTTTTTTTAAATGAATTAAAAAAAGGGAGAGATATTTCTCTCAAATGTATGAATATCCAGTGAAAATGTATATGTATTTAATGCAAGCTTAAAAATGTTTTCAGAAAACCCGACTCTCGAGTATGGTAGATAGGAAGGGATTGGGCGTGGACCCATCGTGGCCTGTAATTAGTCAAGCAGTCTCAGAATTAGTTATTTTGTTTTCAGAAGCTTGCATAATGTTTTCAGAAAAACACTGGATTATATTTGAGTGATTTTATACGAAATTATATTCTGTAAAAAATTTCATCGGCAGGTCTCATGAGACAAACTAGTGTCTTGGCATGAGGCCTTGACAAAATATTATTTGTAGTCTTGGTAAGAGGCCTTGGCTACGTGGTTTTGATAGTCTGGAATTACGCATTCCATCATTATGAAAGTGGTTATTGATATTTCATGTGATTATTCGACTAGTATAATATCCATGTGAATAAGTAAATGGAATTATTTCTTTTTATTTTTTCCATATTATTCTGAACTTCATGTTTAAAAGGATTTTTTTAGTTATACAATGCCTTAAATATTAATGTTTATTTATAAAAGCTTCCGCTATATTGTTATCCTTACTGAGCATCTGAGCTCACCCCTTTCAATGTTTTAATTTTTCCAGGATGTGTTGAAGTATATTATGATTGACCTACATGGATAGTATGAGTGGATATGAAGACAAGATGTTGTTGTAGATTTTTTTTACTTTATGATGTAATGTAAGACTTATGAATGTATCTAGTGTTTCCAAGGCTACGAAACTAATCTATCTTTTGAGACTTGATCTTTTGTGATCATGCCAATGTTACGCAATAATGCACTGAATCTGTGTAACTGGGGTCGGGGAGTTAAAGTTGCTATCAGAGGCAGCTTAGTACTAACTTTGGAAGATAGATTTAGATAAACTCTGATTAGAGCACATAGCCCTAAGATAGACTTTGAGGATTTGTATTGAAGAACTTCCTAGAATTTTGGAAATATAGATATTTTTTTGAGTTTTTCAAGAAATACATCCCTGTCTGGATACAAGAAGGTAGTGGAGGCTCTGGAACATATGTACCTAGGGGTAAAACCTGAAAACACCACTTTGAGCTAGACCCGAATGGGAACTGGTGAACGATAACGAGCCTTGCTGTACTCTTGGTTATGACACTCCCGAGTGATATTATTAGGATAAATCTCATTTTCTTTACTAACCATTATGAAGGGTTTATGAGTATGTACTTCCTCAAAGAAAACATTTTTATGATTATAGTTCAATTTATGTTAAGTGTTTTACAAGTATGGAATTTTGTATTTTGATTCATAAACTAATCTAGTTCATGCCATTGTTTAGAAATGGTGCCTAGTGGGAGGAATGGAAACCATATCAATGCGTGCACTCCATGTAGTTATTGACCTCCTACTCAGGATAATTATAGTGGAGTTGGAGATACAACTACTGCTGATCAACTTATCACCATACTGGGACAACTCAATCTGGTTATGAATAATAACCTTACTTGTATGGTGCACCCTGATCCGCATGGTGGAGGATCAATGTTAGTTCGCTTCATGAGGAAAAAACCAACAACATTTAATGGGGGTACAAATCAATTAGTAGCTGAGAAATGGATAAACTCCTCAAAGAAAATATTCCACGCCTTGGGGAGTAGCGAAAGGGAGAAGGTTGTCACGGCATTTTACCGCCTCACTGGAGATGTCGATCAATGGCGGTCACTGATTCAAAACACGAAAGTAGATGAAAAAGTATATAATATGGAATGGAGGGAGTTCAAAGATCTTTTCTTAGAAAAATACTTCCCTCATGACCATAGAGGAGATATGAAAAGGAAATTTCTATGTCTGAGACAAAAGGAGGATGAGAATGTTGCAAAGTATGAGGCCAACTTTACAAGGTTAGGGAGGTATGCTGCAGATTATATACATAACCCAAGAAGTAAAATTGATCGTTTCTTTGATGGGTTAAAACCATTTCTCCATCAAGCATTAGTCTCAAAAACCTTCTTGTCATATGAAGATATAGTCTCGTGTGCTATAAAGACAGAAAATGAATTCTCTAAATCTTATGATAATAAAGTAAAGAAATAGAAGAAGAGAAAAGTGGAACAAGATATAGTTAAAGGGAAAAAGGGAAACAAAGATTTTCCATTATGCGATAATTGTGGGAAGAATCACCCCGGTACTTTCCTAAAAGGAAATGTGGAGAAAAAGGTCACTAGGCTCGTGATTGCAAGGGAAAGAAAGAGGATATCAATGTTGAAGGCTAAAATTGTAGGAAAATGGGGCATTATGCAAATGAATGTCCTAAGAGTCGGGGAAACTTACCTTAGAAAAGGCCAAGTTATCAAGGAAAATCTTATGCTGTTACTACAGTTGAAGTGGAATAATTAATGTATTGGTGCTTTTGAACTCAAGGATTATATTATGGTTATAAGAATAATGTTATATATATAAGGATTGTAATTCAGTACTTGTTTTTTTCATTAAGGTTTTAATATGATGAAGGTAATCATATTTTTATTATATGAAAATAAGAGAAACATTACTTTTTTTGGGTAATCTGATGTTACAATTGATTTTGGAATTTAGATACCTTTTAGAGAAAGTTTGGACAGTGGTATTTTGGATAACTATAAAGGTTGGAATGGATTAAGTTGGACTTTGGATAGTATTGTTTAAGGTTAAAATATTTTTGAAGATTATTTTTGGAATATTATAATACTATATTTTTAGGAAAAGGACAACCTGTAGGTTGGGGGATAACCCCTCGCGTTGAACAAATCTGCAGGAATCGAACCCACAACCATTGTACGACATGCCTTTATTACCTACCACTATCCTACAGGAAGTCCCTAGTTATTACAAAATAGTTTTACTAATAAAAATGGTATGTGTTAATATTTGGAACCTTATACAATTAGGATAAATATAATATTTTTGAGTTCTATTATCTTTTTGAGTGAAAGATGAGTTCCTGGTATAAATTAGTTGAAGGTTGAAACTCTACTTGCCAACCATATATATATACCTACCTCTTATTCTATGAATAAATTAATAATTAAACTTTAGGAAAGGGATATTAAAACAATAAATGTGTTATCCTAATACCTTATGTTTTTTTGAACTGATGATATTTTAAATCACCATAGATTGAAGCCATTGAGGCCCTCAATTTTACACTTGTTTGTGATTGATGACCTCAATCACTCCCTAATAATATTTACGTTTTTTCTCCAATTATATGTCTCTAATTTCCACCAATGTTATCCTATTCGAGATCATAATTTGGTGGTGACTTTTTCATTTCCCTTTCCCTCTTATTAAGGATAAATTTCATTAACCTTATTTTCGATGTGGGTTTTCCACAAAGGTATTTTCTACTTTCAACCTTTTATTTTCAAAGAAAAATTTCAAATTGCAAGGATGCAATTTATTGAAGGAGGGGAGAATGTAACACCCCAAGCTTCCACGATACACTTCTCTTTGAATAATACAGTAGCGTGTGTTGTACACAACTTCGAGTTCTAACACACACCACAACCAATCAAACTAGCCGTTATGAATAGTAATACATACTTTTTGAAATTTTATAAATTTTATCTTTCAAAATTGACTTCATTTTTGGATTATGAATATCAAATTTAGCCTAGGGTGAAATTTTGGAACTTTTCAGATAACTTTTATATTTTGATGAATTGTGAAAATTACTAAAAACAACTTTTTCAATAAAAATAATTAACAGTGATAAATTATAATATTTATTGGTTTTAAGGTTTAATTAGAATATAATTTTACTATTTTATCCAACGGTGGTCATTAGAATTAATTTCAATTTAAAATTAGACATAAACAATTGTCAATCTTTTGATATATATTGTTTCTTAAAAACACGCTATTTGTTGTGACAGCGGGAATTAATTATTAAATTAATTAATTCAACTTATATGTTTTTAATTTTGTAAAATAGATATCATTTTTGAATTAGGAATATCAAATATATCTTATGGTGACCTTTTTCCATTGTTCTGAAAAACTTCTATTTTTGATGAATAGTGAAACCACTAAGTGGTAGTTAAAAAACTGATTTTTCGTTTAAATGAAACTTTACCACTTCTATGAATTGGATTAAAAAAATTTGACATACATGGTTGTCATTATAATGTAAAATATGGTTCAATGGGATTAAAATAATTTTTTTTGTGAATAGTAACTTGTAAGTTTTATTAATCACGATTATAGGTAATTAGTGAAATTTAAGGTAAAAATGATATTATAAAAATATAAAAATATTTTTACATTTGTCCTACAATTATTGGATGAGTCATGGACGACCAAGAAAATCCTTGGGTCATCTTGGGGACCCCATGGAGCCACTTGGGTAAGAAAATGACATTAATAACATTTTATTTAAAGTAAAAATAAAATTGTCACAAACATGTGTTGTTTTAATAAAATAATTATTACATGGCGTTATATAAGTTAACTTTTAGACTATAAATATATATTGTAAATCTAAAAATATTTACTACATCATGGTAATTTTTGTATAATTTTTAGACATTAAATAAATTAATTTATTTATCACACCATGATGATGCAGCGATTACCTCAATAAATAACGATTTAAATAAAATGAAACGATAATGTAAAATCTAAGACATAAACTTGTCAAATACCTATTGGATTAGTATATTTCGAACCCTTATCAGCTTATCTTCGAAATATATAATTTTGGGACCTTTGAATTCCGAAAATCATTTCATAATAATGTAACATTTCATGAGTTTCCAAGAGTGCCCATCCTCCCCTCTTATAAAAGGCCCCACCTCTACCACCTTAATCACACCATCAAAGCCATTTGGCTCGGACAAACTCTGCCCAAATACTCTATCAACTTCCCTCTCTTACTCCTAGAAGCCTCACCTTGGGAAGAAGTCTTCCCAAAGAAGTCTTTGTCTCAAATCAAAAAGAGTTACCCGATTTTAAGATAATGTCTTCTCTTATGTTCTTTTGTTTTATTTTGATTCTCCAAGCCCTTAAACTCTTTTTATTCCTTTATTTTGTAAAAAAACAGTATATTCATTATACTAGGATGTTTTTATGAGAATTATTTGATTTACACTTACACACACCTTCGTCTAATGGTTAAAGAACATACTGCTTCTATGGGTGACGAATTACTGCCTCACAAAATGATGATTGTTCAATCTTCTTTTAACACCTCTCATTGTGGACATTATGATAAAACTATTTTCATATAAGATATATATATTATTTTTATGTTTTACTTATGCTTCTGTATTTCTCATTTATGGAATACCATTATGATTTCCATTATGGGTAAACGCGATAATTTCATTTTAGGAAGTGCGGACTACCGCCCCCTCAATGTGATTTGAATCGTTAATGCCATATGTGGGATGTATAAAGGATGAAGTAAATGATATTATATATGATCTTATACTGGAATTATAATATACCTTTATATCATTATGATTTCATTTCATTAAATACTAAATAGAAATGAAAGTAGCATTCATGCGTACGTACAACTTACCGTCTCCATGAACGGTGCATTTCATTTCTTAACACTTACCTCTAAATGTTACGTAATATCATGAAAGAATTTATATACTAGATATATATGATATATATGATATCTACATCATGAATATAATTCTGGGTATAATGGATGTTTTACCACATGAACAACTTGTAATTATAAGAAGTTTAATTTTGACTCAAGTACCAAAGATCGATAAAACAACCGTTATTAAATTAAATAATTACATGATGTTCATAACATGGTAATACATCATATAAAAGGAATAATTAACTTGAAAAAAGTTATTAAACAAGTAGAAAATAACTCTAGTTTATTATTCAGGAGGTTAAAGAACGATCAAGTCAAGTCAGACACATGGTAATGGAACTTCTTAACCCAATTCCCATTCTTTGGGTTAATCTCCTACTTTCAAATTATGTCATGATATTATTATGTCATATCTTCTATTTTTACTTTCTCCATGTGTACTTATAGTGAATACACATAATAGATCAATTTTATGTAAAAAATGATCATTGTAAGGAACATTGTCTCAATCTCCATTCATTGAGTCATATTTTGTTTTATACACAAATTTCTTTTATGCGATGTATAAACCCCTTTGACTTTTACGTTTATTCAAAAGGAATATTTTTATATGAAGCGTTTTACTAAATGACAAAAAGAATGTTTATCTTTTCATACGTATGCGGCGCCAATGACTTCTCCGCCGCCGTGACCATTGTTTGAGTTTCAGATTCCTCTACATGCCAAAACTGTTTTTAAATGATTTAAAAAAAGAGAGAGATATTTCTCTCAAATGTATGAATATCCAGTGAAAATGTATACGTATTTAATGAAATCTTAAAAAAGTTTTCATAAAACTTGAATCTCGAGTATGGTAGACAGGAAGGGATTGGGCGTGGACCCATCATGGCCTGTAATTGGTCGAGCAGTCTCCTAATTAGTTATTTTGTTTTCAGAAGCTTGCATAATGTTTCCAGAAAAACACTGGAGTATATTTGAGCGATTTTATACATAATTGTATTCTAAAAAAACTGCATCGGTAGGTCTCATGAGACAAACTAGTGTCTTGGCACGAGGACTTGACAAAATTGTATTTGTAGTCTTGGCACGAGGCGTTGGCTACGTGGTTATGATAGTCTGGAATTATTCATTACTTCATTATGAAAGTGGTTATTGATTTTTCATGTAATTATTCGACAAGTAGAATATCCCTGTGAATAAGTAAATGGAATTATTTCTTTTATTTTTGCCATATTATGCTGAAGTTCAAGTTTAAAAGGCTTTTTTTAGTTATACAATGACTTAAATGTTAATGTTTATTTATGAAAGCTTCCGCTATATTGTTATCCTTACTGAGCATCTGAGCTCACCCCTTTTAATGTATTAATTTTTCTAGGATGTGATGAAGTATATTATGAATGACCTGCAGGGACAGTATGAGGGTATATGAAGACAAGATGTTGTTGTAAATTTGTTTTACATTATGATGTAATGTAAGACTTATTAATGTATCTACTGTTTCCAAGGCTACTAAACTAATCGGTCATTCGAGACTTGATCTTTTGTGATCATTCCAATGATACGCAGTAATGCACCGACTCTGGGTAACTAGGGTCAGGGCGTTACATACTTTTTATCCTTCCCAGCAAAAGTACGAGAAGAATGTTTTTTAACTTATTTGAAATCAACAAATTATTAGGATTTTATAATTAATTATTTACACACAGATTCCTCTTCACTATTTCATGTTTATTTTCAACTAAATTCTTTGCTTTAAATAATTCACAACATTTTGAGATAAGAATATGTTTTTGAAGAAGAACTGATATTTTCCTCAAGAATTAAGTTCAAGTGTTTTATCAAAATTATTTTCCATCTAAGATGATGATATTTAAATAGGGTTGTGTTTCTATATCTATAATTACTATGATTTTATTGTTTTAATGATTGAATGATATTTTATGTGGTTTATCTTATGATGGAATGATGTTTAAAAAACCCAGTTTTTTCCCCGAGTTCTGCTATGACGAATGATTTATATTTTTGTAGAACATGTAAGAATGATTTAATAATGAGATGGATGATACCTATATCTCCCTTAAATTCATTGGGTAAAGATAGATATCTCAAGTTATATACATGGCTGAAATGGAATGAAAATCTAGTTTAGTAATACATGGCTAAAATAGAATGTAAATATGGTATTGTAATATAGGGCTGGAACAACGAGTGAACTCAGTTCAGTAATATAATTTATCTGCTATGTTGGTCTTGGATACGAGCATTGGAGAATATGGAGATGATTTTATATGATTATGTGTTTTTCACATGTTTATCTTTTAGGGTAATGATATAACGTTCCTTTTTAATTTGTGCCCCACGTACTGCCATGTTTTATTTTATGACTGAAGATTTATATATTCAAAATATATTTTCATGTTTTTACATTCTTATGTTTATGATTTGTTTTAAGTTCTCCATGTTTAAAATGAATGATAATTTTTGATCACCCTTTTTATGTTTTTTCAAGGATATAAATAATCTGTTTAGGTAGGAAAACTAATGGGGAAGATCTTTGTGGGAGATTTTGAAGAACATTCACCATATTAGAAGAATGTGTTTAGAGTTTCCAAATTCACTAATCTAATACGATCTTTGTGTGTCGATTTGTGTAATGTATTAAGTATTCCACAAAAAAATCTAATTTCCATGTACGTTAATATTGGGTTGTTAAAGTTGGAATTAGAGTGAAGTTTTAGTTAACCTTATGAAACTAGGATCGATGCAAAAACTTCAGTGAGATCCTAAGAGATATTTATAAGGATACATCTAGAGTTGTCCCTAAGGATAAGTTTAACTATAGTTTACTATCATAGAATTAAGATAATTATAATGAATAACCTAGGAATAAATTTAATATATTATAGATTCAATGTACCCCATTGATTATGTTGTTTCCCTAGTATGTTTTTTTACTTCTCACTATAATCTTTTTGGGTTTTAGAAAATGTATTAAAATAGTAGTATTCGTGTTAATCGGGAATATGTTAGACAATGGAATGATATCAATCATTTGAAACCAAATTAAATGGGAGTTGGAAGTTGAAACATTGTTATTATGACTAATCAGTAATCTCATAATATAATAAATAATCTCAACATTGGTGAGTTTCTTGACCCACCAAATAAGAGAAAGATGTAGTTTTATGGTGATCATACAAGAAAGAAAGTTCAATTTTCCTCATGTAAATCATGTGGGAAGAGGAATCAAAGAGAATGTTTCAAAGGAACAAGAAGATGATTTGGGTGTGGAAAATAAGGACACAAATCCATTACTTGCAAAGGAAAAAGTATAGTTAACACAATAAACCAAAATAATGGTATTTATAAGACATCATAAAGGGTTAATTGTCTTAAATGTGGAACATTTCAACATTATGAAAATCAATTCCCCAAGGGAAAATCTCATGAAGATAACCAGTATGGTCATATGGTTAGTATTTAGGTTGCTGACAATGATGAGATTACAAATGATATATAAGATAAAAGAAATGTTAAATAATAAAATGATGAAGCTCGGTCAATGGATTAAAAATATAGTGGAATGATTGAATGTTTATCAAGAGTAATGTTGTATATGTAATTTTATGGTATAGTGAAATAAATAAACATCTAAGGATTGTTACACTATTGTTTTTTCCTTATGTATTTGAATATATATGTTGAATGGAAATTATATACATGAAAGGTTTTTTAGATATTTTTCGAAAACACGTGATATGATCATAATGATGGGTTAAAGAGATAATGAGATGTTTGATAGTATTAATTACCTCATGACTGATGTAAGGGAAATGTTATATCATGGTTTGAGTATATAGAATTTTTGGGATTTTTGGTAGGAGTTAATTATTGACAGCATGCATGTTTTCACTAAGGTTCAATGGTAATTCAAGTTACTATCGTGTTTCAAGAGAATACAAGATTATTTTATTCAAATGTTTGTAATGTGACAACCAAGAACATCTCTAGGAGATATGGTAGATAAATTCTAAGCCAATTTAATTCACCTATTTGTAATGTTTTATATTTTTTGTTTTTTGTAGGATTGTAATGTTATCCCTTTATGGATAGTATATGTTATACTTAGATTGATGTTTGTTATATTAATGTATTATCTCACTATAAGTGGACTTATGCATATTTATAACATGTGATAACCATTATTTTGAGAAATATTGAATGAACTATCATTATATTTATAGATCGCATGTTCTACTAACACTTTAAGAATGAAAATTTTAACTTCATTTACTTGAATAAGATATAAGGTGGAAATTGTTCATGGCACGAACAATGGTGAGATTGTACCAATATCAATTAAGTATTTATTCCAATGAAAAAATCATCAACATTAGGAAAATGATCATGAAACCAAAAATTTTATCCTAGTACATTCTTATCCAATGAATCGAAAGATCCCTCAAATCATTGAATATTTATGGCTTTATGGTTATTAAATTTTTCCAAACCTTATTCTCTATCACTCTCCATCATATCCTGAGGGTTATATTTTTATTCCATATCAATTTTTTCACTTCCCAAATATGTTCTCCTTTGTGGAAACTGAATGATGAGTTACTTTGGGTAACCATTATGTTTCTAAATTTCAATTTTAAAATGAATTTTAAGTAATTTTTTACAATGCAGGTTTCTATAAAATAAATTTACATGTATTAATCATTTTATAACCCCGATGAATTTTGAGGGAGAAATTAATTTTAATGGGGGTATAATGTAACATCCCTAGATTTTATGAGATAGACTTTTTTTTTAAATTTTAATGATGTCCTATGTTGTACACTACACCAAGATTATCACACGATATACACATCACCATATTAGCATTTATTATACAAAAAAATATTTTTTTTTCTTGTGTTACAGAAAATTTAATGTTCTTTTGCTAGAATTCATTTCATGCGAGACCGATTATAAGTGGACAAATAAATATTCTAACCTACTCATTATAATGTCGAGTATGAATAGTATGAACATCCTTTAAAAAAATATTTTAATGAAAAATATTGAGCTTATAAAATAATAAAATCACACTTTATGGAATTAATGTAATGTTTAAAATTAATTTTATATGTTTTGTAGACAATATAAAAGAACAGATTCATTTTTTTGGATAAAATTAGTATTTTTTTTAAAATGAATTATTTCCATCATTTGAGGGTGCACAAATTTTATATCCAGTTTTAACACTTTTATATATCTTATTTAACAAAAAAACATATCATTTTTAAGTGGGATATAATATTTTTGTTAGGATTAATTTTTTATATTTTTCGGATAAGTTCTAAATTATGATGAATTGTAAAATTATACAAAATTTTAATTGAAATCATATTTTTTAATTGAAATAATTTATGTAATTAATTTATATTATGGAAATGTTTTAGATATAAATATAATATTTTTTTTTCATTCAGTATAATTTATGTCATTAACACTAATTTTACCTTGTATTCATATGTAAAAACATTTCAATATTTTTCAATTATTTAACATTTAAAAAACCTGTTCTCTCTTTCCGATAATGGGAATAATTTCAAATTAATTTCTTCAAGTTCAATTTTTTGAATTTTAAAAAATGAATTCCATATTTGGAATTAATATGACCAAATTATGTAAACAACTTAATTTTATTTTTGGTCAATATGAATACTAACTTCGGTAATTTTTATTAATACAATAAAAGATTGAAATTTGTAATTAAGTGTATGAAAACTATTATAAAATTAAAATAAAACTTGTATTAATTCCATTGGATGATTGTTTTCAACCTAAGGTATCCTTGGGTCGAAATGGTTTCCTTTGGAAGCAACTTGGGTGCAATTCAAACTTTAAATTTATTTCATTGAAAGAATATTTAAATATGTTTTATTAAAATTCTAATAACTAAAGAATTTTTTATATAGGGTCATACAATAGATAAATTAGATTATAAATAATTTTTTGAATGTTAATTTTTTTTCTTTGTCATGGTAATTTAGTTTTAATTTTTAGGTAATATATAATTACATTAAAGACTTCTACTTTGATGGTGTAAAAATTTATTAATTGATGTGAAATCAATAAAAAAATTATTAATAAAATGATAATAACCATAAAAGGCCGAAAAACATTCCCAATTATTCTTGGTTGACTATATACCGACCATTATACTCCATATGTAGAGTTATTGACCATTTGGATGAATATAGAAGAGACTATGACACTTATATTATATTATTTAAAGTGATATTAAAGTTGTCACATTCATAATTTAATAATAATTGTATTTGTAATGTTGAATTTTACATAAGATAAATTCAAATAAAATTATTATTATTATATCTTGTATAGCTATATTAATCATAGTATTTTATTTTTAATTTTTACCCAAAAAAAGTTTGTTAAAGAATTATTCAAAATGGATATAGTAATTAGTTTATTAATGTAAATATCAAATTTATGTAATTAATAATATTAAAATAAATATAATTATAGATCATTAATTTTCCCAATGATTTTTATAGATTACCTAATCCTCATAAGAATATATGTAAATAATATTTTGGCTGAAAACATATAATATTAATATTTTAATAAATTCCATGAATTGAATAGTGTCAATATTAACACTATTGTTGTATTATCAAAACAAATATTTATTAAATTATTTAAAAATAATATTTTTTATTAAAAATATATTATAATTATTATATGGTTAATAATTATTTAAGTCACTTATTTATGGTTAATTGACCTCATATAAATATATATTTCACCCTTTAATATTGAAATATTTGTTTTCTTAATTAAAATTAAATTTAATAACTAAGTGTTCATTCAAATGATAATTCATAAATTGACATAAAAACATTTCCAAATATTATTAGTTTATGGTATTACAACCCAATCCCATATAAAATTATAAATTTCTATGTTTGGGATGTTTTAGTGTGGTTTGATTTTATTATAAATTAATATTTTTGAGCTTTCCAAAACTACCCCTCACCTAAATTATAATAGGGAACCTCCTCCCTCACTTATTTAGATCAATTTGAGAATTAATGATCGTCTATATCATAATTTTTCCCTTATAAACTTACCTACTTACATTCTGGAGGTTTTTTTCTTCTTTAAATGCCATATTTAGTGCATTAATAAGAGATTTAGAGAAAGCACATCGAAGAAGAGGTAATCTCTTCTTCCGATTCTTTCAAACTACTTTCTTCTTCTACTTCATGTTTATGGGTTTTCTCATTATAATGTAAAAAATATAGCATAAATTATATTTTTAAATTTTATTATAATTATGAAGAAACCATATTACACCTTCTATCCATCCTATAAAAATATTAAATCATCATGCGTGCGTACGTACATATTACTGTCTCTATGTTGTAGTGTAATATATTTTTCACCACCACTTGAATTGGATGGGTATAATGATGGAAATAATAACTATATATATGATAATTATAATAATTTATTTATTCTAGAATAATATATAAACCATCCCATTGGATAGAATTTCATAATTAGAGGAATGATACCACCGCTCATGCGTACGTACAATCTACCGCCACCACTAAGTGATGTGATTCATTTTACCTAATATCCATTAAACCATCATTATATAAATGAATGGAATGAATAAATATGATATTTATTATACTAATATCATTTTTAAATTATATAAATATAATCTAATAAGCAGAACATGAACTTGTCTAAAAAACATTCATGAGAACATAAATTAGTTAATACCTAAATAACAAGTAATAATGAAATATTACTACCATAAAGATGATAATATAATCAAATATGATATCATAAAAATGAGATTGATTTTGGAATAAGTCAATGAATTTTTTAAATCATTATTCAATAGGTTCAAACACATACTACGGATAGCAAACCTAAGGTAAGGGATAAATTTTCAATCTCATTATTATCCGAGATTATTTATACGTAAGTATTTATTAGGGTTTATTTATCATTATGAACCATGTTTCATAAGTATGTAATATTATTTATATCCTTTAAAAAAATTTAAAGTTAATTTTACCTTTTGGTGAAAATTTATTAAACTGTATGAATGTGATATTTTGTCGTTATCCGATACGAAGTACTTTTAAACTTTTCTGGAAAATGTACGAGAATAATTTTTATTTAACATATACAAAATCCACATATTCTTAAGAATTCATAATTCCTTATTTCTATGAATATTCATCTAAAATTTTTCACTTATATTTTCAATTAAATCGTTTCATTTAAAATTTCATTGCATTTTGAGAAAAGAAAACATTTTTGAAGAATAAAGGATATTTTATTCATGAAATATGTTCACATGTTTTATCAAAGTTATTCTCCATCTATGTTGAATCTCTCTAAATAAGGTTATGTTTATTTGAATATTATTACTATTATTTTATTTTGTTAATGATGGAATGATATTTTATCTTGATTCTGTTTTCCTTGAATGATTTTTAAGAAACCAATTTTATTCCTTGGGTTATGCTATGATGAATGATTTTTTAGAACATGTAAAAATGATTTAAATATTAGATGGGTGGGAAATATATCTCCCTATAATATTTATATCACATGATATAGACATGGATAAAATAAGCAGTAAATATGTTTTAGTAATACATGTTTGAAAAGTTATGTAAATCTTGTTCAGTAATACAGGGTTGGAACCTAGAGTGAAATCGGCTCAGTAATGGAATTGTGTCCACTATAATGGTCTTGGATATGAGCCTTGTCTAACATGGAAATTATTTTTTTATGATTATGTGTTTTTCAGAAGTTCATGTTTTATGTCAATTCTATTTTTATTGTTTCTTTTTGATTTATACCTTATTCACTGCCATGTTTTATTTTATTACTCAATATTTTGATATCAAAAATATATGTTCATGTTTTTATATTTTTTTTGTTTATGTTTTGTTTTATGTTATCCATGTTTACCCTTAATAAAAATTTGAGCTCATAATTCTTATGTTTTCATTTCCCAAGGATACAATGAAATGTTTTAGTTAGGAAACTAATGGGGAGATCTTCATGGGAGATATTGATGATATTTCACCAAGATAGAAGAATAAATTTTGAGTTTCCATAGACACTAAACTAAAATGGTCTTTTGGAATATATTTGTGTAATGTGTTAAATATTATTCAAATTAAATTTAATATCCACATACATCAAGATTGGGACATTAAAGAAATTTTCTAGAAATGTATCCTGGAAAGAAGAATGTTATCAGTAATCATGGAAAATATTGAGATTGACCATATAAGGAAACAAATATAGCTGATATTGGAATTGATAAAGTTATAGATATATTAGGTAATCTTAATCATGTTATGAAAAATAACCTTTCTTGAATGGAGAATCATATTCTATATCTGATCGATGGGTTAATTCTGTAGAGATGATATTTACTACCTCAGAATGTAGTGAAAAGGAAAAGGTAACACTTGCTATCTATAGTATCCTAGGTGAAGATTACTAGTGATGGGCTCTGATCCACAATACAAGGGAGGAAGAACAAATTGAAAAAATGGAATGGATAACTTTTAGGTAGAAATTATTTGATTAATAATTTCATCGTGATAAACTAATTGAGATGAAGAGGAAGTTCCATTTTTTAAATAAAATGGAGAAAGAAAGTGTTTTATTGTAAGATTAATACATTACTAGGTTATTAAAGTATTATATGTATTTCATAGACAACATAAAACATAATATTGACCATTTATTATAAGCACTTATGCTAAATATACAATGGGAACTGGTTTCTAAATTTTTTTCTTCATACGATGGAAAATATTTTTGTGCAATCAAGTTAGTTAAATAATTCTATATATCCTACTAATTCAAGGGAATACTAGAGAATAATAGGTCTTCTAAACATCATGGGAAAGGGAATGAGTCAATGAAGATGATGTTAGATAAGGATTCTCCAGCATTTAATAACTGTGGAAAAACTCACCCGAGTAAATGCTTGAATGGATTGGGAGTATGTTATATGTATGGAGAAAAGGTTCATCAAGGAAATGGATGAAATTTAAAGAAGGAAAACACTTCTATTTGATGTTAAAACTTCATGGAGATGTGGAGTATTGAAAAATAATTCCCCATGAATCAAGTGAATATACCTCCAAATAGGATAAGAGATCATGGTCAAGCATATGTTATTAGCACAAAAAAGTGGAATGATTAGTGTCCTTCTATATTTTGGATCTATGAATTATATTGTAAAATTATTTTATTTATGATAATATGATTTATTAAATATATATGTATTTGAATGTAGTAATTTTTTAATAAATATTGAGATCATATGATGAATGGTATGGAGAAAAGTTATTTTGAAGAAAGTTTATTATTTTTGAAAACACATTTTTGAGTGAAAGACAACCATTAATATGTTCATGATGTTGAGATAATGGTGAATAATTTATTTATTTGGAAAAGTTCTCACTACCATGGAATTGATTAACTACTTTTTGATAATATGTATGTTCCCTCACTGATGGAGTTTACAACACATTTAGATTTTAGGAATATGTGAAATAACATGTGTCTTACTTAAGGACCAAGGAATAATGAATGTTTCTAAGAAGGTTTCATTGTAATTTGAGTTATTAAAGTATTTCAAGAGGATAAATGATGATTTTATTCACATGTTTGTAATGTTAAAATTTAGACCTCCTTAATGTTGATTAAAGGATAATGATAAATTCATTTTTAAAATTCAGTGATGATCTTTATAAAGCGTATAATCAAAATCTTTTGGAAAGGTTAACCATTTATAAAATGGTTTAAGATAAAATTTGGATTTGGTTTTAGAGATTGATATATTACATTACTATGTAATGAATATTTTTCTGTGAGATGAAGTAGAAATATTTTAAATCATGATCGAAGGATAATATTGTACTTATATATATTTAACAATTTTAATTAATTATATTCTTAGAGAGTCAAATAATTACTCCAATCCAGGAAAAATGGTCTTGAAACCAAAAATTTTGCCTGAGTATCGTCATTTTCGATGAATAAAATGGTTTTTAGGTCTTCATAGATTTAGGGAACATTTATTGTTATAATTCTCTTAAACATGATCTCTACATCTCTCTATAAGAACAAGATTTTAATATTTTTTCTCTGTATTAATGTTTTTATTTCCCACCTATGTTCTCCTACAACTTAACATAGTAACATGATAGTTGTACTTTCCTTTAAATTTTATTAAGAATACATGATATTAAAGGTTCTAAGATGTGGGTCTTTCAAAAAAAGTTTACATTGAATCCCTATATTACTAATATTAGTATTAAATTTTGAGGATTCAATTTAATTAAGCCGGGAAGAATTTAACACCCAAAAATTGTAAATTATGAACATTGTATTTGATAGCGTATACCACACACATCACCAAGAATGTTAGAGAATATAATATCCTGCGAATTTATAGTTTATTTATTATTTTAAATAGATTTAATAAATTTTATAGCTTTAAAATTACTCAAAAACTAGTTATGTTTTTTTACACACAAGAGTGACTTTCTTCAAAAGCTCACATTGCAGGGAAGAATGAGTTTTAACGAACCAAAATATATTATTAACATATTATAATTTATTATAATAATAATTAACCTAGATGTTAAATTAGTGGTTATAAATATTATTGACAAACTTATGAAAATATACAGTTTACATATATATAAAACTAATCCATTGGTTGCATGTTAATTAGAAATTAATATTAAAACTGATTGAATAATAAAATATATTATATTTACCCTCACAAAACATTTGTACACTAATAAATTAAATCAATTAAAAGTTGAGAGTGATATTAAAATGAAATACATATTATATATTCAAAGAAATATTTTATATATTTATCCAAAATATATGATAGGGTTGAGATAAAAACAAACCCAATTTTATTCATAAAATTCTGGAGTTTTATTAAGGTATTTTTTCATGCTTTTAGTGGAATCCTATTTTAAATCATATTTTAGGAACATTTATGGTTTATTTATGTAAATATAAACATAATAATTTATATAGAAAAATAAAATTTATGTTATGGTAAATGTTTGGTATATTTCTATGAAGTTTTATTTTTTTAGGATTAGTTCAAAATACATAAATTAAATTCAAAAATATTTTTTATATAATTTATTTTAAAAGTTAAATTATGTTTTATATTATTTTGTGGTATAATTAGATCATATATTTATCAATTAATACAATTTATTTCATCTGAATCAATTTAATTTTGAAATTGACTACAAAAACATTTCAATCATTTGGACATTTTTACTTTAAAAATCCGGATTGTCATTCCACTCGTTGGGTGTTTTTAAATTAATTTATACCAATTTCGTTATTTGGATTTGGAAATAATGATTTCATATTTGGAATAAGAATAACTGATAATGTCTAATAAATTCGACATTGTTTTTCACTTAAATTATTAGTTAAACTGATTAATATTAATTACAAAGAGTAAGAGAAAATTATGCTTAATAAAGGATGAACTTAAACCTAAGGCCTAAAATGACCTATATACTTCTAAAAAATCCATTTTATGGACATATTTAAACCCTATAATACTTTAGATCGAATTGGTTTCATTACAGGATCTACTTTCTACATAAAAAACATGGTTAGAGTTTATTTGTCAAAACATTACATGAGTGCCACTCCCCCTCCACTATAAAAGGCCACTACTTCTCCCCATTCCTAAAAACTCTCAAAACACATAAATTAAACCAATATCTACCCAAATTTCTTCATAAAAATCGTTCCATTATCACTGAATCCTCTATTTGGGTAGAAATACTTTTAAGGAATCCCTTTGGTATAAAAAAAGAGTTACCAGATTTTTGGGTAACTTCTTCCAATGGTATCTCTTCATTCATTTGCATCTACAAGCCCTATAATCTAATTATTCCATGATTAAATAAGAAAAATAGTATCCTCAGTATACTATTATTTTTGTTTTGTTTTGATTTCTACCTACACTTACACACACCTCCATCTAATGTGTAATTAACATACTATTTTTGTCTATAGTGAACTACTCCCTCACAAAATGATAAGGGTTCATTTTTCCATTACCACCTCTCATGGTGGTGATTATGATGGAAAATATCTTTATATATGATAGAAATGGTATTTATAAAATCCTCATGCTTCATTAATATTTATTTATAACATAGATTTATGATTTCAATCTTGTTTAAATTTGAAAATTTCGATTGAGCAAGTGTGTACTACCACCCCTTCAAAGAGATATGACTTGTTCATGCCATACATGGAATGTATAAAGAATGGTATTAATAATACTATATAACTTATATAACATAGATTTGATAATATAATTATAATATACATATATCATTTACTTGTAATTAATTTAATACAATAATGAAATGAATTTAGTGTTCATGCGTACATACAACCTACCATTTCCATGAACAAGGCATTTCATTAATTATCTCCAAAAATTATAGATTATTATAAATATATATATACCAAATATATATTATAAATATGTCATGGATTAATTTCATGAGAGTCAGAATTCATGATCTAATTAATAGGGATAACAATTGTTAAATGAAAAACATACTTGATAAAACAAGTCAATTAACACCAAAAATAGATAAACTAATGAAAGAGTGTCAAAAAACAGGTAATAAAGTATTATAATAAGTAGATATATGATATTATAAAAATTATTATTTTTATTTTATAAGTTACTAAAATATTTTATAAAAATATATAGGTGGATAAGGAAGAAACAACCAAAATAATGTATAGGTAAGGAAGCTTCATCTAAATTTACATCTTATTGAGACTTATTTGTTATCATGAAACAATTCAATTTTATCTAGGATATATATTTCCTTTTTCATGTTATATAAATAATAACCTTATTATAATGATTTTTTAAGTATCATTTAATTCCATAGATTTCTGTTTATTATTATTAAAATTCCTAAAATGGGTATGCGGCACTTTAGAATGATTAACTATTGTTCTCCTAAAGATTGTTATTGATTATCATCATTGTAATCTCACTTAGTTTAGTGATTTTTAACATTTTATTGAAACGAGCAAATTATTTCAATAAATTTTCCTTGGAAGTATACTTTAATATCCATATTCTCATACAATGGATATTAGTATTTCCTAAATCGTATATCATATTAAAATACATTGTTCACATTGACACATATTTGATTAACTAGAGAATTAATAATAAAACAATATTACAAATCAAATAAAATAATTTGATAAGGAATATTATTGATTTTATTATTAGATAAGATTAATTCATTTTAATGGTAATGATGTGTGGTACCTTGACATTATATATCCCCCCAATTCCTTGAAAAGTTCTCATGAGACAAATATATTGGTCAAATTCAATAACTTTATATTCGTAGTTTTAAATTGTCTTGTGAATGGTCTTAACAGTATAGGTTTTATTGTACCTCAAATATAATGTCCATTAATAAATCATTAAGATCATTTACTTTTATTTATTATTCATCTATGAGATATTTCATCGATATATGTTTGAATATCAATTCATTATTTATTTATTTATTAAATGGCATGTGGTTTAGTTTCTTACATTTCCATATTGAATTTGACTTATCCCATTATTTGAATGGCATGTGTAATCTGTTATTTACCATTCTAGGTTAATTTATGATCATTGATTCATTATTAATTTCACATTACATACCCTTACTTTTCATTCATCTAGCCCTAATTATCTTTCATTTCCCAAGGTTATGTAGAAGAAATATTTTAATAAAATTTCAAGGATGGATTTTATTTTAGTTTATTATGTAGCATGTTTTATTTGTTTTCCCAATGTATTATTGGTATTAGGTATGTAATATGGATTTATAGTGTGGCTAAACTAAGTGGCGCTTTAGGATTTGATTCCATGTAATAAAGAAAATGTGATAAATCAATTCACCAACTCTTAGATTCTAGGGTTGGGGGGTTATAGTTGGTATCAATGGAAGTTTCGCAGCATCCTTGGAAACTAGATTTAGAAATCATAGATTATAGAGCTAAACCATAAAATATAAACCGAGGATAAGTATAGGATAATTTCCTATAATTTTTGTAATATATAGATCATATTTCAATTCCTAGAAATACATCCCAATATGAATAGTACATGTGGACATGGTTATGAAACATATGTATCAAACAGTAACTACTCCAAAAAGGCATGTTGGGACGTACTCAATGTAACTAGGTACATGAAAATTGACTTTACTGCACACCTGGTTTGACACTCTTGGGGGATACACTTAGGATAATTTATATTCTATTTAAATTGTATTAAGAAGGATTTTAAATTACATATTACCCAAATGTATCTAATGTTTTTGATTCTAGGATTCACGATGCATAAAATTATGTTATGTGCTATACCATATTTAGTGTTATAATAATTTTTTAGAATTAAAATATAATCCATTATATTCCATTTTTTATAAATTGAACCTGGAAGAAATAATGTTTTTAGTACTCATTGAAAATGTAGATATTTCCTATCTAAGGAAACAAATTCATCTACTTTTGGAACTTACCATGTTATGGATATATTATAGAAGCTTAGTGAGGTAATGAAAAATTGTCTTGATAAAATGGAGAAATATATTCCAAGAAGATAATATCCTATTTTGGATCACATTATGTGGTATAATCCCCATTGTTTTGTGGTACTATTAATCCAATTATATCTGAACAATGAATTATTTATCTTGAGAATATATTTTCTACCTTGGAATGCAGCAAAAATAAATCGATTACACATGCGGTATATTATCTCTAAGGTGATCTTAACAACCAGTGGTGTTTGATCCATAATTCAAGGGAGTAATAACAAATTGAACTCATGTAATGTAGAACTTTTGAAAAGAAATTCATTAATAAATACATTCCTTATTATCAAAAAATTTAGACAAATAAGAAGTTCCATATTTTAAAAAAAGGAGTATGAAAGTGTTTTGGATGAGGAAACAAACATTACTAATATAGAAAGGTGTACTACAGATTTCATATGAAACAATGAAATTATGTTTGGTTATTTTTTTGAAGGAATTAAGAAAAATATTTGAAGGTAATTGGATTCACATAATTTTTAGTCCTACGATGAATACGTTTTACGTACTGTCAAGACATTAAAATAATTATAAATGTCCTATGGATTTAAAGGAAAATAAGAGAAGAAGAGTTATTTTGAACCCCGATGAAAGGGGTACAACCCAAAGAGGATGAAGGGAAAGAATTAAGTTCCAACAGGTGATAACCAAGGAAATAATCACCATGGTAAATTCATGAAAGGATTAGGAGTTTGTTTTAAGTGTGAAGATAATGGTCGACAGACAAACGAATGAAATATAAAGTAGGAAAAAACAGTTATTCAATTTTAATAATGCAAGGATATGGGTTACTAGGAAAACTAATTCCCCAAGAATCAAGGGAATATACCTTCAAATATGATAAGGGGCCAAGATCAAGAATATGTAATTTATAAAATTGAAGTGGAATGATTAATGTTATTATATATTTGAGATCTAAGAAATATGTTTTTAAAGTATTTTATTTATGATCATCTGATTTATGAAATACATGATGATTTTATTACAAAAAATTTTCAATAAAAATTTGAGATCATAGATGGAATGTTACTAAGAAATTTTTTTCAGTTGAATGTTAATCTTTTTAGAAAATGAAAGATTAAGGGAAAAACTACCTTTAATTTGTTCATTATGTTGAGATAATAGTGAATAAATGAATGATTTGGAAAAGTAATGACTACCATGGAATTGATCAATGAATAGTTGAGATGTGGTAACTTCCTCCACTAATGGAGTTTACAACATGTTTGGATTTAAAGAATTTATTCAATAACATGTGTCTTAATTAAGGAATAAAGAACAATGCATTTTTTCAATAAGGTATTATAGTTATTTATTTATTACTATATTTCAAAATGATACATGAGGAAGTTATTCACATGTTTAGAAAGTAAAAATTTAGAATGTATTGATGTTTATTAAATGAAAATAATAAGATCATTTTTGGAAATTCAGTGACCATATTTCTAAAATGACATATTATAATCATTTGGAAATATAAACCATTTATGAAAGGGTTTATGTTGAACATTGGATGTTGTTTTAGAGATTAATAAATTACATCACTATACGATGAATGTCGTTATAAGAGATGAATTATAAATATTTTAATGTGTGACAAAAGGATAATATTGTTCTTGTAGAAATTTACTACTTATATTTAATTATATTCAAAGATAGTGAAAGAATTATTCAACTCTAGGGAAAATGATCTTGAAACCACAAATTTGTTTCCTATTACCTTCATTTTTATGAATAAAATAGCCCTTAGATCATTATAGATTTAGGGCTTTCTAATTATTAACATTCTCCGAACCATATTATCTATAATTCTCCATCAGAACGTGATTTTCAGATCATTCCTCTATATCAATGATTCTATTTCCAACATATATTCTCTAACTATAGAAGTTAGTGACATGATCATTGTACATTCAATTTTCATTTATTTAGAATATGTGATATTAACCATTTTAGAGATTATTCCATTCAACAATAGTTTATTTTCAATTTCTCTAATACTTAGATGAAGTATAAATATTAAGGATGAAGTTTAATTAAGGTGGGAAGATTGTAACACCCATAAACTATAATATAAGAACATTGTATTTGATAACATGTATCAGATGAATCACCAAGCGTGTGAGAGAAAATAATATCCAAATAATTTATAGATTATATATTTAAGTAGATTCAATATATTCAACATATACGAATTCACTCAACATTGAGCTATATTCCTTTACATGTGATAATGACTTTTTTTGAAAGTGTACATTATATCCAAGATAGAGTTTTAATGAAAAAATATATTATTGAAATATTATTATTTAATATTATATGAAATAACCAGACATTTAAATTAGTGTTTGTTAATAGTATTAACTAAATCATGAAAATATATGGTTTACACAATATATAAAATGAACTCATCAGTTACACGTTAAATAGAAATTAATATGGAAACCAATTGAATATAAAGGAAAATATTGTTATGTAAATGCTCACAAAGATGTTATACCCTATTAAGATAAATTAACTAAAATTAGTGAGTTATATTAAATGGAAATATATATTATATATTAAATAAAATATTTTTTATATTCATCCAATATATTTGATAGTATTAAGATAAAAACAAACCCAATTTTATACCTAAAATTCTATATTTTTATTAAGGTATTTTTACAACATTTTAATGGAGAACCTATTATATATTGAATTTTTGGTAATTTTATTGATTATATATGTGAATATAAATAACCTATTTAAAATAAAATAATAATAATTATGTTATTGTGAATTTTTTGTATTTTTTTATGAAGATTAATTTTCTAATGAATATTGAAAATAATAAAATTTAACACAAAAAATCATTTTCATCTTATTTATTTATATGGATAAATTAGGTTTTAGATAAGTTTTAATGATTAAGTAGATAATATTTTTGTAAATTAATCCAATTTTTTCAGTTGGAATTAATTTATCTTTGAAATTTAAAGAAGAATCTTTTCTAACTTTTAGTGATTTTTACTTTGAAAACCCACCTTGTCATCCCACACGCAGGATGAGTTTTAAATTAATTTATGCCACTTATGTGATTGGAATTTCTAAAAATGGATTTAATATTTGGAATCAACATAATTTTTAATTTCTTATACGTTGTAAACAGTTTTTTATGAAAACAATTATTGAAAGTGATTAAAATTATTTACAATGCCTAAGAGAAAATTAAGATTAGTGAAGTACTAAAACATATAGTTTATTCCTAAAATGGCCTATAAAATTATAAAAAATAAATTTTATAGACATATTTATACCTTATAAACCCTTATAACTTTTTGGGTCCATTAATGGATCCAATTTCAACATGAAAAAAGTGGGAAGAATTCGTTTGTAAAAATATTACAAGAGTGCCACTCCTCTTCCACTCTAAAAGGCCATCAATTCTCTCCATTCATCTCACCTATAAAACAACATAGGTTCTCCCAATATCTGAAAAAATTGATTTCAAAAAACCCTAACATCATCCTTGAGGATTACATTTTGGAGGAAAGTCATCCAAGGAACCCCTTTGGTATAAATCAAAAGAAGTTTTCCAATTTCATGTAATGTTTTCCAACGGTCTCTTTGGTTTTAGTTGCTTATCCCGTCCCTGTACTTTTTTATTACATGATTACCTAAAAAAACTAGTATCCCCAATATAATATTATGTTTTTATATTATTATTTATACCCCAAATTACACAAAACCATATCTAATGGGTAATGAACATATTATTTCTGTGTACGGTGAAATACTGCCTCAGGAAAAAATGATTCTTCATTTTTTCCATTACCTCATATCATAGTGTCCATTATGGTGTAAATTTTTTTTATATATTATATATTTGATATTTAAAATTTATTTATTCTTCTATACTTTTTATTTATAACATACCTTTATTATTTCCATCTTGTGTAAATACGATAATTTCATTTGAGGAAGTGTGGACTACCACCCCCTCAAGCGACGTGACTCATTCATGCCATACCGATAATGTATAAATAATAGGCTTAAAAAATATTTGTAATATATATAACATAAATTTGATACTGTAATTATAATATAAATATATCATTTAATTTTAATTCCTTTAATACAACAATGAACGAAATGTAACCTTTATACGTAGGTACGACCTGCCGTCTCCAGGAACGATACATTTCATTTATTATCTCAAAAAATTATATATTTTTATAAATATATATATAATGAACCTATAAAATAATTAAATAATGGTTTAAATTATTGATATTATAAATCATTATATAATTAATAGGAACAACAATTTACAAGGAAAGACATACTTTAAAAAACTAGGAAATTAACACAAAAAATAGTTAAAATAATGAATGAGTGTTAACGAAAATGCAGTAAAATATTATAAAAATTAATTATATGACAATATAAACATGTAAATGGTTAAGGAATAAGTTAATAACTCATTTTATACCATTATACATGAGTATAAATACTACGCAACAAAAGGAAGGTCAAGGTAAGAGAGTTTCATCTGAATTTACATTCCATTGAGACTTATTTGTTATTATGCACCAATTCACTTTTATTTGGTGGATATATTTTCTCACTAATGTTATATAATAATAATAATTATTATAATTATATTATATGTTTAATTTAATTCCATTAATTTCTGGAGATCATGATAAAAATGTTTCAATGTTGTATGGGACACTTTAAAATATTTTAAGATTATTCTATTAAAAAATGTTCTTAATTAACATATTTGAAGTATATCTTCTTTTGGTGATTGTTAAAATTGTCTTGAAAACATAAAGTCATTTCAATAATTTTTTCATTGGAATTTTACATTAATCTCATTATTCTTATATAATGGATATCAATATTTCCGAAATCGTATATCATTTGTATACATAGTTCAATTTGACAGTTATTTGATTAACTGTGGAATTATTTATAAAACCATATTATTTATTAAATATCAATATTTGATAATCCACATTTTTTTATATCATTATTAAATATGAGGAATTATTTGGACTGGTAATGTTGGGTGGGGCCCAAACATTATATAACCCCTTGATCCATTGAAATGTTCCAACTACACAAATAAGTTGGCCAAATTAAACAGGTTTCTATCCATAGTTTTAAACCGTATTGTGAAAGGTATTGATGGTATAGGTTTTTATGTGGCTCAGAAATGAAATCCATTAATAAATAATTTAACTCATTTAGTTTCATTTATTATTCATCCATGATATTTTGTGTCGACATTTATATGGATATATTTCAATCTAATACATTAATTAAACTTCATGTGTTTCAGTTTCATACCTTACCATATTGATTATTCCTTATATATTTATTTGAATGGCGTGTGTTATCAGTTATTTATATTGCCATGTTAATTTATTTTTATTTATTAATTATTACTTCCTCATTACATTACCTTATAGATTATTTGATCTCACCCTTATTATGTTTCATTTCCCATGTTTATGAAAAAGGAATAATTGAATAAGATATCAAGGGTCTAGTTTATTTCAATTTGTTGTGTAGCACATTTTATTTCGATTTCTCAAAGTATTATGGGTATCATGTATCTAATCTATCCTACTAAGACTACTAAACAAATCAGTTCTTTAATATTTGTTTCCTCGTTATAATTCCAATTTAATAAATTAATACATTGACTCGAGGCTTCTGGGGTTATGGTGTAACATCCTTGACCACCACGAAGGATATGAAATAACTGAGAAGAATAATAAATTGGGCATGAATCACTAGAAACATTGGGGACATTTTTTGAGGCATATTCTACTCAACAGGAGAAAAGAAAAACCAAAATTAATATACAAACAAAATGATTCGAAAGAAAACCTCAAACCAAATAAAATTGAATTATAAACTGGACACATAAAAGCACATCCAAAATTATCTATTCAGAAATCAATATATTCATTTAAATTTAAATACATCCTTCTTCCAAGTCCACATTCATTAAAAAAAAGTCAATTTCTCTAATAAAATCACTTTTCAAAATGAAAAACAACTTATTAGAACAAAACAAATTCCCAAAATTCATTTTCCCCATCGAAAGTAATATTTGAAAAACATGGCCAAGATTTTTATATCAATCATTCACCCATGGAATCCCAAAAACCATCACATATGTGTCCATCCACTTCCTCTTACCTTATCCGTACATATGATCCTACATGCACATTATATACACACCCACACATATTTAAACTCTTGTTACGAATATACAATATTACACTTAAAATTTCCTTATTAAACCAAAGAACCTACAGAGTTTTTTCTCCCAAAACATTTTCCTTTGATAGCTAATTTTCCAATCCCAAATCAATTTGAATGAAATAATTTTAATTTAGAGAAAAATTGTCCTTTGAAAATATCACTTACCCCTTCCAAAACTATCCCAAACAAACAATACACATCAAACCCCCAAGATGAGGAACCAGTGGTCATGCTTAACCGGGAGACAAGGCAGCCTTTCATGTCCCATGTAAGAAATAACATCTAACGGGACCTTGAACCATGAAAATGGACTCTACATGGGTAATTACTCCATGTGATATCATAAAATAACACTAGATCATCTCTATTTTCATTCCTCCATCCCAAAATAAATCAAAATACTCAATTCCTAGACCACCCCTGGATACTCGAGGATTAGAATGAGGAGGTGTTTAGGATTCTCTTATTGTGCCTACCTCCCATGTCCCGAAAGTCCTAATATCCAACTATCAAAAACCAAAAATAAAAAAGTGTCTCCTTTGAAACCATTTTTTAATGAACCACAGTGGGATGCCATCTAACCCGATATATGAACCGATCCATGGCATGACCCAAAGGGATTTCACAATCCCCAAGGGTTGGACACTTGTTATGGGAGTCATAGTAATCATAGTTGAAATGAATTTTCCCAAAACCGGGATAAAATAAAATAAATTGAATAAAAGGAATGAGTTGACAACTAATCATAAATATATGTATACATACTGATATAGATACAAAAGATAAAAAATGGGTGACAAAACAGAAACTAAATTCCAACTGAGATAAAACGCACCAACATGACCTTCATGTGACCTCTTGGTCACATGCAACCACAAGACCGACTACTGCAACAATGGGATCAAAAGACATGAAAAATTTCTTAAATAAAATATATATTGTCTACCGACATCGAATGTTAAATGTAGAGTGTGAGCTTAACAACTCAGTTGGAAACCACTAAAGAATCCATAAATTTACTTTCTCGAAAATAGAACATTAACCATAGTTTTAAATACACATATAAAAATAGCTTTATCTAAATTTAGTAAATAAGTATAATTTTTCTATTTTTCAAAACAATGAAAAAACTATTTATATATTCAAAAAAATTACCATTTTAAAATCCAAAAACCTAATCCAAAGTTCAAAAAAATAGGTACAACAAAATGTTGAAAATAAACAATATTTATAATCATTGAACAAAGGGAAGTAGAAAATAACCAAGAAAAAATATATTTTATACCATGGGCTTCCATAAACATCCGTAAAGAGTTCCCTTGATATATAGAGTTCGGACTCACCTATCAGAATATGGGGAAACTCCAAAGACTATGACCAACTATCTGTTCGAACTACCATCCTAGTGGTACTACCAACTTGGAATCAAATCCATAAAATGGGTACCAAAAAATCATAATAGTGTCGATAATAAACCATCAATCAACCCTCTAAAAAAAACCATTAAACCCATGATGATATTAATAAAAATAATAATAGTAATACTTGGTGAGATGTGGAATGACAACCACCCAATAACTTTCCCGTACTTAATCCACTGCATATGATATCATCCAAAATCTTAGTGGTTTATATAATGTTTTCATTCATGTTATAATCCATGAATCAAAACTCATATGGGAAACCATTCTTTTGTAATTTCCAAATGGGTCATCACATCACTTAAGATTTCAAACCATTTTACAAAACACCTTAACTTCCAAATTATGAATTTTTACATTCCAAACCATATTCATTTAAAAAACATAATAAATTTCCAACCATGACTTACATGTAGTTTGTTATAAATACACATTCAAATCACATATCATCCATTTTTAAAATCATTGTAAACAACTAATTTTATTTTCACAATTCCATAAAATCCTTTCCTTATCAAATCCAATTCTATTTCATACAAAATTTCCTAAAACTATGATAAAAAATATAAAATTTACAATGGTTATAAATTTTCATTCATTCCATTTACAAATCAACTATTATTTAAAATACAACTTCATAGATTTAGGTTCATGAAAAACATTTTTTATTGCCATATTCATCTGAATTCATATCCATGTGTTCACCTTGTGCACCCATGGATGTGCCAACATCCAATGGCTCAATTATATTCTTCATGAAATCCTCAAAAAACCATTTTAAATGGAAAACACTTCCCTTTAAACTAACTAAAGAAGTAAAAAAATTCAACCATTAATGATAATCAATTTAAAACTGGTGATAGTCTTTCTAATGTGCTTACTAAAAACCATTATACCATAAAAGGAATCAAATCAACTCATCAAGAGCAATTTATAATTTCACCAGGGTTATCAAAACATGACCAAGGTGAAATGAAATTTAATGTGCTCAAATTCAATTTAATGATTAATTATAAATTTAGAAAACTCTTAATTTTCATGATTATTTTCCAAATTTTAAGAAACCTATTTTAAAACCACTAGAATTAATTTTTTCCAACATAAAAACACAACAAAAATCCTAAAAAATATATTATAAGTGTGTTAACCACAATTTTATAGTATTTAAAAATACAGAAGCATCAATGGAATGAATCAGAAATAAAAATAACAGAAACCCCAACCTCAATGGGGTTTAGATGCAACACAACTCTTAGAGAAGGAAGAATAGGCTGCCAAAAAAGAAACCGCACACCCTAGATCCCAAATAAATCAAATCACACACAAACCCTAACACCTTGGGGTTGAACAAGAGTGAAACCCCACAAGAAATCCCTAAGAACACGATTGAAGAGGGATGAGGGAGATAAAAGTCAACAAAAAATCTAAAAATATCTCATTAAGGACTTTAAAAGAGCATAAATGTAGGTTTGGGAGAAATAGATATTGGTTTAGTGAAGCCCCCTACTGAACCTATGTCAAAGGAGGGGAGGAAATTCAGAATTGTGATTAAAATGTCAATTGGAAAAAGGGGAAAATTCATATTTTTAATGATTGGGTAGCACATATGGTTTACCAAAGCATGTGTTAACCATGCATGAGATAATGGAAAAGAGGGGTACCCCACATGGGCTTTCCACATAGTTTCTAAACCCTGTACCAACCATGATGAATTCCTTAGTCTGGTTATAGAACGAACCCCCCCGATTGTTCCACAGTTTCCCAAACTCTGTGAAACCCATGCGCCTCCCCACATGAAACCCAACACAAGGTGCATGGTTACCTTGGATATGTCTTATGGTTTCTGATAAATGTGATCAAACCATGTTTCCCTTGCTTTCAAGCCAAAAACATCAATTCATCAAACAAAAACAAAAAAATTCAAACGTGGACTCAACCTGAACAAAACAAATATATCCAAATCCATAAAAATAATAAATAAAATAATATCCAAGGTCTGAGTGTGACATATAGCGTAATCCAATTTGGTTCCATGTGAAAGGATTTCTTGAATTTGTGTAATGTAATAAATTAATGAAAATTAATTTATTAAAAAAATATATATTTCACAAAATCTTGGGGTGCCACATTCTTTCCCCTTAAAAAAATTTCTCCCTTGAATTTTGTCTAGCTTTTTAAAGGCTTAATACTTTTATATTCTTTTAATATAAGTCAGATCATAAAAATTAACACTAAATTTTTTAAAAAAGAATGTTGGAACTTTATTTGTGACCCAATGTTACTCATAACTAGTTTCCCACATAGGTGAATATATGTGGAAATTGAAAACATGGACATGTAAGAGAAATCAAACTGTTATGTCTTGAGAGAGATTTATATATAACATTGAATAGAGAAAGTTAACACTAAAAAAAATCCCCAAATCCTTGATGAACTAAGGGAAAATTTTATTTATTGGAAAGATTTTTACTAGGATAATTTTTTTTGTTTCAATATCATTTTTCCTAAAGTTTAATAAATTTCGCTAGAAAGTACACATGATTGATTTTATTATTTTTCATATACACAATCTCACCCTTTTTTTGTTCCTTTATATTTTTCAACTTCATCAATTATCCTAAGAAATGAAGAAATTTTTTCATTCCTAATGTACTAATATATCAAAAGATCGCTAATAATTCATCCCCTCAGACTTTAGTCACCATCAACAAAAATGTAATTGAATATGTTATCAAATATGAATATTTCCTCATGTGGTGAGAAAATAATTAAATCTTAAAAATTATATTCAATGTTTTACTTAAACTTCCATTTAATGGTTGACATTATAACACTTAAAAAATATAATTCTTTATTTATTCCTAAAATATACACTTATCTTATACAAAACACATTTTAATTTGATACTTGGGTTCATAATTACACCAATATAAAATTAAATGTGATATTATTTTCCCAAAATTCTTGGAGAGAGATATAATCACATGAAAATTTACTGAAGTATGAGAAAGAATATTATCAAAGGGCTTATTCATAGTAAATCAAACATGAACATCCCATGTAAGAGGGAAAGGATAGGGTTTTCCCTAATTATGATCATTCACTTCATCCATTATGATTTCATATGCCTTCCCTTGTTCCTTTTTCCTCAGAGGTAATTGTGTCTTATCATCCATAATAACCTTTTTATTGGGGCATTTATTTGCATAATTCCAAAACTCCATGCACTTGAAATACTGAAGTGTGGGTTGAACATTATATTGAGATTTATCTCAACTTATTTCATTTAATGTCCCCTTCACATTAGTTTTTTATTAATTTTTTTAGTGTCCAGGCTTCTCATACATAGAAAACCTTCTTGTTCCTTTCAAGAACTATCCAATGATCTATTTCACACAGTTTTTTCATATACGAGTTTCAAAGTTTTTCTTCTCTGCTTGGTTATTATAGTTTCATTTGAACTCCAACATCCTTTTATTGTTAAAACCATGACAGTGTTATATAACTCCATCCTATATTTCAACTCTGATTTAATAATAAACAATCTCTTCATATATACTAAATTATTTTACGTCCAATGCCTTGTCGAGAGATGGATTTAACTAAATAAAGATCCTATCAAATTTAATTTCATGTGAAATGATAATACTAGATTTGTACCTTGCATGTCATGTGAAATTAGAATAATAGGTACCAACAAATTAATCATCCTTTTTCTTCAATTCAAGGAACTCCTTTTCCATCCCAATTATTAGTACATGAGGAAAGTAAATATTTAAGAGTAATTTCTCAAACTCTTCCTAATCCATGGATTCAATTTCAACGTTCTTCTTCGTATTCTTGATTAGAGACCACCACTATCCTGCTTCACCTTATAACCAATAAGTATCTAAAATAACATTCTCATGACCCTAACACTTGAGAACAGAGTATATAATATCAGTGGTATTGATCCAGTGTTCAATAATAAGTGGATTATAGGACACATTGAAATAATTATGATGTTGTCTCATGAATGACTCAACAAAACATTGTTTCCTCCTTTTCTTGTTTGGAAGATCATCTTGATTAATAGCTTGAAAAATATGTGTGAGAATAAAAAATAGGTTTTCCATTTTAGAACACATATCATTCAGATTCGTGAGAGGGTATTCATTTCATTATCCATAAAATCACTATTAACATGGTCACTTTGCGTTCTTACCATTGACTAAAATGAAACATCATAGAGTAAAAAGCATTTTCCATTGTGAGGAACCGCATAATTGTGAAAATCAACTTAAATTATTTCTAAATTATGGAATGCTCCTTAATATATGAATCCATAGGTTTATCATAGGTTATTCATAGTTTTTTTAAATACTTTATGATGGTTTGTGAAGAGTTTGTGAATTCACAAATCATATCCCCCAAGAGTGTCAAACGGGGTGTATAGAAATATCCATTTTCATGTACCAAGTTACACCATGTAAGGCCCGACACACCTTGTTTGAGTTTTCACTCCTAGGTACATATGTTCTAGATTAACATACACTTATTGTATCCAGAACTAGATGTATTTCTAGGAAACCATGCACTCAATCCATTAAAAATATTTCTGTATATTTTCCTAGAATTGAAGTCATCATTATACTCAACCTTAGATATATCCCAAGACATATCCTTAGAAATATACATATGGATATCACTAATTTTGTCTCATCCTTGTTTATAATTTTTTACTAAAACATCACACTGATATCAAATTCAATGAAACTCCATTTTTCAGACATAGACAGTAAATCACTTTTTCATAATACTCAAAATATTACAAAAACAAACACCCAAACACCGTATTATTTTAGTTCCTCCTGAAACACAGAATAAAAATATTCTAGATTAGGGAAGGATATTCAAGGATTCCCACAATGATATCTCCCCTTAGTATTTCTACATAGAAAGCATTTTTAATAACCTTGGGAAGGAAACATAAGAAAGGGGTGAGATCAAATGCTCAGTAAGGGTAAATAATGAAAATGGGACCACATATCATGCACATAAGGTTATAAAAACACAATCATGGTCATTATACGATTATAAATTTAATATAAATTATTTTAAATATGAATCATGGAATAAAGATTTTTAGTTCATAAGACATGAATCATAATGAAATCAAGGGTAATACAAGAACATGTATCATATGATTAAGACATGTAATTGTGGCATACACATCAGAGTATAACATCATGATCATGTATAAGTAGAAACATGTACAATCATTAAGTTAAGGACATGAAATAATTCCATCACATGAACTTATGGACAAGAAACCAGGTCCATCTATAACATTGTGAACATGTAATTAGGTTCACATAGAAACTTATGAACATGCAACGAGGTCCATTCAAAATATTGTGAACATGAAATTAGGTTCATGCATAACATTATGATCACAAAATAAGGTTTAATAATAGCATTGTGAGAATATAATTTAGTTTACACATAAAATTAAGGAAATGTAACCAATTATGTGAATAACATTATAAACATGTAATCAGGTTCACACATAACATTTATAATCATGAGTCATCTATCTTTACCCAATGCATTGGAGGGAGATATAGGTCCCGCCGATCATGTAATAGATCACATTTACTTATTCCACAAGGTAATAAATCCCACATATGATCAATATCCATAAAAAGAGATCATATCATAAAACATGTAATCGGTATCATAAAAATTTAATCATATCATAACCTATAGAAAATATACATGTTTTATAGTTATTTCATCATAGAATATCCTGAGAAAGGAAGAGGGTTTCTTAAGAATTTATCATGATATAAATCGTTGAATAGAAATAGTATTCATAATCATATATCCTAGGGGAGAGGAATTATTTTCATAAATAGATAACCTATGAAAGAGAAACATTTTCTCATAAACACAATTCCTTAAAAATATAAACCATTTTGAGAAATAATATGAATAGATCCTTTGGATCATTTCCCTGAAAGTATTGTTTAACATCAATAAGTATATTATTAGATGGAAAATCTTTTCGAGATATCATTTAAATATATTTATTTAGAAAAAATACTTTTAAAATATGTAACCTTTTGAAAACAATTTTCTTTGAAAATAATTTGAAAACATATAAAGATGTCTTGAAATCATTTTTACATGAAAACTTATAATGTAAGCCTCAAAAAATTTTATAAATATATTTAATTGAAATAAATTTGAATAAATATAAATAAATATTGAAAAAGTTATGAAAACTTTTTCAAAGAATATATAATTAAAACATAATAATAAATCTTCAAAACATTCAGAAATCCATATCATTGAAAATGATTTGAAAATTTATAAAATAAGCTTTGAAAATAACGTAAAATATTAAAACACTTTTGAAAACATTTTTCATTGGAAATAAATTTAAAACAATGAATTTATATAGTATTAGAAAATCATTTTTATAAAAAAATTAATGTATAATATTGTAAAGTATGTTTCAAGGTAATTACAGTCCTGATATTGGGCAAATCTATACATGTTGAATATTCCTTTTACATCCTAAAAGAATAGAAATTTGCATCAACAAAAACATGACAAGAATATTCCATTTTAAGAACCATTTTGTTTGAAAATGTAAAACATGGGTAAATATTTCTTTTAAATTTAATAGGAGAATTATATATTTTTTTGGAATCATTTATAGAAAACATGGTTCTGAAAGAACAACAATTTCTGACCGAAGATAGAGATAAATTTAGACATTCTTAAAAAATTCTTGATAATCATACATAAAAAAGGGGGAAGAATGGTACTATTACATGGATATAACATAAATAACCAACAGTTGATAAATCTAATGATATTTTTCAAGATATGGATCATAATATTTCATTAATGGGAGTATAATCATAAACTATATCAATAGATTGTGATATTATAGCTATAAACATTTACCAATTTGGTAACGGTGAATTATAATAAAATAACCATAATAAAATTAAATTAATTTTAACATATCATTAGAATAAGTATATTCATGATATAACATGTTATTGTTAGTATATACACCTAATATAAAATTATTTTTGAATAAAATTTCATGTGCCTCAAAGAAGGACAACTGAGAAAATTTTAATTTATCAATTTGGTAACTTATGAAACATAATACCCATGAAATAAAGATAATAAAATGGTTATGTAAGTAACCTTAAATTTATGTATAATAATAATAGAATATATAAATGGGTAATATACACACCAAAAAAATGAATGGGTGGTGAATAAATCACATATCCCATGAAAATGAAAAGAGAGATGAAATTCCCATACCATGTGTCTTAACTATCATTGTACTAATAAAAAATAAAATTATAATAAATATAATTTTATTATAAATATATCAAATCACCATATTATTATATCTAATACATATATGGTTTTATTAGGACTTTATATTACCCTATTGTTAACAATTTTATGTTAATGTTTCACTTTGGGTAATATCCTCTTTGTTCATCGCATGAGTATTAATATGTTATAACTTTTGTACCTAAACGTCTATAAATATTTAAAGAATGTAAAAAATGATATAAATATTATATATATTAATAATATTATTATTAGAATAATCTATTTAATATAGATTTATGAAATGGAATACACCATCCATGGAGATGGTATCCCGTATGTACAGATGAATGTTGCTTCAATTTTATTATCATATTAAAGGAAAGAAAAAAATTAAATATATGTATATATGTGTATAATATCATTAAATTGTAATTATTATTTCATATATATCATATATATTCATTAAAACCATCCTTAATTCATTCCATGTAGAGTGTGAAAAAAACACATCGCTTTGAGGTGGTGGTAGTCCACACATCCTGAAACAAAATTATAATATTAAAAAAATGAAAAGTATAAAGAAATGTGCTGTGAAATAATTAAAGTAGAATAAATACACAATAGGTATCAAATATATCATATATAAACTATTTTCCATCATAGTTACTGACCATGAAAGCAGGTAAAGGAAAAACAAACAATCATCATTTTGTGAGGCGGTAGTTCACCATACACATAAATTGTATGTTTATAACACATTTGATAGAAGTGTGTTTAAGTATAGGTAAAACCATTAGAAAATAAATATCTCATTATATTTATGACACTGTTTTTGTTGTATTATCATGTAATAAGAAGAGTGTAAGGAATGGGAAAGAAAATAAATAAAGGATCCTTAGGAAGGTTGATACGTCTTCTTTGAGTATCTCCTTTTTGTTTTCACCAAAGGGCTTGCTTGGAATTATTTCATCCTAATGTGAGTCTTAAATTAATAATGGAGAGATTTTAATAACTATATTGGGTAGATATTGGATGATCCTAAGAGTTTGGATAGGTGTATGAAATGGGGAGAGATGATGGCCTTTTATTAGGGAGGAAAATGACTCACCTGGTATTTTTGAAAACAAGATAGGTTTAACAATGTTTTCACATAAAAAAGGAATCCAAAACCCAATAAACATTGTGATTTAAATTTAATTTCTGAATAATGGAAATAAAATGGGTTTTGGAAAATTTTCTAGGTTATTTAGGACCATTTGTTTAATGTTTATTCCATTATTATGCTTAATTTTACCTTTATGATTATAATAAATTTAAACAGGATACACTAATATTTTCAGTCAAAAATTAAGTTTAAATTATTAGAAATTAGAAATTATGATTATTAAAAATATATAATCCTTTTAAAAAAAATTTAACAACAGAAGTGGAAGAAATTAATTTAATATTAATCCCACTTTTGAGACGATACTTCATGTTTTTAAAGTAAAAAAGATCAAAAGTTTTATAAGTTTGTATTTCCAATTTCCATGTGAAATTTGTTCCAATGACCAAAATTGGATTAATGGATGTATTATTGATCTTATTATAATTTTGAACCAAATTCAAATTAAATATATCTATATAAATAAATTAGATGAAAAATAAATATTGAATTAAAAGTTAATATTTTACACAAGTTATCCAAAAAATGATGTTTATCAGAAAAATCACAAATATTCACCCTATGAAAAATTGGACTATATAAAATCAATAATTATGTTTATTTAATCAAATTAAATTTCTAAATGTTCCTAAAATTAAATTTATTATTTTTCATAAAATGACACGGAAATCATTTCATGTGAGAAGATAATATTTTTTAAACATATAAAGTATTTACAAAAAATTATATTGTTTATATTAAGTATGTTTTATTGATATACCATTATAAAAAATATTTGAAAAGTATTTATTACAATTAATATTAATATGTTTAATGGATAGTTTATAACTATATCATTTAAATAACTATAATAATAAAACAATGTTTTTTTAAAAATTATGTGTTGTGTGTAACGTATGATATGTCGATGTTGTATGTAATGAATACTAAGTCAGGTTTTCTTATAGCGCAAGAGAATTCGCTGCCATGTGAAATGAATTTTTTACTTAGTTAAATGAATGACATCAATGAAAATTAATTTATTTGAAAGAAAAATTCACAAAATCTCGGGTTGTTACAGAGCCATCCTAAACAGTTACTTCTTTATACACTACAACATAAACAGTGTTTAGCGGCGGTTTTTTGGCGGCGGTTCACAAAACCGCTGCGAAACGTTATCAGTGAAAGATTTCGCGGCGGTTTGTTAAAAACCGCCGCGAAACCCAATCTATTTTGAAAAGCCGCGACGCTTTCCCCGGCCCTATCGCGTACCCCTCTTCCCCAATCCCCCTCACAAACCCTCCCCTCTTCCCCGATCCTCCTCCCGCTACCATCCGGCGACACCTGCGCCCTCCGGCGACCCCCGCGGCCCCCGAGCCCCCCGGCGAACCCTGCACCCCCCCCCCCCCCCTCGACCGCCGGTGACCCCGCGCCCCCGCGCCCCTCGCGCCCCCCGCGCCCTCCGGCGACCGCCACACCCCCCGCGGCCTCTGGTAACCCCCGCACCATAATTTCAGTCCTCCCACCATAATTTTCAGGTTTATTTATATATAATTTTTATTTTTTCCACATTTTAATTAGGGATATTGTGATTTTTATATTCCAAATATCGTTATAGTGTGTTTTGGTCTTCATTTTTCCAGGTTTGAGCTGTCATCATCAAAGGATTACATGTGTATTCATAATTAAGAATCTATATATAAGTTCTCCATTTATATATATTCAACCTTGAAAGTATTAATATATATCATGGGGCTATATGTGCTTATATGTGTATATGAAAATGAATATGTGTATCATTGAAAAGGGGTATATGAAAGTATAGTCAAATATGTATAGATCCCTTATACATATTTGTACACCTTAATATGTATATATGGACTAGGTATCATTACATATAAGTTAAGGTGAATATGTGTGCATTTGAAAATATTAAAATTTGAGATTCCATCATCTATTTTAGTTTTAGGTAGTTTCCATATTCATGTTACCATTATTTGAATTCCATGATAGCATGGATGTTTTTTAATCTATTATTCATTATTTTATCAATTGAATATTGTATATATTTTTATATATATTATTGGTTTTATTTCTCGGAATGTATCTCCCAATGTGGTTGATAGAAATTATCCTAAACATTTAAAATGTGTTTTAAGGTGTAAAGCATGATTTCAAAGTGAGTTTTCTATCGTGTGATTTTTTGTTTAGAGATAATGTTTTGAAAAAATGGTAAGATGGTGTCAAGCGTTTTGAGTAATGTGTTGTGAAGAGGATCGAGCCGATGGGGAATATATTGGATATTCCATGATGGTATGACTTTATGTGAATCATTTCTTTATGTTTCATTTTAGGTGATGTTTCCTAGACTTCTCTATAGAGTCCATGTGGCTGAATTTTTGTTGGAGGCCGAATCATCCTTTAAGAGAATCTAGTTCATTTTATAGATCACAATGGGATGGTTTTGCAAGGTAGTATTGTACCTTTTGTTCTAGTTTTATTACTACATAGTACCATTAAAGAAGAGACATGGGAGGGGAGATGAATATGTAGGCATAGTGGTCCAATCTCTTTTTTAACAAAGCTTTTATTACTATATAGTACCATTAAAGAAGAGACATGGGAGGGGAGATGAATATGTAGGCATAGTGGTTCAATCTCTTTTCTGACAAAGCTTAGTGATACTTTGAAATGTGGCTCAAAGCTAAGACATTTCATGTTAGGGAGGGTATGATATTCTATGATTTTTTCAGGTACTTTCTCATTTCAATTTTACTTTAAATAGATAATTTTGGGATATCAAAATGTTTACTGGATGTATGAACAGTTTTTGGGGTGTCCAGGGTTTTTAGGACACAAAAGGTTGAAAAAGTGCCTATCCAGCTCAAGTAATACGATCGGATCCCAGTTAGTAGTTATTGTGTTCCCTAACCATGATTTACAAGAGGTGGGGTAAATTCAATGAAAAAATAAGGAATGGGGGAGAATAAACCAAGTGGAAATGGATAACCCATTCCTCATGGTTATAGCATGACTTAACAAACCATACATACTTTATCGAAGATCATGTGACTAGCCCACATTTCTATCCAACAATCCAGCATTTCTAAAATATTACTTTTGAATAGCATGAATTGTCTTTAAAGTTTCCACATGATGAAATTTTTCCCAGAAATACTCATACACTGATCCTTTATTTTCAGCTTCATTCCATCTCTCATAAATCAGATGAAGTGCCAAACGATCACTGTAATCCTTTGCAGAAAATCTAGATTTTACCATTACAGCTAAAGAGCTTTTTATCTTGAGGAAGAACTAAAGTATCCATGACGCTACGTCCGACCAAAGTGGTAAGCACAGGATCGTAGCAATGAAAAATGACACCCATAATTAGTACTTTCCGCAGTTTAGGATCCACCAGAAGGATTGACTGGGCACACCGGCTGGCCGGTGACACTAGGCAGTGGGGAAGCCCACTGCCTGGCTCCTCCGGCTGGCCGGTGGGTAGGAACCGGCTGGCCGGTGCCCATACCGGCCGGCCAGTGGTCTCACACCGGCTGACCGGTGGCTCTGGACAAAAGCCAATGCTTCTGCCAGAGACCACCGGCTGGCCGGTGGAAATCCACCAGTTGGCCGGTAGACTCAGTCAATCCATTTTCAGCTTTCTTGGGTGAGCTCCTAGGAAATCATTTTCCTAACATAAAAAACACTTGAAAACATGTTAGAACACAGATAGAGTGATTGTGATCATTAAAATCCAAGAGATATGGGTACAACAACTATTGTTTGTTTTATATTCATGGACTAGATTATGCATTAGAAACCATTAGTGGTGGCCTACTTAATTTACCTCACACACCATATCCAAGTTCCACCTGGCCTTCCCTAAGAACCCCCAAACATGTCCCTTATAGGTTTCTATTTGGAACCTTGATTCCTCCACATCCACTCTACAGTTTTCTCCACATTTCCATGACTAACATAATTCTCTCCACCTTAGGAGGGTCATTATCACTAATTTATTCAAGAAATTCAAACACCATGTCTCATGCTTCCATCACAAGATGAACCCCAAAACTTAAATGTGGCCATTTAGATTTCCCTAGAACAATAAAACAAACATTACCCATTGTGAAAATGGTTTCAGTTAATGTAGTTAACTTGATTTAAAATGCATTATGATCAGTTTTGATCACACATCAATGGGGTGTTGTTTGAGGCAACATAAATGTGTGATCGATGGTGTTATGATAAGTGTGTATCCCGATATTCTTATTGCTCCTCAATGAGGTGTTGACGCTGTCTCCTATGGACCAGACCTGTTCAGTTGGTCTGAAATGGTAAATGTGGTCAATGAATCATCTTTATTATATTATGCATACTTTATGGTCAATGGTTCATCTTTATTATATTATTTTTCTGTAATCTTACACTATCGTATATATTTTGTTTGTTAATACTGGGCATCTATTATCATTTTTAATTTTTTTTCTGCATAATTTTTTTGAAATATATATTCTGAACATAATTTTATTTGATTAAATGACAGGAATGACAAGGAAGAAGCGGTACACTATTCCTTCTTCTTCTGCGACAGATGACGATCCGTCTGTCCCCACGGCATCATCTCCCCCTGCACCATCTCTGACACCATCAGTGGATCCCTCATTAGAGGATGAGTCATCGCCTCCCCCTACAGGAGCTTCCGCAGCGGGGCACCGACACGCCCCCTCCAGTTCATCACAGACATTCTGGAGGGTTGTAGTCATAGGTACAAATTTTAATTAAATAAATTTATTGCATTTTGTTTATAGTAATTGTTTGCTCATTGTAGATGAAGACAATGAAACCATGGAAAGAGACATAAAAAGTTCTGATGTTTGGAACATGCATGGCAAGAAGATAGTGGTGCCATTTGATTCTTATGGGGTCCCGACGGATGACGCCGCAGGTTTACATGGTCAGATTATAGGTCAGCTGGCAGCGGAGCCCGTTTCCCTGCCTATTTCGTATGATGATTGGAGGAATATGCCTCCAAACTGGAAAAATAAAGTTTATGATTCTCAGATAAAGGTAATTTTATTACTTTATGGTTTAATTGAATGTCATTTTACTAATATATTCAAAATGAATTTCTGTATACTGATGTTCTTCAACTTTACCGTTGCTGATGTGATAGCACGGAAGTGGATATTGAAAAATCTTGGAAAAAAATGGAAAGATTTCAAATGGAGGATGTGGTGTGATGTCAACGATTCTTCGTTGACCGTGCAGCAGATGTATGAGAAGATACCTAGTGGGGTACCGAAAGAACTGTGGAAGGTTTTTGTCGATAGACATCGTGATGAGAAGCGGATGGTATTGAAATATATATTATTATATTATCCTAATTTTACATTTATACATGTACATGAAGAGGAGATAGACATTGAATACAATACTGTTAAATTGAATTTTATTTATTTCAGGATCTCTCAAGAAAGAATGCTTCAAACCGGGCGAAGCAGGTAATCCCGTACACTGCGGGTTCAAAAAGCTTTTCAAGAAGCCGAATGTCATTGGTAATCTTTTAATTAGTTTAAATATTTATAAGATAATATTATCTATTTAACATATTTGATTGATGATTTATCTTTGTTTAATGCAGTCACAGAGTTTAGGGCATGAAGCATCCCGAACAGAACTGTGGCTGGATGTTAATAAAAAAACAGATGGAAGTTTTGTTAATGAACCTGCCAGAGAAGTTGGGGTATGAATTCAATTATTTATTATAATAACTTAATATCAGTTTTTACTATGTTAATATATATTGATATTTGATTTATAGGTAAAAATTAAAGAAATATGGGATGCCAATCCTGGGCAATCCTACTCAGTCTCCCAGGATGACCCAGTTGGTCAAGTCCTTGGGAAGGAGCATCCTGGTAGAGTGCGCGGGATGGGTTTGGGACCCATACCATCTGAGTTATTTCGCATGCCATCAGGGATTTCGACCTCATCTACTCCTGGTTATAGTCATTTCATACCTGAAGATGCTCAGAGGGAGATGTCTGCTCTACGAAACACAGTTCACCAGCAGGGGAATCCGATATCTGATTTGCAGAAAGAGTTGCTTGAAATACGTCAGCATATGAGCAGATATGCCCCTGGTGGTAGTGCATCGGGTAGTGGTGAGCAGGTAAATCACAAAAAAATCAAAATCATTTAGTTTTCAAACTTTTATTGGTTTTAATTTTTATTATAAATATGCAACAATATTTAATTTTCAATATAATGTTCTTACAGGTGGGAACAGGTGGTGTAGATGAAGGTGGAGAGGGTGACGATGCAGCATCAGATGATGAGTAGTAGTATTGTTGATGTGTTGAAAAAGTATGATAACAGTTGGTTTGTATATGTAACATTTATGACACATAGTTGCCACCAAACATTTCCATGTCCTAACATTTTCTTGATTTCTCATGTTTCCTTATGTATACAATCATTAAATCCTTTTGGTGGAGGGTCAAATATTGTGATGGTCACAATGTATCCCCAATATTAGGGAGGATATGTGATCATATATTGAATAATGATTTCATAACATTATATAGAAATCAAGGAGTCCAGTTAAATACATTATTAAGAATGATTGTACATGGATGTGGTTTTAGGACTCCCCATGATACCATAATTAATTGTTTAGAATGTAATTCCTATTTCATATCATCATTATTGGGAGGAATATGGAATCCATCCATTACCTAAACTCTCTTTAAAATGACTTTCAATCCCCTAATCGATGGAAATCTGGAATTGAATTTCAATAAGTTGTGGGATTTTTTGGGAACATTAATTTTACCTAGTTGCATTATGGGTGAATAAAACACCAATTTTTTTTTTGTTTTCCGATAAAAATATACATTATTCATCTGTTTTTGTGTATATATTCTATGAGTTGTGTTGGATGTTGTATACTTTTACATTGTGATGTGTCTTTGTAAGGGAATAAAAAAATATTTTTCTAGTGTGGTGTAATGCATGACTTAAAATATCCTAATAGTTATAGAAAATATAAAAGAAGATTAAGATCATTTCAATACCACTGTATAATATAGATGTAGACCCATGTAGTTATATTTCAAAGATCATGTGTTCTTGAGGTTGTTTCCATGATGGTGTAGGCATATTTTGTGTGAGGGAGTGTGGATTCTCCTAGGTTGTTCTGTATTTTTTAGGTTTTGGTGAACATTGGTGAGGTGTTATATCAGTTGGAGCTCTAACCACTGATAAAAATAATTCACAATATCATCCATGTATCCCAACATTACTGAAATAATCATGATTCATGGTTTTAAATGGTCAATTACCCATCATTTAAATGAAACCAAATTAGATGATACAAAAAAATGGAATTTTGACAAACATAACAACCCAATAACATTTGGTAAATTAAATTTTGAATCTTAAATTAGGGGACTCCTTCTATATAATTTATTAACTTGTTTTTATCTTGTTTCATCAATCCTTAGATATGGTTTTAATTTTTTAGATCCACTATATGGGACATGGGCTCCCCAAACATGCAATTCTAGGTATGTTCTTTACTACCATTCTTCATTTGATTGCACCGTGATGTGAAGTTTGATGTTGTTTTTAGTCCCCCTCCCTTATTCCTCCATTCTCTAAATGGGTTGTGTTACTGATCAAACCATTACCTTGGTATATATAGGCTATTACATCTCCTTCTCATTTCCATTTTTTTGTGTAGAAATAATTATAGTATATTCTATTAGGGTGTCCTTAATCTCTATTGATTTTACCATTTATGAAATTATCGTGGTTTTCTCCATGTGGGTGGGTAATTGAGATAAATCAAAGAAAAAATAACTAATTGATTTTGAAATGGATTTTACGTGATCCGTGATTTCAAATATGGTTACTAGATATTTGGTTTTTCATTATTATTCCACAATATCATTCTCTTCTTCCTTGTGATTCCTGAATGTATTATTTGTCTATTTATAAAATCTTATTTTGGATGATTATTTTAACTCATCCATCGAAAAAGGAATAATAGGTATATTTTGATAAGAATCAATTACATTGAAAATTTTGATAATTCTGAAAAAACAACCACATGAGATGATGAATTAATGTGAAATTGTCTTCATATATCTTGAAATATATTCTTGTGTACATTTGGTTGTCTGTTGTTAATCTTTTTTTGTGTGGGATTTAAGGGGTTTGAAGTATGATGGAACCAACAAGTTTGGTTTCACAATTTGTTTTTAATTGTGGACGTGTTATGGGTGAATTTGGTTCTCATAGTGAGATACATGTTTCTTGTTATGGTGTGGTTTTGTCTATGAGGTATGGTGTTTTTAATGTTGGTTTTTATTATGGTAAGAGATGTTATGGTCACTATTATGAGGATGCTGGTTTTTGTGTGTAGTGGTTTGTGGTAGTATTCTTTTAGTGATGGAATATGAAATGGTAATGATGTAATAATGTTGTAAGCTGTTGTACATTACAAATATGTGTAGATCTGATATTATGTGGGGCTGATGGGTGAGATGTGGCAGTGGTTTTGGAAAATTTAGGGCAGTGGTGGAGCAGATCCAACACATTTTTTTTTCCAGTTCAACATTTAGCGGCGGTTTTAACCACCGCTAATGCCATACCTGTGAGCATTTAGTGGCGGTTTTAACCGCCGCTAAATATATTATGTTGATATTTAGCGGCGATATTCACCGCCGCAGAATAGGCGCATCAAACGCCTGAATTTAGCGGCGGTTAAAACCGCCGCGAATAAGATACCCATATAACCGCCGCTAAATGAAGATAAACCGCCGCTAAATGACGGACCTACGACACATTTCTAAAACCACCGCGGAATCGAAAAAACCACCGCTAATAGATTGCTGACGCCAAACTTAGCGGCGGTTTTTATAAACCGCCGCCACACGATATAGCGGCGGTTTAAACCGCCGATAAACCGTAAAAAAACCGCCGCTAGGACCTGCATTTGTTGTAGTGATAGAGAGAGGAATTACCCATACTTAGCCAAATTTTCATCCAAATGGAGACGTGTTTCTAACATTGAGGATTTCTTGTAATTTTTAAAAATTTCATTCGGATGGTGTGTGTTTTCTAGCAAAAAATTATTTTCAGTAGTGATCAATTTTTATAATTATCCAAAATTATACCAATATGTATTATAGTATAAAATGATATAATAAAACATAAAACTCATTAATAACATTATAAAAATGATTATGTTCCCATTAAAATAATGGTTCCAACAAAAATATATTATTAAAACTAATTTTTTAGTATAAAAGGTAGTACTAACTACATTATCCCAATAATGTTTTTCAATTGAGTATTCACTCGTCAAGGTTCTCGTAATATCTGGAAGAATTGTATTTCTTAATTCAACTAAACCATTTGATATGGATTTATAGGCGATGAAATGTATTTTATTATACATTATCAAATAAAAAATTTCTAAATAAGTATTTTCAAATTCTCCATCATGATCACTAGGAGTAGTTAACAATGATAGATTTTATCATGTTTAACTTTTGATATAAAATTTTAAAAATATAGAATGACTTCTGACCTATTTTCTATAAAATAGACTATTGTATCAATAGTGTAATCCTAAAATAAATTATATATAAATTATTTTCCACTAATAATTTTAGTTTGTGTATGACCAAAATAATCCATGATAAATAAGTAGAAATATACTAATGTTAAGACATCATTAATATATTTAAAACATAACTTATGTTGATTTTTAAATTTATAAGGATAACAAACATTATAATTATCAAAAATATGTTCTGGTAGATCCTTAATAAGTCATTTATTAGATAGATTATATGATTTCTCAACATTACAATTTTGTAATATTCTATTACATAATGAATATTTATTTTCTGTTTCACTAAGACAAGTTAGATCTCGGATCCTAAGGTTTTATAAGCTAGTGGTGTTAATATTCTCATGCTGATTGGAAGAGAGAGTAAATAAATAAAATGAACTATGAATTTTACACTTATAATTCTTGAAGTTTAAAATATATCACTCATCACATAATTGACTTATGCTAATATAGTTTCAATTAAGACCTACAATAAATAAAACATTCTAAATTAGTGATATTCCAAAAAGGAATTTTTTACCTATTACAATAATTTATCTTCGAGAATTTTCATGAAATTCACCATTTCCTCCTTTAATTTTGATAATCTTCTAGAAAAAATCGTTGTTTTTAGTCATATTCTTGTAATAACCAATATCAGCGTGCCATATATATTTTTTGGTTCATTTCATATTTTCATAAAATAATATTATTATTTTGGAAACCAAACATGTTTGGGATTGGTATTATTTTAAAGTAATATTACTGAAATTCTCATTTTTTCATCTTTACAATGTTTAGGAGATATTAATTATTTTGAGAATTAAGATTTATGAAATCCCAAGTATTGAACATTATTTAATGAAAAAATATATTCCTAATGTCCACCATATTTACATTTTGGTAAAAAATGGTTCACATTTTGGAATAAAGTAGTCAATTTGAAATTAAGTTTCTTATTACTATAAATAATTCATTATATATCTTCACGAGGTCGTAATTTTTCAAATATATTATCAATATTTTCTTTACAAGTTTTAAAATTGATCAAAGAGTTTTTATTTTTCATATTTTAGAATTTAGTTCTAATTTTTTTATACTGAATATATGTTGTTACAACCCAATATTCTACGTTACAATTCATTAATTATATAACTTATGTTTCACATAATACCAAGTCATAGAGCACCATGATATATTAAACAGGGAATTTATGGACTGTCGTGACCCCAAAATCCTAGAGCTGATTTGTTATTTTAAACAATTGGTATGATTACATGGAATCATACCATAATGGATTGATAATTTTAGTAGTCCTAGAGAATAGATTATACACATCAACATTACATTAAAATTCAAAAAATAAAACACAACATATATAATAGTTTGAGAATGTCATTGTTCTTCTTGATTAACCCTTATTATCAATCACAAAACACTTATTGGAATACTAAGAAAATAAAACATTAGGGATGAATGAGCTAAGATGCTCATTAAAGGTAAATAAGACAGCTTAATCTATCATAAATAACAATAAACTATTATGTAATGGTAAAAAACTAAAACAAAATCCTTCAAAACATAATGATCAGCATAATATGGAAAAAAATAAATCAATTAATTCCATTTAATCATTCACATGAATATTATACATGAAAAATAATTACATGGAATATCAATAACTAATCACATAAAGAGGGAGTGCATAATTCTGGACATCATAACCACAATATCAAGGCCTCATGCCAAGGCAATAAATATATACATCATCAAGGCATTGAACAAAGAGAGTAGTTTGTTTCATGAGACCTAATAATGCATCTAGTGGCTATAGGGGGCCCCACCTTTTACTTACTTTGTCCAATGTATTCCTCTTATGAAAGGGGTAAAACATAAAAAAATCATATTGAAACTAGTATACGAAATGTTAATAAATTATCCATAAACCATGAATGGTATCGAAATAGCACATAGATGGTCAAATATATTATAAAACAATCAATAAAATATGGAATACTGTATCATAAAATATCACCCCCAATTAAACATAAAATCCAAAAAATGTTGTTTACATAGATGAAAACACTCTATTGAAATCATTGAAAACATATTGAGATAAATACCACCTTTTCATTGAAATAATTTACTCAAAATACATCTACATATTAAAGGAAACATTTAGAAAATTATTTTTGAATCAAAGTGTCCCATACAAATTTGAAACCTCTAAAAGGAATTGAAATTTTTAAACATTCATGTCCATATAAATAAATCCATAAAACAATTTTTAAAACATGTGCATTAATGAGAATGATTTAGAAGAATAAATCTTTAGAACTTTTAAAATAATGTTTTAGTTAAAGAGTTCATTGTATAGAACCTTAAAAATATTCCTTTAAAAAACATTCGAATGAAATAAAAAATCCGAATACAATATGAATTATAATCTTTTTCGTACATATAAATAGATATGTATCATAATACCAAGAATATTAAAAACGAGAAAGGATTAATTCTTTAAACATTATAAGCCTCCCATACAACATTGAGAAATTAAATAATAAGATCAATATCATAAAATGAGTCTTTAAATACCACGAATATAAATGTATTGTTGATATAAAATATAATAGTGGATGTAAATACACCCCACACAAGTAATATTTGGTAAACATGACATATATCTCATGAAAATTAATGGAGAGACAAAATTCACTTACTTTAATACAGATACATTCCATACATGTCTGAATCTCATATATAATTGATTTAAAAATATTTTTAACTTCTTTAAAAATACTAATAATATTTTTTATATCATATATCATTCATTTATGACTGTATATTACCTGTTTATTAATATTTTTCAAGTTAAAGCAATATTTTAGGTAAGAATCAGTTTATTTATTGTACATGTTTTGTCTTTTTATTATTGATCGTATTACATAAAATAATGATTTAATTAATTTCAAAATTATATATCCTGGTTTATATATAATATATATTTAGAATATAAAAATATATAATATATAGATATATGAAATGGAATACACCGTTCATAGAGACGGTAGGTTGTACGTACACATGGACATTGTTTCCTTTTTCTTTTCATATTGAATGGAAATAGGTGAATGAAATATGATTACATACATACATACATATATATATTTATTTAATCTAGAATTATTATTTTATATATTTCATATTTATAAATAATAAATATTTTTATAATCATTATTTAATGGTTAATGTGGAAGATGAATCTTCTTGCGTTCTGGAGACAATAAGTCATATGTATGCACGAGCGACGATATCATTTTCATAAGGATTAAATGGTGTGAAATTGGATGGAATATGAATTTTACTGTAAACATTTCATATTATTTTTAATATCTATTTCCATTATTCTCATCATTATACACATTATCTTAAATTAGTGTTGAATAACAAATTACACCACGATGTAGATATTATATGCCATAGATACCCACATGTGGTAATATTGTTATTATTAGGATGGATTAAATGATAAATATGGTTGTAACATGATTATAATAACATCTATTCATATTTAAGATACTAGTTTTGTTACTTTTCTTATGGAAACAATATTTAATGATGAAGTAGAAGAAGAAATGAACTTTGAAAGAGGTGATAAAACAATTTCCTCTTTTTCAGGTGACTCCTTTCGATTTTTACAAAATGACTATGTCGGATGGGTTTATAACAATGTATGGAATCTATTATGATTTTATAGAATTTGGGATAATAAATTGGAAGGTTGTGGACCTATAAAAATGGATTTTGAGGTGTTAATTAAAGAGGAGAAATTCTCTTTTATAGAAGAGGTTAGGGGAACTTTTGGAAGACTGTAAAATATTAAATTATTATAAATTCATTTTGGGATTAAAATAGCTCTAACATGATTTATTTAAAGAATAAGATGATTTAGGTTCTAAATATTCTCATCCAATGAATTTTATACATGTCGATATCATAAAAGTAACCTTATTGTTTTGATTTAACCCTCAGTTAAACAATTTAACTCTTTCCATGACTTCTTTTATTTTTACACTATAACGTTAGAATAAAAACTATATAATGAAAAAAGAACCCCAATTGGTTCATTTATGAAAACATTCACTTTATAAAATTTAGTTTTTGAACCTTATTTTTTTATGAATTTTATATCATTTAAGAAAAAAGTATTTCTTATAAAATATCATTTATGAAAATTTTAATATTATTCAATTTTTTTATATTTAGAAATATCAAGAAAACATGATAACCTCTAAAAAATACATCCAATATATCACTAAAAGTTCTATGTTTTTTATAAAATTAATTTATGTAATTTATTAAGTAATATTATATTTATTTTAATATTATTAATTTAATTTTTTGATTCTTCCATTAGTAAACTAATTACTGTATCATCATTATGTCCCAATTAAATTTATTATATTTATAATTAATTTTTATACTCTAATTTATAATATGTATAACCCCATTTTAAAAATAATTTAGTTATTAAAATTTGGATATGACACTTGTAACACTTCTTTAAATAAAATATAATAAATATCCTAATTAATCCCAAGTGGCATAAAAGGATCATATTTTCCACTTAAGGTAGATTTTGGTCGAAATACACATATCCAATGATATTAGGACATGTGTTCGAGTAATTTTATTTTATTATCATACTATTTTTACCTTTAATTACCCTATTTATCTTTAACTGTGGTAAATGAAATTCAAAAGTAACTATTCCACGAAAATTGTTTTGATCATATTTGACCAAATTTTTCAAACTTATTAAATCCTTGTATGTATTATTTTTGAAATTCAACTCACATAAGTGGTAAAATTATGTCTAATTATAATCTACAAATGTGGCTAGAAGGAGTGTAAAAAGAAGTTAAAAATGTTCAATGAATATTTATATATAATTCTTTTATAAAAATTATTCCAATGACCTATATTTGGTTAATATATTAATTATTTATCTACTATGACTTTAAAATTAAATTAATCTAAAATAATTATTCAAATAAAAAGTCATTTTTTACCAATAATGTAGTGTTTTTCACTATTCATAAAAAATGAATGTTTAAAAAAACAAATACAACACGCTAATTTTTTTGATATTATGAAATAAAAAATAAAATCTATTTTTAAAAATTATATTTATAAGAGTATCTAAAGTTAATTTTATTATTATTCACAAAAGAATATAAAAATTAGTTCCTTTATGAAAACAATATTTTCTAAACATATACATATTTTACTGAAAATTATACATTTAATTATAAATATGTTTTATTTATGTGAAATCATTTTGAATAACATTTAAAAAACATTTTTTACTATCTATATTAAAATATTTAATGGATTTTTTTTGAATATATTATTTAAATAAATTTAACACTAAAGTGTTGTTTCATAGAGACACAATCTTGAATGCTAGACAAGCCAAGTGGGTGTCGTGTTCAACACACGTTATTAAAGATAACATAACGTGAAGTATTTTGGGGCATTATATTATACCCCTAATCAATAAATTATATCCTCATAATTTAATATCATAATTGAAAACAATGATTTAGAGTTTTCCAAATATCTTTATTGAAATTGCACGTCTAAATGGATATCATGCTGCGGTGGAAAATCCCTCAACGTACATGTATAGATGAAAAAAATTATGCTAATTTCAATCATGATAATGAATTTTTTGGTTGGTGGCCTAAAAACAAAAAGGAAAAGGTTATAAAAAAGGCGACAATGGGACCAACCACTAGCACACCAAGGGACCACACTAATGATATTGTTATATACATTGGAATGGACACTATCTAGAAAAAATTATACATATGGGGCACTAGATAATGTAAAAAAAAATAATTTACAAACTATAATGATGAATTATGGAATCTTAGGGATCAAGTTGGCCGAATTACTGATCAGCTTAAAGAGAGACCTAGAGGAGAACTACTAGGATTCTCTAAAGTTTTCTCACAAGATGATTTAAATTAGTATTAATTATAAGTGGTAAGAAGACACAAGGAAGTGGTATATAATTAATATTTTTTATTGTACAACCATAAGTGGAATAAAAAATATTAGTTAAAAATAGAAATTGTAACATCCCGGTTCCGGAAGCCACCCAGAGGCTCCCCGTACCCAGTTGGTCACATGGCCTCAAGCGCATTTCACCAAATTCCAGAGGCTGCCGAATAGAAGCGAGGGCCTTGGGTGTGATAGTGGGGAAACTAATCCCTCATTGGCAGAGTACACAACGAAAGAAGAATAAACATACAATAGAAGAAGCAGTAATAACCAAAAATATAACAGCGGATCACTATATCAAGAAATTGGAGCACATTTGTATTAAAGAAATGATGCATGATACATAACTAGGGAAAGCATCCAAACAAGTCACAATGCTGGAAAACACTATAGTACCAAAACAAGTACAAAACAAATTTAAACAGCTCCTCAGCATGGTGAGGCAATGCTCTGTCCCATGCTCTCCTGCTCCAAGCATTCAAGTTCCAGAAGTCAAAGGGAGATTTCCCTTGTCTATACCTATAGCATAGTCTGATTGGGCCCAAATGAATGGCCCAAACAGGGTGTGAGATAAAATCCCAGTAGGTATTCACCCGAAAATTTCCAAATAGTCAGTGAGTATATGGAAGGTAAAAGTACAATAAGCAGTAACAACAATAGCATGCAATAGGCAGTAACAGTAAGCAGTAAGTTAGGATGATACAAAAGAAATCAAACTACAACCAACAATAGTAGTGAAGTAGAATGTTTTCAAATAGGAACCCTATAGGAAGTTCTCGTAGCCATCCCCTCTGGTCCTAACCAAGAAGTACCACAACCCTCTCAGCAGTGCACTCAGCATAACCCCTCTGGTTTGGTCATACCCATTTATGAGACTCTCTGGGGAAGCTCACTTGGTCAACCCCCTTATAGTCTAGGGTGTTCAGGGACTCTCTTGAGGAAGATCACGCGGTCTAACCCTCGTATCCCAAGGTCTAGAGACTCTCTAAGGAAGCTATCTCGGTCAATTCCTCCTGTAGCCTCAGGTATACCACAGACTCTCTAAGGAAGCTCACTCGGTCAATTCCCCCTCTAGCCTAGGAAGTTTCTTAAAGAGATTCAAAAAAGGTAAGACTCTCTGAGAAAGCTCACTCGGTCTACCCTCCTATAGCCTATAAAATCCATGACTCTCTGGGAGCTCACTCAGTCCATCCCCTCTGTAGTTTGTAATATCTAAGACTCTCTGGGAAGCTCACTCAGTCTATCCCTTATAGTCTGTAGCACCAGGTTCTCTCAGCCCCGTGCCGGTCAGTGCATAATAATTCTATAAGGATAAAGTACACCTATAGAGATACTTGGATAACCAAAGTACACATATAGAGATACTTATCTAAACAGTTTACATGGAAACATACATGTCAAGAGTTTCACTTCAACCTATAACTGCATGGAAGGAAAATAGGTATAACAACCAAAGGCTAACGAGACCCAAGGTCGTAAAAAGAATAAATAAAGGTCAAAATACATCCAAGAACAACAAATAATCCTCTAACAAGGTATATTTAGCTCTACACAAGCATAAAATCAAGGCAGGAAAACAATGAAGGAAAAAGGGTAACACCTGATACCCCATTCATGGGTATTGGTGGAAATTCTCACAGAAAACTCAGAGACTTTGAACGGTAAGGCACAAAACACCTACCTCGATCCTAGGAGATAGTTATACTTGAACCATGACGGCTTATTCTCCCTAGAATGTCATAGATCTGAGAAAACTCACAAAACATTCAACCCTAAATAACCTGAGGAGGAATTGGAAAACAAGGCTCAAGTAGAAAGAAGAACTCAGCGTTGCGCTTCCAACGTAATCAACCATGCTCAAATCAGAGAACGGTCATGAAATCCATTGTGACATCGTTCCACTTCCACTCTAAAATGGGTAATTACTTCAAAATCCCAGCTAGTAACTGGTGGTCTCCGTTTACCTACTAACAAGTAGAACATCTCAGGACAAAACCAGCAACATCTCTCTTCATACATGTCCACGAGTACTAGTGATGAAGATCTCAATACATCTTAGTGATGCCAGGATGAACTGCCCAAATAGAGGAATGAAAATCCCACATCAGCTCCTCGCGTATGTCTACTGGAACCCATATGCATTCCAAGAAACGCAAGATCTCATCCTCGCCTATTGTCCACCCAGGAAGAGGGTCCCCTCCTGACACACTCCCCCTTAGGACTAAGGCCTCCGAATATGATAGCTGCCTTATTCGTACCCGATCAAGAATGTGGATGTAACAGCTACAAAAGAAAGGAATGTATGTCCCTGCCAGTCATGCACCTCCAGATTCATCTTAGAGAACAGAGTCATAAGCTGCCACTCACTGCTGGCCTCCTGAACTTCCTAATTCTTAGTTCGTCTACTCAACGTATTTTCCACTGCATTTCCCTTTCCCGGTGTATAGGCGAGATCGATGTCAAAGGATTGAAGATACTCAACCCACCTGCACTATCTCAGATTTAGATCACGCTGAGTGAAGATATACTTTAGACTCTTATGGTCGGTGAAAGCCAAAAAGTGCTCTCCCAGAAGATAGTGTCTCCAACATCGCAAGGCATGAACAACAGCTGCCAACTCCATATCATGCGTAGGGTAGTTCCTCTCATGTGGCCTCAACTGTCGAGACCCGTACACAACAAATCCATCTCCTTGCATGAGCACAACTCCCATCCCGACACCTGATGCATCACAGTAAACAGTGTATCCCTTGCCCGGCTCTAGTAAGACTAGTATCTGTTCTGATGTCAACCTCCCTTTCATCTCTTGAAAGGCTGAATCACAAGGATCTGACCATAAAAACTTCTCCCCCTTCTTGGTGAGACCTGTCAATGGTGCATCTTGGCACGAGAAGTCCTGAATGAAGCGTCTGTAGTATCCAGCCAGTCCTAGGAAACATCGTACCTCAAAGACGTTCTTCGGATGCTCCCAGGAAACTACAGCTCTCAGTCTCTCTGGGTCCATTGACACTCCTGCATCCAAGATAACGTGACCCATAAAGTTAATCTGATCAATCAAAAAGTGGCACTTCGAGATTTTGGCATATAGCCGATGGTCTCTCAGTGTACTTAGAACGATCTCAATATGTGTGGCATGGTCGTGTCGAGTGTGAGAGTACACCAAGATATCATCCGCAAAGACCATGATAAAGGAGTCCAATTACGGATGGAACACTCGGTTCATCTATGTTCTTGTAGATGAATTTTCTAGATATACTTGGGTATACTTCATAGCTCAAAAAAGTGAAGCTTGTTCTTACTTTGTCAAATACACCGAATATGTAGAAAATTTTAGTGGGATTATGATTAAAACTCTAAGAAGTGATCATGGCCGTGAGTTTGAAAATCATGAATTTGAATGTTCTTGCTCACACAATGGCTATAGTCACAACTTTTCTGCACATAGAACACCTCAGCATAATGGTGTAGTAGAAAGAAGGAATAGAACCCTTCAAGAAATATCTAGAACCATGCTTAATGAGTATGACCTGCCTATTTATTTTTGGGCTGAAGCTATGAATAAAACTTGTTATATAATTAATAGAGTCTTAATTAGACGAGTTCTTAAGAAGACCCCTTATGAGTTGTGGAATAATATAAAACCTAAAGATAGTTACTTTAGAGTCTTTGGCTGCAATGTTTTTATTCTTAATACAAAGGATAATCTGGAAAAGTTTGATTCTAAGTATGATGAAGGAATTTCTCATGGTTATTCATTAACTAGAAAAGCCCATAGAGTCTTTAATAAAAGAACCAAATGTGTGGAAGAATCTGTTCACATCAAGTTTGATGAAACTGATCCACATGAGCCGAAAACCTCTCTTGAAAATCTTGAGGATGATTTGAGTATTCTGAACCTTAATGATAAATCTAAAGAACCTGGTGTTAAAACTTCTAGTTCTGGACATATTCTAGAATCTGCTGCTATGAACCCCAAATCTATAGAAGAACCTGAAATTTCTATTCCAACCTTTACTAGATCAACAAGGATTCTAAATAATCATCCTTTGGATGCTGTTGTTGGTAATCTTTATAGAGGGACACAGACTAGAGCGTCTCTAAGAAATTAGGTTGAACATCAAGCCTTTTTATCATAGCTAGAACCTAAAAATATCAATGATTCTATCAATGATGAATTATGGGTAATGGATATCCAAGAAGAGTTAAATCAATTTGAAAGAAACAAAGTCTGGGAATTAGTTGACAGGCCTAAGGACACTTTAACAATAGGCACAAAATGGGTTTTTGGAAACAAAGTTGATGAGTCTGGAGACATAGATAGAAACAAAGCTAGACCAGTTGCACAAGAATATAGTCTAGAAGAAGGAATAGACTACGAGGAAACCTTTTCACCTGTAGCCATATTAGATTCCATTAGGATCTTACTTGCATATGCTGCTAATCTGAATGTCAAGTTATATCAAATGGATGTCAAAAGTGTTTTTCAAAATGTTTTTAATGTTGATGATGGTTTTGTTGAACAAAAACCTGGATTTACTAATCCTCATTTTCCAAATAAAGTTTTTAAACTTTATAAATCATTAAATGGTTTAAAACAAGCTCCAAGAGCTTGGTATGATAGACTTAGTAATTTTCATATTTCAAAAAGTTTTTCTAAAGGGATTGCTGATCCAACTCTTTTTATTAAGATAATTTCTAATGATGTTTTAATAGTTCAAATCTTTGTTGATGATATTTTTTTGGATATTCTAAACATTCTTTATCTACTGATTTTTCAAAGAGTATGGAAAATCAATTTGAAATGAGTTTAATGGGAAAACTTAAATATTTTCTTGGATTTCAAGTGTTTCAAAATGAAAATGGTATTGTTATGAATCAATGTAAATATACAAAGGATGTTTTAAAACGTTTTGGTTTGGATAGTATTAAAGAAAGTGAAACTCCTATGAGTACTATTTGTAAATTGGATGCAGATGAAACTGGGAAACCAGTGGATCAAACCAATTAAAGAGGTATGATTTGAAACATACTTTACCTTACTACTAGTCGACCAGATATTTTGTTTAGTGTATGTATATGTTCAGGATTTCAAGATAATCCAAAAGAATCGCAATTACTTGCTGTTAAATGAATTTTTAAGTATCTTAAACATACTGTAAAATTTGATTTGTTTTACCCAAAAGGACAACCCTTTGAGTTAATGAGTTATTCGGATGCTGATTTTGAGGGTTTCAAGTTAGATAGAAAGATAACTTCAGGAACATGTCATTTATTAGGAAAGTCCATAGTATCTTGGTGTAGTAAGAATTAGAATTATGTAGCATTATCCACTGCCGAAGCAGAGTACATAGCTGCTTGTAGTTGCCGTGCACAAATTCTATGGATAAAACACACTCTTTTGGACTATGGATATGACTTTAGGCATGTTCCAATCAACTGTGACAATACTAGTGCAATAAATATCTTGAAGAAACTTGTGTCTCACTCTAGGACTAAACACATTGATGTATGGCACAATTTTTTGAGAGATTATTACCAAAAGGGTGATATTACTCTTGAGTTTATAGGCACTAAACATAAATTAGCCAACATTTTCACTAATCCTTTGAGTTTGGATCGGTTAAGTTACATTAGACATGAGTTAGGAATGTTTAACCTCAATCAGTAGCTATTCTCTCTGATGTGAAATTCTTACCAATGTAAAATTCTCACCGATGTGATATTCTCATCAATGTGATATTCTCATAGATGTGATATTCTCATCGATGTAAAATTCTCACCAATGTAAAATTCTCACCGAGGAAAAATTCTTACCGATGTAATCTCACTGATAGAAAACCTCACCAATGTAACCTGACCGATAGAAAACCTCACCGATGTAAAACCTCACTGATAGGAAATTCTCACCGATGTGCACACTGGTTTAAAACTTCTGTCTACCGCCAGAATCTAAATCGTTTTTTCCTTATTTCATTTTGTTTATTTATTTTAGGATTCTTAATGATAAAATTAAAGTCCGAGATACTTCAAAATCCACCAAGCCTCAAGCCTTAACCCTTGAACCATAGCTCCCGAACCCTTAGAGAACCCTAAATCCTTCGAACCAGCGATGGAAAAAACCAAACATCCAACCGACAGAGATGACTCTATTGATCTTAAAACAAAAAAAAGAAAATGACCAAGCATGAAGCATGTGGTAGTGGAAGTGTTGCTAGAACTAGGTCGGGGAGACGACTAGTGAATCCTCATTTTCAAAATCGAGTTATTGTGATTGAAAAGGAACAATGTGTAGAATGGCTGCTGCCTAGCAGGTCCTTAGTGCTCGAAGTTCTTGAAGATCAAAAATGGGTAGAGTGTTTTTCGAACAACAATGTTCCTTAATTTCCAATATTAGTGAACAGTTTTACGATTTTGTAACTTTTGAAGAATCAGATAATGAAAATCGATTATCTTCTTTTGTGAATTGATAGGAGATGTCATTCTCATCTGTTGAATGGGCTGAGTGCGTGAAAGTTCCTCATGAAGGAGTATATGGATATGTTTCGAGAGCCATGCCACCTACCAGTGACATTTTCAATTATGAGACTGCTTTGGAAGAGCTGACTGGTGATGGACGTCAAAGACAAGTAGTTGCATTAGAAATGGATGGAGAGAACCGATTGCTGTTCAAATTTGTTCAACATATCATGATACCGATGAGAGGAGACTTTACCAATTTGAGATATTAGGATATCTATCTCCTGCACCTATTAAGACATTGTGTAAAGGTTAATTTATGTAGATTGCTGATGCTCCAGATGGAAGAAATGACAAGTCCGAAATCAAAGACAAATGCCTTATTCTTTGCTAAGTTAATCTCTATGATGACCAAGGTAAAAGGGGTTGCTGCGTCTCAAGATGAGACAGTGGTAGTGAAGAATAACTTCTGTATCACAACTATAGTTTGTAAGTACATGAAATTAAATTAAAACCCTTATAGAGGAGAATGGGTCAATGTTGACCAGAGGGTGTATGAAAATTTTAATCCTATGACTCATCCTTCAAGACTAAAGGATGTGAGGGATCCGGGTCTGGGACCTGATGAAGAGGATCCAGAATACAGTGATGATTCATAAGAGGAAGAGTCCTATGCAGATGAAGGAGGAGACCCTTAAATGCCTCATAGACTAGCTCTTGAAAATCTAGTTCAACACATATCAGATAAGGAAGAAGATTCTTTAGAGGTTGTTGAAGTGGCTGCTGTAGAAAATGAAGAAGATGTTCATGAGAGTGAAGCATATCTGTCAGCTGATTTGAGCCTAAGTCCAGTGATTGGACAATCTTTAGTACATAATGTGGAAGCAAATAAAGCTGACATACCCTTACCTAATCCAGAAGACCCTCATGCTGCTGCAGTGATGGAATTGATAATGGAAGATTCTCCTCAGGATGAAAGACCTGCTGAGGATGCTACTGTGAATGTTTCTGAGAATGCTGTTATCCTAATTGACGATGCACCCATTGAGGGGGATCATCGATCTAATTTTGGAAGTGTCACAGTGGATGTTGGTTTTAATGATTGGGCAGAAGACCCTGGTTTTATAGTATGTGGTTTAAACTATTCAGATTCAGATAATGAGTCATCTCACAATAGACCTAAGATTACTTATGATGTTGATTCTGACTTATTTCCTGAAGATGTGGTCATAATGAATGACCTAGATAAGATGAAGGAAAACCTTAAGGAATGTTTTGTGGATGAGGTAAATAAAATGGTAGTTTCTATGGTATCTTCAATTCAATCAGTTATGACTGAAGCTGTGGTCAGTTTAGCCTCTGAAAGAGCATCTGCAGCAGTTCCACCTGCTGATTTGGTTACCAAGGCTACTATGGATATCTTAAGGTATGTGCTGAAAGAATCATTTCGTACCTCAATTGTTGAGATGAAGCACAGTTTTTCTGAATAAATGGTTATGCTGGAAAGATCTTTCGAACATTCTCTTGCCTGCAATTTATCAACTTTTATGGGTGAAATAGTTGAATAAGTTAAAGAATGCCAGGCTCAAGTTTCTAGACTTGAAGCAGATCTTGAAGCTCTAAAGGAATCTGTTGTTTCTTTATACTCTTACATGAGCTAAAAATCCCAAGCAGATAAGGACTTAGCTTATGTGAAGAGTGTTGTAAGTCAGATGGTTTCAGTATTTGAAGGTTTCAAAACCTCTATGAAAGATCATATTAAAACCATGGAATCCGATGTTCAAAATCATATCAGTGGTTTGACCAAAAGCTTCAAAGAGACTATATCTTATTCTGTTGGTTGTCTTGCATCTAAACCTTCTATGGATTTGAATAAAATTCTAGCTATGATGAAAGAGGAGCTTGGTTCTGCCTTAACCAGTGGCTCTGTGGACTCATCTGAATTGAACAGAGTTGTTCTTTCTACCAGAGATTTAGCCAGAGAAATTATGAAGATAGTCCAAGACTACATGAGAGAAGCCTCTGCCTCACAAAAATAATTGATAGAAAAGGTGGACTCCTATTTCTCCAAAATTTACACAAAGACCCAATTGACCAGTCATTTAAAGCTTCTAATTGAGAATATGAAACAACCTCATGTCAATAAAGCCTTTAGAGAATAAGTTAGCAAGCTAAGATAATTGACTCCAACTTGGGGCAAGTTTATGGAGAACAAGGATGACATCATATCCGCTATGGAGAGAGGAGGAGGAATCATTATGGATTTCATAAATCTGTTGCTGCCTTTTCTGCATGTTGATGCTAGGCCAGTAATAGTCCCTCCTGCTTTTCCTGCCTCTGCCTCTACTGCTTATCCAATTCAGATGACTCATGTTCAAGCCATTAGAAGCCTCACACCTATGATCACACAAAGGAATCCTCAATACAGGCCAGACATAGTGTCAGTTGCTCAGCCTCCTATGGTCAATTCAGGAATTCCTAAGACATCACCAAAATCCCCACCACATGAATCATCTTCTAACCATAAGGGAAAATCTCACATTGAGGATGTGGATTGATCCAGTAGTTGGACTGTTTGATAGGAATACTATGTATTTTTTTTGTCTGCGTACCTTTTTGTCACATTTAATACAAGTGATTTTCTTCTATTCCTATTGTTCCACTTTTCTTTATTATTTCCCAATTTTTGATTATCACAATGGGGGTGAAATATTTTACAAAGGAGGAGAAATAATCTATAAGAATCAAAAGAGGGAGAGATATTAATGAAAGGGGGAATAATTTTATCTAAGATGTATCATGCTTTTCCTCATTGATACCTCTGAATTTCATCTTCAAATACCAGTGCATTTTCTCCCATCCTCTGATATCATTTCATTTAGTTCTCTGATGATCTCTAATACCACTAAATTTTACCTTTGATATCATGGCTTTTTCTTTTATCTCTGATACATTTAATTCTATCACTGATAAATTATGTTTTATACCATACTATTTTCCCTGAGAAAATTGAGCTTAATTATATATCCTATGATTTTTTTAATGATAATATCATAAGTTGTGATTATCAAAAAGGGGGAGATTGTTGACCTCACCTGTTTTGATAATCCCAGTTATGTTTTCATATACTTTGATAATCTCAATATAATGTTTTTCTATATATTAATTCTTTCAATTTGTGCTCAAGATGATAATAATATTAAAATAATCCCTGAGATAGTTTAATCTTTGTTTATCCATGTTTATACAAGTTCTGAAGTAATTATAACCCATTCGAATATGTTGTGTATGAAACAGTTTAAGTATTAAGTTACTGGTCTATGTTTTATCTAGAGCTACCGGTACTCAGCCTACCAATAGAATTATTCTACCGATAGATAGATAGTCACTGACACACCAGAGTTACTGGTAAGTAGAAACAAAGTCTACCGACAGAACAACCGAGCTACCGATGTGTATGTCTACCAGTAGATACCGATAGAGTAAGCCTATTGATACGAGTACTGAATCTCAAACCAGAGTTACAGATATGCGGAAGTATACTGATAGAACCAGTCTATCGAGGTACCGATACAAAATAGACCAAAGCTACCGATAGACAGAAGTCTACCAATAGAGCCTGTTCACAGATAGTTTCTGATACAAGTATAGTCACCGATATATCGAGCTACCGATAGAAGTTTCCTGATGCTATAAGTCTACCGATAGACTACCGATTCAATGAGATACCAATAGAGAGACAGCTACCGATAACAAGAGCTACCGATGGAGAGACAGCTACCGATAACAATAGCTACCGATAGAACTAAAGTCACAGGTATATGAGCTACCGATGCAAGTTCAAAAGAGCTACCGGTGGAAGGTTTTGCGGCACAAATTCCACCGTGCACGTCTATCAATAGAACGCTACTAATTCTTGACCAACTATTCAAACCCTATACTCTTTATACTATTTATTTATTTAGCTAACGGTTACATTTGATGGTTTTAATACAGTTAATGTTATTTAATGATTTATGTTGCATGTCAGGGAACCGTACCTAGTACCCATGCAAAAGGGGATTATTCTTTTCTGCTGAAGCTTAAAGCTATAATGTGATGGAAAGAGAACACTGGAAAAGATAGAAAAGAAATTCATGTTACACGAAATGCACTAAGAAGATACACGAAGGGTGAAAGGAAAAGAGATGAACAAGCATTCAAAAGCGAAGCATTTTTTTTCCCTAATCTACATCCATAATTCATGAATCATGGACATACATGAAGAAACTTATTCTAGAGGAGAACACAAGCTGCATCATGAGTGAAGAATTACAACAAACACTTCATGCACTCAGGATGATAAGCTGGACCAAGAATCAAAGAAGAAAACGACACTATGTTTTCTAAGAAAAACCAGAGAAGGACTCATAAGATTTTCTGATAAACCAAACGAGTCCAAAGATGCACTTCTAATCACTAATGAATTTCTAAACTAAATCATACTTCCCTTAGTGATTCTTTCTGTACATTTTGAGCAGTGTCTGTATCCTGTTTATTTTACACACACACTGTCTCCTCTGTTAAACTGGAGGATTCATAAATCCTCACTCAAACTATATAACTCTTTTGTTTCCCACTGTGGATGGTGGTAGAGGTCAAGTAAGACATGAACATCTTGTGATCAGTTGTTTTTTTTCCACTTAGAACTGTGGTAGAGGTCTTTGTACCTGGATAGTAGTGTACTGTTGTTTACACCCGAACCAGGGTGTGGATCAATTTATATAAATTCTTGAGAGGACTGAGCCTTAGCTTGAGACTGAACCTCTTGGTTAACTTTTTTGTGATTTTATTTTAAGTCTATAAGTATTACATATATATTTTACATATTCCACTTATATTACTTTGAAATACAAAACTATTTTAAAGCTACTTTGATAGTTAAATTAGCAAGTTTATATAATTATTGTAAATCAGTAAGTTAGTTTCAAAAGTTAATTTAATCTTCAAATTAAGTTAACTGAGACCTAATCAATATTTGAGAAACTAATCGAACCATTACACTCTATAATGATTCACTATATTTTAACTTTGTTTTTAAATTGGGGGATTTTAAGAGAAATATTTTTACTAGAAATTTTAATTGGAAATCAATTCAACCCCCTATGAGTATCCACTCCGACCAACATTTGGTATCATAGGATTGTTTTTGTTCAAAGATTTTTAAAATACTCTGTTTTTCAACTATGATTTTAGTTGCATCTTTAAAGATCTTAAATTTCTGTTAGTTCTAAATTTTAATCTCTTTAAAACTATTTTCTAAAATCTAGTTATGGATAATAGACTAGAGGGTGATGATACTAACTGGCCACCTTTCTTCAATGGCACAAACTATTCCTAGTGGAAACTGAAAATGAAAATTCATTTAGAAAGTATAGGTTTTGATATTTGGACTGCTATAGAATCTCAATATAAAATTCCAGAAACTGAAAGAACAACTTGGGATGAAACTACAAGGACTACATACTATAATAATTGTAAAGCTATGAATGCTCTGTACTGTTCTTTAGGAGATGTAGAGTTTAATATTATCTCTGCTTGTAAAACTGCCTTTGAAATATGAGATACTTTTGGTGTTTCTCACGAAGAAACAACCAATGTTAACGAAATGAGATTGAATACTTATACTATTAAATATGAAAATTTTAAAATGAAAACTGATGAACCTATTTTTGAAATGTTTCTCAGGTTTAATGAGATATTCAATACAATAAATTCACTTGGTAAAGCTATTCCAGCAAAGGAAAAAATTATGAGGATAATGAAATGTCTACCAGAACGATAGAGAGGCACCTCTGTCTTAATCAGAGAGTCATGTGACATTGGAGCACTGCCAATAAAGGAGCTTATTGGTAAATTAATGATGTATGAGGAAGAACTCCATGTTAATAATTAGGAAGATGATGAGCCTAAGAGAAAATCCACAGCTTTCAAGTCTACTGCCTATATGAGTAAAGAAAAGGATAAAATTAAAATACCTATTGAGATTTCAACCAGTGAAGATTCTGATTCAGATAGTGATGCTGATATGGCTCAAATAGCCAGGAGATTCATGAAGTTTTATAGGAAGAATAAATTCATTAGGAAATCTAACTACAAAGGAAAGTATGACAATAAGGGAAACTGGAAGAAGGATTGGAATAATGTTTAAAAGAATGATGAAATAGTATGCTATGTGTGTAAAAGGAAAGGACACATCAAGGCTTATTTTCCAAAATTAAAAGTCAAAAAGAAATATGATTATAAGGACAAGAAGTACAAGAAATCCATGAAGGCTACTTGGAGTGCGTCTGAAGACAGCACAAGTGAATCTGAAGTTTTTGATTCTGTGAAGAATCACGCCAACATGTGTTTCATGACCAACAAATCTGAGGTAACCTTAGATACTCCTGTTTTAAATTCTTATTATTCTAAAGATGATGTAGAATCTGATTCTGTTTCTGAAAACATGACTAGTAAGGAATTATTTGAATACTGCAATATGCTGGAGGAGACATGTAATAAACGTAAGGATAAATACAAATCATTAAAGAAACAACATTCTCTCACTACTACTGTTAAAACCGAACTTACTATTGAAAAAGAGAAGAATGATCACCTGTTAAAAGAAAATAGAGAACTGAAAATGTCAAATGAGAAACTTAGAAAAGACTTAGAGAAGTTTAAAAATAGAAAACACACACTTACTCAAATTTTAGGTAAACAAGTTTCACCTAAATACACTACTGGTTTGGGATACCAACCTGGATAGAGATAGTTCAGTAAAACTTAATTTATTCCTAAGTCTGGACAAAATTTTTCTTATTCTAGTTCCGGAAATTCATATGCTTCAACCAGTTATTCATATGATTATAGGTCAAATAATTTTTATCATTCAAAATCTATTGATTCTATAAATTATATGAGACCCATAAGACAAGTATGGGTACCTAAAGCTTTGATTTCTAACCTTTCTGGACCCAAGAAGATTTGGGAACCAAAATCATTTCCTATCTAAATCTTTTTTGTAGGAAACATGCTTAAAGAGTTCTCACAAGATGGTATGGTACATGGACAGTGAATGTTCAAGACATATTTCTTGAGATTATTCATGCTTCAAAAGTTTAATAATGGTTGATGGAGTCCACTTCACCTTTGGTGATAATTCTAAAGGAAAAATAATCAGCCTAGGCCAGATTGGTAAGACAGATTCAGTTTTAATTTCTAATGTGTTATTTGTTGATGGACTTAAGTACAAACTATTAAGTATTTCTCAATTATGTGATGATGGATTTAATGTGAAGTTTTCAAATTATTCTTGTAATGTTTTTAATTCTAAAAATGTTTTAGTATTTTCTGCTTTAAGAAATGAAAATGTTTATACAATTGATTTAAATTCCTTAGCCAAACAAAATTATACTTGTTTAAATGCTTTTCATAAAGAGTCTTGGATTTAGAACAGAAGAATTAGGATACTGCAACATCTATTCACTTAGAAAACTAACTAGAAATAACCTAGTTTGAGACCTACCTAAACTTGAATTCCCAAATGACAAAGTGTGTAATCCCTGTAAAAATGGAAGGCAACATAATGTTTATTTTAAATCAAGAAAAGAAGATTTAACTTCTCAACCTCTCAATTTGGTTCACATGGACTTTTTTGGACCATCATGAGTTTCTAGTTTAAATGGGAATCACTATGTCTATGTTCTAGTAGATGACTTTTCTAGATATACTTGGGTATACTTCTTAGCTCACAAAAGTGAAGCTTGTTCTTATTTTGTCAAATACTCAAAATCTGTAGAAAATCTTAGTGGACTTAAGATTAAAACTCTAAGAAGTGATCATGGTCGTGAGTTTAAAAATCATGAATTTGAGTCTTATTTCTCACAAAATGGCTATAGTCACAAATTTTCTTCTCCTAGAACACCTTAGCATAATGGTGTAGTAGAAAGAAGGAATATTACCCTTCAAGAAATAGTTAGAACCATGCTTAATGAGTATGACCTGGCTATTTACTTTTGGGCTGTAGATGTGAATACAAGTTGTTATATTATTAATAGAGTCTTAATTAGACTAGTTCTTAAGAAGAAACCTTATGAGTTGTGGAATAATAGAAAACCTAAATTTAGTTACTTTAGAGAGATTGGATGCACAATTTTTATTCAAAATACAAAGGACAGTCTGGAAAAGTTTGCTTCTAAGAGTGATGAAGGAATTTTTCTTGGTTATTATTTAACTAGAAAAGACTATAGCTTCTTTAATAAAAGAACCAAATGTGTGGAAGAATATGTTCACATCAAGTTTGATGAAACTGATCCACATAACCCTAAAACCTCTCTTTAAAATCTTGAGGAAGATTTGAGTATTCTGAACCTTAATGATAAATCTAAAGAACCTAGTGATAAAACATCCAGTTCTGGACATATTCCAGAATCTGTTGCTATGCAACCTGAATCTATAGATGAACCTGAAATTTCCAGTTCTACCTTTACTATATCAACAAAGATTCAAAAGAATCATCATTTGGATGCTATTGTTGGTAATCTTGATAGAGGGACATAGACTAGAGAATCTCTAAGAAATCAGGTTGAACATCAAGCCTCTATGTCCCAACTAGAACCTAAAAATATCAATGATGATATTAATGATGAATTTTGGGTAATGGCTATACAAGAAGAGTTAAATCAATTTGAAGGAAACAAAGTCTGGGAATTAGTTGACAGACCTAAGGACACTTTAACAATAGTCACGAAATGGGTTTTTAGAAACAATGTTGATGAGTCTGGAAACATAGTTAGAAAAAAACATAGACTAGTTGCACAAGGATATAGTCACGAAGAAGGAATAGACTATGAGGAAACCTTTTCACCTGTAGCTAGATTAGAATCCATTAGGATCTTACTTAAATATGTTGCTCATCTGAATTTCATGTTATTTCAAATGGATGTCAAAAAGTGATTTTCTAAATGGTTTTATTGTTGAAGATGTTATTGTTGAACAACCACCTTGATTTACTAATCCTCATTTTCCAAATCAAGTTTTTAAACATTCTAAAGATTTATATGGTTTAAAAAAATCTCCAAGAGCATGATATGATAGACTTAGTAATTTTCATATTTCAAAAAGTTTTACTAAAGGGATTGCGGATCCAACTCTTTTTATTAAGAGAATTTTTAAAGATGATTTAATAGTTCAAATCTATGTTGATGATATTATTTTTGGATCTTCTAAACATTATATTTGTACTGATTTTTCAAAGAGTATGAAAAATGAATTTGAAATGAGTTTAATGTGAGAAATTAAATATTTTCTTGTATTTCAAGTGTTTCAAAATGAAAATGGTATTGTTTTGAATCAAAATAAATATAAAAAAGATCTTTTAAAACGTTTTGGTTTGGATAGTATTAAGGAAAGTGAAAATCCTATGAGTACTGTTTGTAAGTTGGATGCAGATGAAACAGGGAAACTAGAGGATCAAACCAATTACAGAGATATGATTGGAATCTTACTTTACCTTACTGCTAGTTGACCAGATATTATGTTTAGTGAATGTATGCGTGCAAGATTTCAAGATAATCCAAAAGAATCACATTTACTTACTGTTAAAATAATTTTTAAGTATCTTAAACATACTGTAAACTTTGGTTTGTTTTACCCAAAAGGACAACCCTTTGAGTTAATGAGTTATTCAGATGATGATTTTGCTGGTTTCAAGTTGGATAGAAAAAGAACATCAGGAACATGTCATTTATTAGGAAAGTCCTTTGTATCTTGGTGTAGTATGATGCAGAACTATTTAGAATTATCCACTGTCGAAGAAGAGTACATAGCTGCTGTGCAAAAATTCTATGGATGAAACACACTCTTTTGGACTATGGGTATGACTTTAGGCACATGTTAATAAACTGTGACAATACTAGTGAAATAAATATCTCAAAGAACCCTGTGTCTCACTCTAGGACCAAACACATTGATTTAAGGAACCATTTCATGAGATATCATTACAAAAAGGGTGATATTACTCTTGAGTTTATAGGCACTAAACATCAATTAGACAAAATTTTCACTAAACCATTGAGTTCGGATAGGTTAAGTTACATTAGACACGAGTTAGGAATGTTTAACCTAAATCGGTAGCTATTCTCACTGATGTAAAATTCTTAATGATGTAAAATTCTCACCAATGTGATATTGTCACCGATGTGATATTCTCACCGATGTGATATTCTCACCGATGTGATATTCTCACCGATGTGAAATTCTCACCGATGTCAAATTCTCACCGATGTGAAATTCTTACCGATGTAACCACACTGATAGAAAACCTCACCGATGTAACCTCACTGATAGAAAACCTCACTGATGTAAAACCTCACTGATAGGAAATTCTCACCGATGTGCGCACTAGTTTAAAAATTCTATCTTCCGCAATAATCTGAATAGTTTTTACATTATTTCATTTTTTATTTATTTTATGATTCCTAAATGATAAAATTAATGTCTGAGCTACTTCAAAATCCACCGAGCCTCTAACCTTAACCCTTGAACCTTAGCTCTTGAATCCTTAGAGAACCCTAAATCTTTTGAACCAGCGATGGACAAAACCAAACTACCTACCGTCAGAGATGACTCTGTTGAGCCGAAAACAAAAAAGAAAAGGACCGAGCATGAATAAAGTGGTAGTGGAAGTGTTGCTTGAACTAGGTCAGGGAGACGACCAGTGAAACCTCATATGCAAAATCACGTTATTGTGACTGAAAGGGAACTGTGTGTAGAATGGCTTCTTCCTAGAAGGTCCTTGGTGCATGAAGTTCATGAGGATCAAAAATTGGTAGAGTGTTTTTCGAACAACAATGGTCCTTAATTTCCAAAATTAGTGAAACAATTTTACGATTTTGTAACCTTTGAAGAATCGGAGAATGAAAATCGAGTAACTTCTTTTGTGACTGGGAAGGAGATGTCGTTCTCATCTGTTGAATGGGATGAGTGCTTGAAAGTTTGACATGAAGTAGTATCTAAATACTTCATGAGATCCATGCCACCAACTAGTGAAATTTTTGATTATGAGACTTCTATGGTAGAGCTGACTGGTGATTGAAGTCAAAGACAAGTAGTTACTGCAGAAACGGATGGAGAGAACAGATTGCTGTTCAAATTTGTTCAACATGTCTTGATACTGAGGAGAGGAGACTTTACCAATTTGAGATATCAGGATATCTATCTCCTACACCTCTTAATAAATTTTGTAAAGGTTAAATTATGCAGATTGCTGATGCTCCAGATGGAAGATATGAAAAGTGCGAAATCAAAGAAAAATGCCCTATTATTTGCTAAGTTAATCTCTGTGGTGATCAAGTTAAAAGGGTTTGCTGAGTCTCAAGATGAGATAGTCGTAGTGAAGAATAGCATCTTTATCACAACTATAGTTTGTAAGTACATGAAAATAAATTGTAACCCTTGTAGAGGTGAATGGGTCAATGATGACCATAGGGTGTATGACAAGTTTAATCCTATGAACCATCCTTCAAGACTAAAGGATGTGAGGGATCCAGGTCTGGGACCTAATGAAGAGGATCCAGAATACAGTGATGATTCAGAAGAGGAAGATTCCTCTGCGGATGAAGGAGGAGACCCTGACTTGCCTCCTAGCCCAGCTCCTAAAAATCTAGTTCAACATATATAAGATAAGGATGAAGCTGCTTTAGAGGTTGTTGAAGTGGATGCTGTAGAAATGAAGAAGATGTTCATGAGAGTGATGCTTCTCTGTCAGCTGATTTGAGCCTGAGTCCAGTGATTGGACAATCTTTAGTACCTACTGAGGAAGCAAATGAAGCTGACATACCCTTACCTAATCCAGAAGACCCTCCTGCTGCTGCAGTGGTGGAATTGATGGTGGAAGATTCTCCTCAAGATGAACGACCTGCTGAAGATGCTACTGTGAATGTTGCTGAGAATGCTGTTATCCTAATTGAGGATGCACCCATTGAGGGGTAGCATCGATCTATGTTTGGAAGTTTCACAGTGGCTATTGGATTTAATGATTGGACATAAGACCCTTGTTTTATAGTCATTGCTTTAGACTATTCAAATTCAGTTAATGAGGCATCTCATAATAGACCTAAGATTACTTATGATGTCGATTCTGAGTTATTTCTTGATGATGTGGTCAGAATTCATGACCTAGATATGCTGAAGAAAAACCGTAAGGAGTGTTTTGTAGAAGAGGTAAAGAAAATGGAAGTTTCTATGGTATCTTCAATTCAATCAGTTATGACTGACGTTGTGGTCAGTTTAGCCTCTGAAAGAGTATCTACAGCAGTTGCACCGGCTGATTTGGTTACCACGGCTGCTATGGATATCATAAGGGATGAGCTGAAAGAATCTTTTCTTGCCTCAGTTGCTGAGATGAAGAAAAGTTTTTCTGAAGAAATGGTTATGCTGGAA